>OY728163.1:1468075531-1469287315 GCA_963277665.1 Viscum album | reverse complement strand
GAGGGAATTAAGATAGTTGTAACTACTTCTGTACTATGATTTTCCTATACAATTCCACCCTCATAATGTGAACTAGGTGGATGATTCACTGAGTATTAGGTACTACAAAATTATTATGAGGATGAGGATTAATAATTATCATATATACAGAGATCTAGAAAATATATATATAGGTATTTTTACATAATGGGAGATATCATTCATTTTAAAAGAATTTGCTATGACATCATGTCTCAAAAAAGATTGAAGTACCTATAGGATGCTGAGTAATATGAATGAATATTAATCAAGTAAATGTCAATATATTGATATAATTCACATATATAGGATAATTGTTTGTTGTTTTTAAGGATTTTATATGTCACTTAAAAACTAGAGTTGAAGTGGGAACTATTAGATGAAGCGTATAGTTAAAATTTATCCATACATATTAGTAGACTAAAGTTGTAAAATTATTTAAGAGGGAATTTATATTTGGATGGAATTAAATGAGAAAATATGGAATATATTTCTAGATAATTATTGTTCTAGTTGGTTAGAGTTTAATTAAAACATCCTAAGGGACCTATGAATGATTTTACCATACCAATTTACATGTGTAAAATATTACAATCAAAACTTTTTATTAGACATCCGTAGAGTTCAAGGAAGAACAATGATAAATGAATCAATATCGATCACTTTACTAATTATCCACATTTTATATAGATAATGGAAGATATGACCTTTGATATCCCTTCTATAAAATATATTAATAAAATCATATAGTATCATGGGGTTCTACTACCTATCTTATCATTTTTTTACCATCAATTGACATCATAGTTCTGGGAGAGTCTTCAATGGGATATTGAAGCTATGTTAATCTTAAAAACCACCAACCATGGCCAAAATAATGGGAATTAAAAATGGAGTATACATAACCTGAAATGCATGATGAGATCTTGTGATCTTGAATTACAAGGTATATGGGATATGTATTTAGCATTTATTGGATTGGAATACAATATTAATAAATTTGAGAATATGAAAGGAACCATATGAGGAGTTGTTTATAAAGAGGATTCATACTCTACACTATTTAGATGAATTTCTACAATGAAATATAGAAAACCTCAAGCTTGTATGGAAGACAACCATTAATGTCTAAACTATTTCATATCACATTAATTCATCATAGTAAGAAAGAATAGATACCCAATTAATCGAAATAGTTAATTTGATTTTAGTGTGGGCGATCATGTATTCCAAATACTTTCACCATGAAATGGAGCTATATTATTTTGTCAAAATTAGATGTTTTTTTAGGTATAGTAGGATTTTAAAAAAATTATAAATAATTGGATTTATATATTACTTATTGGTCATGCCACTAAATCGTTCTATAGTAGATGATATCTTCTATGTTTCATTTTTGAGAAAATTCACTCCAGATCCAATGAATGTTATTACAACTTAGGGAATAGAGTTAGAGACTCACTTGACATACAATGAATAACCTATCATGATTTTTGACAGTAGATATATGTGTTTTGAAAAATGACAAATCAAATGATGAATTTCCTATTAATAAATTAAAAACCAAAAGAAGTAAATTGGTAGGAGGGATAAGATATGTAATAATAATATAAAAAATTTATTCAATAGCTTATAAATATAAGAAAATTAATGCGGAAATTATTTATGTGGGGGGGGGGATTTAATACCTAATACCCTAATGTTGAAGGTAAATGCTATATCCTGAACTATCACACAATGTGCACTCGAAGGAGATATTATTCATGAGTAAACATAAAAATTGAAACTTATGAATATTAGTTTGATTTATCCAGATAAACATAATTTTTGAAATAATGATAATGATATCACCTTATAATTATTATTCTTTACTTTCGAAATGAATGATTATAAGGTTAATGGTGAAAGTAACATTTTTGTTAAAATAATGACTTTTACGACAACTATTTTATATAAGAATAAATTCAAACTAAAAAACCATATCATTATGAAATACTTCTTTATAATTAAAAATTCAAATTTAATTATTTTATATTTAATTTATAATAAAAAATTTGATATTTCAAAACATATATAACATTTTGATGAAAAAATGTTTTAAAGCATTATACATTTTCTATTAAAAAATTAACACTATCACTTCTATAAATTTTATCATATTATATTTATTTAATAAATCAATTACTGGGTCCTAATTATGTAAAAAAATTATACTTTATTGTTAGGCCTAAATGATAAATAACTAATATGAAAACTAGCTACCCGTTGTAATAGTTAAAATGGTAGATGTGGAAAATATAGTGGTATAGATTTGTAAACATGATTACAAGATGATGGAAATTGAATGGTGTAATATTTTTTAAAAATTTATCTTCTCCATTAACTATTTCTCAATGTTGGAGTAAAATTTCATGAGAGTTATATCCAAAAATTAATAATAATATGTAAGTTAGGTATTTGCCATCATTTTTCACTTATAAAAAGTGCAGCCATCTCCTTTCATTACCTCACAACAAAACCCAAATATTTTCCCCAAACATATACTAAAACTAAAATCAGTATTTCTATCTAGATTAAACTAGATTTTTTACTAAAATTAACATCCCTATAAGTCTTAACCACCTTTATAATGGATAGAATCCAAGATGTGATGTATTAATTTTCAATTAAAACATTCTAATTTCAATTTCTTAAGTTTGCATCAATTCACCATAAAATTACAATGAATATTCTTAAAGTGGTAAAAATTGAATTGTACTTCATACATTGTGATGACTACCACCTCCATAATGCTATATGTTTTGGTTTCCATCACCACCATAACAAGATGATCCTAAATTTGAATTTAATATAAAATTTTTATATTTTTTGAATATTTTAGATTCTTAATTTAAAATCCATATTACCCCTTTTCATAGTTATTTAGAAAATGAAATCCCCCTCTATGGATATGTGTGGACTACCACATCAATGGAACGTTCAATTTCAGTTATTATTTTCATCACTACCATACATGGAATTTAATAAGAATAGTTTTAATGTATAAATATTATTTATATGAAATTATTAATGTTCTAGAAAAATTATTTGGAAAACCTCTAAAAATTATGAGAAATAAATAACTTTGGAAAATTAAACCATCCAAAAGAGTGTTCTTAAAGAAAAACTGATTCTATTGTTCTATGAAATAACTTATAATAGTTTATATTATTTTTAAAATTAAATGAAAAAATGATATATAACCCCAATATAAATTAAATCATATAATTATTAATATTTTATTCAAATATTACAAAAAACCACTTCAAAATCATTAATTAAATGATGGGACATTCACTTTTTGGTTAGTTTAATGACATAATTGAAAATTACCATGGATTTATATAATGAATGAAAATGAGAAAATAATTATTATAATTATATGATATAAACATTTGAATATTTATGTTTTTGGTTAGTTAGATATTGTATCATTAATTAATTAATTAATTAATACAACACACTTCAATAATCAAGAATCAATAATACATGATTTTTATGTTTCTCATCATTAAGTATAAAGACTAAAACATTAATGAATATAATTTAAAACATAATAAATTACAATAAATCATACCTAATATTAAATTTATTATCGTAGTAATGATTATATTTTAAATGAGAATGAATATGGACACCTCTTTTATGAAACTACAACAAACAATGAAGTTTAGAAACAACAGATTTAGAAATTAGGTAGAAATCAACTAGAAAACGATTATTTATGAATAATATAAATTAAACTTAAAATAATTATGGTTATTATTTATGTTATTATGATATATATGTTTTTATAAAGGATGATAAAATTAATTTATGCAATTCAAGACAAGAGGTAAGAGTTTTCAGTATAACATTCCTCTCCTAGAGACATGTTTTTTTATTACTCACATGATAACCTTTATATTTTCTGTATAATAACTATTAAGGATTTTATATCATGAATAAAAATTTATTAATGGGATTTTATGATAAATTTGAAACCATAATATTATATTGAGTTTCTAACCAATCCATAAGATGGGGTATCAGACACAATTTTCATTCTTTGGGACACTTATTTTATTCAACATTTACTTCATTTTGTGATATGCATATGTTCTCATGGAATCCATTTCACCATATTCCTTAAAAATTTTAATGGACTTATGAGTATCTATTTTTTTTCTTACATCATATTCTTAGAATTAAAACGTTACTAAATCAATTATAAAACTGATCTTCTTCTGTAGTGAAAACCCATTGAATATTCTAGTAATGTAAAAGTGTTGGTAGTTTTATTGGAAATACATATCTATCAAGATACCTGAATGTGGATGTGGATGAAGAATAAATTACATGAGGGGTAATAATAATGACATTTGTACAATGATAATTGGATAAATTATCCATCAATTTCATGTCATGTGAGTCTATTACTTGATGCCTAGCTATATAGTTATAGGGGATATTCTTGGGACAATTAATACACATTTTATAAAGCATGAGAAGTGAATTTATGTTATGAGAGACTTGGTCTCAAACCAATGAAAACTATTGAACCAAATTAATATCATCTAAATATAACCCAACACATTTAATGTACCATCAAAATTATAATTATTTAATATGGTTACTTGTTGTTATATTGATAATACACTAGGATTATTAATTTTAATTAATGTATGTTCTCTAAAACATCCACATTATTCCATTTAATGAAGATTTTTTTGGATTTTTTATTCTACAGATATCCATGTAGTTATTATGATAGTGTTTACTTATATAATGTAATGAAATTTCTTATTTAATCATATTGTGAATGCATTGAACTGAATACATTTATGGGTGGGGCTAAAAAATTTCATTTCCCTTTGTTGAATCATCATGTCTCATGAGTCAGAAAATGGGGTTTGGTTTATACATATCCTCATATCTATATAATATCTTCAAATAAGTCCATGATTTCCTATTTTTATAAGATATTATTAATTCCATTAGTATAAGATCAGTGTTCATTTTTATCAATGATTTTTTTATCATAGATATACAATTCCCTCATTTTTAGTTGATTGTGGTATCATGATGTTTATTTATTCCCATTATATCATGTATTCCATACATATGTTGTGATAACATCAGATGTATGGTACTCAATAAAAATAAAATGAAACCCTTAGTTTTCTCATTCCATAGGAAGCCTAGAGGAGAACTATATAATGATTTTATAGCTATGATAATATGATTGAAGGGATAGTAATGCAATCACAATTATTTCATATTATATATTATGTTTTCAATTGTATTTTATGTATATACCTACTATTCTAAGAATCCTAAAATATTAGATCCTGATGGGACTCATGTATTATATACTGATAATTTAGTATAACAATCCGCTCTAGGTTTATGGATTCAAAGATGATAAAATCAAAAAAAAATCTATTAGAAACACTCTATGTGAAGATGAGTACCCATGCAATAACTACCATGAAGAGATAAAATTTCTACTCATTGATATCAGAATAACTGATGGAAACCCTAATATTATTAAAATTAATTCTCTATAAATTCATGATATTAAAGAATCATCTTATTTATTCCCACAATTTTGATACAAATAAGAAATTAACAAATAAAAGATGCTTTATTATGCATGCCTTCAAAAAGATAGCATAGATTTAGAAAACTGGTATTCTAAACGATTGAAGTTTTTCATAAAGATACAACTAAAATATCCAATATTTTCATATAGAAAGAAGCATAGATTGAATAATAAAGTATATTTTAAAGCTAGAAATCCAATTATGAACTCATGTGTTGTTATAACATTTGAGTCTAAATTCTTTTATAGTATTTAAACCTGTAATAATTCATGGTTTAAAAATATTGTGTCTCTATTAAAATTAAAATAAATATTAATTTTTATGATAATTTTTTGAGGAATCCACCCAGAACACTCTAGGATGTTATTATTTATTTTAGAAATTGACATCTTTTTTTTCTATAGAATATCAAGGATCTCTTTCCACTTTATTCCTTGCCAAGTAATTCCTATAGATTTATTTTAGACCATTTGTAGATAATTCATCTTTATAAACACTTAATGTCAAGAAAAATGAATTTTATATCAATCAATTTAGTTATGCATAGATAAATATAACAATAACTTTACATATTTGGAATAAACCCATTTTTGAGAAACTCCAATGCTTCACCGTGGTATTCGAGAAGATTCTATGCCAATTTAGTGAGAATAACATTATTGAATTATTGGAGGTCCATGATTATTAAACTAATTAGAAATATTGTTTTAGTGCATTCATTATGTGAAATAGTGATCAAAAAACAATTCATGGTTCCACTTGGTGAAAAAAATGTTCTTGATCATGTTATGGGGTTCTGTAATTTTTATATGATGGAATATATACATGGATAAATTATAAACAATCATAGATGTGATAATTTATATAAAAAATATATCCTTCCTAGATTAGAATTAATTTTAATTTACCATTTACTATTTAAACTATGATCTTAGAGTAGATACACTCTAAATTTCATCTCTCCACCTTAACATAAAAAAATAGGAAACATTTATTATTAAATTGTGGATACCTATCATCACTCCAAGGGCCCTATAAACTCAGATTGGACTAGATATCAACATTTCTACACACGAAAAAAATAAGTAATTATCCCAAAAAATTGATTGAAAAAAAATTCAAAACAATAAAATAAAATATATTTGATAGATTATAATCTTTTCTACATGACTCCATAAATATATGGATGTCATCAGTATATAGAATATGATGAGGTCCATGAAGGTTCATTACTAATATCATCTTCTTTTAGCAACGATCATATGAAACATTATTAAGTATTTTATACAATAAGTCCTCATAAATTTCTTAGAGGGGGCCCGAATGTGGGTCTAATTTTCCAACACCTCTAGAACATGCCCAAAAAACTTTTTTGGATCCATTAATGAGAATATAGACCCTAAAATAGTTGAGATTAAATGTAATCTATCTGATGATGTCATTGGTAATGTCAAATTTCTGGCATATTGAAAAAAATAATCATAGTAATTTTATATAAGAAGTCTTGTAAATGAAAATATTTAAATCATGGTTTTTATCCTTAATGCCATTATTTTTTACATTGATTCATTCTATGGAAATGTAGAGATAGTTTTAAAAATTTCCAATATGAAAAAATAAAAAATAATTAGGATTCATAAAACCATCAATGTATTCCTCAAGCTTGAGGGCCACAATTTTACAAAATTTATATGGAATATAAATCCCAATGTTAAATGAACTAAATTTATTTATGATAATAAAAGATCTTTCATGGGATGAAATGAAATAAAGATTGATTTTATTCCATGTGGCATTAATTCATAGGGAAATAAATCAATCGTGACATTTTTTTGTTGAACATATATGATGTCTCAATAATATGAATATATTCTTTACTCGTGCCATCATGAAAATAATCCCTAACCAAATTTAAATAACACTATATAACATTGATTTTTCTCTTAAGGGTATCCAATGTTAGTTATCTATTTTGATGATCTCCAATATGGATATGACGGATGTCAATCCACTATGGGAATATATTCATTAAAATAATCACTATAAACTATATGAATGAAATCAAACACGGTTGAAGAATACAATCATGCATTATAAAATTTTCTGTGGGCAGACGTCGGTCATGCACATCACTTGATGAATAAAAGACATCACATTTCATCTTATTCGACATCATGATACTAGAGTTCCAGCCCATCGGTTGTGATTATGATCAATATTTGAGATCAGAAGATCCTCGAGATTCCAATTGGGTTGATACCACACTCCAAAAAATTGTGAGTACACGACCTTTCTCGCACCATAACTACCATACGAGACATAGTGAATTGATTTAGTTTTTAATAAATTTTCTTATTTTTGTAAAAAAACTGCATAGGTTAATAATTCATTTAAAAATATGCCTTAAAGGTGGCATCAGTGATGCAGTCTTCCATCCCCTACTCCTCCTGTAGCTCGTATCGCTAACATGGAAATGGTGGGGGTGCCACATTTCCCCTCTGGGTGTGGTGAAATGCTACCCGACCAATTCCCCCTTTCCCTATGCTCCAAATAAAAGGGCATCCCCCCTTCTACTCACTTCATTTCACCCATCTCTCTTAAATTCATTGCTTATCTCTGTAAAAAAATCATTTTTCATGCATTGGAGTTGGTGGTCCGAAAGAAGGTGGTTTTTTGGGAAGCATCATTTAGAAAGAAAAATATTTGATTTAATGTTTTTATTTGTTTAATTAAATCTATTTAGTTTTAAATATTTCCTTTTTATGTAGTTTAGTTAGTACTGAATTTTGTATTTATTAGGGTGTTTGATTAGTTAGATATAGTTTTGAATAATTATTTTTATTATAATTGATTAAGCATAGATTATGTATAGATTATGTATAGAATAAATTAGGATTAAGAATTGTGAAATGTTTGTAGCATAAGGATTGAGTTGTTTTCTAAGCAATAAAATCCATATCTGGATACAAACAACTCGATGTGGATCTATAATAGATGTACCTAGGGGTAAAACCCAAAAAACATCTTTTAACTAGAATTTAATTGGAACTAGTGCACAACAATGGGCCATGTTGCACTAATGGTTTGAAACTCTCAGGAGATATTCTTAATATGATTCATATTTTCTTTATAAACTACTAAAATACCTAAGAAAAGAAATATAAAATCATCATATTTATCAATGATAAACTATAATTATAGTGATATCGAATAAAATGGGAAAGGACAGAGGTAATAATGAATGAATGTTATTATTAGTAATTGAAATGTTTTTTTTCAGTTTTAAAGATGTTATTTATTAAGTAGATTAATTAGTTATATATAATTTATAAATAATACTTATTATTAGTAATGAATAATTATAGATTATGTAATGATAAAACTGTATTAAAAATGAATACATAAGATTAGGTAATTAAAATTAACTAATGAATATCATATATTTAATGAATAAAGAATAAATAAATAAAGAATAACTCCTGCGCGCAAATCATTTTTTCCCATTTTTACAGAAGCCGGTTTAGGGGTAACCAGTACCCCAACTTACAACCAACACACAAAAGGAAAAGAGTACTCATAAAAATACCGAGACTCATCACCATACCCCATATAAGATCCATTCTCTTCAGTGGCTGATTTCCAATATGAAGATATCCAATAGCCTGCACATTGAACCCGGCTCCTAAGCATCTCAAGACCGTGTTGCTCTGTAGAAGACTTGGTTGTGCCCAAATTTACCCTACTAGTAAAAGCGGTCGATGTAGTACATATAGGGGTCAAATCCACATGGACCAAAGAAGTAACCTTGAGACGCTATGATTTGGTGAAGGATGGGATTTGAAGAAGCCAACTTTGTGCTCGATTATGGATGGTTTAAATAACACTAAGAAACCTACGTGAATTAAATTCAATGAAAATCGGTTGATATAGGATTATGCTCGGGGTGGATTGAATGAATTTTACTTCTTTAAACTATTTTGGTTTTATTAATTCTTAATGAATCCATTCTTCAAAAATAACACTACCTTCATCATTTTCTAGTTTGGTGCTTACTAAACACAATTACTAATCCCCTATACACATAGAGAACCAAATTCATGATCTCTCCGAGGTATATGGTCATTTTGTAATTGAATTTAGTTTACTCAAACACAGTAAAGATGAAGAGTAGAAATAACTGAAGAATGGATGTCTTAAATTAATTATCCAATTAACAACAATTTGTTCATAAAATAACATTCAATCTAGAATTTGAATCCTTATAAGATCAACCCATTAAAGGGTTATCCCTCCATTGATGTTATACTCTCAATGGTGGGCAGAAGATGACTAACAAGAATTGGATTGAAGAAATTAAAACCGCGGAAATAACGAGTACTCCTCTGTGTGTGTGAATGAAATTCACACCTATGTGTGAACTAATTCACAACAACACAGAGATATCACTGTGATTTGTGATAATAAATTTTTAATAAATTAAATGAAAAATATATAAGATAAATAAGTTTATTAATAACATAAAGATACAAAAAAGAAACTTACATGGAAATGGAAAACATTACAAAGGAAATTTGGAAGCATAAACTTACAATGAAACAAGCAACAAAAGTTGATAAGAAAAATATCCACCCCCTATTCCATTCAACACTAGCTCATTATATAGGAATATTAGGAGCCTTAGGTCCATCCCCAAATAATTAATTCACCCCCAAAAATTAATAGCGTCAAATGGAGAGTGAATAATCAAAAGGAAATTGATGTTTCGAATTTGACCCAGAAAACTGTCCAGATTCGTCCACCATATTGACATGTAAATTCTCAATTGAAGAAGGCGGAATCCGGAGGGGTTGTAGAACAGAAATATCTTCTTCCGTATGTCCTCTATGAGCTATAATACTTTCAGTAGATTTGGCTCATCCAATTGGATGTTATGGTCGAAATGGTGTGACGGATTTCTGTGCATTAATGTCGGGTCCACCATTTAAATATCAACTTCAGATCCCTTTATCATCATGAAAACATGAGAATTAGCCCTAGCCACAGTTTAATAACATAATCCTCATATTTTTATATTTCTACTGTATAAATTTTATCTTCATTGGGCTTTGTTTCTGGGTCCCACATTCGTTTGATGGGCCGTAGGCCCATTATGATTTTTCCAGCATGATTCTGCCTTCAGGAGGAAAATTCTCCATCTTCCTTTGGGATTCATCCATCGGACATAAAAGATAATATGTTCCAAAAAACGTTATCAATCATATCCCAAATTTTCAAATTCATAAATTGAATATAATGTTTTCCACAAAAAAATGAATGATTGGGCCCAAATTTGCATTTTAAACATGAATTGCATTTTTGATGAGAAATGATGTTCTATTTATGTAATGCACTAAAAACAATGTTTATGGAATTTGGAACAATGAATATAAAGATATTAAAAATTAATATTATCCACTTTAAGTGACTAATCACACCCCCAACTTGAGTTTTTCTAGTCCCGAGCAAAATAAATTACAAATTTGAAATTCAAACCCCCTTTTCCAAAAACATTTTAATACACATTGCTCACCCAAATATCTAATACCAAAAAAATTATGAAAACCCATCAAAATCATTTAAAACAAGCTAGGTCCATAAGAATATCCCAAGCCCAAGCCCATTCCATTATTCAAATTCATCGCCACATTTCAACCAATTCCAATTAAGCATGATAAAGTGTTGTGTATCGTAAAAGATATGGGGCCCATTTTATTGTTCAAGGGGAAAAATGGAAGTGCTAGGTGGGAATGACATTAAACCTTAAGATGAGTATCCATTTTTTTTACCACAATAGATATGAAAAGACTAACTCTGGGCAAGACAACTATGGAGTCTCAATCCCCAAGTGTTGGACGCCACATATATTGTCAATTTCATGCTATAAAATAGAGATATAAAGCCAAAATCTAGGCAAGACAACTATGGAGTCATGATCCCCAAGTGCCGGACGCCACACATTTGAAAAAAACATTGCTCTATGTGGTCATTATTATTTCAAAATGTTTTTGTTTTTTTGTTTATTTTTGATACTCAAATTAAACTAAAAGTGACCCGAGAACCCTATGTTGTAATGAAAGGGACCCAAGAACTCAAATTCACACCCATGATCCTGTAGATGTGCATTGTGGCATTTTTATTAAGAGGATGAAAATGTAAAAATTGAAAAATCACATCAGACAACCGCACTTTCCAAAAAATATGCTCATGAACTTAAACATGCATTAAAATCAGAATCAAGGCATGCAAAATTTATTTGATATCCAGTTTTAGAGTTTTCAATATGTGTTATCATGTTCAAGGTTAATGGAATTTTTCTTTTCATGCATGTTTTTATTAAAAAAAATCATTTTTTATCTCCCCCAACTTAGAATTACACTATCCCCGGTGTTTAAGGAAAATAAAAGATAGAAGGGTGTAGGATAGGAGTTAAAAGATGAAATTGAGAAGGATAAACATGGAAAAAATTCACCTGGTTTTTGAAGTTGAAGTTCATGATGCTCCAGATTACTCATTTGATCTCTTGGGGGATGTAGGCACCTCCTTGATTTAACATGTATTACCCAAAATAGTTCCTGGTCCATAAAAAGATGGACAAAGAAGACAAAACAAACAATATATTTATTTATTTAATTCCATGTATCATAATTTTTATGGGTTTTCATGTTTTTAATTTTTTTTATTTTAAATATCAAACTGATGATACACTGTTTTCTTTATATTTTTTGGGTAAGGTATTACTCAGGGATCACACCGCGTGAGACGGATTAATACGGTGCTCCCCTTTCATACCCATCCATACTCATAAAAGAAGAACATGTCAAGAGTCTAATTTTTTTTAACCTACAAAAACATAATTAAAATAAAATGATGATACATTGTCTTCTTTATATTTTCTGGGTAAGGTATTACTCAGGGATCACACCACGTGACACGGATGAATACAGTGCTCCCCTTTCATACCCATCATTACTCATAAAAGAAAAACAGGTCAACAATATATTTTTTATTTTTATATTTTTAAAATATCAAAATGATTTATTAATCCTATTTGAAAAATAAATATGAATCCAAAAATATTGGAAACAGGAAAACCATGGGTTGCCTCCCGTGCAGCGATTTTGTTTAACTTCGTTAGCTCGACTTGTACCACCCAAATTATCCAATTCCATCTTTCGACATTTTAATTAACCCATATTTTTCCACTTCAATAAGATTGAGATTGATTATTTTTTTGAAATTTGTTTCATGTAAAATCCTATTTTCTACAATGATTGGTAAAATCCAAGGAATATATGAAATGGTTGATCGAGTTGAACTTATATTATTTCCTAAGACATCAATGACCATTCCAAAATTATTGGCTTCTTTAGATGAATGAACTAAAACTGCAAGGTATTTTTTATCACCAATGATGTAAATCTTGTTTGGGGAAGGAAGGATAATGATTTTGAGTTCTGGTCAATTGTAATTTCCTAATAAAGATTGGCAATTAAAATGAAAGTCAGTTTCTTCTCCAAAAAATTTAGAAAGAATTGGGTTCGTTTTAAAATATGATTCATCCCCAAAAGCGTCTAGTTGAATTTTACGTGTGGGTATGGGCTCAATGTTTGGTATTTCTACCAATTGTTTAGTGATTTGTGTTATTGAAAAATCATCAATGGATAAATATTCAGGACTCTCCATCCACAATGTCAGGTTTCCATCTTGTGAATACAAATAATCAGTTTCCTCTTGATTTAAGAACCCATCAACAATTCCTTAATTATCTTCATCTATCCCATATCCAATGGTTGGTTCTTTAATAAATTCATTTGAGGTTTTTTAGAGACAATATTCTTGTATTAGTGAAGGGGAAGAGACAACCTGAGTGGAAATGGGTTCCACAACCATTTCAATTCTTTGTAGTTCTATTCTTAAAGATGAAACCTCTGAATTCATTTTATCCATTTTTTCACACAAATGATCAAGAATTATTTCAGAATTAGGATTGATAGTTGTTTGGAAATCATGAATTTCATTATGTTTGATCTCTTTAATAATACTCGAGAGGTATGGAAAATGATTCTTTAAACAATCAGCATCCCATTGATTGTACATCTCATCTGGTGTGGTGTATTCAATCATGGTTTGGTCAATGAAATATTCTATGTGAAGTGATTCAAAATATTGATTTTCCAGTTGATTATAGTCTTGGTATATTAATGGGTATTGTTTAAGATAATCCATTGGAGTCGATTGAAAGTTTTTTTTGGGAATATTGGACACGCAGAAACAGAAAGGGGAATAGAGAAGAGAAATTAGGGTGAGAATATTGAAATTGGGGTGAGAAAAGAAGATGAGTGTCTAAGGTACTTACTTGGGTCCCTAGCAATGACGCCAAAATTTGGTTGTGACCAAATTTACCCTACTGGTAAAAGCGGTCGATGTAGTACATGTAGGGGTCGAATCCACATGGACCAATCAAGTAACCTTGAGACGTTATGATTTGGTGAAGGATGGGCTTTGAAGTAGCCAACTATGTGTTCGATTTTGGATGGTTTAAATAACACTAAGAAACCTACCTGAAATCAATTCAATGAAAATGGGTTGATCTAGGATTATGCTTGGGGTGGATTTAATTAATTTTACTTCTTTAAACATTTTTGGTTTTATTAATTTTTGATGAATCCATTCTTCAAAAATAACACTACCTTTTCATTTTCCGGTTTGATTCTTACTAAACACAATTATTAATCCCCTATACACCAATAGAACCAAATTAATTATCTCTCTGAGGTATATGGTCATTTAGTAATTGAATTTAGTTTTCTCAACCACAGTAAAGATGAAGAGTAGAAATAACTGAAGAATGGGTGTCTTAAATTATATATCCAATTAACAACAATTCATTCATAAAATAACATTCAATCCAGCCTTTGCATTATACTAAGATCAACCCATTAAAGGGTTATCCCTCTATTGATGGTATACTCTCAATAGTGGGCGGAAGATGACTAACAAGAATTTGATTGAAGAAATTAAAACCGCAGAAATAACGAGCACTCCTCTGTGTGTGTGAATGAAATTCACACCTATGTGTGAACTAATTCACAACAACACAGAGATATCACTCTGCTTTGATATAATAATGCTTTAACAAATGAAATGAAAAATATATAAGAGAAATAAGTTTATTAAGACTATAAAGATACAAAAAAGAAACTTACATGGAAATAGAAAACATTATAAATGAAATTTGGAAGCATAACCTTACAATGAAATAGGCAACAAAAGATGATAAGAAAAATATCCACCCCCTATTCCCTTCACAACTAGCTCCTTATATAGCCATATTAGGAGGCTTAGGTCCATCCCCCAATAATTAATTCACACCCCAATAATTAATAGAGTCAAATGGAGGGTTAATAATCAAAAGGAATTGATTATTCGAATTTGACCTGAAAAACTATCCAGATTCGTCCACCATATTGACATCTGAATTCGAAATTTAAGAAGGCTGAATCCAGAGGGGTTGTGAAGATAAATATCTTCTTCCATTTGTCCTGTATGACCTGTAAAAAGGTCAGGAAATTTGGCTCATCCGTTTGGATGTTATGGTCAAAATGGTGTGATGGATTTATGTGCATTAATGTCGGGTCCACCATTTAAATCTCAACTTCAGATCCCTTTATCGTCATGAAAACATCAGAATTAGCTCTGGCCGCAGTTGAATAAAATGATCCTCATATTTTTATCTTTCTACTGTATAAATTTATTTTAATTGGTCTTGGTGTCTGGGCCCCACATTTGTTTGATGAGCCTAGGCCCATTATGCTTTCTCCAGCATGTTTCTGGCTTCAGGCACAAAATTCTCCATCTTCTATTGGGATTCATCCATCAAGCCTAAAAGATAAAATGTTCCAAACAAAGTGATCAATGATATCACAGAAGTTCAAATTCCGAAAATGAATATGATGTTGTCCACAAACAAATAAATGATTGGAGTCCAATTTTGCATTTTAAACATGAATTGCATTTTTGATGAGAAATGAAGTTCTATTTATGTAATGCACTATAAAAAATGTTTATGGAGTTTGGAACAATTAATATAAAGATATTAACAATTAATATTACCCACTTTCAGTGACTAATCAATAATTCATGACCACACTACCCTTATTAAAAGCCGCTATAACCTCGCTGTTTTGTTTAGAAGCCGACCTAGTCCGTATCGGCCAAGGAAGAAAAGAATAATCCTTCATTGGTCTTCTTATAGGAGAAGTAGACAAGGGTCCATCAATTGAATCCATCTCCTACTTCCCACTTTGAATAACAGCACTGAAAGACCGGCTGAATGGGTCGTTCTCATTTTCCTTCCCTCTCTCCGGGGTCTCTCTTCCTGTATCAGCTCTCACCCCCAAAACAGCAGCAGGAGACTCAGAGATGATCCCCCGCCTCTGGATAGGAGTGTTACTCTCCATCAAAGTGAGCCGCATCTCCTCAGTAGTAGTTTCCTCCACACCCATGGACCCTTTCTCTTTTCCCATACCCGTAGGACCCTCGGGTGTTTTGACAACACCATTCACCCCTGCAACATCGTCCTCAACTGTACCATCCTCCAGTATACCTGTCGATAGTTCATTAAACATATTGTGATGTGTAAGAAAATGCCTTTCTAAGGGATCCATACACTTAGCACCCTTAGAACAGGCAGAATCCACCTCCTGTGAGCTGGAGTATCCCTCCTCATTCTGTTTTGAATCTTTACTATCATTGGAGTTATCTGTTTTCCCCGAATCCTGTCTCAATATTTTGAAGAAATTCAAAACTAGCGGATTCAACTGAATACTCAGACCTCCATCTGCCTCTGAACCCTGGACCCCTCCATAGGTCACCTGATGGGGATGAGGATGCTGAACCTCCACAATAGAATTCGGCAGAGAGACCTGCCCACCATCCATTAAACCCAAGTCCTCCTCACCATGGTCCAACACCATTTCCTGCACAAATTTCTTGCTGATTGAATCTCCTGCCAACCCCACAGAAACAGAAGGCACACCTCACCCAATCTCACCATTCATAGGATGCACAAGGGACCCCAAACTAATCAACCTATCCCCCTGCAATGGGTTCTTTACCACATCACCCTTCGCCTTCCAGTCTTTAGACTTCAACACTCCCGGGGGAGCTCTCTTGTGAAAGAACGCCGAGGAGTGGCCCAGACGCATACAACAGGTACAGAATTCCATCTAGTTTTCATAAACCACCCTCTGATTATACCTGTACTCCTCCGAAATGGTAATACAAAGAAACTCGAAAGGAAGGAGAGACACATGAACTTCAACACAGATCCAGGGATTAATCGGATGACACACAGCCGCAGTATGACTATCAGAGCAAAGAAACCTTCCTATCATATTACCAATCATCCGTAAGATAGCATGATTCAGAAATGGAAGAGGAAGTTTAGGTAAACTGGCCCAAATATCCATTGACGACGAGTCCGACCTCATATGAAGAACAAAATTCCATCAAAGAAGAATAAAACTCATCCTGTTGAAACTTCGCGAAGCCCTAGACCAAGCCTGAATAAGGTCCGCCTCTGATTCAAAATGTATCATAATCTGGTGGCTATTGATAAATCTGACCACTTCCCATTACTGTAGATTTCATTAACCAAACACAAACCTATCGAAAGCATCAAATGAAGGTCACCTATGCTTGAAACAAGCAACCAAAGGGAGGTTCAGAAGCGCCGAAGACTCTGAGAACTCTGAGTTCGAGATCTGGAGGTTAGGGTAACCATCTAGGAGATCTGGGGCTTTAGGGAAAATCGAAACATTGGGAAAATGAGGAAGAAATTCCGGATTAGAGAAGGCCCTGAAGAACCTAAGACCCTCAGGAATCGAAGATTCCCCCCTCCCCCGCGAAGGGGGAGGGGCCGGCGCCGACACCACTATAGTCACCGAGGGAAGAAGCTAGTTAAAAATTGTACTAAGAAAGATTAATATCATTGTTTAGGATATAACAGGATTTTCTAAAATTTTAGTATCATAATGATTACATAGTTTAGAAATAATAATTTTTATTAGTAATGATTATTTATTTATTTAATGGTGAATTACATAGGATTAAAAGATGAATGTAGGTAATGATTAGATAAAAATACCTATGATTTATAAAATAAAAATTATGATTATATAAAATGAAATGAAGAATTAAAAACATATTAAATTTCACATGAATTTTTTAAAACATACAAGAAATACCTTTACATTTTTCAATTAAACATAGTTTGGATGAGATTCATGTGACTTTGGAAGTGAGTTAAAATATAGTTTATTTTTGTTTGGTAGCATAATAAAATAATCTACTAATATATAAATAATAATAGTTTAAGTACATAATTTTTTAATATGTTATCATGCTATAAAATAAAAATATGTTGCGTTTTACAAAACATATTAAGTTAGGCTCATATCATCCAAACCATGTTTTGTTAAAAAAGTATTGGTATTTATTGAATGCTGTAAAACATTCATGTGATATTTTTTGTGTTTGTTCATTCCTATTATTGAGTGATTGAATAATTACTAACTAGTTATTAACTTACTAATAATGAAACAGTGACAAAAAATGATTAACTTATTAAAAACTATATTAAGAAACATTAGTATCACAGTTTATGATATATTAAAATGTATTAAAATTTTAGTATCACAATGATTATATAGTTTATAAGTAATAGTTTTTATTAAAAATGATTTATTATAGAATAATTAGTAAATAATTTAGGATTAAAAACTGAATCAATATAATTATTAGCTAAATGATATTTATGATCATATTAAGTGAAATGAAGAATAACATACTCATTAAATAACACATGAATGTTTTATGACATAAAATAAATTTTAATAAATTTTTCAATAGAATGTGGTTTAGATGAGATGAGTCTCACATATTACTTGAGGTAATATTTAGATTATTTGTAATTGGAACCTTAATAGCATCTTCAAATGATATGTACTTAACTTTTGAACTTTCAAAATCTTTTGTCCTTCTAATGAAATCTAAGAAGAAATCTAAGATATATCATTAAAAGGTATAATGCTTCTGAAAGTTCAATAGTGATGTAAATATATTTATATTATGTTATTAAGCTTTCAATAAAAAATATTTTGGATTTTACCTCATCGGAAGGGAGACTCATATCATCCAAATCACATTTTAATAAAAAATGTCAATGAATTTATTGTATGTGATAAATAATTAATGTGTTATTTAATGTGTTTTATCTTCTTCATTTCAGTTTATATGATCAGAAGTTTCATTTTCTCAATGATAAATATACTAATTTGATGTTTTCTCTTCTTTTTTACCTCGGTTTATAAAATGTTTTGTGACTTATACTCTTATATTATTTTATATAATGAAACATTACTAGCATACTTTGTGTTATAAAAAGGAATTCTAAAAGTACATTATAATAAATATTATATTGTCACCCATCGTTGTTAATATTTTTTATACTACCATAATTTAGATAAAATAATGATTTTAGTTTTAAAGAGTCATGTTTTCTTGCTTGTACTACTATAGGGAGATTATTCTAATTGGGAAAGAAGATTTTTCCAGTACAACACCAAAAAAATTTGTTAGTATTGATGATTGTGTAACCCTAAGTGACCTTTAATAGAAAATTCATGGTTATATAAATATGGGACCCAAACAAGAGATCAATTCTATGAGCTATAGACATTTGTAATTCCTTGAAACACTGTGTTATCAAGCTTGTCCATTGGTTAATGATACATAGTGCGTCCAAGAAAATAATTTATTTTCTCAATGGTCAGATAGTACCATAATTGAGTAATATATTGATATTTATTCTGTACAATAAAAATTTCTAGTTGTACAAATTTGTAGAAATAGAAGAGTGGTTTAATAAAGTATGCCCCATGAAATTGAGACTATTCAAAATGATGAAGAAGTGGACAACCTAGATGATCTCCAAGATATACATGTGAATCCAAAATCCAATGAGGAGTTTTGTAATGACTGAACATATGGTAAAAAAAGTGTTGATGAGAAGGACCATCAGAAGTTAGGGAGGAGGTTTCGAGAAATGCCTTAGTTGTACAACAACCTCGACCTAAAATAAATCAGCAACCACTCTTTTCATCTTGGTCAGAAGCAATGAAACGTGTTCCCAGATTCAAAAATAATGTTCTCACACCATCAACTTTGTTCCCCAGATTTTACCAAATAGGTTTAGTAAGCTAGAAAAAACCTTATATGTTGTATGGAATTTTCAACATAATGATGCATTAAAAAGCATGCTAACGATTTTTTACATTGAGTGGAATTGTAGCTATATAGTTTTCTAATCATGTCATAGTAAATATCTTATATTCTATGATATGTATGGGGATGAGTGTAGATTTCTCTTGAGGGTGATTATAGACATTGAATTTTGAGTTTAGAGAATCTCAAGGATTGAGGAGCTCATACTTGCATTCATCCAATACGAACACATGATCATTACTCATTGGTTGTAGAATCTGTGTTATACATTGTTATTGTGATGATTAATACATTTCATGATGCTCTGATAGCCCTTATGTAAGAGAGGATATAATAATAATTTGGTTATAATATTTCTTATAATAAGGCATGGATGGAAAAACATAAGGTAATTGTGAAGGTCTATGGTGATTGGGATGACTCACATCGGGCGTTGCTATAATTTCTAGCCATACTGAGGCATCATAACCAAGTTTTATTCCATCTTGATAAAAATGAGCATATATATCATGATAACTAACTTGATCTATCTCATGTTCAATTTCATTTGTTTTTCTAAGCATTCCTACCATATATCTCTACATTTTGTTTCAACAAACAGTTCTTTCAAATTGATGGATTGTTTCTGTACAGAAAATATATGGGCGTATTGTTGATTGTGGAAACCCATGACAGAAACCATTCACCTCTTCCTCTTTCCTTTTCCTTTAAAGATAACGAATACTATGAATCATGGAGTTGGGTTTTAGCACGTATCAGAAAACATTTGATAATCATTCGGGGTGTTTCTTTCATATCTAATCACCATTAGAAAATTAATCAGGAAAAAATGGGGATCCAAATATATAGAGATATTGAAATGCACATCAATGGTTTTACATTAGACATGTTTCTAGAAACATTCATAAAAAATTCCAAAACAAATTGATGAAGAATGCAATCACGAGGCCGGGTATGCATTTTATTTTTTATTTTTACTATTTCATTTTATTGATAAAATAAAAATGTGTGAAATATAATCTATTATATATAGCATATGAGTCAGATCAATAGTGGTTTAAAGAATGTTTTGATCAAATCCGCAAGGATAATCAAGATGTTTATGATTATATGATACCGATTCCAAAAGAAAAATAGACATTGGCATATGACGGGGGGAAGAGGTACAAACACATGAACACAAACATTGTGGAGTGCATAAAATGTGTGTTTGAAGGGATTTACAAGCTACCTATAATTGCCCTAGTTCTGGATACATTATATAGTTGCGTGAATTACTTTGTTGATAGACAAAAACTATCATCAGACGAAATACAACATGGTCTAATGTATGGAAGACACATTCAGCGAGATATTGAAAAGAATATCGAAGAATCTTATGGTTATAAGGTCTGACTTTTTTGATAAGAAGACTCTTGATTTTTTGTTCAAGAGCATTAATACCCCATCACAAATTTAATTGGTGAAAAAATGGTTGTATTACTAGAAATGAGAAAATGCTAAAGTGGAAACGTTCAGTCCTTACAGTTTCCTTGCTCCCACACCATCGAAACATGTTCCTCTGTGAACCAATCAGGAGATGAATATGTTGATATGATGTACCTTATGGACACCATTGCTAACTGGTATGCTGCACCATAGACACTTATTATAGAGTTTTTTATTTCCCAATTCTTAAAGGCTTGCCGATAGTGATACCTAACATTAATTGCTTGTGTCCCCATGGGCGACAGAAGGCTAGAAGGATGTGGAATGAGATGGAAGAGCCTCAAGAACAAGGATATAGTTTGAGATGCACCATAGTCATACATAAATTACAAAGAACTCCATTTTATAACAAACATCTACGTAACAAATAAAAATTGTTTATATATAGAAATATATAAAACCATATCTTGGAAAACACTCTTTTCGAGGTAAAAACATATCATAACAACATGTTAGTAATATGATTCAAAAAACATGAAAAATGACACTTTTTTTGGTAAAAATAACTTCATAAAACAATGTGAATAAATTGGGCATGTCTTTAATTTTATTAGTCATAAAATTCTTCTGACCATAACATTATATTTAAATTTTACACATACAACTCATTTAATATGTTTATAAGTAGATGAATGATACCATACTACTCACTCATCAATATACCCATATTTCTGATGTCATGCTAGAGGATTGTCAGGATCAATCGATCTTGGATAATCGACCACACCATCTTCCTGACCTCATGAAGAGGTGGAGACAAGAGACACAAATATTCCACCTGCATGAGGGAGAGATGACCAACACCCTCTAGGATGTGGTCATACATCTCGGTCTTCCTATCCAGGGGAGAGCTGTTATTGGACACACTTATGCATATTGTCCAGAAATTGTTCATCACATGGTATTCATTGACATTTTGTTTGAACATAGGCCTACAGATGGAGCGTTGATGTCTATGCCTTGGTTTGAGGCACATATTCTACATTTACCTGATGATTCTGATGATAAGACTGTCATGCATTATTCATGTGCATATACATTACGACTCATTGGAGGGACTGAGTGTATTGATCACTCAGGGAAACACATGCACATGATGTATCTACCCCTACAAGAGGACTTTGATCGGGCTAGGATGTAAAACTGGGGATCAACATGCATGGAATACATGTATAGATAATTATACAGGCAATCCCTTAGGGACTTCACAAGTAGTAGGGGATGTTTCAACTTTATTCAGATGTGGTCATGGGAGCGCATCTCAGCATTCTGGCCTGGACTTGCTGGTCCTCCAATCGAGAAGGAGGTGCTTTGTGACGCTCCGTGTGTACACTTGTATGATCAATCTTTTTATGGTTTTCTGATTCTAAAATGAGTTAATGAATTTAATTTATCATTATTTTTCACTATCGAAGTTTTATTTTACCGGTGGTGTTAGTGACACAATTTCAACGTGGTTCTAAGACACCATTTGGGTGTATATCAGCTCCAGTTGGACTGTCTCTTACCTAACTAGGTATATATGTACAATATTTCACTATCTAAAAAATTTAATAATAACATCAATTTTGTTTTTTAGTTAGGTGATTTTTTAAAAATGGTCATATGTCATTTCATATTTCATTGCTTCCATACATGTGTATTAAGGACCAGTTTCCAGCAAAATGCATTGTTGGGATTGAGGATATTATGGTTGTAGTTCCCCTGATTCACATCCCTATTATTGAGTGGCATCGGCCTGACAAAATCATGAACTAGTTTGGTTGTGCTCAGCCGATTCCATTGCCACTGAGACAGACAGAGAAACTTCAAGGGATGAAGCTGAATGGGAGGCAGGATGAGGACTGGGTTCGAGTACATGCCATATTTCTTGACTACTAGATAAAACATCCATAAATTCGTATACAGGGTGTACCTATTAATAGATTATTTCTTTCGGAGATGGTTGAGTATGAGACATGGTGTAGAATGAAGTCCACAATGTATCTTACCTGACATGGTAGATAGATACAAAGGATGGTAAGTCAATAAATTTCCATTAGTTTGATTTTTGACATATTTTCTAATTCATTTTCAATCTCTTTACAGAGCAGTCACTCAGAGCATCTTGATTGCATGAGTTATGAGGTTGAAAATGGGATCATTAGTTGTGCATTCATCCACGTTGAAGCACTGGAGATAAAGGAATATTTTCCTGCAGTTTTCGATAGAATCTTCGAGCTTCCATCCCGGAGAGAGGAGGTTCCTTCCTAAGAGGGACATCCAATATCAGCTGCTGGTGCTGAGGATCCATGACCACGTCGACGTAGAAAACATTGTGCTGAATGTGAGGCCTCACTTGTTCCACGGACAGCGGTCTGTCCTCTAGTAGTCCAGCCTCATCCGATATTGGATGTGCCTTATGTGGCATGGCATCCACCATTCAAGACATGATATTCAAAGTTCTCTATATCATGGGGTCTAGATCCATCGAAACATTGGGGTCCAGATCCATCACAGCCTTGGGGTCTAGATCCATCACAGCCTTGGGGTCCAGATGAATCAGAGTCTTAGGGTATAGCTCCATCACATCCCTAGTTCCCCAATGCGATGATGGACGGTCCTTCTACCACCCTAGTGGGAGAAGGACCAGGAGTGTAGTACGGGATGGAGTTGGCAGCTCCTTACACTGAATCTCAGGTGGAGGATGTCAAAGTCGTTGTTCGAGTGCCCAAGGATTGCCCTCTCTCATTCATCAGAATCCACAGAGAACTCGACGCTGACGTCCTATTCGTAGACCACCATGTGGGTCATAATATCCTTCATATAGACATAGACATTGATTATACATGCTCATTTATATTATTTAAGTCTAATGAACTAAAAATACACTCATTACTATCATCCCTCCTTATGTTTTTATCCAGTAATCCAGTTTTAAATTATATTTTAGGCATAGTTTATATTCAACAACATTCAAAGTGGATAACATGAAACATAGGAATAATTATTAAATTTATAATAGATATATTTAAATGCTTATAAAATATACAGTATAGAAACTATATAAATAATATTTAAAAGATAATATAAACATCTAATTTTCTTTTGAGAATAAAGAGTTCATAAATAAAATAAATAAATGAAAATGAATGGAATGTATGAAAAGTAACTCTAAAGTAAGAGCTAAAAGATGGAATGTCATGGAGGATCTTATGCAACCTACATGGCAGTGAGATTCTATAAAATATAAACTATAAGACCCATATAACTAACAAAAATTCTACTACTTGTTATATGATTAATCAATGTTTAAAATTTATATTTTATAGGCTATCAAAGTCATGTACTTGAAACATTTTTATGTTTGAAGTAGGTGGATTAGAAAGCTTATAAATTAAATTTCATCAACATTTTTTAAGAAATTTTTTTTCAACTACTTATTATATGTGTCATCAACGGTTAAAATTTTATTCATATTGGTCTTATATTTTAAATTTTATAGGATACTAAAGTCACGTTCGTGGAAAATTTTTATGTATAAAGTAGGTGGATTAGAAAACATATAAATTATTTGTCATCAATATTTTCTATGAAATTATTCTTATATTAGACTACTTGTTATATGTTTAATCAATGTATAAAAATTCATTCATATTGTTTTTATAGTTTATATATTATAAGATAACAAAGTCACGTACTTGAAACATTTTTATGTTTCAATAAAGTGGATCTAAATGATTAAAAATTATTTTTCATCATCAATTTTTAAGGAATTAATTTTATTTTCAACTACTTGTTATATGTTTAATCAATGTTTAAAAATTTTTATATATAGATCATATAGTTTTTATTTTATAGGCTTGTAATGTCACGAACTCAATAAATTTTTATGTTTCAAAGAGGTTGATTAGAAATCTTATAAATTATTTATGATCAAAATTTTTAAGAAATACTTTTTAGTTCCGACTACTTCATATATGTTTAATCCATGTTTAAAATTTCATTTATATTGGTCTTAAAGATTAAATTTTATAGGCTAGCGATGTCACCTTCACGAATATGAGATAATTTATGTTGAAATTTAAATATATATATATATATATATATAAACATAACAAAAACATAATAAAAAATTAAAATTTTAAAAAGATAAAAAGAATAATTAAAATTGAAAAACAATTTATGATTTACTTCAAATACAGCATCACCTATACAATTTTTTAAGAAAAATAACCAAAAACAATATTTAAAAAATCAATGTGATCACCACACACAGGGTATTCCATCATATGAAGAGAAGAAGATGCATGTATCATGTTTAGAATAGTGATACCATGCCTTCATACTAGCAGTGTGTGGAATGGCAGGGGTTACAACACCTGGAGCCTCCAGGTCAACTTGTGGTGCCGCAAGAATAGTTTGTAGACAGAGTCCAAATATGAATATCGCATGTGCCCAATGTGTATCAACGACCATGGAGAAGGGTACTATGAAATCTATCCACTAATTGAAAATAAAGCATGTGATGATGATGTTACCTGAGGTCGTCGTCATGCATAAAAACAACGCATGAACAAAATCAACTATGAAAATAAGGATATCTGAGGTGGTGAAAGCTGGTCCAATTGATGGTAGGTCTTGTTTTCTAGAGACGCCACCATTTTCGGATGAGTCAGGCAGCACAACAATTCACCTTCATATACAGACCTGAGATTAATATTTGGGGACCGCAGCTAATCCTGAGAAAAATTCTCTGGTTTTTAATGAAAAATAGAGCATTGGGAAACCATGTAGCGGTTACATAAAATAGCTTGCGCGACCTCGCATAAGGGTTACACCAAACAACTCACGTGCACAAGAGGGAGTAATTTTTTTAAATGGGTTTATTTAAA
The DNA here is from genome assembly GCA_963277665.1 of Viscum album. Classification (NCBI taxonomy): domain Eukaryota; kingdom Viridiplantae; phylum Streptophyta; class Magnoliopsida; order Santalales; family Viscaceae; genus Viscum; species Viscum album. Next base: position 1,469,260,986 of record OY728163.1, on the reverse strand, counting down.
AAAAAAATTACAAAATGGATAGGGTTCTAAATATTTTTAAAATTGGGTCTGGGATGCATGAATGTGGTTCACACATCCTATAAAAACATAATAAAGGATGCGTGAAGCCCGTTCATGCATCCAATAAAATTTTTTAATTTTAATTTTTTAATTTTGTTTTGTTTTGTTTATAAATAAATAAATATATATATATAACAAAATATTTCTGCAGAATTTATCTGCTATTTAATATCCTGCTGTTCTGCCATTACAATAGACTGGATTCTGACAGACACCGTCACCCAGGGATTTCATTTATAAGAGGGATAGCCCTGGAAATCGTTCTACATTTTCCATGTGGGATTTAGCTTCTCTCTTTCCTGGACAGAACATTCTACATTTCTGATGTGGGATTCTGTTTCAAGTATGTCAGTTTGAAAGACTATAAAATAAAAAATATAAAACCAATATAAATGAATCATAAAACATGGATTAAACATATAATAAATTGTTGAAAATAAAATGAATTTCATAATTTGTTTTTACAAATAATAATTTATAAGCTTCCAAAGCCACCAACATGAAACATAAAAATGATTCAAATACGTGTCATTGAAAGACTATAAAATAAAAAATATAGGAAAAATATGGATGAAACATAAAATATGGATAAAATATATAAGAAATAGTTGGAAATAAAAATAATTTTGTAAAAAATGTTGATGAAAAATAATTTATAAGCTTTCAAAACAACCAACTTGAAACTTAAAAACGTTTCAAGTATGTGGCTTAGAGAACCTATAAAATAAAAACTATAAGACCAATATAAATGGAAATTAAAACATAGATTAAACATATAAGAAATAGATAATGATTAATTAGTTAGTTAGTAATATAATTATTCATTATTTAATAATTAATATAATTATTAATTATTAATTATTATTTAGTAATTTTCAAAAATTAATTTGTTAATAAGTAATATAATTATAAAATAATTAATTAGTTTATTAGTAATATAATTATTAATTGATATTTAATTAGTTAATTAGTAATATAATGATTAATTATAATTATTGAATATAATTATTAATTATTGATTATTAATTATTAATTAGATAATAATTAATTAGTTAATATGTAATATAATTATTAATTATGACTATTAAGTATTTATTATATATTAATTAATTAGTTATTTTGTAATATAAGTATTACGTATACAATAATTTATTAATAATATAATTATTAATTATAATTTATTATTATTATTTATATTCTAATTAATTAGTGAATTTGTAATATATTTATTAATTATAATTAGTAATATAATTACTAATTACTAATTTTTAATTTTTTATTATATAATAATTAATTAGTAAATTATTAATATAATTATTCATTATAATTATTCATTATAAATTTTAATTTTTAATTTTTAATTATTAAATATATAATAATTTATTTGTTAATTAGTAATATAATTATTAATTATATAATAATGAATTAGTTAATTAGTAATGTAATTAATAATTATAATTAGTGATATAATTATGAATTATAATTAGTAATATAATTATTAATTATAATTAGTAATTATTAATTATATAATAATTAATTAGTTACTTACCAATATAATTATTAATTATTAAAAATTAATTATATAAAAAATAATTAGTTAATTATTATATAATTAATTATTAAATTACTAATTAACTAATTAATTATTATATAATTAATTATTAATAATTAAAAACTAATTATTGTAATGAATTATTCTAATAATTATTATATTACTAATTTACTAATTTACTAATTAACTAATGAATTATTATATAATTAATAATTTTATTACTTACTATATACTTAATTAATGTATAAATAATAATTATATTACTAATTAACTAATTAATTATTAGGTAATTAATAATTATATTATAGATTACTAATTAATTATTATATAATAAATAATGATATTACTAAGTAACTAATTGTTAAATAATTAATAATTATATTTCAAATTAACTAATTAATCATTTACTATTTCGTATATGTTTAATCCGGATTTTAAATTCCATTTATATTGGTCTGGTAGTTTTTATTTTATTGTTTTTCTAATCCAGGTACAAGAAACATTTTTATGTTTCAAGTTGGCGGTTATGAAAGCTTAGAAATTATTTTTCATCAACATTTTTTATAAAATTATTTTTATTGTCAATATTTATAATATATTTAATCATTGTTTTATGTTTCATTCATATTTATCATGTAGTTTTTATTTTATAGTCTTTCCTAGACACGTATTTGAAACATTTTTAAGTTTCATGTTGGTCGCTCTGAAAGCTTATAAATTATTATTTAAAATTTTTTATTATGAAATTGATTTTATTTTCAACAATATCTTATATGTTTAATCCATGTTTTATGTTTCATTTATATTGGTTTTATATTTATTGTTTTATAGTCTTTCGAAGTGAGGTAATTGAAACAGAATCCCACATCAGAAATGTAGAATGTTCTGCGTAGGAATGAGAGAAGCTGAATCCCACATCGAAAATGCAGAACGATTTCAAGGGCTAGCCCTCTTATAAAAGAGATCCCTGGGTGAGGATGTATGTAAAAATATGGACTACTGTAAGGGCAGAACTGCTGGATAATAAATAGCCGATAAAATCTATTGAATATTTTTGTTATATATATATATAAACAAAAAAATTAAAAATACAAAATAATAATAAAATAAAACTTTCTGTAGGATGCACAAACGGGGTTCACAAATCCTTTATTAAGTTTTCACAGCATGTGTGAACCCCGTTCACGCATCCCAGACCTGATGGAAGATGCATGAACCCCATTCACACATCCTTCCTCTCGGGAGGATGCTTGAACAGGGTTCACTCATCTTAGACCCAATTTTAAAAATATTTAGAACCCTCACCCATTTAGGCAAAAATAAAAATGAAAAACCGAGATAAAAATTTATCCGAGTGCTAGCTCTATTTCACGCATAGCATCCAAGGCATTACCCAACCTGCCATTCCAAATGATGTGGTACCGTGTACCCTAACATGCAGAGAATGGATGCACCTTGTGTACATACTATGTCTGTCGAGCACCGTACCAAGGACATGTCATAGTCTGGAATCTGCCTAGTAGAAGATTAAACTACATAATTTTTTATAATGTAAAGAATTGTGGAATGAGACTCAATGTCTGGTTTTGATCGAGTCCAAAATAAGTTATTTGATGTGCTACCAAATCCAAACAATAATAATATTCAAGACTCCTGGCACCATGTCAATCAAATGGAATTACACACCGCACACGTGAAATATTTATTTGTGCATATCAAGCTCCATGATGTGCTTGGTATGGATCTATGAAGAAAATAAATATTTCATATGGAGGCGTCATATGACGGAAAAGTTAATTTTGTGGGAGACACTATCGCCCAAGCCCCTTTTGGGGTCACATGAGGATTTGGACATCAAAGGATGCACAGGCGAAAACCTTTGTCCGTGCAACACATTCAAGTGTCTTGAGTTATACGATATCCCAGTGATAGTTTTAAACACGTTCCATTTACCTTTTGGCATGTTATCTTGACATGAAAAAACCCTTGGCCACGCTATGGCATCATACACCCATGAACATGCAACATATCAGGTGAGCAAAGTGACCATCGTAGAAAATGTCTGCACGACATCACGTGATCCATCAATGAACATATAGTGCATCCATGTGAGACAAAGAAACAATCCCTGACAATGTTTATATTCCACGGTGAGATCCAGTATTGATCTTGCGACACGACAATGGAAATCTTGAATACATAACAAGACAAGGCACATGTGCCATCACAAGATCTCTTATTGATCATTTGATGCACTCATGGGCAATTATAAAGTGATGGCTTCTAAACTCCTTAAAAAGATGGGGGATATTTCCAAAGGAAGGAAGCCTATTGTGATGGTAAAATAAATGTGTTGCATCACCAATAGGTAAAATGCTTATGCTAGACAAAATCCAAGAAATCTCATGAGACAATTGAGTTATTGCAACGTAAAACAAGGTAGATAAAAGGGGAGGATGTGGGAGCTACTTGCATTGGTTGAATGACATGTAGTGCGCCCCTGGCGATCCGCAAGACACCACGAGTCCCTAATGACATGTCTGCCTCATCTCACGAAGTCACATAGGCTTGTCATCCTCGTTGCATGGAAACCCTTGCGTATGTCAAGAAACCCATTTCCTTCCCTATGGATCTCCAAGGAAAGAAAAATAGAATTGTCCACAATGTTCTTGCACACCCCCATATATAAACCATATTGGTCACACGACACATCACAAAAAAATCAAGTTATTTTCCTTGACATTACTCTTGAAATCTCACATGACTCGGAAACATTTTCACAAAATACAATGAGAATAAAATGGAATGATGTAGAAGAACTAACAATCGTAAAACACTTTTGATGCGCATATGAAATCCACAAATCGATCAGAAGGGATTCCTGGACATGAAGACCAGATCCCATAAAGGTCCCTTGACAAGCCACCCTGGCCTCACAAAAGTTCCCTGAAAAGGCTTCGAGTATCTCATGAATACCATTCAACAGACACTTGAATATCACAAAAGAACCTTTTACATGTTAACATGAAAATAAGGAATTCCTTTGACATGATGACATGATCAAACAAGTCTCCATTAATTGGAAATAATCCAATAATGTATGCGTTGATGAGAGGGATTCGTAGCCACTAAAAATTAGGGGATGCCCTTGGAAGTAGTCGAGTATAGAGACACTCAAAGACACATGGCTATAGATCCCTTAACTAACTTCATATTGGATTCATACTAGATCCTCCACACAAATCACCAAAAAATATGGGTGGGAATTTCTATAAATTCCCCACCCCAACTCGAAAAACGGTTGGACACATGACCTCTGGATTCTCGGGAATAAGGGTTAGAGCGGACTTCTCAGAGCGGCTGATCTCGCAACCAGAAAGTATTCTACTAGGTAATATAAAAGAAAACATGTTAAGTAATAATGCTCTATACATGAATAACCTTGCATGATCATTCCATGATCACATGAAGGACCCCTGACGAGATGTGTGAAGAGTATATCTCATGTATACAAGATCACATGAGACACAAGATAAACTGATACTAAATAGACCTAAGGCATTCACAATACCGGAGCTAGAGCCAATATTAAAATGGGAATAATTGAGTAAGACACATGCTTTCTGGACCTCATTCACTTTACGTGAGTCATCTAAAGACACACGACGACACCATGAAATGTTGACAAGAAATCGCAATTCTAATTAAACATTCTACTTGGGACATGCGAATCATTCAAACATGTCAGGGAAAGTTAAAATAACTCATGGGAACACCAGTTTGGTCTCGCAAACCCCTTCTAGTCTATCACCCATGCCTAGTGGTGTCCTTAAGATACATTGCCTGACCCATATATCAATTCATGATCAAGTCAGTCAGGTCCCATAGTTGCATATGGGAATGTTAACTAAACTCCAACAACACCATCTAGGAAAGTCATTGAATACCTGTTACTCCCTCTATACATCTCAACATGTCTCACGATGCCCTCTTGTATGTTATCCGTGATACAAAACATCATTCAAACCGTGTTGTACTGAATCTTGAGACACCCTATATATGTGTGAAGGAAACTCTTATAAATGACACTATGGAATGTTAGTTGGATCATGAAACGCCTATTAGACAAGACATCTAGTTCATGTGATGAATTCCAGAGCTAAGAATTTGGCATTTGCGATGTCCTCCAGACAAGTCAATTGGGTTATACAACACCCACTAGACAGGTAGGCCTAGTCGAAATAGAATCCAAGGATTTGATTACATTGTCTATCCTCGGTCTATAAGCGCCAATCAATCTGGAAACCTCAAAGAGTAAGTTCCGAACAATAGGGAAACCTTGGTATTGAAGCCCTGATCTATGTAATTATGACGACTCTGATTTCTTCCATATTCTGGATACATAGCCCACAACTTCATAAGGTTAGAACTCCATATTGATCATCTAGGGAAATCCCAGTATCTATGTCGCTGATTAAATGAAATCACATTGATTACATTATATCCCTAGTTTCTTACACAAATTATTGATTAGATGGTCTTAGGGAGTTTCAATGATACAAAATCAGAACAATAAACCTCCACAATATTAAGGTCAGCTTCTGCATGTAGGCCCTGATAAATTAAAGTATGATAACTCTAATTTCTACAATAACCAGGATATGTAGGATTACTTTTTGAGGCATATAATAAAATAAAACCCTCATTTCATTGTAATTAATTTTATGACTCTGACTTTTAAGACACCAGGACCTAATTATTCCTTAGAGAAGTTCACCCTACCTCATCCATTAGTGGGTTGAGAAATCAACTGAACTACGATAAATCTGATTCCTTCCATAACCAGGATACATGTGACGTCATTATGAGGACCTAGTTATATTATCAATTATCTTCAAGATGTGCCATAATATAATTTTCATGTCATGAGAAATGAAAATTATCATTTTTCATCCCTTGATTCTCACACTTATCAGAGCACACGTGAGCTTATGGAATTGAAATAATCATTTAATCTTTTCTTTGATTCTCTAGAATGATAGGCGTAATCTCAATATATATAATTCCTAATCAACTGAATTATGGAAACTCTAATTCTAATTATACTCGGGATACATAGGACATATCCCAATGACTTGTGGTTGAATACTTGGTGTCACAGAACACCCATATGACTCTTTTTCGCAATATATTAAATTGCACGGACTAGATAGTCTATGTGGGTTTTAATTCGTACAATAACCAAGATACGTAAGATGCTTTATAATGTCTCAATCTCCACCTAGGAATATTAGTCACCTCATCGAATGGAAGGAAATTCTGAAGCACTTGGTTATACAACATCATCACATAAGCAGCTATCCATTACAAGAATGTGATGGGGATCCTCAGATACATAATGATGGAATCACTAAATAGAACATAATCGTATTCAAATGAACTAGAATTAAGATATAGTGATTTTTTATGGTAACTAGTCTCATATATATATTAGTAAGAGATTCATGAAAATTTATTAAATTTATAATAGAGTCTCCGAGTATGCAACAATTCCCCCCACTAGGGTGAGATGAGCCAAACCTCCCATCCTATCGACCAATGCTAGTCCCTAAGAGTCATCGGGATTGAAAACCTTGGTGACTGACTACATTTGGAAAGCAATTATGAAACATGTTATGGATATGGGAATCATTGGGATCTCCCGATAAGAGATAAAAGGGTTTCATGTTGTTCAAGATTGTGCACAACACCACCCCCCCCCCACAATCGGAACTATTGGGTAGATATCATTTGTGCCTATTATACCGATGTAATATAAATGGTGAACCCAACCTGAATATGTGAAACAACAAAATTATCATGTTACTATTCAGATGACCATTTTTTCTCTCCCACTATATGCCACCATAAATAGTGAACATGACATGAATCTCTCTAATAATAAATGATTAGTTTATCATGTGTTAGGACACTTTGTTTTCCCAAACCTATACAAAAATGCAGTAATATCTGCATGTTCATACATATGATCCTATGTAACAAGGGTTATTATAATTCCATCCTCATTTTGACTAGTCCATATTAATAGAGTAACCTAATATGTAATATCTACAAAATTGTGTTAACCATGATTATCTGATTGAGCACATTGTGCCTATGATATTCCACTCATTAGTGACCTTGTTCCTTCTCTTATGTATGACTATGAATATTGAAAAGATCCCAATTATAGAAAATGTATTCATATTAAAAAAATTTCTTTGGTAAATAAACTACAGTTACAACCCCCATGGGTTACAAAGTGACCTCGCATGCTCAAAAATTCAAATGGAAGGTGGAGAATACGATGTTCCTAGTATAACACAAACATGGTAGAATCCTAATCACGGAGTCTACCCATGATGCTCTCTAATAATGGAAGCCAATGTATTTTCATTGACTAGGGAAGGCTCCTACTAAGCCAGTAGCCCTATCCACTACAAACAACTACTTTAGGAGCTAATCCCTGAAGCCTAAAAACAAAAACCTTCAGTCTTTGATGAAGGTGGATTAGCAAGTCAAATAGCGATAACATTTGGTTTATGTTTTGACGGGGAGGGAACCTACCATCCTACTTTGTCAACATCATCCATCTCGTACCCACGATTCACCTACTGAGTGTACCACATGACATGCTACTACCTCTGAAACCCATGAACATGCAACATGGATAGATCATCAGGGGAGGAAGGCAATCGATATCCAAGATAGGTATCATTCCCACACTCCCACTAATGATTCATTACGGCATATTGTGACATGAACCAACAAGAAGGCACATATCATTACGGACTCAAAACAATTCTGTTGGCATATTCCCATATCTAACATGGAAGAGGTTCATATCCTTACCCCCATGTATAAATCCCATAGGAATACTTTGATGGAACAAGGAGAAAAAAGTGGGTGCTTATATCTTCTCTAATAGAATATATATTACAATATATAATGGAGATTGAGAATCTGTAGGGCTATATCCCTACAGACAGATTGCTAAAATGCGAATATATTTTAGAAATAGTTGAAGAACTCTTCTAAAATATTCCATAACTATTGCAGATTAAGAGATAAGCCCATAAATCTATCTCTACATCAAGGTAACGTCAACACTCTGATCATTAAGAACATGTGGTTGTGCAAGAGCAAACACAAACTCTTTCTCCCATCTAGAAGGATTATCATCATATTCTGATAAAGTACAAGGAATCAGATTAGTATCATATTCTATTTACAAATGGGGATCACCATGTGAGAGTGGAACATGCCTATGTACAGGGGCACATTCTAGTCGAAAATGTATAACGACATATTATAATGGACCAGGATCATGCTTGTATCCCTATTATGGCTAGGTTTCACCACATGAGAGGGGAATAAGCCTTATGATGTGCTCATATTCATATTGATGAAGTCCAATGGCATACTTTAATGGCCTAGGATCGGGAATATATTCTCATTCTAGCCGAGGCTGACCAAGTGAGAATGGAACAAGCCTTAGGACATGCCCATATTCAGGTCTATGAATTTTCTAGCATACTGTAATAGATCATGGAATCAAGGTTCATATTCCTACTTCCACCGATGAATGATTATGCCAGAAAAATTCCAAGGAAACACTGGAGGAGGATTGTATTCCTTATCCCATTATAGAGGTCTGTTTGTATATTCCAGTGGGGAATGCATACTCAGTCCAAGATCATATTCCTATTCCAACCGGGGCTCATCTAGTTAAAGTGAAACATTCCATGGGATATGATCATTCCCATACCAAGAATGACTCACAACATATCCCAAAGGCTCAAGATTGGGCTCATTCTCTAGTGATTACTAAGGGTCACCAATTGAGAATGAAACGATCCTTAGGTACATCTCATTTTCCTCTCAATAATGAGAAAAATTGTTGGAATATTAAAAGATCTTCTCAGTGGAGGGATCATACCCCTATGATACCATATGAACATAATAATTTTTCAGAAACTATCACACAACATGATCATATTCCCACAAATTCCCAAATGTTAGGTCAAAATATACTATCCATGATGCGGAACATGAACCATATTCCTAATATAATCTATGATAGTGTCCTTGAGGATGTTTGAGACACATTATCAACACCACAAGGTTTTGTTGACTCAACTATCAATGTGGAAGCATATGTTGTTAATTAGCACAATATTCCTCCAAATGGTAGTGTGGATATAGATCATAGAGAGTATACTCTTGACATGAACTGTGGTTAAGCCCCCAAGGATATATCTACCATGGAAAAAGAAATCCTCCCCTTTACCATACTCATCTGTATAGAGAGGGGAATGAATTCCAACACCTTTGTATATTGTGGTGACCGAAGCATCGATGTCAACTGTATATGGTTCCCTAATAAACTTCTACTAGCACTCCACACCCATCAATATGGGACAATTAGATCCATATTATATTGTCTGACCAGATGGAGCAATGTAATATAGATGAGTAGCATGATGAAATTTATATACGTAGAGAGTTAACTAGAAATAACATCCCCGTCATATTCAATCCCCTCTCAATTTTCATGTGTGGGATCCTAGATGATCTAGAAAAAGAATACATGCCTTATCTACACAAAAACATGTGGGGTAATCACCAATGACTTAAGGATAGACACATCTATAATCCTGAATACTAGGGTCACCTTTAGGAAATCAAAATACTCTCTTGTGAGATGGATATTTTTGATATCTTTATGGACCAAAATCCAAAACCAGAAAATCACAGTGTGAATATGAACTATAATTTACACCATTGAATCATAAATCATTGGAAAATTATCCCCAAAGTCACATCATGCATCCATTTTTCAGGACGGGGATATTATAGATCATTACACAATGCCACTCTCCCAGAATAGAAGAACCGCACATATACAAGATCCTATAATGTTATATCCTTAGATGAAATTAGTGGACCAGGTAATGGTCAGGATAGTTTCCCACTAAAATGGAAATTCCATGCTTCAATGATGCTAATAAATCATGAATGGAGTGATAGGATAGACAACATGACATATAACTGTGACCCTAAAATCAAGGAGAACACATATTAGACATGGGGGATGAAGTTGTGATCATCCAGATAAATTCCTATAATGAACGGTTATCATCATTGGATTAAGTTTCACCCAAATCCAATGTGATCATAATTGTGCCACATCAAACATGAAGTAATAGAAAATTCAATTGTAGATGTACAAGAGTGGACTCTCCCCCTAGTCCTAAAGAATATCTAACACCACCTTCACCCTTCTGGTCATCAATTCTTGAGAGGATTTAGGACATATCCTCAATAGTAGAAAGTAAACCCCAACTCGATAGGATGGGGGAATTTATACATCAATAACTTTCTCCAAGCTCAAAATCCCCTTAGATGGTCTTTTAAGAATCTGTGTTTATTCCTGATCACCCCATACCCTATCAGTTTGGGGATTTATATATTCATATATGTCCTGATAATCATCAAGTCCTTGACCAGAGTCACTTAATACTCAACAAAAGGATCAATCAGTGCCAATGGTGTCCCTAAATGACCCCCACCACATTGGGATGAGGGAATTATCATCGTCATTATCCCCCTATAGAAAATCATTCTTCTTTAGGATCCGAGGAAAAAATTAGAGGCTTATGTACCACATGTTACTCTGACAACAAGGTAAACCTCTACGGGTCTAGGCCTATACGACAATCATATCTAGAAACTCCCTCAAGATCACTTCTCATAGACCATGATGGTAGGAGCACAAATAAAAAGTGACCAGACCCTGTTAAGTTCACAAACAAAAATGAAATAACATGGCCAAGGGTTCAAATAATGAAACTAATGAAGGAACTATAGAATCATCATGTTGCGTCGAAAGTAATGGCACAAACACCATTTCATATTATGCCTCTATGAATATCATCACTGCATTCATGGAAGAAATTTATGAAGGTGAAAATGAAAAGGGATAAAAAAGGGAAAATGTACCCTAGGAGGATGGTGATTTGGATGCACCAAATAAAGTTTCTTAAAACCAGAAATAGAAGGATTCAAAATTTGGAGCCACCAAATAATGAGATTCTACTTCCTCGTAATAATAGTTCCAAAGAAAAAAAGGTGCACCTATATCCTGATCACCTCCCATAAGAATTGAAGTTACTTCCCTGAAGTAATTTTTTTTACAATATGATAGTGAAATAAAATATCTCCATTCATTCAATGAGGAACTAATTAGTGTAAATATTCTCATTGTTAATTGTCTTCAGCCAAAGATGTATATTCTCACTCCCATAGATGATCTACTAAAAAGATGGTTATCTATGCATATGATTGGATCCATATCTATAGGATCATTCCATATATGTGAGGAAGTAAAAAATTATCATGGCTTCCTTCCATTGGAGAGACATCTTCTCCCTTGTCTGGGAAATAATTTATTCATAATGTGAATTGAGAATTAGTGGTAAGGGAAGGTAGAACCACCTCATTGAGCCCGACCTACTCCCTGTGGATAAAAGGTAGCCAATAAAATAGTGCTCCTAAGCTATATAGAGTCATCATTTCCCTGGACACTCTCACAGAACCCATGTAAGGGATACACACACTTTTGTAGAATGAAATTAAGCCATATCCTGAATGGGGGGGGGGGATATAACACTCCACAACCACCCATATTGAGAAATACTACAATGTATACCATTGATGGTGCATGGAACCCTGAGTCTCTACAATGACAGGGGAAACCTGAATAAATATAATCCTGAAAAAAAAGAACTATGAAAACTCTGATTCTTTCTATACTCAAAATATATAGGACACCCTTCAAGGACTCGATCTTGAATAAATGGTGTCTGAAGACACCCTTATTAGTCCATTCCACATGAATTTAAATAACACTAGTTAATGGAACTTTCTGGGTTTTGATTCTAACAATAACTGGGATACATAGGATGCTTTATAATGGCTCGTTACACTCCTCATAATATTAATTTCCTTTTAATGAAATAAAATTCTAAAGAAAATGGTTATATAAATTCATCACATAAGTAGCTACACATTACTAAAAATATATAATGAACCTCAAATTCATATATATGGAATCATTAAAGAGACCCCAGTTCATAGAACATGAAAGAGAAATATAACAAAGTCATGTTTGGGTAACTAGTCCCATATTATGAATTTAATGGTATTCATGAACATCTCTTAAATATATAAGAGTATCAAGATGTAGGAAATAATTCCCCTCAAAACTATGAGATGATCCTGACCTCCAATATTCTCGACCAATGCATCTCCCCAAGAGTCATTGGGCCTAAAAAACAAGGTGTCCTCATAACCTTGGAATGTAGGTATGTACCACTCATGGATAATAGAACAATTTCGGGTTCCAAGTAAGAGCGAAAATGGGAGCCTGGTGATCATGGTTGTCCATAACACAAACCCACCAATAATTGGAACCGTCAGACGGATCCCATTATTCCTCTTATAATGATGAAACAAATACAATAATAAAAATATATATTTTAGAGGTGGGTAGAGAGTCATTAATTCATACATCGTTGACACAATTCCTTAAATTTCTCCCTTATAAGATAATTGATTATTCTTGGTGTTTATGTAACCATATTGAACCCATTAAAAATTATATATATTCACAATCAATATTTTTGACTTGTTTAGAAGCTCATAATGATTAGATTGATTTGAGATATCTTTGAAATATAGAACATCCTGCATTAGGTTATTAATGTACCAATAGGCTAGATCCTCCTCAACAATATTGATTTCATCATCCATTTTAGATATGAATTCTTTTCTCCATTCCCTCAAAATAGATCTGATTTTTTTATAATTCCATCAACTATTTGGATGAGGATTCCAATAAAATAAATCTTCCCTCCACACAAAACAATTCCCTACATCTATGTATAGAAATTCATGCCTTACAAAATTTAATTTGTAAAGGGTACGACCTCAAAGAATTCAATCAATCTTTAATAACATAGGGGTTGTGATCAAAATTTAATCATGGTATATTGAAGCTATAATAATAATAAAATTGATTACTATTGTTAATATTATTTAATATTCTATCATGTTTACTCATGTGATTTATATTATGTTATTATCTATCCCATGTAAAATTATTATACAAAATAGGGACTTGTATATGGTTACAAGTCTCAAAAAAAATTCCCAAAAAAATATCCCAGTGCAATTAGATCAAATACAGTGTTCAGGACATAGAATATTGTTAAATTCATTTACAAAAATCCATATTTGTTTTAGCTGGCAAGAAATTATTGTCAATTATTTTCATTATTCCCCATCCCATTATATTTGAGGTACATTCATATATAAAAGGGCATGTTAAGGTAGTCCTAGTAATAAAAAAATAAAAGATAAATGTTGAAATATTTTAGTTAATGAGAGAACTTATAAACATTAATGATAAGAAACCATACTGATTTCACTAATAATCTATTATTTTTTTAGGATACAAAGGAATATACTAGATATGGAATTTGTAAATCCTTCTAGATTTTAAAAATATTCAATGGTTAATTACATCCAACTAATTTTATACTTTTGGTGTCTTGTGAATGTATATGTTCTATGCCAATTAAAACATTTTTTTTCATTGATAGATTAAAAACTTAATATTTTAATAATAATTAATGATATTATACCCATTTTTGGGGAATGTTATTGTACATCAGTTCGATAGATTATTTATTTTCTTTCCCGTTACCCATTATTATATTATTCAATAGATTAGATATCTCTATTAGATTATAAATTTTTCAATAAATTGACATTCATCAACATCATCATGGTTGTAATTTATCTTCTGGGTATGATGATCTTCAACATCACATTCCAAAATATTCTACTAAATGGGTTTAATTTATCTGAATAGGTCACTACTCATAAAGGTGAATCCCTAGAAGGAAACCTTCCTAAATATTTATCCTATGGGGCCTAGGTAAAGGGTTCTTCATCAATATATTGTGATGGTGTCTTGCCTGATATTGTTGAATACGAACTTCTATTAGGTTCTCCCTCATACATTTAATCATCTTACTCGTTACTGAATTATTATTCTTAGGTAGTTAATTTTATGGATCAAATGCCTTTATTTAATTTCCCATGAATCATGGTAGTTTATAGTAATAGTACTCACTGTACATCATGGATGGTTGTCATTAAATTTTCAAAACATTTAATCATCGAAACATCAAAACATATGTAATTTTCTATTAGTAGGTTCCATAAAATCAGTATTTATAGTATTATTGGTAAATAAAACCTATAAAAGTAAAATTGGGGCATAAAAAAATTCTTCAAATCCAACATGATTAATAAATTATCCATCACTCCTCAAATAATCTATAAAGTATTGAAAAAATTAATAAACCATGAAATATCCAAAAAATTTTATGTTTCCTTGAATTCAATTTAGAATTAAGTAATAACGATTAAAATATAGGGCTCCCCTGATATATAAATTAAAATATCATCATACATAATATTTTAAATAAAAAACATTGTTAAAGTAAATTTTTTCAATAATGGTGAATTATATATTAAGGAACATTAAATGAAATAGTTGGAGGTTGATGCACATTATAAGTAGATAAGTTATTCTACAAGGCCCCAAGGATACTATTATTAGTTTAATGAAAAATTGAAATAAAAAAATTCATTCAAATGTAACAAAAAATATTTTTTATGAATTCAGTATATTGATCCATTTTTATTTTTGATATATAACACAATTAAAATGCCTTTTTAAATAGTCGAAGTGATTGATTATTTTTTATTTTCATAGGTGATACAAATAATATATTGAATTATAAATTAAGTAATATTAATAACTATTTTATTTAATATCTTTTAAAATTAATGTATCCAATGATCCGAAAAAAATCTAAGATGATTCATGGATCTTGTTGGATTTTATTGAAGGAAATAAATGTCATTTAAATTAATAGCAATAAAAGTTTGTATACTATTCTAAAAAGATTTATGTTATCCTATAAATAAAAAAGGAATAAGAAGATTATTTTTGTGACTTCCTGGCCTGGGATCCTCTGAACGGTGCCCTAATCCGGTTGGCCACATTCCATCAAGCGCACTACCCCATATGCCAGAGGGTGCCGACTAGAAGTGAGGGTCTGGTAAAAGAGTCCTGGGGAGACTATACCCTCTGTTATTAGAATAAAGAACTCGAAGAAGTAAATAAAAATTTTCAAGTACAAAAGCATATAAATAACCAAAACAATACCATGATATATGATAGTAAAAACAAAAATAATACAATACTCAAGTGAAAGGTAAAACATGCTATTACAATGTAAGTGCAAACTGTATACAATGAAACTCAAAGTAAAGACACCACTACTCCAAAATGGGTCCAAAACTGAATCATGTTCCCTCTCCCATGTTCCAATCCCAAACTATAATCTATCATAGGGCCTTGACCTTATCTTTTCCTATAATAACATAGTTTGCTTAGGTGTTGATCAAGAGGCCTAGATAGGGTGTGAGTACAACTAAATTGGCTACCACCAATTATTTCTAAAAAGAGTCCAGTAAAATGATAGTTCATGAAAATTTATGAATTAATAAATATATGTAAAATTTAAATAGTAATCACATTGTTATTTAATCCTTAGTCACCACATTAAGACAATTCAATTCATGTTTTCTATTAGAACTATCATTTATTAATATCATTCATTTGGTTTAGGTCACCTTTCCTATAACACCGAATCTCAATAGAAACATCATTCATTATTATCATTTATTGGGTGTATGTTGTCAAGCATAACACCCAAAATCCTATTTAGTGTAGGTAATCATGCATAGAAATTATTTTCTCAATCAGTTTAGGTCATCATGCCTTACACAACATAATTTCACGCTTGGATAACTATTGAAGAGGATTGCCATGTCCAAGTCCCAAATTTTAACCGGTCTAGGTCCCGATGACTAGAACCACATAATCTCATCCATTTAGTCATTCTTTAAGTCATAAAAATTTTGCACATTATTAATTTACTAATCCAACGATTAGTTAAACAATCCAAAGGCCATTAGTTATTTTGAAAATTAACTAAGCATATAGAACATTAATTAATTCATCAATAAATTAATCATCCAACACAATTTCCTTTCCATAATTAATTCTTCACAATTAATTATCCAAATCAAAACCCAACAAGTCATAATTAATTATCAAAATTAATTATATTAGATAGTGAAACATAGTTGCAAAATTAATTCACCACAATTAATTATAATATAAAAAAATCTATATCAGAATAAAAATATATTAAATACAATATCTCAACCCATATTAAATCTCCAAAATAGAAATCTGGGAACCCCCATGTTTGTTCGATGATTCAATTACCAATTAATCAATAAGGCAAACTCAATCCAATTACACATTCATAATTACTCCAATTTCAGAAATCAATCATCAAGGGGAATCTAGAAAATCATAATCTTACATTCCTATATCATCAATCCTAACTATGAGAGTCCTATTTAGACCGCCTACCTCAGTTTCTTGATAGAATTTTTCCCAATTGAAATCCCCAAAATCCGAGGGACACCACGTTGTCAATCATACTCCCAATATAAATCCCTAAAAAAAATTAGGATCAAATGAAACAAGTTCATTCACATATAGATCCAGATATACAATCCTAGATCCACATCTTAACTCATTGGTTTAGTTCCAAGAAAATAGTGGAGATCTTCCATTTAAAAGTTTATAAAAGATAAGAGAAAGAACAAAATAAGCATCAGGATGAAATCCATTTACTGGTAGGAGAGCGGATCTTCAATACATGCTTTCAATCTAGAATAAAGGTGTTTGGATCACCTTTTAATATATTTAGAAGTATTTTAAAACACCTATATTTCTTCAAGACAGATCCAATGTCAAAAATATAGAAGTCCAAGGGGTTTGGGTGGTTTTAAAATGAATTTTCAGGATTAAAATATTGCACGCAAAGTTTATTGGGTTGAGGAGAATGGTTAGGGAAAACCGAGGGCCAACCATGTGGACCCCTCTATCCAGTTTTGTATGGATGGAACAGTTTGGTCACACAGATTGTCAAACTGGGCACAAACCGTACAGACCCATCTGTCCAATTTTGAATGCTTGGCACAGTTTGGTCGCATGGTTTGTCAAACCATTCCCAAACTGTGCACAACCATGGGGCTTTGTTTTCCCTAAAAATTTTAACCAAACTCACCCCAATCCACTACTTCATGTTAAAGTTACAAAAAAGTTTCATAAGTACATAGAAACACACCCGAGATGACTCCAAAAAGGTCAGGATCTCACATTCTCCCCACCTTAATGTAACTCATCCTCGAGTTTCACTCCCAAACATATCTATGTTTATGGGCCAAAAAATATTGGGCCATTGAGCACTCAAGTCTTCTTCACATTCCAATTCTTCTTCTTGAATATTTCCATATTTCCATTATACATGAATTTACCGCACAGCCTTTCCCAGTAACACATTCTCACTACAACTCAACAATTATATCAAATGATCTTCAAAGGATGCATCGATCTTAAGTTCAACCTATTTCACATAAATCAAATGAGATGGGTTTGGGTGATACCAAATTAGTTTTAACACATGTAAAAAATCATTTAAAGCACTGTATTTCTATGGAAGTTATAATCGGTACGCCACTAGCCCAATTCTCTCCAACACCCCAAACGAGACTTGGTCCTAACATATCTGAATCACTAGCCTCTAACACACCTTATGGTGATCTACAAGGCCTAGAATAAAGTTCCTCGTATTGTTCCATCTGTATTGTTTCATGATAACTATTTTTATAGGAAAAATCCACTAAAGCCATGTGATTTTACTATGAACCATCGAACTAAAGCACACATTCTTGCAACATATCCTCTAACACCTGTAGGGTATGCTCCGACATCCCATCTGTCTGTTGGTAGAAAATCATACTTAACAGAACATGTATACCATCCACCTTCTGCTAACCCTTCTAGAGGCGTGAAGCAAAGTGCTAATCGTGATATGAAAATATTTTCTGTCACACCCCATGGAAACTAACTATCTCTCTCACGTATAGTTATCCCAACAACTCTACTATAAAGGTTTATTTGAGAGGAATGAAGTGTGAAACCATCATTCTTTGGTCAACAATGACCCAAATATCATCATTCATTCTAATATTATTTGTAATTCCTACCATGAAATCCATTATCATGAAATCCCACTTCTATTACGGAATATGTAATAACTACAATAGTCCTCCAGGTCGTTGATGCTCTGCTTTAACTTACTGACAGGTGAAACATCTTGTTACGAACACTGCTATCCCTTTTTTCATACGTGGACACCAAAACTATTATCAAAGGTCAAGGTAAATTTTTTTCACCCCATGATGTATGACCCACCTTGAAGTTTGAATTTACCGCATGAGTTTCTCTTGCAAACTCATATGCACAACAACCCTATTTTTCAAATAGATGATCTCATTCTCATCTATTTTTAAGAATGAAGGTGTCTCCCCACCTTCAAGGGTTTCCCTCAAGGATAAGCACTCTATATCCTTGTAATGCACCTTCCTAATACATCTCATGAGTGTAGAATCCACTGATATGGAAACCATAGTCATCCTATCCTGACTCTTCTGAACTACCATATGCATTTTTACCAGTAGAGCCATCATCTTCCATTCTAAACATGACTCATGTACCAACTAAGTCTGAGTTTTCCTGCCCAAGCCATCACCCATTTTATTTCCCCCTCTAGGTGTATATTCCAGTTAAAAAAATGGACTGTGTATACTATACCCATCCTCGCTATGGAAGATTCAAGTCATGATTTGAAAAGATATATATCATGATTTTTTGATCCATAAAAGCTGTAAACATTTCACCCAAAGATAGTGTCACCAACACTTGATATCATAAACAAATAATTAATACTCAATTTCATGTTTAGGGTAATTCCTTTAAAGTGGCCTAAATTACGGATACCCATAGGAAACTACTATGTCTTCTTGTAACAACACAGTTCCAAGCCCAATCTTAGAAGCGTAGTAGAACACTGTGTACTCCTCACCCGACTCTGGTAATACCAAAATTGGTGCCCATGTCAAGTGCTTCTTCAACACCTGGAAATAATTCTCACATGATTCTGTCCAAAAAAAATTTATCCCTTTATTTTTCAAACCATTAACTAGTGATTCTATTCAGGAAAAGTACTGGATAAACCTTCGGTAATTACCATCTAATCCCAAAAAGCTTTGAATATCAAAAATATTCTTGGACTTCTCCTAAGAAACTACCACCTACACTTTTTTGGGTCTACTTCCACCCCTTCTTCCAAGATTATGTTCCCTTAAAAGTGAACCCTATCAATCCAAAGGTGAAATTTAGATAGCTTGGAGTATAGATGAAGCTCTATTAGGGCACCTATGATGATGGCATGATTTTTAGCACGATCTCCATGAGTGTTAGAGTACACTAAGAAATCCTCCACAAAAACCACCACAAAATGAACTATGTGTGGATGAAAAATCATTTTCATCAAATGCCATAAACACTACTATAACATTAGTCAACCCAAAAAACATTAAAAAAACTCATAAAGGCCATACCTGATTCAGAAATTTGTTCTTGTTATATAAGTGGTCGGAACTCTCACCTGACGATACCCCAATCTCAAATTGATCTTTGAGAACACACTATCCCCCTTCAGCTAGTCAAACAGATCATCGATACATGAAAGATGATATTGGTTCTTTACAGTTATTTTTTTCATCTTCCGATAATCGATACACAAGCACAAACTTTTTTCGACCATCTTTTCATACAAAACAGGTGATCCCCAAGGTGACATACTTGAATGGATAAATCCTTTATCCCCAAACTCCTCTAACTGTGTTATGAGCTCTTAAAGGTCTATTGGTTCTCTTATGTAAGAGAGAATTGATACTGGGCCATCCCCTGGCATGAGCTCAATAGATAATTCCAAATCTCTCTCAAGCTGAAACCCTAAAAAGACTTCCAAAATGACATCATAAAACTAAACTACTACTGGTGGAAGGGTGTCTTTCCTACCACACCTACCATCTAGAAAAATACTTGAAACATTGGTTGTGATCTCTCCTAGATGCATTGTAATTTTCCTAGATCTTCCTACAAGGATATTCGATTCTCCACAAAAGTCATATTTTTCACCCTCAGTAGATACAAAGGTAACTCTCATGTGATAACAATCTATGTGGGCTCGGTATGCGACTAGCTAGTCTATACCCATAATGTGTTCGAAGCATTTTATATCAAGGACATAGATATCTTAAAGGATACGATACTTTAATATCTAGAGAACAACCCTTGCATAAATAAATATACTTAGACCGTGCTCTCATAGAGTATCGATATTCACGACCCTACTAATAGACTCTACCACCAAGCTCAATCCATTAACTATGTTTTCAGATATAAAGGAGTGAGAGACACCAGTATCAAAAAAGGAAGTAACTAATGTAGAAGAACGTAGAATGGTACCCCTCATTATCAATATACTAGCATCACTCTCTATAATTGTAGGATGTACTTCATAAAACTATTATTCCATATTACATGTGGTGTCGTCTGACTCCCCTAAGTAGCACCACCCTGCTGATACGGGTGCTCATACCCTAAAGCACTATGACCAATTTCTCTTCCAGAAAAACTCCAACTACAAGACCAATATAGTGCAGAATACCCACTTCCCACACACTGACTCTGAGCAGCTTCTCCCTTAGCACCATCTTGTCACAGCTTCCTACAGAACTTCTATAGGTGTCCCATATTTCCACAAAAGTACCACTCCATTGGTGGTTAAGGAAAATGTGTATGACAATGCACCTTCCTACCACACTTGTGTAAAATCACATGTGAATGGTCTGATGTATTTATTCCCCATGATTGTCGACCATGCATTCCATTGTCCTGACTATGATTATCATGAAGATGCTTCCTACTCTCGGAAGGCACACTCCCCGATCGTCCAACTACATGTCTAGTACTAGAATCCTCTTTCAGGCTCCCCTATGAAATGATATTTTGATTAACCACTTCTAAAAATTTATTTAGCCTTTGGAGATCACCTGGGACGTAATTCCACACTTAATTCTATCATGAAATTGTTTATCTAAATAAGCTTCATCTTCCACCAATACTGGAGAAAAATTCTATAAATATATGAAACGTTCTAGGTACTCCATTATTGAAATTATTCTTCATGTTAAATACAAAAACTTGGAATCCCTCTCTTGCATCAATGTGTCTAGATAAAAGTCAACTAATATCTTTTCCAGAAAGTCCTTCCATAATATCTCGCCAGTCTTTCCAGATTGTACAAGAATGTTCAACTAGCTCTTCGCAAAACCCTATAGTATATAAGAATCTAACATGAATGTCCTCTCAACTGGAGTCTCCAAATGGACAAGTATCCTCTATATGGATTCAATCTAGAATTACGATCCCTTGGGTCTACCCTCTATAGTAAAATTAAGAGGGTGCTGCAGCTGAAGCTCCCTTGTTAACTAAGATAATATTTTCTGAACCCACCCTACGTATCTCTCCATGAATTTTAAGAAACGAGAAATGTTCTCTTAGAACTATTCTTGTTCTTCGTTATCTTGCACCAATGGTTCCTCAAGCACCCTATCTGGAAGTTCATTCTATGTCATACCCCTCAGTCTCTCCAGTAATAATTGGCATGGTGGCATAGTCCGATAAATCCAACCACATGTATCAAGTCTCATAACACAACCATAAAATATATACGTAAGAGTAGAAACTAACACAACATGTTTCAACATGTCTTTACCCCATTTTTCTCAACACATGGTCAACAACGATGCCTTATCACTACCCTTAACCATCATACTCTTTGGTTATTGTTAATAAGGGTACAAACATTCTAATTAATTAATTCAACCATTATTTAATCACATTATCTAAAAATTATTAATTCATCAGTTAATTAATAAATCATTACCATATCATCAATCAATGTTCTCATTAGACACCCATTTATTCTCATGTTTCTACATTATTCCAATATAACAATAAGGAAAATAGTTCATTTTCAACAACATATCCAAAACTATTTTTCTCATGAGTTCCTAGAATGAGTCATGTCCTAACAACCCTGAGTACCTAGAATGATGCATGAAAACTAATGTATCATGCTTCCTTTGGCAATGAATTAAAATTAAACAATTTTCAAAACAACTATCCCATCACACCACAAGTGCATCCCCAAAGGTGAAATAATATCCAACTATTTCAACAAACAATAATCACAACAATCCCACCCAGTGTACTTGTATTTTCCCTCGAACATGGGTTTTTAACTCCTATACATGAGCTCATTACCAAGCCTCGACAGTTCCTAGTCTCCTTTCTACGTTTCCCAAAAACTGTAATACAAAATAAGAAGAAATAAAAGAAAACACCTCTCATAAAACTTTGTGACGTCCCGACCCAGGAACCACTGAACGGTACCCTGATCCAGTTGGCCACATGCCCTCAAGCATGCCTCCCCATACTCTAGAGGGTACCAGCTAGAATCGAGGTTCTGTTTATTCATTCATGGAGAGACTATACACTATGTTATAAAAATAAATCTCCAGTGGAATCAAATAAAAATAACCAAGTATAAGAGTGTATAAATAAACTGAACAATACCATGAACTATGACAATAAAAACCAAAAGATACAATACTCAACTAAAAGGTAAAACATGCTATGACAATGCAACTGCAAAGGGTCTACAATGAAACAAAATGTAAAGACACAACAACTCCAAAAAGGTTCCAGAAATACATCCAGTACCCTGTCCCATTTTCCAATCCCAAACATCAACTTATCCCAGGGCCTTACCCTTAACAGGTCCAGAAAAAACAAGTTCTGTTTAGCTGCTGATCAGGATGCCCAAATTGGGTGTGAGTACAACATAATTGTCCAATACCAACGGTTTAAAAAATGATTCCATTCAAAATATAGGGCATGAATATTTATGTAGAAATAAATACAATACACAATTGAAACTATTATCACATTTTCATTTAATATTTAATCATCACATTAATCCAATTCAATTCATGTTCTCCATTTGAATTGTCATTCATTATTATCATTAAATTGGTGTAGGTATTCATGCCTAGAACCCCAAATATTAGTTGAAACATCATTCATTATTATCATTCATCGGCTGTAGGTCATCATGAATAGCACCCCAAATATCGATGAGTGTAGGTCATCATTGTTTCTAACACTTTCATCGGGGCACGTGCATCTATTTGTGGAGGTTCCACACCTGTTTCCCCACATTAACACTTTCCCAAGGTGGGAGGCATTCGTCGCTTATTCAAGGACGTTTACTCCTTGATCAAAACAATATAATGGGATGTCAATTCTTCCTTCTATGTATTCCTCTTTAGAATTCTTCAGCTAGTCCGAGACTCCCTTATAAACTAATACATTGTTCATGAAACTCTTCCCAGTGCCATTTCTTCATAGACTCTATTTAATTACACTTCTTCTATCGGGGCATTACAAGGGTTCCGGTAAGGGATGCAACCTTCAGTCGAGGGAGTTGTCTCGTTAGACATCACTAGAATATTTAGACGCTGGAAAACTAGTGCATCTAAGTTTTTCTTATTATTATAGGGATTCTCAAGGGAATGGAAACCCGAGGAATCCCATGGCGAATGTAGGGAATTTTATGAGATAGACATGTATATGAGGTTTTCCTCGTCTTTCCATGTTTAACACAGTGTATGCCGCAAGTTAAACATGTAGAGGAGACAGACTAGACTGATTGAAACATTGAATAGATTTGAACATATGGGTGAAACCCCTGTAATTAACACTGATATTTGGGCTAATACATGGTTAGATACCCGATTATTGTTAAAGGGAATAGAGAATGAGGTGGAATGATTCCACTAGGATGTGGAGGCCTGGGTAAAAATCAAGATAGATAATGGATGGTTCAGGGAAGTGGATGGATAATGAGATGGATCCAACTCAAGAATGATGGTGATGTGGGGATTGAGCCTCAAAGATACCTCCTACGTAGCCCTGTGGTAGGGAATCAATGTCTGTATAGTTTGGTGGGAGGATGGGACACCTGAGGAGTTGACCCATGAGAATGGATGCATGGATGGGATCTAGAATAAATAAAAGCTCTTGGTTGGGGCATGATCTTCCCTAAACACATGGGGTCGAGGGATACACCATGATGAGACATGAGTGATGGGCTTGAACCTCGGTGAGGCTTCCTATGTATCCCCATGGAAGGTAATTAATGACTTCATAGTTCATCTAATGACGACTTACCATTGAATGGGGCGTCAACAACTTCTCATGAATGTGGATGAAAATGGATTACCACTGAATGAGGGTTGCAACAACTAACTTCTGTATGAGGGTCCCAACGTCTTACTACTGGATGAGGGTAGCAATGGATTACCTCTGGATGTGGGTCACAATGGCCTACCGGTGGATGGGGTTGAACCTCAGGGTGGCTTCTTACGTACCTCATCCATAAAAGAAGGATCAAAGACAACTCAGTTCAAACGAGTTTTTGGTTAACAGACGTGAAGGGGGTCAGAACCAATGGATGGTGGACTTGAACCTCAGGGAGGATTCATACGTACTTGGACTTGGTAAGGATCAGATACCACGTAGTTTATGTAGAGTGGGAACCAACATAAAGGTGGTAGAAACCAATGGATGGTGTCCTTTGACCTCTGGGAGGATTTCTACATACCTTTGCTTGGCAAGGATTGATTTCCATGTAGTCCAGGTAGAGTGGGAACCAACGTGAAGGGGGTTCATAATATATAGATGATGGGATAAGACCTTATGTAGTATTCTTATGTATATTTCCTTTGCAAGGATCAAAGACCACATAGTTCAGGTAGGGTGGGAATCGACATGAAGGGGTTTCAGAACCAATGGATGGTGGGCTTGGACCTCAGGGAGGCTTCCTACGTACCTTGCCTTGGTAAGAATCAAAGACCACATAGTTCAGGTAGAGTGGGTTTGTTTTGGGATTATACTCTAGTATTCCCAGAGAGGGTGTCATGGTCGATGATTACTCTAGGCCCATCTGAGTCATGTCCGTTGTGAGAAACAAGAGGGGAAATTCTTGACAATCACGTTGCGATAGGTGCATCTGTTGTAGTAGAATGGTGGATTACACGTGGATAGCGGCCCAAAGAGGAAACATGGTGTTACACACGGTTAGAAGGCTGGGGTGATGGAGATTGGGACATACTCCCAGATGGAGGCCCGGTGATGACAAAGCCCAAATGTATTTTTTACTATGAAAGAGAGGAGATGGGATGCTACATCCTGTAAGGAAAGATAGGGGCTTACACTATGGTGGTTTCCCTTTCCCCATAGATAGACGCCTCTATGATAAAGAGGATCTTATTCCATGTGAGGAATGATCTCACTCCCATGGAGGCCATTGGGTGTATAGAATGTCAGAGATGGGGCACCTTTTGTGTAATGCATGGGGCGTGGCCATAGTTTAATTTCATGTTCTGAGGTCAATGGTTCTTGGAAATTTAACATCTTGCAGCTCAGATGACGGTGGGTTCATTCCACACCCCTTGGTACATACATAACTGATACCTCCCACCCCTTAGGAATAGGAAGACATTATAAATGATGTGTTGAGGGGGTGTTTTGGAGTGATCCATTGAGAGGCCAATTTTAGTGTGGCAATGCGAAGAACCAATATCTGTTAGCATGAAAATGCAAAGAAGCATGAGGCGAAGCAACACAACATGAGGCGCCACCCAAGGGACTTCAAATTGCTTCATGCTGACATGATGATTCACATGTAAAGAGAGTGCATAATGTATGCATGGGGCACATAATATGGGAGAAGACATGGTGCCTTATGGGAGGACAACACATGGAGTGCGTGCAAGAGAATAGGTTGTGTGTAAGATAGAAGGTATGTGTGCACGAGCACATGGTTGCAGACAAGATGGAAGGGTTGCACGCAAGATAAAAGTTTTGCACACTTGATGGAATGATGGAGCACAATATGGGAGGTGAATCCCAAAATAGAGTTCTGATGCATAGGAAACATGTGTGGAAAAGGGGAATCTTGTGCGCAAATGACGTTGGGAGAAAATAAATTAATTAGGATATTTCCCAAGAGTGCCCACCTGATGGAGGACCTTCGGGGGACCGGTCCCACAAAATCCAATTATGGAAGGCCATGGTGTTTTTTGCGCAGTCACAGAAGATGTAGTTTTCTCACAACAGAGCATTGCATCGTCTTCTATTACTATCCCCAAAGGGTGGGGGATACGTTTCATTTTTTAGTCGAAGTCCTTGGGGGTGGCGGGTAATGGGGCGCAGCATGAAAACGGCCGGTGGACAGCGCATTGGGGGAGGATATGTTCAAACGCACGTTCAATGTCATATTGGGCGCGCAAAGGGGTGCTATATGCAACCACACACTTGACGTCACTTGGGGCGCACAAACGGGCACTGTGTGGAAGCTCGACCTTGATGGAGAATTAGGCATGCAAGGGGAGATGTACACAACCACGCAATTGATGTCGCATAGGTTGCACCACCGGGACATTCGGGGAATATTTATCATGGCATAGTATTGGGCATGCATGATTTTGCACGTCGGGGGCCGGTTGTGCGCATCTGTGGAATCTTTCCTGCATCTGACTCCCATGTCCCGGAATCTTCTCTTCCCCTCCCTTATTCCTTATTATTCTAATTCTCCTCTTGATGTTGGCCTTCTCTAAATTTCGGCATTAAAAAATCCCTCCCTTTGAAATCGTAGCTGAAGGGGAACCCAAATGTCGGATTCTTAGGGCACACTGAAAAATAGGAAAGCGGCCCTTCAGTGTGCACAAAAACGTATTTTGCATGCCAAAACCTTATTTATGCACACAGAAAGAAAGTCTGCGCCTATAAATAGAATGAGGGCCCCCCTTAGGTCCCTAATTTTGACTTTTTTTCTCGACAAGTGCGTAGCTCTCTTGTGTGAAAATGGTCCCGGTCAAGGCATATCTTTCTGGGACCGACCGAAGGTATTGCGTGATTTCCCAAATTTTTTGCACAGATTGACATTCATGTGCACCGCCTGATGCTTTGCTTGTGAAACATCATTCATTCACGCCAACCCCATAGGATATCCAAAATGGTCACTCAATAGACTAATGCTGAGAGGGAGTCCACTACTACTGCGAGAAGAACTCATATGATCACAAACCCTCAGATTCTTCATCTGAGGAGGGTTGTGTATGATATCCAAATGCTTTTGGGAATGCTTATGAAATCTCAAAAAGATTTTTTTCTAAGAGATAGCCTACCGCTATGAAATGTCAGCCTTCTAGAATAGGTGTTGATGCCCGTTTTTGAGACAGACACACCGCGGTCATAGGTGACATGCGAGGACAGTCTTCAACAATTATATATTACAAAAAACGGCCATCATGCAAGGGAAAATTATTACACATCCATCTACATCTAGAATCCAAAGACCAGGATAGTTGTGGGATGTGATCTGGTTCCCAATGAATCTCTTGCTATTTGTGTCAGTACTTTTAGAAGCAGCATTACTTACAAGACAAAGGTTTGGTGGGAATGAGATTTTAGATCTGGGGGAAACATCCTCAATTAATGGGCATTGGTGTACTATGTAAATAATAAATGTGAGGAATTTGGGTCAGAGCCACGGTTCATCAGGATTTTGAGGCCATATGGACATCACAATTTCATTTCTACCAACAATTGGACATAGTAGTCGAGCTATTTAGTCGTGGTCCCCTGATAGAGACACCTTCCACCTCGACGATGGAGAGGTGGGAATCAGTCTGTGGTACGTCCACTGTATCGAGGGAATCTTCTTGGAGGGGTACTAGTAAGACGAGTTTCTCCCGAAGAGGAATGTCTGGGGGATAGGACACAGAACCCAATCATTTCAGGGAACATGATCGATATGGATAAGGAGCAGGTAAGAATAAAATATATCCTGAATTACATACCCTATTCTGGGTGGTTTAGTCATTTCTTGATGCACGACACAGCTTTGAAGATGCCAGGCTGAGGAAAGCAGTCCTCAAACACATATTAGAGCAGGAAAGCCAGATCCAACCGAAGGGTTCTGGAGACAGGAGAGTACCGATCATGGGAATTTTTCATTAATGAACGTCAAGACACGAATGTACGATATTCTAGGTTTCATTACATGTTCTTGAGAGGGTGGTTGATTCTAGTGATGGACACATGGATTGGGGTCTGCCTAGCGATTCTAGTGATGGACGAGATTAGGGCAGTGAAGAACAAGGTCAACCTAGGGGATCCGGTGTTGGGTAGGCTACATAGCATTCTGGGGAATATCTCATGATGATCTATTCCCAGGAGGATATGTAGATCATTCCATATTTTTCATGGATGGGTTGTGTCCCACTTTGGTGGGTATGACATCCGAAATTCCATTTGCCCGTGGTAATTATATGTGACCATCTCTCTTTAACATTTTCAGAATTAACCCTATAATGCTCAGAGACAAGGGGATCAAGCTCAAGATCAGCAAACACACCCACATTGACATCCATCCATTTGGAAACCTAGTCCTTCATATGTGAGATGATGGGCGGGGTCTATTAGAGCAGATGGAGTACCTGCCGAGAATTCAAGAATGTGTACTAGTGGCCCAGATTGACGGTAAAATATTTTGCAAACTGTACGTACCAACCAGGTTTTCTAGCCAGTTTGGGTGCATGAAATCGATGCCAATAGAATTATATATAGAGGTTCGTGAAGAAAGTAATCCTTGTATTGTCCACCAATTTTGGATTATGTTCATGATGACCAGATTGGACGAAGTCATCACTCTTCCCCCCACAGACATTTGTACACGACATTCAACGGAGAATGTCGAGCACTAGACGAAAATGTACCCTGAGACAATTCTTTGATAGGGCACCCAGAAAATCAAGGCGGCCAGTGTAGAGCCTAAAGAACAGGGAGGTGGATGAGGTGTCATAGGAGAGGTGGGGGAATGAATAGACCCCGGTGGCTAGCATCACATATAATAACACTTCATCGGCAAGATCAGTGCAAGAAAAGAATGTTCCTCCACCTTATGGGGAAAGTTGGTCCTGCATGCGGCCTAATTGGATAGGTAGGGAACTTCTGGGAAAGCCACTTAGGTACCCCCTGAAGCCGTCTGACGATGCCATCTTTTCTTCTTTATGGTCTTCCTAGAGAAAATTGTGACAGTATATGTATAATAAAGAATTTTTGTGGTGCTTGGTACATTCTAAGCATGATCTTCCAGACATAGAACACATCCAAATGAGGGATAGGGTAATATTTAATCATCCACATGTGTACATGACATCCATTAATATATATGCATGCCAGAGGAGGCGGTATGAAGTACCACATCTATTGGTGAATGTGATGCTTGGACAAGTACCTGACCCAGAAAGGCTACCATATAAGGATGAAAGTATAGAGGAAGAGGGAGAAGCAGAACAAGAAGAAGAAGGAAAAGAATATGAATATTAATAAGATGAAGAAAATGGAGGTGAAGAAGGGGAGAAGGACCAAATATAAGGTTATGGTGATGAGGGGACTTCAAAAGATTCTACCCACCAGCGGAGATCCTGGGGGAGCAGGGAAATCATAGGTTTCTATGCAGAACTGGAAGAGCAGATTCAGGTAAGTTTAAACCTTATCTCTAGTAGCCTTTATATTTTCACATTCTCGATCTGTCAACCAAATTCCTTCCTATTTTGGAATTCATGGGAGAGGGTTCACAGGAATCCATCCCCATAGGGGATGAAGGTGTGCCTGTGGAGGCCGGGGAGCATTCGAGGAAGCCTACCCTTGGGACTGAGCATGGTGGGGTGCCGATTAAGGCTGGAGTAGGCGATAATGAGCTAGAATGATAGACCCCCTAACATCCCTATTGTTCAAAATGAGCCGACACCGGTGAATGAGTTGACAAGCACTGAAATATCCCCTATGGAGGTGCCCCCTGACAGGACACATGCATTGGACATGGACGCACATGTCTCTCGTAAGTCCTTTTTCATTAGTTATCATCTTTTCCATGTAATTTATCTAATCAAGATACCGATTTCTGATGCAGTGATCTCAATGTTGGAGTCATAAAATACCATCAAGTCCGAGACATCTGTAGAAGTCTTGTCAGCGGATACATTGTCCTTTAGAGAAGCAACCATTATAGGTGGCCCTACCCCGGTACTCCATGAGCCGCATATTGCAATGATGAGTGGTAATTATACCAGGGTAGATCTCCAGTACTATGAGAGTGAAGTCACTGAAGAGGAGGGAGTTCTGGAAGAAGACCCTACCACTAAACTCTTTGTTTCTTTACCCAAATACAGGCCCATGGACACTGAAGAAGTCGATGATTCCAACTCAGATCCTGCTGAGGTGAGTCATATGACGTGGTACAATGCATGGAAGTGTATCATGTGCATTCTCATCCAGCCATAGGAAAAATGGCTATGTCGGATGGGGTCACTATGCACCTGGATACGCTTTCTCTGCGTTGGAGTGGTAGATGCTCGCCATTCTCACATAATGATCCATGACTACATGGTGGAGATGATATGGGAGGACGGATGACGTTCAGACATTGCCTGACACCGTGAGGACTCAATGAATACTCAGTCCTTCCTGGTGGTGGATCCAGGTGTCCAAATTGTTGGGGAACAAGCAAAAGAAAGGGAGGAATTCATTTAAAACAAATCTGAGATCATTGAGCTATTGAAGGCACATCTCGTGAATGCACAAGAGCAGCTAGTGCAGGTGGATCACTAAATGATTAAGCTCTAGAATGAACAATCACAGGCACAGGCTAAGGCAAATGAATTATGACCCACCACCACTATTGAAGAGAATGATTTCAGGGGATGGGATGCGATGATGGAGGCCACAATTTGGAAGGTGGCATCTTTGGAACAGTCCAACAAAAATCTCAATCCTTAAGGGCCCTATTTTGGCCGACCCCAAATATTATCCTTATTTATTACTTCAAGCTCTGAATTTTATGCATGAACAGACTGTTTACATTTTTATTTTAATTCACTTTGACCATAATTTTGAAATAAATAGTGATCCATTCCTAAGCTCATGTGGGTCATTCCCTATGTGATAAACAAGGGATGATCACACTATTACTCCATTTAGACGTGGTAGTGACAATCATACTTCAGACACCGAAGGTAGAAATGACCCTTCCAGGCTTCTAAGAAAAATGGCGAGACCTAACTGGAGAAGAATTTCCTCATAATAGTTAAACCGTCACTTCCCCAATATGCTCTAGAACATGAGCATGGTAACGCTGAGGGTGATAAAATCAATTCAAACCTAGGGGATTGGGAAATGTAAATCATGATACCCAAAATTCAGAACACTGTAAGGATGGTGTGACAATGAATGTTAAGTTATGATCAGGTTCAAAACAAAATGTCCTTGTTGTGTTATCCTGAAATGGGGATATCAAATGAGGGCTAACCACTGACTATGTTTGAAACTCAAGGACTAACTCAAATCGCCATCCATTAGTCAACCAAAACATCAGCCAGGGATAGTAGGTGAGCCAGAGGCCATGCATCCATACTAAAAGAAAGACCCCTTATATGTGAAAGAGGACAATGGTGTGAATAATGGTCTTGCAAAACATGGAGTATAGAGTGATGAGTTGTTCGAATAGCGTCCAACACTCTTGAAATTAAACCACCGTGATGAAAACATGTTAGGTGGGAGTAGTGGTCTGATCAGGGATCATACCTACTTCTGAACAGGACCTCTCTAGTAAGGACCTCCAATGTTTTGTAGTTTTATGTCATACCAATAAGGACGATAGCCATGATGTTTAACATCATACTGTGAGGTTGGAGCACATAGTTTTGAGGTCATATTTCTTGGACTAAGGTTAACAGTTTAAAGTCTTGTCACATTGACTGTATGATCCATGTTAATGGTTGTAGAGGCTGAACTATGATCGGGGATGAGGGGCCAAGAGGGTTAATGACAACAGGGATGGGCCTGAGGTGGAATACCTAGGCATCACTATGTATTTCATAAAGATGAGAATCAATCCAAACATAGTTTTTAAGCACGGCGTGGACAAAGGCCAACACTGACAGAGGAAATCCTCTCTAGAAGGGGATCTCACGCATCCCATGACTGACATGGGGCATCCTGAACTTATTCAGGGTAGAACAACTTTTTAGTGTCATACATGAAGGAAATGTGGGCTCGTGCAGTTTAACGTCATTCAATAAGACAAAGAGTGAAAGGGAAGATCCTAGGAAGGGAGTATGTGGTGCAGTAGCTGTAAACATGATGTGAATGAAGGCATAAGCCCACACATGTATCCCTAGAGGATGTTATTTAGGTCAAGGAAGCAAAAGTGAAAGTTATGATGGGCCAAGGATAAGGGCCTAGGCATTACTACGTACTCCATGAGGATGGGAATCAAGCCGTACTTATTTTTCAGGTTGTAGTTTAACGTCATGCGGGATGATGAAAGGCATGTGTGGCAAGGCTACGCCAGCACACATCCTACTAGAACTACTAAGCCCACGTGAGTCGTGTTTGATGTGGGAAACCATGAGTAGTGATGGGAATTTTCTAGCACAAGAAGGCACATGTTAGGTGCAATGGGACGCTAGGTGAATTCCATCCCAATGATGTTGACCCACCAATATAATACCCCTAGATGCATTAAAGAGTAAAGCTGAGTAGGTTGTAATTCCACGTAAAGGAGTAAAGCTGAGTAAGTTGTAATTCCACTCGACCTAAAACCTCCAAAAGGAACAGATAGTGATTCGGACACCAGGTCCTCATTCATGATAGGTTTCATAAATACCTTACCATGAATCTCCCGTATTCCCTAGAATCTTTGGTCTAAGTTCCATGACCATAATCTAAGATCACTCCCCGTCCTTTCAAAAAGACGTTAAGGAGCCCTTAGGAATAAAATCCATGCGATTTGGTGGTCCCTTATATTGGGAAAGATAAAGGAAGCCCAAATTAAGGGGAACTTGAATCCTAAAAAATGGGTATAAGCATGTCCATGCAGAGCCCGACACTGAATGCTCTAAACCGGAGTACTCATGGTCACATTGGTGATTCACCGAAGTGGGTCGATGGACTATACTTAAGAGAGATCGACTCAAAGAGAGGAGTGAAGGCCATTAAAGAGAAAGAGTTATGTGGCATGGTTGTTATAAACCCGACGTGAATGAGGATATAACCCCTTACCAAACTGTATACCCCTCTCCTTGGAAAAAGTAGGCCAAGGGGCCAAGAAGATAAGGGGTTTTTAAAAGAAGGCGATGGACCCGAGGACTAGACGTTCGGGTGGTCCTACATATCCCATGATGATTGGAATCAAGCCATGTGTAGTTCTAGAGAAGAATGAAGAAAATAATGGCAAGGTAATCCAACGAGGGACGTAAACGGAATAGAGAGTATCCCGACGTGAATAAGTACATAATCCCACACCACACCATACAATCCTAATTTTGGACTCGGGCTAGGGGACCAGAGACTAGTCCATAGACAAAATGTCATAGTCGGCTATAATTTTGATATCTTTCAGTAAGGATGATTGTGATCATAGTTTAATTTTATAGAGCTCGGATCAGAGATGCTTAGTTTAATGTCATATACGTGGGACATGATAATAAATTAGTGGAACTTGAGATGGACCTAGAGACGAGACGTCTAGGAGTTCCTATGTATCCCATGGGAATGTGAATCAAGCAATACATAGTTTTCAAAGAGATCTTAGTTTAAGGTCTTAGAATTCAGACCATGGAGAAGAGGAACTCATCGAAGTAGGTGCAGACCTCATTACAATTCTTAAGCCCATGTGAGTCAACCTCGGGGTTGGAAACAAGGGAGGAAGAGGTTTTTGCAGTACCCAGAACCCACGCCAAAGGGAAGTCAGTGAAAAGCCCCAAATGATGCCTTAGCATGGCTTCGTCCACCTAACGTGAAAATTCGGATTGAGGGATGGTGTCAGGAGTTTTGAAATTCCACATGGACATGTTGGGGTGTAAAATAAGGTGAATAATGTGACCAACACTCCAGGCATGAAGGGGTTGGTATGACGATGGAGGAAAACTTTTTACCATGTCCAAAAAACAGTATCCATATCGTGTGACCTGAAATTAGAACAACAAATGAGCATCGACCGCTGGAAACATTTGCAATGCGAAACTTGAATCGATTTTTTTTTGAAACCCCTCGAGGACATTGGACATTAATATTTGGAGATCCCTTAGGTCTAGAATCGATTCCATTTGGGGTTCCATTAATATGTGAATGTTAATGGAAGTCGAAATTAAGGGGAGCATGAAGGCTGAGAAATGGGTATAAGAAGGTATAGGAAGAACCCGGCAATGAAGCCTCTAAACCAGAGAACTCTTGGGCACATTGGTGAATCACTGAAGAGGGTCCAGTGACCCGAATTAAGGGTGACTGACTCAATGAGACGAGTGAAGGCCATTAAAGAGAGAGAGTTATGTGGAATGGTTGTTATAAACCCGACGTGAATGAGAACATAATCCCATACCACTCCATATACCCCTCTCCTAGGATAATGTTGGCCAAGGGCCAAGACGATAGGGAGGTTTCTAAAAGATGGGGCTGGACCTGGGGACTAGACGTTCGGGTGGTCCTATATATCCAATAAGGATAGGAATCAATACACACGTAGTCCAAGAGAATAATTATTCAAATAATTGATAGGTACCCCAACGTGGGACGTGTACAACATGGTGAGTAACTTGACATGAATATGAACATAATCCCACACCACACCGTACAATCCTAAATGAGGACTTGGGCCAGGGGACCTGTGGATGGGCCATGGAAAGAATGTCACATAGGGATTTCAGTTTAACGTCTTGTAGTAAGGATGATGGTGATCTTTGTTTATGGTCATAGGGCTCATACCAGAGATTCCTAGTTTAATGTCATATGTGTGGGATAGATAGGGAGAATCATCATGCCTATGGAAGTCCACAAAGTGGAAACGATGATAATAAAAATTACTAACCAGGTTTGCAACACAGTATCCACACTTGTGTGACTGGATTATAGGGAAAACAATTGAGTGTTGACCATTGACCATATTCACAACAGGAGACTTGTTTCAATTTTCCACCTGGAATCCTTGGGGACATTGGCCCACAATGGTAGGAGAGCTCATGGGATGAGCATCCATGCCATCTGGGGGTCCTTTTAGATATAGGATGTGATGGAAACCCAAATGATGGGGCTCGTAAAGCATGGCAGGGCCGGTGCTCACATGCTAGATGATAAATGAAGAGAGGGATATCTCAACGGCATATGTGTGGCATGGAGAAATATCCCGACGCAAATAAGGGCATGAGTCCATACCACACCACACAATCTCAAATGATAACTCAAGGTGAATGTGGGATGAAGAATGCACTACGCCATGTGTTTTTTCAAAATGGGAGGTCGTAATGTTTTTGGATGGGCCTACATACGAAATGTTCGGGTGGTCCTATGTATCCCATGAAGATGGGAATCAATCTGTACGTAGTTCTGAATGAGCCATGCAGTTTAACATCATGCGGTAAGGACATGGGAGGAGAAAATAACAAGGGAGGGCACATGGTGAAATCATCATAACCCGGAAGTGAGTGGGGCCAAATAATCCTATACGACGCTATGTGGGATCCTCCAAAAGAACTATGGCCAAGAGGGGATAGGCAAACAGGAAATTGGGGGGCTGGACTTAGGATGAGGCGTCCGAGCATTCCTATGAATCCCATGAGGATAGTAATCAATCCATAATTAGTTCTTGAAATACATGTTAACATCTTGTAGGACAACACACAGTTTAATTTCATGTGGGACATTTCATTGTTTAAGGTCTTATATGACCAAACAGTTTAAAGTCATGTAGGAAATGAATGCAGTTTAGGGTCATGCGGGACCATCACATAGATTGGGGTCATGCATGACCATACATTTTATCGTCATGTAGGACCATTGGGAATCAAGAAAAGTATTGATTGAGGAACTTGGAATTGGTGGGAGGATTTATATACTCACTATCCATGGTAACCAGTGAGTATGCACCATTGGAGTAAACCTTGTAAATGATATTGGTCCTTAAAATTTTGGCACCAACATGGGTGGTTTCTACTAGGTACTATTGGTTCCCTCAGGGCCAATACTAGGTAACCTTGAAATAAGGAGTGGAGGAGAACTATATTGTTGAAATATCTAGTTATCTTATTATGATTCCTTTCCAGATTATGGAGGGCATTAAGAATGTTCTCGTTTAGAGATTCCAACTCAGCTAGATGGATTTAATCTACATTATCTGGAACATGCTGATCATAGACACCTATGAAAAATGGGATAAATTTAATCTCGATGGGCCAGATGACCTCAGTTCCGTACACCAAGGAATATGGGGTCACCTGGGTGGAATTACAGGTCGTTGTCCGATAGTCCCATAGGGAATTGTGGATATTTTATGGCCATATCTTTTTATTCTAACCAACCATTTTCTGCCAAATTATAGAGAGGGTTTTGTTGAATGCCTCAATATATCCATTTTCCTACGAATGATAGCGGGAGGTATGGTTAGAACAGATGTTGTACTTAGCGTACAATTTCATCAGCTCCGCTGGCTGATAGATTGTGCTATTATTGGGGAGGATGGTGTGAGGGAATCCAATTAGTAGATAATATTGGAGCTCACAATGTCATCGATAGAACATTCCTTGACCTCTTTGAGAAGAACTTCCTCTGCCCACTTGGAGAAGAAATCTGTAGCAGTCAGGATACATCTGCACTTGTTAGCTGTTGCTAGTGGATATGGTCCCATGAAATCGAGTTCCCATACCACAAATGTCCAAGAGTACTTCGTGTAGTGGAGGGGATATGGCAGACGATGCATGAAGTTAGCATTAATTTGGCATGCATGGAACCTCATGGAGAACTTGATTTAGTAATGCATCATAAAAGCCCAAAATTACCCCAGTATCTGGATTTAGTGAGATAGTTTTGGCCCAGTCTGATGAGCCCTGTAGGAACTGGCATAGACCTCCTGCATGACTTGGGAAATCTCAACTTCTTTAATGAAGCCAAGGAGACCCCATCAAACCTGATCTTGGAGAGGATCTATTCAGGAATAGGACATCCCTGGAGGGTAAACTATAACGCGCGACATCAAATTCGCTCGCGCTCGGCCCAATATGCTAGGAGATTACCATTTTGGAGATACTCAACAAAGGGGGATCTCTAGTCCAGAGTCACTTCAATCACTACCTTCATTGGACATAGGGGTCATGATGTGGAGGTGCAGGTGGTAAGGTGGCCCACCAATAGGCTGTGATCGTCATCTGGAGTGACATGAGCAATGACCCTCCGGTGTACCATGTGGATAATCAGATCATCCATATCAGGCTCCCCAAGTGATGCTACTTGGCCGACTAGGGCATCAATTCTACCATTTTGAGATCAAGGGACATGAGTAACTTTTGTCTGAGATGGGAACTGGGCCATTAGCAGGAGGGTGTGCTCCAAAAATTGTACGAGCTCTGGATTTATGATGACATAGTCACCATTGACTTTCATGATTTCTATTTTAGAGTCCCCTTTCACATGCAAATGGGTCACACCAATCTTGAGGGCTAGCTCGATGCCAGTGATAAGAGATTGAAACTCTGCCTCATTTTTAGTGAATCCCTATAAAAAAAGAAATGAATATGGTAGAACGACATGCTTCGGGGTAATGAATATGACACAAAAGCCTACACTATTGAGTCTGGGGTCATTGGACCTTATGACGGTGGGGCTCCGGGAAGCTCCATCGAAGTGTATTTTC
Source organism: Viscum album (assembly GCA_963277665.1). Lineage (NCBI taxonomy): Eukaryota > Viridiplantae > Streptophyta > Magnoliopsida > Santalales > Viscaceae > Viscum > Viscum album. The sequence goes on along the minus strand of OY728163.1, from coordinate 1,469,222,325 downwards.
CCACACGGTAAGGCTTGGTCCACCTAGAGAATCGCTTCATCAGAGAAATTGTGGTCCAGGGACTAGTCCACAGGATCTAGATGGGTGGAATGAAATTCTTCCAATTATTCCCCATTAATATAATTTTTAGGGATGAACCTCATATCAAACTATTGGAGGATTACAGCCCACCGAGCTAGTCGGTCTGTCAACATGGGGTGGTTCATGATGTACAACCGGGGATCTACTCATGACACCATCCGTACCTCATGATGTTGTAGGTAATGCTGCAATATATGTGCTGCATATATGAGTTAAGGACATGTCTTCTCGATATGAGTGTTTCTAGTCTCCATATTGTGGAGCATGCAGCTAAGGTAGTAGAGGTTATTCTCTTTTCCATCGCTGTTTTCTAGGAGAGAAGGGCACTGACAGATCACTCCAAGGAGGTCACATAAAGGACCAACACCTTTCCGGAGATGGGTGTCATTAAGATAGGAGGTTGGAGTAGATAAATCATGATTTCCTCAAATGTAGTCTGACACTCTTCGTCCAATTCCAAGATGGTTCCTTTCTTCATAAGCCGAGAAAAGGTATTACACTTGACAACCAAATTCACGATGAATCGAAGTATGTAGGCTATGTGGCCTTTGAATCCTTGAATATCACGAATGTATCTTGGGGGAGACATCTGGATGATGAATTTGATCTTCTATATGTTGATCTCGATGCCCCTGTATTTGACAATGAAGCCAAGAAACTTGCCAGTGGTGACCTTGAAGGAACACATTAATGGGTTCATCTTCAGGTGATGGGAAGGGAGGAAGCCAAAAAATATATCAAGGTTTTTTAGATGGTCCTAAAATTGGAGATACATGACTACAACATCATCCACGTAACATTCCACCAATGTTCCGAGTATTGAATTAAGAATGTGGTTCATAGCACGCTAATAGTTTTCACCCGCATTGTTTAAACCGATGGGAATGACTTGGTAGCAGAATATACCTTATGGTACCCTGAAAGCTATAGACTCCTAATCTCTTGGGGACATTAAATCTGGTTATACCCGGAGTACCCATCAATGAAGGATAGTGATTTGAGCCTAGATGTTGCATCAAACAACAATTCTGTCACATGAAAGAAAAAATCATCCTTCGGATAGTGACGATTAAGATATCAGAAGTCAATGAAGACACTGATATATCTGTTCTTATTCCTTACTGGAACAATGTTGGCCGACCGCATGGGGTACTGGACCTCCTTAACGAAATTGGATCTGATGATCTTATCAACTTCTTCCTCAACCATGACAATGTGAGAAGGGTCCATCTTTATAGGAGGCAGCTTAAACCCACTCTGATTTGCAGGGAGACACGAGGTGGTGGACTACAACTTGAGGACCCAGTCCTGAAATATCAACTTAACCTCAGGAAAATACATCACTCTATTGTTTAACTAAGTCTATGTACTATTGTTGCTCCTCGAGTGGCTTAGCGGCACTGATCAGTGTGGGTTTCAAGACTACCTTGCTACCAAGGTTCACATGTTCCAATTCATCGGCCATGGAGGATACACCCTCTTCAAATGTGGGGGATAACCCTCTAAATCCTCTTATTCTATTATGAAGGAGGATTCCTCATTGACAGGAGTTTCTTCTGGGTCGACATATCCCTACGAGAGGCCAATACCAGCTTGAGTGGCAGTGGACACGACATCGAGGGACTCCTGTGCTACCACAACCATAGCGATGAAGGCTATTGATCTGATCCCCTCTTGTCTTTGGCCCATGTGGCCACACATGATGATATAGAAGAAATAGTGGTGTGTTGGCTTGATATGGTTAATTCCAGCCAAGCGAAACAAGCAAGTATGATGTATTTCCATTGCCATGGGGAGAACATCCTGATACCTTACAGGATTAGGAGGATCTGGGATCACCTGAACCAGATTTGTATAGGAATAAAAGGTGATCTTCTTGCGTTTCATAGTCATGGGAATGTGTTCCACCCTCATTCTAGAAACAACAAAGAATTTCCCATGTCTGGGTCATAGCCTCCAATCGGTGGCATAGAAAGACGTAGGCATCCTATAGATCTATCCATAGGTTCGTCGCAATCAGGGCATGATCATGCACATAAGCCTGAATTTGATTGTTATTTCTCTTTTTGTAGTCAACATCTAAATAGATAGATTTACAAGAGGAAAAGGGAGGCATGTCACCAAGAAGGATGCCCACTAGACCATTACGGGAGTACTTGAGGAAATGTTGATATAATGAGGGAACCACCATATGTAGTTGGAGCCATTTCCTTCCCATCAATGCATTGTAGGTAGTTTCCTGAGAGAAAACCTTAAATTTAGTGCTAGCAAGTAGGCCACCGAACTGGGTGTTCAAGCATATCATGCAGACCGATGTCAATTTTCTCCTATCATAACCATGGATTCTTAGGTCAGAAGATCTCAGATCATCCACTAACAACCGCATACTTTGTAGTTTTTGAGTCATGATTAGGTTAATCCTAGAGCCTGTGTCGACGAGATATCGACGAACCTCCATTCCATTGAACTGGCCGGTGATGTACAGTGGGAGATTGCGCCCCTATATGGGATATCTTTCATCATATCCAGAGAACCAGATGATGTATTTTCATTCGGTATTTATGAACACCCTAGCATGAAATTCTTTTTTGGCTACAACCTCCGTCTCAAACAGGAGGGGGCTTATTAAAGCCTCAGCGAGGGCCTCATGCTTATCTGATGACAGGATAAGGGCCTCCCGATTGGATAACATAGTTATAATTCTAGAAAGATGTTTGAGAACATCATAATTCCATGTCAGGGTTGATCATACTCTTTCAAGAGGTCGTTCTATGATAGGAGATATAATGGGCCCTGCTGGCTGGGCCGATATCTGACTGGTGCTAGGAATATCCCACTGCTTACTAGTCAAATCCTTCAGAGTGAGAACTAGATGATGTCCAGACGAATGAGACTAGCCTATGAAAATGCGTGTCTGGTTACAAAATGATCGAGGTGGATCTACATGATCCAATAACATGAACGATGACAAAGGATGGCATGATGTCATAGCTGAGAAGGATGTGTATACTGAGCTTTTCACTGAGCATGTTGCCTTATTTCTGTAACATGAACTACCTTGCTTGAAGTACTAATTAAAAAACTCAAACGGAACATATAGTCGCGGCTCCATCGACGCTGACGATGGCTGGTGATGTTGGGAGGATCTTCCTGGTGTTCCTCATCATCAAGAATCATGTAGGGATTTACCATCTCTACAATATTAACCGAGGCGTACCCTAAAACTTCACCCGTTGAGTCGTCCACTACTAATCGAATTCTAGGAGGGATCACCATCTCCGAGTACATGAAGTCTTTAACTGTACAAGATTATGATGGCATCAGCTGGGGACTTTGCTTTCACATACGACATTGGTAGTTTCCTTTCTGGGAAGAGGACATATGAGATGATGATGCAGAAGTAGTTGCTGAGGCTCCTGATGGTTCTAGCTAATTTAAGAATGCAATAAAAACTCCATGGTCACAGATGACTATTTACAAGACATCCATTCGTCATACCTCTAGGACCTATGGTTAGAAACCTGATTCCACTCACCATCACAGTCACTGCTATTGTATGGACACAGGAAGATGCATGCCACCTGTACCAGAGCTGGGCCTAACCGTACGATGATGTTATCCACCTCGTCATGAAGATAGTCTTTGAACACATAGCACTATTTGAGGGTGTGCCCAAGTATCGGGTGGTTTGGGTTGTAATTAGGGTGATCAGTGAGGCTCACCTCTTCTGGCCTCCAGTAATCAGGATAAGGTATAATACCCTACTCTAGGTAACGTCAGATATAACCAAGGAATTGGGCCTCGCTGAACGAGTAGGTCTGGTTCCTCCTATACGATAAGGGGGTCGTTGGAGCCTTACCCAGACGAGGGGCTATAGGAGCTTGATGAGTAGGTGGATCTTGGTTATCTCGCCTAGGCTGTGGCAGAGCATTGTGCATGAGGACTATCATATTCTAATGTGGGAACTACTGGGCCGGAGACTGCACCTATGTTGGAGGGCCTCTACAATTCTGTGGAGGCGGCTCCACTAGTAACAACCCTAGTTGCCTGGGGGCCTCTATTTTTGCCACAACGACAGGCTCGGCCCGGGCGAACCTTCTCGTGGGGATTGCAAGAGGCAATATATGTGCCTTATTAGCCTACTGCAAAGCATCCTATATTCATTGGTACTTATTAGAGAATTTTCTGAACCCCCCATGGTTGTTTTGGGTGATCAGATAGGGCACCAGTTCCATCTTTATGTTCCCTATGCACGTCGGCAGTAATTTCTCTTGAGTCAGAGGCATGTCAAGAGAGTATGTGAGTACTTCACACCTAGTAAAAAAATTCAGAAATGTGCTCATCATGCCTCTTCTTGATCTTGAAATGGTCTGTGATAATCGTCTTCCGTGTGGTGGAACTGAAGTCGTAGAGGAATTTCCAATGGTGGTCCTCCCAGTCAGTCACTGACCCAATGGGGAACTAGTTGTACCAGACGAATGCTGAACCTTACAATGACTGTAAGAAACACTGGATTTTGGAGGCTTTCTTCAACGCTGGAGTTCTCAACATTGGTCCACACCTTGAGATGAAGTGGGAAAAGTGATGTGGTGGGTCACATATCCCATTGAAAGGGAAAAGGTGGGATTCTCAAAACCCGAGGGTGCCGGCATGTCATACACCCACGCTAGATGTGAATTTCCATCTAGCATAATTTCAACATGTCATGTCTCTAACACCTCGATATAGTCGATGAGTACTTCCATTGGATCATCTAGGAGGGTGTCCCTGTCTCAACAGGAATACCGGACCACCAGTGCGTTGGCGGGTTCTTCAACATGATAAGTAGTCCCATCAGATCGTGGAGTGCGGATAGTGAAACGACATATGGGGTAGATGGGGGAACCTAAGATGGGTCCCAATGATTATCACACCATTCTGGATTATTTGGTGAGTCATACTGCGCCCTCTTTCCCTATGTTTTGGATTCGACCCTATCTTCGTGGGAAGGATGGTCAGGATCACCTGGAGTAATTTCGATGAGGGGAAGTTGTGCCTGCCACTACTGCACCGACTAAGGATCACCATAGTCTGGTTTTTGTTCTGTAGTGTATTCAGCAAGGAGGTTTCTGACCATCTTCTTGTGTTCGTCATGTTTCTGGAGCAACACGGATTTTTCAGGATCGTCTTCCACATTCTGCACAGATCCAGATGGGTTAGAGGGTTTGACAGATCCAAGGTGTTCCTTTCCTTGTTGGGATTATAGCTATATACAAGAGCCAAGGAGGGCACGACAAGACCCATTAGATTTCTATATAGAATAGTAATCATTCTTGATGTATCCAAGAAGTGTGAAAATCTCTCTCAGGGGTGGGGGGGGGGTTGGTCCTCTCTAAGAATCTCTATCTCATTCTCACCCTTTGGCAAGTCGACCAAGTTAACTACGACCCTTCCTAAAGGAATATCCTCCAGGTTGCCTATAAAATTAGGCTGATGCTACATAGGACTAAAGTGGAGGGAAGCATACTGCCCCTAGCCACAGATATGTACGTGGGGAGAAGCCTCTTTGATGATCATGCGGACTACCGAGAATCTCTGAACACACTGTTGATGAAGGGACCAATGGGGACCTGGTGACTTAGGGAGCTGTGCCATAGGGAGTGAAACCGAATCAACCAGACAACATTGTTCACCAATGTCCTCAAAATGCGCTTGGATCATAGGGTAAGACACTCGCTGATGGAGAAGACAAAAATGAGTCGCCCAGAGGGTCTGGCAGAAACACTCAACCACCTCTTGGGAGAGGGATTATGGTGCTAAAAAATTCGGCACTACAATCATTCAAAACATCTCAGGGAAGTGTTCCACTACGAGGATATCCCATAAGCTCCTATGATCGGATTAAAGGTCTAGCCCTTTATTTCCATACTTTTCGACCAGTGGAGGATGGGGAATCAGTAGAAGTATCGAAGTAGACCGCTAGGATGGTAGGCTGGCCGATGGAGAATATGGAGAGCTAGCTAAAAAACTGCCACATCTGTGGCTATCTTCTGATGAGTTTAGTAAATTGGCCATTACATCACGGTATGATGGGTTGAAAACCATAGTTTCTGGCATAGGGACTACGGCTACTGGCGATGGGTTACGCTGCTGCTCGTCTGCCATTGGTCACCAGAACAGCTCTCCATGACCTCTAGTTGAGGTAGAGAGTGTTTCTGGTGATGGTGGAAATTTCACAGCCGTAACCTATGGAGATTCCAAATTTTTTTCCCTCATGGATATACCTGCGGAGCGAGGTGGTAATCTGATGGCCCTCGAATTCTGAATGTATTAGGATGATGTTCCTTTTTCTTTCCCCGACCCTTGACACAAAGGATATTGGCAAGGGATCCATCACTGAGTCATCTTTCACCTCATAATCCATGAAAAAAACCGATTTGATCTCATTATGAATCTTCTTGGTGTACTCTTTTTGGTGGTGACGACCCGACCTCTAACCCTGATATAGCTCTTCAGGATAGGGTAGATTTCCGGCACTAGGAGGTCCTTTAGCTATACTAGTGCTGGGGTGGGGAGGAATTCTGCTTGAGTGAGCTGGAGTGTGAGGATCACCCAGACAAATATCAAAGGGAACACGGGGAGGACTATCGTTCCCACTGGCTGACGTGTAGATGTAATCTCCACAAGAAATGATAAATTAGGTAGGACCTCCACTGGAGGAGATAGGAGCATGGGTAAAACCTCCATGATTATTTCCCCTAGAAGAATTAGTACGAGGATGGTCCTTGTACTGATCCGTCCAAACACGGGTAGAACCTCCGTGCTGGGCACCGGTGAAGCGATGTTGATCTTCACACCTTGATTTCTGAGGCGAGGAGGAATTTCAACAGTTTCCGAATGAACATGGGGAATCCCCCCCATAATTAAGATTGAACAGATGCATAACATCTCTATATCAGCAGTCCATGGTGGGAGGAATGACCCCATCCATATGTAATGAGCATGGGAGTGGCTTATGTACTGAATGTTATCACCATGGAGAAGCCCTCATTCGTATTGAAGGTAAAATGGGTTGGACCTCCATGTCGATCATGGAAGAGGGGAGGTCCAACATTCTATATGGTGGTGGTATGGGGAGGAACTCTCAACTAGGTGTCGAAGCTGCGAGTCTATTCGTGGTGAGTGCTTTCAGCGCCGACGGCTGAGAAAATCGACCCAGCATGCCTGTGGGGTAGTTGGGTCATCGATCCAGACCGGCTATATAAGATCCCCAAATTAGTGTGCACAAGAATGTGGTGATACACATAAGTGGTGGCCCGGGCCACAGTAGTAGCTGACGTCGACACCCATTAGTAGGCGTCCTCTTCGACATGTGCCCAATGCTGGCGTCGGGTCAGCCAGACGAGGTGCTGGTGGTGCAAGTACATAGCATACATGCTCATCAGCCCATGGGACTGGATGGTGGTGCTGGCATAGCTTAGTGGGGGCTCCTAGGATGGGATCCGGGCCAGGATAGCCCAGATATCCTCTAACTTGTCGTTGTTGGGGAGGGATTTGTCGATACGTTCTAGGAAGAGGCACCTAAAACAATTGGATGTCGGGTGGGGTGCAGTGTCTCCCTACAAGGCCCTTGGGGGTGGCATTAGCGATGAGGAAAAGACTCATCTAAATCGTGGCAGGCCATATACTGAGTGAGGGTAATCCCCTCCTCCTCATATCAGTGTATGAGCTCACTTATCACCCTTCGTTGAATGTATTTAGAAGGGGAGATGGGGAATCGGAACCCAGTAGTTGTGGGTATGGAAGCCATTATAGAAGCATTTCAGCTACATGGGATTTTTATGTTGGCATTTCCCCTAACCCTGCGTCGATGGGTGGGAGGAGATCAGGTTCATAGTGCAGCTGTATGGTTTCTGAATAGTAGGGAGATTTAATCCGTTAGTGCTAAAACAAAAAAAATCACATCCAGTGCCCTAGTGCCATTCCTTCTCCCCTGGCTGGTAAGAAGGATCCATCCTGACAACGTCACAGACCTGGATGTCAAATATTATGATAGCACCAACTTCTGGTGAGTTTCATTCCGAGCCCTCTATTTGCATGGAGAGACCTAGGGCCGGATAACTAGATCTGGTGACACACAAATCCACTGATGTCTCTAATGCTACTAATCTACATATTGAGGAGAATACTATCATTTTGGTTTCACAATTTGCTTTCTGACACTTTCACCGGTCAGGGTAGAAACCTTCGGCCTGCTCAGGGCAGTAACCTTCGGTCGAGGGAGTATTCATGTTAGACATCACTGGTATGTATGGATGTGGGATCCCTAGAGTGTCTGATTTTCATCCCCATATTATAGGGATTCATGATGGCGCGAAATCCCTAGGCATACCATGTTGAATTCAGGGAATTATATTCCATAGGAATGTATCTAAGGTTTTCATCAGCTTCCCGTGTTTAACAAAGGGTATGATGCATGCTTAATGTCAAGCGGAGACGGATTAGACTGATCGGAACACTGACTATATTATATTATATGGGTGAAACCCCTGGAGGGAACACTGATGTTGGGGCTAAAACATGGTTAAATACCCGATTGTTGTTAAATAGAATGGGGAATGAGGTGGCATGATCCCACAAGGATGTGGTGGACCAGGTAAGAAACAAGATAGATAATGGATGGTTCAATGAAGTTGATGGAGAATGATATTGAGTTGACTTGTGGACAACGATGATGTTGGTCTTGATCCTTGAAGATACCTCATACATATCCCCATGGAATAAAAGCAATGTTCGCATAGTTCGGTGGGACGATGGGACACCTGAGGAGGTGACTCGTGATAATGGACACATGGATGGGATCTGGAAGAAATAGAACCTCCATGTTAGGGAATGATCTTCTTGGAACACATCAGATTGAGGGATAGACCACTATGAGACATGATTTATGGGATCTAATCTCGAGGAGGCTTCCAACATATCCCTATGGAAGGGAATAAATGTCGATTTAGTTCATCTGAATATGGTTTACTATCGATTGGGGACTTCAACTGCTTACCTCCGAATGGGGCTGACAATGGATTACTGGTGAATGGGGGATGCAATGTCTTCCCACTAGATGAGGATCGCAATGTATTTCCACTATATGAGGGTCACAATGGCTTACCACTGGATGGGGGTCTCAAAAGCATACATCTGGATGTGGGTTGCAACGATATTCCACTATATGGGGGTCAAAACGGCTTACATCTAGATGGGGGTGAACCTTAGAGAAGCTTCTTACCTACCATTCCTAGAAGGAAAGGATCAAAGCCCACGTACATTGAACGGTTTTTTGGTGAACCAACATGAAGGGGGGTTAGAACCAATTGATGGGGGACTTGATTCTCAGTGAGGCTTCCTACATACCTATACATGGAAAAGATCAAAGACCACATAGTTCATAAAGAGTGGGAACCGACGTGAAGGGGGGTTGGAACAAATCGATGGTGGGATTGGACCTCAGGGAGGATTCCTACGTACCTTACCTTGGAAAGGATCAAAGACCACATAGTTCAGGTAGAGTGGGAACCGATATGATGGGGGGTAAAAACCAATTGATAGTGGGCTTGGGCCTCAGGGAGGCTTCCTATGTACCTTGCCTTAGCAAAGATCAAACCCCATGATGTTCACGTAGAGTGGGAACCGATGTGAAGGGGGGTCAGAACCAAGGGATGGTGGGCTTGGACCCCTGGGATGTTTCTTACATACCATTCCTTGGCCTGGATTAAAGACCACATAGTTTAGGTACAGTGGGTGTGGTTGGGGCTTACACTCTAGGCTACTCAGTGAGGGTGTCTTGGTCGATGCCTACTCTAAGCCCATGCCAGCCATGCTGGGTGTGAGAAACAAGAGAAAAAAGCCTGACAGTCACCTTGTGAAAGGTGTGTCTGTGGGTGTAGAATGGGGGCATACACGGGGTTGGTGGCCCAAATAGGAAACAAGGGCTTATGCCTAGTTAGTAGCCTGAGGTGATGGATATTGGTACATAATCTAGGGTGGAGTCCCATATGATGACAATGCCGAAATTAATTTGGCACTAAGGAAGTGATGATGATTAGGGATGATACCATATGTTTGGAAAGCTAGGGTCTTACACCAAGGTGGTTTCCCTTTCCCCGCGGACATAATCCACTCTGATAAATAAGATCTTATTCCATGTGTGGAATAATATCACTCCTGTGGAGACTTGTGGGAATAGAGAATGTCCAATACGGGGCACCCCACATGTAATTCATAAGGTGAGGCCACAATTTAATGTCGTGTGCTGAGGATGCTGGTTCTTGGATGTTTAACATCCTGTAGCTCGGATGATGGTGGGTTCACTCCGCACCCCTTAGGAATTACTTACCTGATACCTCATGCACCTTGAGGAAGGGAAGACATTAGTAATGTCATGGTGAGGGGGTGTTATGGAGTGATCCATTGAGGGGTCCATGTTAGCATGGATATGCAAAGAAGCAATAGCAGTTAGCGTGCTTATGGGAAGAAGAATGAGGTGAAGAAATGCAACGTGAGTCACCACCCAAGGGATATTGAAATCGCTTCATGCAAACATGAAGATCCGCATGGAAAGAGAGCATGTGACGAGGGTGTGGTGCACATAAGAGGGGGTCCGAAATTTTCCCTTGAGGGGAGGACGGCACATGGATGACACACAAGAGAACATATAGGGAACACGATAGAAGGTATGCACTCTAGAGGGTAGGGTTGCGTGCAAGATGGCAGGGTTTCACACAAGTTAGAAGGGTTGCGCGCAAGATGGAAGGGTTTCATGAAAGATGGAACAATTGCGTGCAATAAGAAAGGGGATGCACACAAGAGATGTCTGTTACAAAAGAAACATGCACAGAAACATGGTATCTTCCATGAAAACTACTTTGAGAGACAGAAAATTAATGGGGATCATTCCCAAGAAGACCCACTTGAAGGAGGTCCCTTGTGGGACCTGTCACACAAAACCAAATACCTGAAGGCCATGGTTTTATTCGCACGGTCGTGGAGGATGTAGTTTTCATGCAACATAGCATCACTTTGTCTTCTATTACCATAACTAAAGGGTGGGGGTACGTTTCTTTTTATAGCTAGAGTCCTTGGGGGTGGCGTGCATAGGGGCGCATCATGAAAACAGCCGGTTGACGATGCTTTGTGGGCGCAATGGGATGGACACACGCAAAAGCACATTTGGAATCAGATTGGGCTCGCAAAGGGGAACTGCGCCCAACCACATGCTTGACGTCACTTTGGGTGCGCAAATGGGCACTGCGTGGAAGCTCTCCCTTGACGGCTAATTGGGCATGCAAGGGGGCATGTTGCATATGTAACGCTTGAGGGAGCTGCGCAGAATCTCTCATTTGACGTCACATTGGTTGCAAAAGATTTTGCGTGCTGGGGGATGCTTGCACACATCTGCATAATCTTGCGCGCAACTGCCTCTTGGGTTGTCGAATCATTTCTTCCCCTCCTAGACTCCTTCGTTTGGTCATTCTCCTCTCGATGTTGGCCTTCTCTGAAATTAAGCATCAAGATTCATACCTAATACTTCTTTTCTAAATCGGTGTAGGTTTTTAAGACTAACACCCCATAATCTCAATCTTTGATAACTATTAAGGGGGGGACCATTTGCATGTACTAACTTTTAATCAGACTAGGAATCAATGCCTAGAACTATAAAACCTCAATCATTTGTTCATTCTTTATGTCTTATGAATTTTCCACATTATTCATTTACTAATCCAACGATTATTTAGACATTTAGAAGGACATTAGTTACTTCAACAATGAACTAAGAATATAACCAATTAATTTTTTCATAAATTAATTAATCAATCATCACTATTAACATTCCATAATAAATTCATCACAATTAATTATACAAATCAAAATCCAACATCTCATAATTAATTCTCACAATTAATTATTTTAGATAGCCAAACATAGGTCCATAATTAATTCCCACCAATTAATTATCTTATCACAAACAAATCAATATCTCAATTACAAAACCTCAAATAAAAAATCACAACCCATATTAAATCTACAAAATATTCTTCTGGGAAATCCCCCCTTCTTTGTTCTGTGATTCAATTAAAAATTATTCACTATGGAAAACTCAATTCAATTCCACATTTCCAATTACTACAATTTAAGAAATCAATGATCAAGGAAGATATAAAAAATCATAAACTCACATTCACATATCCTAATTAATGACTAGGGGTGTTCTATTTAGACCACATACCTCAATTTCTTGATGGAATTAAGCCCAATGGAAATCCCAAATATCCGAACGACACAACATTATCAATCAAGCTCAGAATCTAAATCCTTAAAATAAGAATTCAGATCAATGGCATCCATATAATGAAAACCTAGATCTAAATCTAAAATACTAGATCTAAATCATAACTAATGGGTTTAGATAAAATAAAATGATGGAGATATTCCATGAAAAGATCTAGAAAATATAAGAGAAAGAAAAGAAGAATCATCGGGATAAAATCCACTTATCCGAAGGAGATAAAATCATTAATCTGAGCATTAATCTCGAAGAGCGGTGTATGAATCCCCTTGTAATCTCTCCAAGAGGATTTAGAAACACCTATAATTTATCAATAGTAATCCTAGTTCGAAAATATATAAGTCCTGATGTTTCAGGTGGTTTTAAAAAGGATTTTTTGAATTAAAATCACATGCACGCTATTTCTTAGGAAGAGGCTCACAGTTAAGGAAAAATGTGCACCAACCGTCCGTACACCTCTATCTATATATACAGGGATGGAATGGTTTGGTCACATGTGTTTTCAAACAGTACAAAAACCATGAAGACATCTATTTCATGTTTCACAAGCTTGGAACGGCTTGGTCGCACAGTTTGTCAAACCATGCTCAACCCACCGTCCTTTAGTTTCCCTTAAACATTCACCCTAACGGACACCAAGCTACTACTCAAAGATGAAGGTGAATAAAAGCATCAATGGGAACCTAAAAATGAACTCGAGATGACTCTAGAAAATTTTAAGATATTATAATTGTACTATATCATTTTTGTTGAGTACATTAGTTAAATGGGTTACATAATTCCAATTTACCATGATAATGATATAAATTTTCAATTTAACTGGAAAATAATATTAATGTGTTGAGTCTTGATAATATAATTTAAAACAATAAATTTTTTATTACATTAACTAATCACATGTCTTTAGTAGGGACAAACCCAACAAACTAGATGAGTCGAATGAAGGAAATTAGGTATAAAAATTAAGAATATTCTATATTGATCTCATGTAATATTTTGAAATAATATTATAAATAAACAATATAAATAAGAATCAATATACAAATTTGACCTCTTATATTTCCAAGGTATTTAGTGATACCATTGGAATTATTGGTTTGGAGGAAACATGAAAAAAATAAATTTATGTCATTAGATGAAATATTTAATTAAAATATAGATGAAAAATTTCTAAATAATGAGAATCAAGGTAAATATGGATTATAAATTGATAATTATTCAATAGTAAATCATATATATTATATAATAAATGGATTGAAATAATTCTGGTTAGAATAATAAACATAATAGATGATGTAAACAAAGAAAAAGGTGTACATATGATTAAAAAATAACACTATGAACAACAAGAGATCATTAATCCCATCCAATATTTGATCATTAATATTCATGTAACCAATACATAGTCAAATAAATAAATTATAACAAAATTAGTTAAAAAACATCTATAACTATAAAAAAATGTATATAATAAGATATTTTTTATCTGAGGTAAATGTTGGAGAAAATGTACAATAATTAATACTTAAGGAATGAATAATATTACATGTATTATATTAGTATATCAATTTAATAATTAAATAATTAATGATTTATCTAAATATGACTATATAATTCCATTCACACATGAGAAATAGAACGGAATATAGATGAAATACATAAATTTTGTTTCCATATCCATGATTAATGAATTTAATCGATTCCAATTAAATTTAAAAGAAAGAAACAATCAGAAAGAACAAGTGGTATGTGATTAATCTAGGATGGGTCTTAATAGATATTCAAAAATAGACAGAGTATTTACGGATGAAGAATTCACTAAAATGGATAGCAATAATGGTATTGGGATCTTTCATTTAATTCATGTTCATATGATTTCAAATATAAATGATATTTCCATAATTAAATTTATTAATGTTCAAAGGTAGTTCAGGGTTTTTGAGATGGAAATGATGTATATAAATATCAATGAAAAATTTTAAGATATATATATATATATTATAAAAATATATTTCAAGTATATATTGATAGGTTATATGTATCAATTTATATAAGGTTTTGTATGGATTGAGAAAAGTACATTGGGCTTGGTGAACAATATATTATTTTTTTGAAATTAAAATTTAGGATAGGAGGATTATAATAAAATTTATATTTTAAGGAGGAATAAATTATGAAAATATTAGTCTTTGAATTTTTGTATTTAAAATCTTTATAATCTTGATAGATGATTATATTAAATAATTTGTTAGACCCATTTAAAAATAATTTAAAATGTTTCACAGAGAAAAGTCAAATTATTTTTATAATTTAAGGTAACAAGAATGAATAAAAATAATATATTTCAAAAAATATCTATTACAAAGTTATAATTTAGATCATTAAAATATATTTTATTATCTAGTGAGTATTATAATTTCCACTTGTAAAAAAATAATGAAGGAGAAAAGTGTGAAATCAATGAATGCTTCATAGTTTAAATAAATTTTACCATTCTTGTTTTACATTATTTCATGAATTACAAAACATATTATAAGAAATTTTTATTATTTCTTGAAATTATAGGGAACATGAAAAATAGGCTTATAGATGTTCTAAAATGAATTCTTAGATATATAAACTTTAAATAAAAGGGTCCATTAATACATTAGATAAAAACACCTCTTTTAGTAAAGTGTAATGAATAATAAATTTCATTATTTTGAACGTAATATACTTCCTAGGATGCATTGTACTTATGGAAAAATTTAGAACACATGTTATTAATGAGAAATGAAAAAAAAATCCTTATCTTTGTAGTGGTATAATATATTTTATCAACTTATTGTTATACAAAAATTATATGAATGATGTAAAAATTTATAAAAAAGGTTGACTGTATTGTCAATACTCTACGAGAAAAAAATATATGAAACAATTTAAGAATCCTTTCTAAAAATATGAAAAAAAATATGTTTAAAAAAATTATCACTTCTCCAAAGAAAAAATTTATAAAAATTTAATGTAATGAGAATATGAAATTATTGATGATAAAATTTTTGAAATCCCCACTAAGGCTATACTAAATTCATAACATGAGACTCGTTGGTTGAACAGAATCCTTCACCATATTATTTATATATAGTAAACATTGATGTAATCTTTCTTTCCCTCTATAATGTATTACAATTAATTTAACTATTCCATTTATTATAGTCCTTGTTCACATGGATAGTATAAAGATAAAATTATTTATCAATTTTTGCGGACACCATTTTATTATCAGCTTCCTTGTATTATTTAATACATTGAGAATATATCAAATATACTTATAATTGAGTTGATAACGATATTTTCATACAAATGTGTTAATGGTATTATTTTTCAAATGAAGTGATTTTATGGTTCTGGCATATGGATTTTTTAGATTAATGATTTTTGTTTTAATGGAATTCTATGGGGAATAATATGAGCACACATTGCATGTTTGAATTAGATTTATAGGTTAGGATTATTTTACATTGATTATTAGATGATTTTCGGGTTGATTATTTTTTCATTTGATGGAGGCCTTATATTAAAGAATTTTCAATTATATTATTATGATTTTGGATCCATTTTAATGATGAAAAGTTGTTAGTGTAACTACCATAAAAAACACTATATTTGTATCATTACTTTCATTTTTGATATATTTTCAGAATGAGATATTATATATAGAGATATGGGTTATTATGGATAGTGAATGTGTCTATTTGAATCGATGAATAAATCATAAAATACAGTAGATATATATCATTATATATGATATAGATAAACATAAGAGTCACAGATGGACATATCATATGCAATGATTATAGAATATGTAACTGTATATGTTAAAATGTCATTCATTTTCGTAAATAATAATATGTTGAATATTGAAATTTACTAAATAAGGTATTAAAATATTTAAAAAATAATAAAATTTAATGTTTTATGAATAATTATTGACATCATAAGAAAAGATAACAATTATATCACTGCAAATTTTGTGAGGCGTTGTTTTCAGGAAACACATTAATATGGATAATTCAATGGACAAATATTTTTTTTACATTACTATATTTTAGGTGGGATATAAAATACATATATTTGATTTAAAAAAAGTGAATTTTTTTAATGCAAAAAATTTTAATATATTTCATATATAGTGAGAAATATCATAGACAATTATAAGAAAACAAGATTGGTTACAATAAGTGAATCACATATCAAGGGAAAATGATATTTTTACAGATAAATTAATAGTATAAAAAGTTTGTACGCTCAATTAAAATATATGATAAGGTATGAGATGTTTTCAAAATATAATATTATAAAAGTTTTAAGAATATTTTACTCTTTAAAATTAGTATAATTTAATTAAATAATGACAACACAACCTAGAAAATTATTTATAGAGAAGAGGAAGGAAACTTTGATCCCCTACAGATTATTCATAGATAATATATGAATATAGATTATTTTTTCCCTGAATTAAGAAGGTAATTACTAAGACATTTGTATGATAAACCTATGGAATTATTTATAAAAAAATTTAATCTACAAGGATCACCAATGGTTTTTTTGTGAAACATTTTCCTCTAATAAAATTTTGTTGTGAAACATTTTACTCAATATAAGTTTCTTATATAGTATGATATTGATCCATATTATCAGATATTATAATTGATCATTATTTCATTTAATATATAAATTCCGATGTATCATACTAATTAATTTATCCAAGAAGGAGTACCATTATCCGTGAATAATGTCCATATTAGGGTAACCAACATTCATCTACATCATATAAATCGATATGGGTGAGTTGGGAATGATTACAGTGATGAAAAATTGTAACTATGATTTAAATATAAATTATTATGACCCATAGAACTAATTATTGAAAACCATAGTTTGAATTAAGAGACTGTGTATTAAAAAAATATAAAAAAGTGAATAAAAATGTTATATATACACCTACTATTAGGGTTTCACCATGGTATAATCATTCCAACATCTGTAATAGTTATAATATATAATAATTAATAAAAAAATACACTACTATGATAATTTTCATAAAAGGAAAAAAAATTAAAAATTAATCAAGTGGTTGTTTTTAAATCAAAAAATAATTTTTGGAAATTTATTTAAAAAAACATGATATTTTATGAGATAAATTTCCTAATAAGGATGCCAAAGAAATCTACGATTAATTTGAATTTATTGATATAAATGATTAGAATATTGAAAATTAAGATTAAATAATTATATAAATAAAAGTTATTATTTGATTCATGTTTTTTGGTCCTCTAATCTATGATTTTATGGTGGTGTTGGAGGTAGTCTGTCTTAGTGGTGAATAGCTAGAGATAAGTTTGATTCAAGTTGAAATTTCTGCTAAATATCCATTTTCATTGTAATAATTGATCTTCACGTCAGGGATTATTTATTATGGATTTTGGAGTGTATTTTTTCCCTATAGATTCATCATTAATCATTTTATGTAGTGGGTAAAAAAAATTATACCATGAATTTTGGGGAACATTTCATTGTATCATGATTATTTTAATTATATCATGATGTTTTTACTGTTATTTTAGTTTCAATGATAATTTGGTTTATGAAATAATAATAAATTGTGGTTTATACAATATAATTTGGATCTCAAACTATTATAAATTAATGGATATCATTACACCATATTCTATTTAGTATCATTAAAATGGAATGATTTTACTACTGAGATATGAGATATTTATACATGAGCGTTTTTACATTTCAATCCCTTCGATGCCATTGGATAATAACATATAACATTGAATAATTATTTTTTTATGACCATTTCAATTTATAAATTCTAGTATTTTATAAAATTTTATTTATTTTTCCTTTCATTTTTCATTATTTTAGTTAATCTAGTGTTTTTCAAGAATTTTTCAAATGTTTTTTAATGAAAGTGATATATACGCTTATTGAGGATAGATTCAACATGATCATGGTATTTATTCCTTGTTACATAGTTTCATACCAACATTCTATCATAAAAATCTGATAATTGTTGAGATTAATGTATTTATATGATCTATCATTGTTACTCTATTAGTTCTTTACAGGATCGTTTCGAGTTTACATTCATTTAAAAACCAACATTCTTTTTATTTTGTTGTGTTGTTAGAGAATAATTCTACATATGTGTTTAAAATTATAAATTTTATTTTCTTGTTTTATTTTTTATTTTTAAATCAGAAATTTTTTATTAAGGAATAGAAAATATACTTAATTTAAATTATAAATTTAATTAGTTTCTAATTGAAATAATAAATACTCGATAATCATTATTTTTATGTTGTAGTTTTATAATATTATTGTTTTTGTATATTTTTGTTGTTGTTATTAATTGTGATTGGTAATTGAGTAATTATTATTTTAATATGATAGATAATATAATAATTCTAATGAAATAAATGATTCTAAAAACTATAATTGTTTTTTATTTAACTTTTTTCTAGTGAACTAATAATTTGAAAAATAAGAAAAGAGTAAAACATATTGTTTTATTATTTTCATGGTAGTATTATGTTAGTAAAATTACTATTATGTTGAAGGAATTTATTTGGTTTTATATTGTTGTCGAAGAATGTATTCTATGGTGTTTTAGTGTCATATTATCTTAATGTGGTTGTTATAGTTTGATATTGTTGGTTTATGAGGAATTTTTAAAGATGATATTGTTTATCGAGGTTGAGGTACGATGAGGAAGATGTCATTATGTGATATAGAATCCCAAATATGAGGAATGTGTTGAATAAATTAAATAATTAAATAATGAAAAAGATATATATTGAATTTATGTCATGTTTTATAACATTAATTAAATTGGGGATTAATTATATGATATGAAACTTAATAATAAAACATGTTAAAATATTTTTATTTCTATATTTGAGTTGAGAGGTTATTGGAGTTAATTTTGGTAATGAAACTATTGTGTTACTAAATGATTAATATAAATTTTTTAAGGACATAAAAAATGGGATAATTTTGTGTTAATGATGTGTGATAGTAGTTGTGTTGATATGATGAGACTTTATGTGTTGAAATTATTATTGTGTGGTGATGAGAAATAGTTATTGGGTTTTTTGGGAATTTAATCAAAGGAAGATATTTTATGATAATATTTAGTACTTGTATTATATTGTTAATAAGCACTTTTTATATAGTGTGGTATCCATAAAATCATATATGTGATGTTGTTTTTTTACCCTTATCAACCAAGATGTGGGTGACACATATGGGTAAATACTACCACTTTATTTCAATTTCATAAATAAATCATGTGGTGTTTTGGTTATGTGAATATGATATGATATATGGATTTTTTTTGGTATTTGGTACTTCTTAATCAGAATATGGTAAATTATCATGTTATGTGGTATGTGGTTGTTGTATGTAGTTATGGTTGTGAAGTGGAATTTAGTATTATGGTGTAACTATAGAATAGATGATATTATATATTTATATGTTGTTTAGATGAGAAGGTGGCTAGATTACTGCTGAATTGTTTTTAAGCTACCGTATAACTACATATATTTTATTTATTACTATAAAATTCATTTTCTGAGGATTTGGTAAATGATCACTGATGGGTTTATGAATGTAGCTGACATAGTATAGAGAATGGGCCAGTTTCATGAGTAGTTCACTAATTTTTTTAACTCTTCTATATTAGCATAAGCGTTTATGGGGATGTACCTACATAGTATACCTGTATTCTCCTCCATTATATTATATACTATATTTAATAATTTATATGGAAGACTTTTTGATTAATATATAAATTACTTGTTCATGATGTGATGCATTTTTGGAGTGGGAGTTTCATAATATGAACAGTTTTATGGTCATATATTGCTGAATAAAATTTAATTTTCCTTATCAACACCAGTACAAATATATTTTTAGAATTATATTTATTTTACATATTGAATTTATTTTTGAAAATAGTTTATTTCCATTATTCGTTTTATAGAGGGTAACACCTAACATCTTTTTTAATCTATTTCATTCGTTATAGTTAAGAAGTCATGACCTATTAAAGGTAGGATTTAATTTTTAATATAAACTTTATTAATATAATAATAGAGATTCTAGTGTTGATAGTTCATGATAATTTTATTGATAACATTGAAAATTATTAGGAGAATATGTGATAATAATTAAAATTTCTAGCCTCCCATAAAAAATTTAAAAATGGTTAATTTCATGAACGAGTTTATGTGATAGTGAAATGATGAGAAAAAAAGTATTCTTGTAAAGAGGAAATTAGAACATAACATCAATGAATCCTATATATGTACCATTAATTTAACATGGGATACCTCTCCATTAAATGGGATAACCCTTTTTTTCTCCTTATAATCTTATAATACATCACTAACCATTATATATCTCATGGTAATCCTTATTTAAATTCATCAAAATCCTCATGATCATGCAAATTCATGGTGAAAATAATTCATAGAAAATTAAATTAGGGTGGTCGAATATATATAATTTCCAATTATATGACTCTCAATTCAAAGTATTCAATTTATGTTATACCAAACAAACATAACCAAATACTTTTTATTAGTATAATGTCAGTTAATATTTTCAAAAACCACCAAATACTTATTCTAAATATCTAATTACCTCACCCATGATTGTCATGTGATACAAAAAGTGTTTCCATAATACTCAAATTGGGGTAAAAGGCATCATATTCGAATATTTTAATATTAGTCTTAATTTTTTGTTAGTTTGTTAATGAATTTTATTCAAGGACCAAATTAAATTAAATCAAAATACAGAGAAGGATAAAAATATTTCAGTCATCTTATTAATTAGGATACTCGAATGAAATTTTTAACTACAATATATAATGGTCATAAAACCTCTTCCTATGTAATTTAACTAATTATCTCAACAACCTAAAAGGGTTTAACATATTGTGGTCTGAATTCCAATTATTTAAAAAGTTTTCGATATCCTAACATAAAAATCTGACAAAATATATAGTAATTGATAATTTTTTCCATGATTTTCTATATATATTATCTTGTTAATTCTATAAAAATTTCATCATCACTATATACATTCAAATTATATTATTATTATTTTCTATCTCTATAACAATTTTTGGTCTAGAATGTTAAAATACAACATTGATCAACATGATATATTATATAAATCTTCAAATGGATCAATACAGATTAATAATTTAGGAATATTAATTTAATAAAATTTCATCAATAATACAAGAGATTCTTATAATTTTTAAAATCAAGAACTTTTGGAAAAATAATATCCTTAAAAGTATCAATAAATATTTTTTTTCTAATCTATCTATGAGTTATTCTCTATAATAAACCTCAAATAAGTACCCATAATATGTTTAATCCGTTCCATAATCTATATTTAATATGCTGATATATATTTAAAATAATGGAAACTGGAATCCCACAATGATTAATGAAATATAGATATATAACTTACCCATATTCTCAAAAAAGTATGACACAACTAATGGTAAAATTGTGATAACATTGTATGAAACTTTCCCATAATATAAATATAATCTTTCTTTAGTTGTAATCCTTGTAATCCCATAATGTGTCCAATTAAATTCTTTTTCCTCATCCTGTTTTGTAATTGATATGTTTTATAACCAACCATCAAATTATGATATGATATGAATCAAGAAGTTATGTATATATTAAATTCCACATAGTTATCCACTAGAACAAAAATGAGATATAATATTATTTATTTATAACGATAATATTTTGTGAAGATATTTATTAATTAAATATCATCATATCATATTTCAAAAACATTATTGGTAAAATTGCTAATTACATGAAGAAATGTGTTATTTTTAATGAAAATATCCCCTTGTCAATGCTTACCCCTCACATTAAAGTGTATAACATTCCCCAAACTCTAAATCATAATAGTAAGTCTTTTTAACACTATCATATTACAAAAATTCCACATTAAAACTAGAAAAACTATATAATAGTCATTTTCATCTATCTCTACATGGATGTTAACAACCATATTCATGAACTACAACCTCTCATAGATTTCATTAACTATATTATTGAAGGCCACATTTTTAAAACCACCATTTAGGAATTTTAACATTATTAATGTATTCGAGAGTTCACATTAAAATGTTTGAATATGTTTTATGCACTAACACTACATTAAATTAATATTTTGTGATAAAATATGTCCCAAAATCTACTAATATGTGTAAACCATGAATTTCTCTTTTAAATGTAAATGAATATTTTTACTTAAAAGATGGACCACTATAACTATCTACTAATTTTTTCTAAGGTAGTGTTTCCCATGTTTCATCAACTTTTTATACACATGTTCTAACAAATTATTCAATTTCTTAAGAAAGATACCAACTCTTGCTCTAGTAATGATATAGTAAACCTTGAAATATATAATGTTTATAGAAAATAAAATCAATATATAAAATTTAATATTCACTTAAAATCAATAAAGAATTAAATATTTGATTAAAATAAATTTAAACACATTCTTATTTAAATATATTATAGATGGGGAAATTTTATAAAATTCTAAAATAATGACTAATAATATAAAAAATTAATAAAATTACATATTTAAAATACATTGTTTGGATCCTCCCATTTCAAATTATTTATATAAAATTCTAGAATGAAAAAGGATCCATTATTTGAAACAACATTGTCAAGAAACAATACCTCTTAAAAAAATAACCCATTCAGTTAATTTCACATTTTACCAATATTTACATTTATTAAATAAATCAATTATGAAATATCTTATGTGATCCTCTTATAATTCAAATTAAATAGTTAAACCATCCTTGAACACCAAACCAAATGTTTCATATTATTCTTAAAAGATGTAATTTATAATTGGCATAAAAAAATATGAAAAATAGTGAACCAAATGACATTACTTAAATATTATACTGTTCATCATTTAATATTAATGTAATTTTCATAATTTTATCTTCCTCCATCATCACATGGTGATATGCTGATCTGAAATGACTATAAGAATCTAATCAAGATTTTTTAATTGAATGAATTGATTATTAATGAATGTTATAAGATATTTTTTATTATATGTCACAAAAATAAACATCCAATACGAGATGTATAATGTTAATTTATCATTTATATTCCAATAACGTTTGGTTGGTAATACACAAGTATATTTTTGATGATCTTTTAGCTACCATATAAATATTCCAAATTTATTTTTAGCACTAATATATCTAAAAGGTATATAAACCATGATTGAAAAATATCAACATCACTCTATAAATTGTGTCTGAAGAAAACTGGATTTTAATTATCATTGTTGTTACTATAATTATTTGAGAAGCATACATATGTTGTATTTCATTATTTTTGCTAACAAAAAACATTCACTAGACTTTACCATTACATTAACCAACACAACAATCAATAATATAAATAATTCAATTTAAAGAACAGTTAGTCATTCCAATATTAATAGATATATCACTCTCCAATATAAGTGTGAAAATTCCCATATCATAATTTAAAATAATTTTTAAATCTAAAAATATCAATTTAATATTTTAACACCACCTTCAAACCCATATAGTTTTGAGATAATATGTGTTTATATGTAGAACAAGGCAGTCCACTGATATTTACATAACTTAAATCATAGTTGGAAAGGTACACATAAAACCCAATTCATTGTTTTGTTCCATATCTATCATAATCATCATAGAACTATTGGATAATTATATTTTAAATTTCAATTGGTTGACTAGAATTTTAGATTATTTTTACCAAGATACCAATAGGTATTTTCATCCCCATGAATTCATTAATAGAGGGTGAGATAATCAGTGAATCGATTTCTTTTACATTCAACAAATGAAAAAACAAATTCACACATTTGGATGATAAACATATATTTCTTATTATCTAATTTCTTTTAATATGGTGTATTTAATGAAATTCACCTATTAATTAAGAACCTAAACACCCATGTTATAATGACCATGAATTGGATTTCAATTTTTTATATATCAAAAAATGAAATGAAGATTAATGTTTTTAATATGTATGGGAACTAATAGAGATATTAGGTTTGAAACCATATTATTAACATAATGTACTTGAAAAATGACTTTAATATACATTCAATATGGCTTTTAATAATGGGTATATTACAACTGAAGTTAAAAACCATCATTTAACATCTCTTATTATATTAATGATGTTATTTTTTTATAATAACTAATATCATCTGATACGAAATAACATATATTGAATATCAACTTATATCAACTGCCACAACATAATAGATTTTTAAATTCCTTTTTAACATTGTTTATGTTAAAACCAACATTTAAAACATAACAATATTTCCTACATGTTGGATATCATCCTTTTTCAACAACACTTTTCTAAAACAGTAATAAACAGAACTCTCAAATGTCATACACCTATGATATTTCTAATTCTATATATAAATCAATTTTCTTATTTCTTAAATTATTTGTACTCTATATTTTATTATTCACTCTACCTCCACCTTCCTCGACTATATTTGACCCATCAAATCAATGTTCATCTCTTATTAATGGAGATCCACTATCATTAGCCTCCAATATCTATTTCCAGTCACAGCCCACTTTCATTTCTTATAGTATGATTTTTTTTCAATAATTGTTTTCTCTCTGTTTTTCCTAAATCATTATCATATGTAACCATATTATGTAATTTTTTTTAATTTTCTATAGTGAATATATTTTTAATATATTTTTAGTCATAAATTGCATTCAATCATTCATTTTATTATTGTATGAAATATATAATATTTATTTTTATTATTATAATTAGTTCCATGTAATAATATTTTATGATTTTATAAAATTTATGATTTTAAATTATGGAAAACATTATTTTCCATTAAAATATATATGTATATATATTTATAATTGTTTGTTTTTATAAATTTTTTAGTTATATTTTTTTGGATAAACTTATTGTGTCAATAATATTATTTAGTTATGAATTGTTTTTCCATTTTAATTACTTTTGGTTAGAAATTATTCTCATATTAAAAATTATTATTTGGTTTAATATTCCTTTTTATTTATAAATGATTTTCACTTATGAATAATATTTATTAACTTATTGAAGTTTATATATTTATATACTTATATGTTTTAATTTTATTTATTTTTATATTTTTAGGTGATTATATGTTTTAATTTATTCATATATTGTAATATTTATTTTGGTATTTAATTGATAATTAGAGAATACAAGATGAACGAGTAATAAAAAAGAATATGTATTCAAAAATTTATTTAATTTTGTAAAAACAATTTTAATATAATAACCATATTTATTATCTATACGTGATGTTAATAGGATATAAATTGATTAAAGATAAATCAAAGACCCTATAATTTGGTGATGTTCTAATAATAAATATATATGCTACATTTAAAAAGGTGAAATTTAAAAAAAAGTTAATTATGATAATGATGGTAAACATGAGGACTTGGATCCTATTGATGAATTAATACATTATACATGATTTAAAACCATTAAAAAATAACAAGAGTTGAGAAATTGTATAAAGAATCTAAGAAGCCACTATTTACCTATTATAGTAAATTTGTAATGCAATTATTAGCACTGTTATTAGTTATATTTTAATTAAGAAATGTTTTAAATAATAAATAATTCATTTAATTTTTTGAACTTTTAAAAATGAATCATTCAAAAGTAAACTAGCATTCATATTGAAATAATGTAGGAAAAATATTCTTTAATGGAATTATGTATAAATACATGTTTTCCGCAATGTTTATGTGTTGTATAGGTATGAATATAAATATTTATCATAATGTCCAAAATTTGGGGCATTATGTAGTAAAATGGATGAGTTATAAAATTGTGTTTCATTCTTATGATCATAGACCAAAACATGTGAAAAATAAATATGGAATCTTATAGTAATTTATCATTTTAAGAATTTGTTTTACAAATTTAAATGATACAAATAAGATAATATGTATTATAGATGAGTTATACTCAATAGAAAACAATAGAACCTCATTGATTCACCATAGTGTATTATATTTGATAATAAATTTTAGGATTTCGGAAATGATGTTAGAATTCATAGAATGGGTTTATCCATAGATTGAATGAATCCATATTTCCTCCTCTCTAGCCAACACAACTCATTGAATTTTATGTTGGTAGTTTTAAACATGTTCACATGGAATTTTATAAAGGGAAAATATATTATTACAAGTTTAATGATTATAAATATAAAAATAATGTAAATTTTGCTATGTTAGTCTATAACCATCAATTGATAATTTTGAATTTTAATGGGATACATTAGTTTTAGTATTTTATTAATACAAAAAAGAGTATTTCCTATTATTTAGAATGATATTTTCACTATAAAAAACTTTCCTAAATATATAATCATGTATTGATATAGTGTTAATGGAAAAAAATCTTGTTCATATTAGAAAATAAAATAATTAAGTATTCAATATTAGAATTATTTAAAGATAGTTCTTATGGGACATCAGATATTTTTGTGAATGGATCATCCATTATAAATATTTGTAATGAAATTTAATAGTATACAAGAGTATGATGTTTTCCCAATTTTTAGGTAAGTAATATAACTATAACGTGAAAAAGTTATTGTCATATTTGGAAATAAATTAATAAATTTTCGTTTAAAAAATACATTGAGAAAACTATATATCCTATTTTTTCAACCTTATTTGGGTTTTATGGAGGTAGATCTTTACATTTATTTTTTTCATAAGGTATATTTTTTGTTATTCATTTATTGGAAATTATTAAGAATAATAGAAAATAATAGTGATAGAATAAATACAAGATTAAACATTATATAGAAGGGAATATGATTTGAGTGTTTTTATATAATGAAATGTAATAATAAATTTTTACCTCCATCATTTCATGCATTGAAAAACTATGATGAAATAATTTTTAATCATTATATATATGGATATTAAATACATAATAGGGATTAATAAAATGTTAAATTTTTTTGACATTTAAGGATTTGATTTTAATAGGGATAAAATGTCATGAAAAAAAGTTATTGATATAGATAATTGTACATGACTTACTATGTGTCATATTTCTAATACCTATCAATAGGCTACCATATGTTTTGGTTAAGTTTTAAATTTCATTTATAGAAGTTCCATTGATCCAAATTTCTTATAATTTTTGATAGAAAATATATAGTATTAGGTTTTTAAATATAAATGAATTTTAATTCATCATTTTTTGATATAATAATTCATCATGTTATTCATATGGTTTGAGAGATAAGAATATGTAGCCTTTATTTTAACATTGGATACATCGATTTAAATGATATGTGAATATTCTTAAGGGGAATGCGAACAACCAATGTACAATATAGGCTAATATTATTCAAAAATATATATAAGAAAAGGTTACTAAGTTCTTCAATAATAATTTACTAGGTGTGGACATGATGGTATCCAAATATTGTTTTTAATAGTTGACAATGAGGGTCAATGGATCTATGGATTAAAGGTAATGTTAAATCAGGATGATAATTTGGTTCATGAACATTTATTCATTTTTAATAATGAAATATTGGATCAACATTACATATCATCACATATTTATAGATTAAAATTATGATGTATGAAATGATATGAAAATTGGTAGAGGAATGAATATAATAATAATAATTTTTTCATAGTAAATAGATAAATTCAGTAAATCATTATTTAAATGAAAATATTAAAATGTATATTATGGGTATATTGAATTAATATGATCACAATTTATGATTTTGATATAGATATTTATTTATATTACTAAAAAATTAAGTATGTAAAGAGTATAATTTTAAATAGTAGAGTAAGGTTCACTGTTTATGTACATTATTTTATACACTAAATATAAAAACCAATTTCTATAAAAATAAGATATTTCTGTGTTGTTAAGTATATATGGGAGAAATATTATTGTAAATTTCATGTACCACTGTTTATGTTTACCTATGCTAACAGTAACCACGATGTGAACCATAATGATTATATATCCATACTAATTGAATTGAAAAATATTTTGTTGAAAAAAGGTACTATTTATAATAGATACAAATGTGAAACATATATTTAATATTACTACACCATATAATGATTAGTGGTATTTTGTTCTTTAATTGATAAAAATACATTTGGGTGATGAGGATGTTGACGATGTTATAGAGTTATGTAATGCCTCTAACTCTATTATAGGAGTAATTGATTATAATAAGGACTATGATTTCATCCTTTTCCATTTTTATGAATTGATCAAGTTGAATGTGTATGTAAAAATACATTCATAATCTTTTAAATTTTTGAGAAAATATATATTTTCTATTTTTACATACATAAACATGGAAAAACTCATTTTTTAAACGTTTAGTTTTCAATATACTAATTTTTATCATTTTTATCCATTTTTTTTTATTTATTTTTTATTATATGATCAATAAATTTTTTGTTAAAAAAATCCTTACACCATTTTTAGTCAATTATTTACATGTAAAAAAGGTATTTTAACATAGAAATTTAAATCTATTTATGCTAACCATTTCTAACATTTTTGAATGAATTTAAATATTTGTCATGTTTAGATTCACATTTTTTGGTTTAATAGTGTAAAATTATTAATATTATGAATCATGAAATTTTAATTAAACTATTTTTTTCATAGATATTTTTTTATTCATTATATTTATATATTAAATTATCATTAATTATTTTAGTTATCATAATAAATATAATTCTATATCTAATATTGAAAATAAAGATGATCAACTTCTAATAATTACTTAATTATAATAATATATAAGTATAAATAACTTTATTAAATTCATATATATAAAAGATATAAATATTGGGAGAGAAACATTTACCAAGGTATGTGTATGATTTTTTGTGTTAACATTTTTTCAACAAATAAACTATTTAATTAAATTAAACTATAAATTATAATAATTATTTATAGGACTTATATTGGGCCTCATAGAGATAAATTTTCTTCTTCCTCCCAAGTAACGGTGATATGTGGAGATTTTATATAAGATATTGCACATTTAAAAAAACGTGAACATGCGTGTAGGGAGAAGATGATTTAGATTGAATTTGATTATAATAATAACCAATGTTGACTGTGTGAATGTTAGTTTTTTCAAATATATTACACAATAAATTAATTTCTGTATTACTATTTTATATCTTAATTGGATGAGAATTGAAAAGATGGAAAAATATTATATTATTATTAGAAAAAGGGAATATATCATAAATAATGAAATTTTTATTACATTTTTCAAATATTATATAACAAAAATTATTAATATTTAATATGTTTATTTATAGATGATATTAAAAATTCATGAAATGAATGAAATTAATAGAAAGTTGAAATATTTATTGGAATTTTTCATGATATATTTTATAATTAAATTAAACAATGTTTATGTTTTTTGAAAACATATAGAATAAAAACCATGTATCAAGTATTAGTTTTTTAGATACAGAGTCATGGTAGAAATTTTTCTGCAGCTAGTGAGAGGGACCCTTTTTGTAGGATAATTTTTTTATACAAAATAAAATCATAAAATATTATTTTTCTTATTTGATAACTATTTTATTTATTCTTTGGTAATATTTCTATTAGATATCTCAATAAGAAAACTAGTTGTAAAATGTATTCCCACATACTTTTCCATGAGGAGGGAATACTTTACTAGAGGAGGAAATGATTGATAAAAATATTAATAAATGAAATTATAAATATATTAGTTTCTCTAAGGTTGATCATTTTTCAATAAATCTACACCCACATTCCCTGAAAATTGAAAATGGGTGAGGATTACATAAAGGGAATTATTATTATGTATTAATATATGGATGTAACTAATATACTAGTAAAAAACAATTTCAAGAATTTTTGTATTTTTATATTCATTAAACTAATATAAAATTTTAATATATCATTTTATGATGTATTCCAAGAAATATAGATGCATGAGAATTATATTACTAAAAATAAGAATGAAATTTTGTTTACTATTTTTTAAAATCATCAAAATGTGATATTTTAAGAGTAAATTTGGTGGTGTTAGTATTTGATTTTTTTGGTCTCCCTAGTGTGACATAGAGGGAGATATGATATAGGGGATTAATAAATTCATTAAATGTTTATATACATGAGATAATTATATCAATAAAATATTGAATAAAATATTATATAGACGTTATGTTAAAAAAAAATGTTGTGAGAAACAGAACCTAAACATCATACATAAAAAGATTATCCACCTCCATGTTTAGAACTAACTATTTACAAAGTGATTCATTATAGGGATACCCTTGTAAATATCATAGAGTTTAGAGTCATAAATAGTTTTGTGGATTATTTACACCAATAATATATATAGTTGGGTTAATGAAGAAGTGTAGTACATGATATTATTAATTTCACTCTCAAATTTTCATTACCAATATTGTAGGTGTCCATAGTTGGAGATAGTATGGGTTATTATTTACTCTACCCACCCATTACTTTTATTTAGTTGAAATATTTGGTATGTTTTGTTTTATATATTTATTTACATTTGAATTCTAAAAATTTGTATGATTTTATTATATTTATATATTATAGGTGTATCTAAAATCGAAGGATACAACGAAAAACAAAAAAATGTTTAAGGAATTTTCATATTTTGATACGAATAATGGTTGTAATGGACTAAAACATTATCTCTCAAAATATCAGTGTATGTTACATTATTTGAGTTTTTTGGGACCACTAGTATATATAGGATATATTATGCATTAAAAATATTTAGAATGATATCATGGATATAGTTAATGGTGATGAACTCACTATACAAATCATATAGTTATTTCCCAGTTTGGAAAATTTTATTTCTATTTATAATTATTTAAACACCAATAACATATAGTGACTTAATATATTACTTATCTAATAATCATTCTCCAAAATGAGATATCTTTGATTTAATTTTTATAGTTCAACAATACCATTAAAAAGAATTTTAATATGTTAAGGTTTATGTTAGAGTTTATTATAAATGTGAATGATTAGAAAATGAAGCCTTTGGGCATTTGATAGATCCATTAGTTGTTATGTATGTAAATAATATACTTATTAACAATTAATAATTATAAATAGATTAATTTTGAAATTTTAATATCTATTTAATTAGATGTTATGTGTAGTCTACCCAAATTAATGCATGATATATTTCTTATTCTCTTTAGTTGGTTTAGTTTGTAAAAGTTCATTTTTTTCAATTCATGTATTTTAATATCATAAATTAGTTTATAGTAATGTATTTTATTATATATGTTACTGTATTTGATTTATGAAAATAAATTTCATTGAAAGAGTTTAGCGATGTTCACATATCCATAAAAAAGTGAAACAAAAATATTTTTTTGAAACTATATGTAAAAAAATTTCTATTAGTTAAAACATATTTTATCTTACATATATAATGTTTCTTAGTTACAAAATATTTTTTCATAACAAAATTTTCTCCCTTATAATTAGGTTTTCAATTTAGTAATTATGATTGATTATTTATTTTTCTATTATCATGAATAGAATGATTATTGATTTTAATATGGTCGGTACCATTATAACTGTTATGTTTTACAACGATATGTTGTCATAAATTTTTAATAACATTCATTATTTTTAAAGGTTTTTAGGATGATACATTATATAAAGATATATCAATCGATCATAATAAAAATTTATTTCCACTTGTTTTTCAATGAAGCATTATTTTTGTATTTAAATTTAAAATTTCTAGTAATGTATAATTTTGTTTTTATTAAAATAAAAACAATTAGTATATTGTTAATCATCTCGTAATATTTTTGAAAATAAATGTCTAATGTTAAATTATCAATATTTTTTTATAAATTTATCATAATTTTATATTGTACCCATGGATGAATGTTGATTTCAAGGAAAATTTTAAATAAATAATTTTAAAACCATTATTGTACTATTTAATCTATCAATGTTACTTTAGAATTGATTATAAAAATAAAAATCAACCTATATAAAAATGATTCCGTATATTAATGTGAAGATTTTTTATGAAGGTAATAAGGATTATATACTAATATTTGAAATGGAAATATCTATTGATGCTTAATGATCATGGTCAAAACACACTCTAGGAACATGACATTAAATTCGATGATTTTCTGTGACATGGTATTTATTTCAAATGACTAGTGATGGGGAAGAATGACTATCTACCAAAAATTGTATTTAATTTATAAGAAGATACTAGAATGGATTTTAATAAGATTATTAGGTAATTACCATTTTCCAAGCTAATTCAATTCCATTACATGAATTTTTGAGTGTAGTTATTAATATAATGAATAATGATGAAATTCAAAATCGATATTTCATGTGAATATTTGGTGGAATTTTTATTATATTTATTTTTTCTTAACGAGTAAATTAAGTATTAAAATACAGACCGTTCATATCTTCTAAAATGGATTACTTTTTTATTAATATCATAAGTTTATATGTTTTATAAAACGGGAAAAATATATAATCCTCAAGACAAAAACTATAACGGTGCTATATATAACTGAAAAGTAGCCAATCATAAAGGTTGGATTGTTAGTATGGAATATAGAGAGCCATTTTGGGTTTTCTGTGGACACGAGGGTTCAAGGAGGTAATATAAAGGCAAACAATGTGGGGGTAGCGTTGTATCCAACCAATATTGTGGGATATAATAGATTTTTAAACGTGTAAAAGATATATATAAGGATATAAACAATAATATTTTATAATAAAACATCAATAATGGAAAAAGTTTTATAATGGTACATTTCAGAACATAATATATTGGTGTACATTAGTGAAATGGTGTATTATAGATAATCTTATCTACACTCAAGAGACCAAAAGTACATGGGACTTGTGTCATACAAAAAAACAAATATAAAATTCCCTGGATTGAGATTATTAGGAAGAGAACATGATGATACTCCATAATTATTGGGGGTGCAATACTGTTTTAAAATTAGGAAGACATAATGTGAGATATGAAGTTAATTCATGGAATTATAAAATAATAAAAATTTCCATGCATGTGATCGAATAAAGATTTATTTTTTGATCATTATATTAAAAACATTCATGATCATAGTATTTCATAGATTCTAGTAAAATGAAAATGATATTGGTTTAGGGTACCCTTGATGGAAAAAAACCAAAAAATTATCATTTCTGGACTCGAATGAATATGTGAATATTTATAATAAAGTGTAATTTTTTAATTAGAAAAAAATATGATATTCCAATATCATGTGATGGTCAAAATAATTTGACATGTATCAAGGATGTTTAAATGAAAACAAGACACAATTTATGTTGTGAGAGGATCCCTACAGAATAAATTTATGAATAATGTTTATTATAGAGTAGTGATAATAATATATAAATATTAATCCAATTATAGTGATGATTAATCATTGAATAAAAATATGGTATAAGATGAAGAATCTATGAAAATAATTATGAAATAATTTTATACTACTTTTATTAGGTTGCATGATTGTATCAAAAGAGAATAAAACATCTTCATTATGGGATTAACTATAGACAAATTAGGTAATTAACCTAGATGAATTCATGGATGTGACTATGCATCAAGAATGAAAGTAGTTAAAAATATTCACTAGAAGAATTGTATGCATGAATATTAAGGAGAAATGTGACGACACTCATTACATTGTTGATAGAAGGATATAATGGACTATTCACGAGAGTGCGAATGAGCACATTCAAACATATAAGAGCTAGTATAAAGGAATTTTTAGGGGATAAAATTTATTAGGAAGAGCTCTTATAAAGAACACATAAAGAGGTGGACACTATTTTCACATATTCAAGTTAGGATATATGCTGTAAAGGTTTTTTTTTAAAAAAATGTTACTTCTACTCATATTATTTTTCTTATGTAAATATTCCATTCATGTTAATAATAAAACCATATATATAATAAAATCTCATATTGAGTCGAATCCAAATAAATCCAAATGTATTTTTTACCCCTTCTAGTGTTTTAAACAATCATATATATTATAAATTATATCATATATAATATAGGTACCAAATAAAATATATATATTTGGCAGAAGGTTGAGATAGATAAACTAAATTTATACAAATTTATGGGATTTCATATAATTGAAAATGTGAGTTACAAAAGAAGGAAGAACAAGATGTTTTACATATCTACAATCACATAGAATCAATGATGAATATGAATCCACTAATGGATTTATTCTAATTGATATATATGATATAATTATTGATTTAGAAAAGTGGGATATAGTGGTGGTTAGAAAATCTTGAAATTAAATTCTGATATCTCTCTCTAAATTATACCACACAAAGGTAAAAATGAGTGAAGCAAAAAAAAATTTATAAGGTAGGGAGAAATTCTGAGGGAAATATAAAATTTAGGGAAGACATGCTATAGATTTATGGTATCTAGTTTGAAGATTAAATAATTGTTGATGAAGAAACCATTAATGATTATTTTACCAAATAAAATTCTATATTTAGAAAAACATTAGTGGGTTTTGATAGTCCTTATTAAATAACACCATTATAATGAAACATATGAGGATATGTTTATCATATTAGATTCGAATGTTTCAGTAATTAATGATGTAATAGACACATGTAAATACGAACACGACAACATACTAATTTTTTATGAAATAACCAAATATCTAATGATTAATAAGTAGATAAAGGATGATATATATTTCAAATATATTAAATCTCTCATGTGGAAATAAAAGTAAGATATATCATTTTCAGATTCCAAAACTAGGATGGATAGAGTTAGGATCATAAAAATATTTTTGAATTTTTCTCTTAGAACTTATAAAGAAGTAAATGAAAATAAAATTTGATAATAATTATTAAATAATTTAATTATGGATGTATTGGTGATTTTTTCTCTTTAAATAATAATGTAAAAATACATTATTCCTTAAAGAGAAGAATTGGGAGAGGCGTTCTATTGATGAAAATCTATAAGAAATGCTAAAATAAAGGGGAATACTTTGGGAAAATCCATTAAAAAATAATTAATGGGGAATAATGTGAAGACTAATTTATATGTAATGATTGATAATATGATGGATTTTTTTTAATACAACACAAATCATGTTATGAATTATGAATACACATAAAGAAATATTGTTGAAGAAGGATAAAGTTATACTGAATACATATTGAGTGTTGAATATGTATCTTGTCTTATGATAAATTCCATTATTATTG
The DNA here is from genome assembly GCA_963277665.1 of Viscum album. NCBI lineage: Eukaryota > Viridiplantae > Streptophyta > Magnoliopsida > Santalales > Viscaceae > Viscum > Viscum album. The sequence continues at coordinate 1,469,186,409 of OY728163.1, read as the reverse complement.
GAAAAAATAAATAATGATTTGAATTCTAGTGATTCCATTATGGAGAACAATGTTTATAAGGTGGAAATTATTGAACAATATAAGATTCATTAATATAGTTATGATAAATTGGTTTCCAAAGAATAAAATCTACAACTAAAACAATCCTCCCATCATTAATATGAATCAATTTCAAATAATATTGTAAAAATGTTTAAGAAATACATTGAGATAAAATCTATAACATATAATGTATGAGAGGAGTCCTACCCTATGAAAATGGTAAAAATATATTCTAATCATTATAATTCCAATAAATATATTTTACCTAGAAGAAAAAAACAAAAATTCAATAATAAATTATTTTGGGATATATATGATTTAATGAAATATAATCTTAAATCAATTATTGTTTATATCTATGACGTAATATAATATATTTCATGTAGATGAAAAAATAAATAATCGAGTGTACCTAAAAGACAATAATAATTTTTCCTATATTCCGAATAACATTTTTAAAGGCAAATAAATTAAAATAATAAGATAGAATAAAAAATAATATTTAATTACATCAGTGGATACTAAAATTTGATGATCTTATAATAATATTTTGGGTGTCTGGGAAAGATGAGAAAAATTTAGAATACGGTTTAAATATTCTACTATCTCATGATCATTTATTGAAGGATAAGATGAATTTTTTTAAATATAAATGTGAAATTATTTATAAAGACTATAATAACTATGAAAATAACAAATTTTTTGAATCTACGAATGAAACTATATGATCCATGTAAATTTATATTAAAATTTTTAGAAATGGATTCATAATGTTCACATGAATATCAAAAACTAAAATCCATGGTGGATACTACTCGGAAAGAAACTATCAACATTTTTTCTATAAATTAGGTTATTAGAGTCTATTTCTTATCCCCTATATTTTATTGTTATGTATTAATATGTATGGAATTATTGGAGATAACTATTGAGTGAAAGATGTGGCTATATTCATAATTATAAAAAATTTAAGTGGATGAAGTTTGGGAACATTATGGATGGAAATAATCTATGGTGATGATGGTAGGGTATATAATAAAGGGTTTCTATTAATAATATTAATCTCAGCAGTGTAAAATGAATTTATATAAATATTGAATTTGGAGAGAATCCTTGGAAAGGTAGATGAGACAACTCCGACCACATATTTTCTAATTATTTTTAAAATGTTACTTTTATTATTTTAGAGATGTATTAGATGATGAAATGGATAAGACCAAGGTGGATAGAAATCATTTCACATGAATTTCATTTATATGACATTGTTAATGAAATTTACAGGATATAAAATTTCCTGATAATACAATTTTTCTCTAAAATGTGAACTATATGTTCTACCACATATATGTTTGATATATGTACAACCATGTAACTTTGGATAAGTCACTATTTTTTATACAATGAGTTATCCTATGTACAGATAGGTTTTTTATATTAAGGAAAATTAATATTAAAATATTATATTCATATCTCAATTTGTATAAAATCAAACCCTAAAAAATAATGGGAGAAGATGTTTCCGAATGAATCATAAATTCAATGTGAGAAATAATTACCTTTAATTTCCATCGAATTTATCATCTATAAAATGAAGATAAAGAAGATATTATATAAAAACATATCAAAATTGAAATAATTTGATGATATTGGAAAAAAGGGGATATATAAGAGACAATGAATTTGATTTGATTCTATTTAATATGAAATAATTCTATAATGATTAAAGATACAACTATGTATTTGTGATGTGTGGAAACGATGACGGGGATATTCCTTTGTTAATGATAAACTAAATCTATTTTTTTGAATCCTAATTAATATAAATATTGTATAATTTATTTGAAACTATTTAGATTTTTTGGATATTGGTGAGTTTATTTTCATTTTAAAATAGTAGTTTATGTGGAAAAAATATATATATGAAAATTTATATTATGTTTTGAAGAAGTAGGACAAATAATTTTTGAGTTGATGTTAAATTAAATAACATCAACTAAGTTGATTTATTTATATCCTTATATGGTGTGAATGTAGTCAATGATATCTTGAATGAGGAATAGACTGCAGAATAACTTTTTATGTTTTTGTTGGACTTCGTATGAGTGATGAATGAGTTCAGAAGAAAACATTATCATTTATGAAATGGATGAATGAAATTTTATAAAATAGTTTATTTTCTTAATTATTTCTAAATTCATTATGTTTAATAAAATGGATATAAAATATATGTCAATCCCTAAGAGAACTTCTTACAAAAAGCGAGTAACAAGATCGAGAATACTATGATTAATTGTTGGCCAATGTGGAAATAATGTAGAGAGATATTTCATGTTTGTACTGGAAGGGAGAACATAATAATGATGTAGAGGAGAGCAGTTATCATGGTTTAATGGTGACGCACAAAGTAGGACACCCCAATCTATTTTTTCTATGATTTTATCAACATTTCACGTAATTAAAAAGAATAAAACGAATGAAAAAAATCAATGTATGATGAAATTTTATGTGGTAGATATTCAAAACATAAAACATGGGTGTCTGATACTGAAATAATGTTATTCATATATAATTTTACACTATGATGTGCTTATATGAGTGGGATATTTATTCTTATAATATAATAACAAAATAATAAACCACGAATTAATAAACATGATATGATAAGAAGATGTTCATATCTCTCCACCATAGTTACAACACCTCTAGTATATTCCTAAGCATGAACATGAAGATACATGACCCCACTCGATAATGTTGTTATTATTATGGAATATAAATTTTTTATAACCTCAAATAAATCACTAAAGCTTCAGAGAATATAATAAGGTGTCAAGATTATCATAGGATTAAATAGATTAAATGACTAAATAGTTATGAATTTTCATGATTTTGTAAAAGTAAAACAAAACTAGGCATTAGTTCATTGAGACAACACTTGATAGAAATTATGATGTGAAGTGAAACTGATTCCTTGGATCTTTGTTCAATAATAACACATAATTAAATATCACTTTTGAAAATGAATAATTCCATAGCAATAAGACTCTCTACGTATTTAATGCATATCCTCTAAGAATTAAATAAAATTACATTTGACCTCATGTTTCTTTGGTTTAGGAAATCCAATGAACCTAAACACAATATGTTTAACATTGAAATGTATAGAAAAAATGTAATTTTACCTCTCAATCCCCACTAACCACAATTATAGTGGCTATCTCCTAGGCATGATAAATCTTATTATATTATAGGAAATAATGTATAAAAATACTCGTAAATTAATATTCAATATATATGTAAAAAACAAAAATGAAATATAATCAAGCATTAGGGTTACACCCCCTTCATCAAAATTACACTCCTCTAGAATACCTACATACACATTACTAGTCTCTATATAAATATGAATTAACTATGAATTATGGTTAATTTAATGTATAAGATATAAATAATAGAATATTTCAATGTAAAAAATAAAACATTCTTTTACTACACATGAAACCAATATAGGAATTTAGATTTACAAAAAAATGGAAAAAATTGAAGATATTATTAAATACATAATATCATGGTTAAAAATGACCCATATCCCATTCTCATTATATATTTTATATAGATATCATCTATTGCTTCTCTAATATTATCTTCATATATAATTAGTAAATGTTCCCCCTTTGGATGATACATCGTCTGGTCCCCCAAAGCACTTGATGTTCTCCATCTATTTATTGTGATAATTTTATTGAGATGTCTTTTATAAAATCTTCTTTATCTGCCATCAATATTATCATATATATTGTAAAGACCCGTAAAATTCAAGGGAAATTTTTTCTTAATTTTATTTAGAATTTTACAAGAGCGCGGTTTCAGATGGCACCTGATTCCGAGGCCCGGAGTGCTCGGAATTAATTTCTGAAGTTTGGCTCGGGTACGTTCAGTGAACGAACGAGAGGGTATTTCTAACTTTTGATACGGTGCTCGGAATTGAAATCCGAGGGCACCGATGAACTCGCAGCGCCGATATTCTCTTAAAGAGACCTTTTCGGGAGTTGCGTTTGTTGCGGGTTGAAAGTTAATTTTAGGGGTTTTTAGTTTGAGTTAAATAAAATTTGTTTAGAACAAATTTTATTATAACATGTTAAAAACCTACCAAAGGAGGTTGGAAGTGGGACCCACACCCACTTAACCTCCCTTGGGAGGATTAAGTGTGGTGGGGCCCACACGAACCCCTAAACCTTTCAAATCCTCCCAACTCCTTTAACGCCTCTTTTAATGGCTTAAGTTACTTAATTAATTAAGGGAGTTAAACCCTTTTTGAATTTCAAACCTTTGAAATTCTTGTGGTTAAGTTATGTAATAATATAAGTTAAAGCTTATATTATTCTAGGGGATTCTTTTACCACCTTGGGAGGATTTCTTGAGAGCTTTGGAAGCTTTTCTTCTTCTTCTTCAACTTGACGAAGAACCTTCGAACTTGACGAAGAACGCTCATGCTCCGACGAAGAACGACGCCTCTCTTCTTCGTCCTCGGTGTCAACGTGAGGGAACGCCGCTTCCTCCTCGGATTCCCTTCGTTGACATAAGAGGTTTCTCCAACGACGTATCACATCGGACGTATCTCTTCTTCAACAGAATTGACGAACGACTACCGCGACGCCCGATCTCCGCGACGTCGACTTCCGCGGACATAGTCAAATCCTCGAACTTATACCCGAGGTAGGGGTTGTCGAATTCTTTTTGGTTTCCTATTTTATTCTTGATCGTGATTTTTAGCAAGACTAACGTGTGACTTGAATTATTTTTAAGTTGCGTTATTATTTTTAACGTGAGGGGGGGCCGGACCGCACGAACACGGCCAAACCCCCCTCCATCGTTCTTGTTTAATTATTTTGCGGAAGAAAGCAAGTGGCGTGGTGCCGTCGCACCACGCGGATGATCGTGCAAATATTTTACGCGGCGCCGTCGCGCCGCGCCGAGGTAGAACCTTCAAGAACGCGACACCGTCGCGCCGCGTTGAAAAGAATCAAGGCACGGCGAAAGGGGCGCGGTGCCGTCGCACCGCGCCGGACGACAAACACCGCGGCCGGTTCCGGGCCGCGGCGGGACGAGGAGACCGCGGCCGGTTCCGGGCCGCGGCGGAAGAGAAGACCGGCGGCCGGGCCGCCGGCGTCGGATGCCGAAGGGGGGACCGGAAATTTCCGGTCCCGTTGGAGAAAATCGGCCGACCAGCTGGCCGGCCGGAAGTCATTAAAACCGGGGGAATTAATCCCCCGGCCGTAATAATAAAACCCCCCTCTTTAAGAGAGGGGGGCGGTTCTTTGATGAGAGGGGGGGGGGGCAGCAGCCCCCCCGGTTCGTTTCCAGCCGGCCCCCACATGCGGGGGCAGTTGTTTTACAAAAACGGCGCGGCAAAGCCGCGCCGCCATCCAAGAAACGGGGGCTTGATTGCCCCCGCGTGCGCAGCCTCCTCGCGGCGCCAGGCCGCCGCGGCCCGCCGCGCCGCCGGCCGCCGCCGCCGGCCGCCCAGGGGGGGGGGGGGGTCGGGCCGGGTCGGCCCGGACCCGGACCCCCCGTTTCGAACCAGAATTGGTTTTTGGCCCATAACATGAGCCTCGGACCTCCGAATGATGAACCGTCTGCGGCTACGCGATCCTTGGATCGAGACCGTCGTTTTGGTATATCGCACTCAAGGTTTTGGTTTACTTTGAGTTCGGCCGGGTTGGTTCGTTCACGAAACCAACCGGGCCTTCGGAGCGGAAACGCTCATATCTTGAGCTACGAACGTCCGATTGACGCACCGTCAGTCGCGTTGTGTTCCTTTTAGTGAGACGGATCTTTTGGCATACTCCGCCCGAGGTTTGGATGCAGGTGGAGTAAGGTCGGGTTGGTTTTTCCTTAAAAACCAACCGGGCCCCGGAGACGAAAATGCCAATAACTCTCAGACCGGGCGTTCGATCGACGCACCGTCTGTTGCGTTGAGTTCCTGTTTACGATACGGAACTTTTGGTATCCTTCGCCCGAGTTTTTGATACAGTCGGAGTATGGCCGGGTTGGATTGTACCCGAAATCCAACCGGGCCCCTGGAACGGGAAAGCTAATATCTTTCAGACAGGACGTCCGCTTAACAGACCGTCAGCGGCGTTGGTGGTTACGTTGTGTAACGGTCCCTTTGAGTTTACCCTATGGGAGTTCGGGGTACAGTTGAGATACGGCCGGGATTGGTTTCGCTCTCGAAACCAACCGGGCCCCTGGGACGAAAAGGCTCATAACTCACAGACCGGGCGTCCGATCGACGCGCCGTCTGTTGCGTTGAGACCCCTGTGACGAGATGGTCCTTTGAGATACTTCTTCGCGGGACCTTGTGATACTTGGAGTATCGACCAGTAGCTCGTGGAGCGGACCCTCCCGGAGACGAGCGTGCAGAGTACGGAGACCGTGTAGCCGGCTGAGACCTGACGACTGCTTGACCGACTCGACTTGGAGTGAGTCGACTGGCCCAGTGGACGGAGCGCCCGGTATTTGGCGGCAGACCCACGGCGGACGGAGCGCCTGGTAGTTGGCAGCAGACCCGCTGTACTCGACAGGAGGAGTACCTCAGTAGGCTATCTGGGTAGCGCCCGGTATTTGGCAGCAGACCCTCAGCGGACGGAGTGCCTGGTAGTTGGCAGCAGACCCGCAGTACTCGACAGGAGGAGTACTTCAGCAGTCTTAGGTTAGTGAGCGGCGACCTCGGAGTCGTGACAGGACCACTGTACACTCTAGAGACGGATCTCTTCAGCAGTTACGGTTTCGATAATGAAAATCCTGGTTTGAGCTGAGACTTTTGACCTTTGTGTTTCCTCATGATTGAGATGGGTTACTTGATAACTTAGGTATATGTATGGGCATATACCTGGGTAGTGGTTATCCGTTGATCTCATGATCCTTGTGTTTCCTCATGACTGAGATGGGTTACTTGATAACTTAGGTATATGTATGGGCATATACCTAAGTAGAGTTTATCTGTTGTGATCTTCTTGTGGTTATCCTTGTTGGTTTTAGTGAGACCTTGAGGGTCTCGGGGTCCCTACTGAGTATCGTTATACTCACCCCTGCACGGGCTATGCCCGCACCTCGTTGTGTTGGTTGCAGACGACGGCCAGTACTGACAGAGGCTGAGTGTTCGAGGACTGGACGGTACCTGGAGGTGGACTATACGACGAGGCGGTACCCAGAGGCAGACCACTGGGCGGGACATACTCGGAGCATACGGCGGGACCCGAGCAGCAGAGGAGCTATCTGTACCCACCCTTTAGGTGGGATTTCCAGTGGACAGCTCAGCGTAGCAGCTTTACTTTTCAGTTGCTGTTTTCCCTTTCGAGTTGTACTTTACAGTTGGGCTTGTATTTCCGGCCCCTTTTTACTTTCCGCACTTTTAGTTGTACTCTGTTTTTGCTTAGTGTTACTTTCCGCTTGCTTACTCTGTGGTGTTTGTTTACTTTACAAAGGCAATGCCTTCCCTTTTTACCGGGATTTACGCCTTGGTGCTAGTCGCCAGCCCCTGGCCTATAGAAGGCGGGCTTGGGGTAGTCACGGCACGGACCCCGAGGGCGGGTCGTGACAAATTGGTATCAGAGGTGGGCGGTTCTACCGCAGACTCTGATCTTTCTTTCTGTGAAGCAATAGTGTTAAGGGTACCGAGTGTGGTTTTCAGTTCAGGGAGTCCAGTGTTGGTGCGGGCGGCCGACGTATCCATACACCAGGACCCTGACAACTGATTTCCGACTTTGTGCACGAAAACACTGATTGCGTGTGTGTTTTCAAAGGTTTTTCCCCTTAAAACAGCTCAAACCAGGTCAGCTCACCAGGTATAATCGTTTGATCGTGTTACGTTGTTTCTTTCAGGATGGCCCCACGACGGCAGCCAGCTAGGGTTCCGAGAATCGAACGTGACGACAGCCCACCGAGCGACGAGGCCTCGGTGCAGGGCCCTTTGTCAGCAGTGGCACCGGCGGTAGCTCTACCCGCCGAGCCCCCGATGCTTCCAGCAGCAGCCGCTGACGATGCATGTCGCCTCAGCGCACTGCATGAGTTTCAGCGCCAGCGACCGCCCAGGTTTCGCGGGGAGACGGATCCTCAGGCTGCAGAGGACTGGCTGGAGGCAGTGGTACGAGTGTTTAGGCTAGTGAGGACACTAGCAGACCTCATGGTGATCCTCGCTGCGAGCCTACTACACGCATCAGCAGGACGATGGTGGAGCTTGATGCTCCAGGTGCACGATGAGGCATCTCTACTTTGGCCGGACTTTGAGAGCCTCTTCCGCTCGGAGTTCGTCCCAGCCACCCTTCGTGCGGTGCGTATCCAGGAGCTTCTGCAGCTGCGGCAGGGCAGCATGACGGTCGCTCAGTACTCGGCGAGATTTACCGATCTCTCACGCTACTCGACCGACATGGTACGGGACCCATTCTTCCGGGCCCGGACCTTCGAGCAGGGTTTGAGACACGAGATCAGGGCATCGCTGATCTCCCTCAGCTTACCGACTCAGACAGGAGTACTGGAGCGGGCCCTTCTGATTGAGAGCTTCCTTGCTGAGTCTTCACCAGCGCAGCGACCCACCGCAGGGCGGCACGTAGCGGAGTCTTCGGTAGAAGGTAGCCGACAGATGACTCAGGGGTCCAGACAGACCAGACCTTCAGGCAGACGACCTCAGGGCACTGGCTCAGCAGTGCAGGGCACACAGCGCGGAGTCAGTCTTTTGAGTGGAAGACAGTGCTTTGCATGCGGCGGGCAAGGCCACATGGCTCGTGACTGCCCGACCCGCCATGCGGAGGAGCAGCAGACGGTTGAGGAACCACCTAGGCAGAGGCAGAGGTTCGACCGTGGCGGTCCGCAGGGAGGAGGCGGACGAGGCAGAGGAGCTGGCCGAGCAGCAGGTGGTGGACGACGCTTTGAGGCTCTGCCACCACCACCACCAGGAGGTCCACCCCGACCACAGGGAGTAGGTGAACATGCGAGAGCACAGCTTCAGGCAGCTGAAGCTTACGATCATGGAGCTCTGGGAGCAGGTGGACAGGAGCGGAACTAGTGGATACGTCTTTTGTACTTCTAGTTCCATGTTGATGTTGCTTTTGTGTAGCGTCTTGTATTATGAGCTGCAATAATAAAAGACGCATCCTTTGTGATGTTTTCATTCCTGTCCTCTTTTGCGATGTTACTATGAGGTTCCAGTTGACTGTTGACTTGACCCTCACTTGTGAGACATCTACAGGAGGAGACCAGTTACCACACACTGATGCCGACAGTGTGACTCAACCCTTGGAGGCGAGAGTAACGGTTGGATCTCTTAGTAGTAGCGTCGAGGCCTTACGACGTCATCCTTGGTATGGATTAGTAGTATCCATGTTAGGATTGACTGTTTTAGGCAAAGAATGTGGTTCATCCAGGGGATGAGACCAGGTTTCTCTTATCGGAAAAGAAGAAATCTTGCAGCTCTTGTGGGACCAGAGATGGTCCGGGCCACGTCAGAGGAGGTCCATGTCATCCAGGAGCGGATGAGGACAGCACAGAGCCGGCAGAAGTCATACGCTGACAGGAGGCGGAGGCCACTAGAGTTCGAGGATGGTGACCACGTCTTCTTGCGGGTCTCACCTCGACGTGGTATTCGGAGATTTGGCCGAGGCGACAAGTTATCTCCGCGCTTCATCGGACACTTCCAGGTCTTCAGCAGGGTTGGTGAGGTGGCTTATCGCCTGGCTCTACCACCTCAGTTACACCGGGTGCACGCCGTCTTCCACGTGTCTCAGCTGAGGAGATACGTGCACGACCCGACGCATATCTTTGATCATGGGGAGCTTGACGTTGACGATGGGGTGACTTTTACGGAGGTCCCGGTGGAGATAGAGGATCGACAGGAGAGGGTCCTACATGGGCGATCGATTCCTCTTGTGCGCAACAGATGGCGGCACGGGAATCTCCAAGAGAGCACATGGGAGCGGGAGGCTCAGATGTGTGCTCAGTACCCTCTTTGTTTCCCTAGTTTTTGATGTATCTTTACGGGGACGTAAAGTCCTGAGGTGGGAGTAATTTAAAGACCCGTAAAATTCAAGGGAAATTTTTTCTTAATTTTCTTTAGAATTTTACAAGAGCGCGGTTTCAGACGGCACCTGATTCCGAGGCCCGGAGTGCCCGGAATTAATTTCTGAAGTTTGGCTCGGGTACGTTCAGTGAACGAACGAGCGGGTATTTCTAACTTTTGATACGGTGCTCGGAATTGAAATCCGAGGGCACCGATGAACTCGCAGCGCCGATATTCGCTTAAAGAGACCTTTTCGGGAGTTGCGTTTGTTGCGGGTTGAAAGTTAATTTTAGGGGTTTTTAGTTTGACTTAAATAAAATTTGTTTAGAACAAATTTTATTATAACTTGTTAAAAACCTACCAAAGGAGGTTGGAAGTGGGACCCACACCCACTTAACCTCCCTTGGGAGGATTAAGTGTGGTGGGGCCCACACGAATCCCTAAACCTTTCAAATCCTCCCAACTCCTTTAACGCCTCTTTTAATGGCTTAAGTTACTTAATTAATTAAGGGAGTTAAACCCTTTTTGAATTTCAAACCTTTGAAATTCTTGTGGTTAAGTTATGTAATAATATAAGTTAAAGATTATATTATTCTAGGGGATTCTTTTACCACCTTGGGAGGATTTCTTGAGAGCTTTGGAAGCTTTTCTTCTTCTTCTTCAACTTGACGAAGAACCTTCGAACTTGACGAAGAACGCTCAAGCTCCGACGAAGAACGACGCCTCTCTTCTTCGTCGTCGGTGTCAACGTGATGGAACGCCGCTTCCTCCTCGGATTCCCTTCGTCGACATAAGAGGTTTCTCCAACGACGTATCACATCGGACGTATCTCTTCGTCAACGGAATTGACGAACGACTACCGCGACGCCCGATCTCCTCGACGTCGACTTCCGCGGACATAGTCAAATCCTCGAACTTATACCCGAGGTAGGGGTTGTCGAATTCTTTTTGGTTTCCTATTTTATTCTTGATCGTGATTTTTAGCAAGACTAATGTGTGACTTGAATTATTTTTAAGTTGTGTTATTATTTTTAACGTGAGGGGGGGCCGGACCGCACGAACACGGCCAAACCCCCCTCCATCGTTCTTGTTTAATTATTTTGCGGAAGAAAGCAAGTGGCGTGGTGCCGTCGCACCACACGGATGATCGTGCAAATATTTTACGCGGCACCGTCGCGCCACGCCGAGGTAGAACCTTCAAGAACGCGACGCCGTCGCGCCGCGTTGAAAAGAATCAAGGCACGACGAGAGGGGTGCGGTGGCGTCGCACCGCGCCGGACGACAAACACCGCGGCCGGTTCCGGGCCGCGGCGGGACGAGGAGACCGCGGCCGGTTCCGGGCCGCGGCGGAAGAGAAGACCGGCGGCCGGGCCGCCGGCGTCGGAAGCCGAAGGGGGGACCGGAAATTTCCGGTCCCGTTGGAGAAAACCGGCCGGCCAGCTGGCCGGCCGGAAGTCATTAAAACCAGGGGAATTAATCCCCCGGCCGTAATAATAAAACCCCCCTCTTTAAGAGAGGGGGGCGGTTCTTTGATGAGAGGGGGGGGGGCAGCAGCCCCCCCCGGTTCGTTTCCAGCCGGCCCCCACATGCGGGGGCCGTTGTTTTACAAAAACGGCGCGGCAAAGCCGCGCCGCCATCCAAAAAACGGGGGCTTGATTGCCCCCGCGTGCGCAGCCTCCTCGCGGCGCCAGGCCGCCGCGGCCCGCCGCGCCGCCGCGCCGCCGGCCGCCCAGGGGGGGGGGGGTCGGGCCGGGTCGGCCCGGACCCGGACCCCCCGTTTCGAACCAGAATTGGTTTTTGGCCCATAACTTGAGCCTCGGACCTCCGAATGACAAACCGTCTGCGGCTACGCGATCCTTGGATCGAGACGTTCGTTTCGGTATATCGCACTCAAGGTTTCGGTTTACTTTGAGTTCGGCCGGGTTGGTTTGTTCACGAAACCAACCGGGCCTTCGGAGCGGAAACACTCATATCTTGAGCTACGAACGTCCGATTGACGCACCGTCAGTCACGTTGTGTTCCTTTTAGTGAGACAGATCTTTTGGCATACTCCGCCCGAGGTTTGGACGCAGGTGGAGTACGGTCGGGTTGGTTTTGCCTTAAAAACCAACCGGGCCCCGGAGACGAAAATGCCAATAACTCTCAGACCGGGCGTTCGATCGACGCACCGTCTGTTGCGTTGAGTTCCTGTTTACGATACGGAACTTTTGGTATCCTTCGCCCGAGTTTTTGATACAGTCAGAGTATGGCCGGGTTGGATTGTACCCGAAATCCAACCGGGCCCCTGGAACGGGAAAGCTAATATCTTTCACACAGGACGTCCGCTTAACGGACCGTCAGCGGCGTTGGTGGTTACGTTGAGTAACGGTCCCTTTGAGTTTACCCTATGGGAGTTCGGGGTACAGTTGAGATACGGCCGGGATTGGTTTCGCTCTCGAAACCAACCGGGCCCCTGGAACGAAAAGGCTCATAACTCACAGGCCGGGCGTCCGATCGACGCGCCGTCTGTTGCGTTGAGACCCCTGTGACGAGACGGTCCTTTGAGACACTTCTTCGCGGGACCTTGTGATACTTGGAGTATCGACCAATAGCTCGTGGAGCGGACCCTCCCGGAGACGAGCGTGCAGAGTACGGAGACCGTGTAGCCGGCTGAGACCTGACGACTGCTTGACCGACTCGACTTGGAGTGAGTCGACTAGCCCAGTGGACGGAGCGCCCGGTATTTGGCGGCAGACCCACGGAGGACGGAGCGCCTGGTAGTTGGCAGCAGACCCGCGGTACTCGACAGGAGGAGTACCTCAGTAGGCTATCTGGGTAGCGCCCGGTATTTGGCAGCAGACCCTCAGCGGACGGAGCGCCTGGTAGTTGGCAGCAGACCCGCAGTACTCGACAGGAGGAGTACTTCAGCAGTCTTAGGTTAGTGAGCGGCGACCTCGGAGTCGTGACAGGACCACTGTACACTGTAGAGACGGAGCTCTTCAGTAGTTACGGTTTCGATAATGAAAATCCTGGTTTGAGCTGAGACTTTTGACCTTTGTGTTTCCTCATGATTGAGATGGGTTACTTGATAACTTAGGTATATGTATGGGCATATACATGGGTAGTGGTTATCCGTTGATCTCATGATCCTTGTGTTTCCTCATGACTGAGATGAGTTACTTGATAACTTAGGTATATGTATGGGCATATACCTAAGTAGAGTTTATCTGTTGTGACCTTCTTGTGGTTATCCTTGTTGGTTTTAGTGAGACCTTGAGGGTCTCGGGGTCCCTACTGAGTATCGTTATACTCACCCCTGCACGGGCTATGCCCGCACCTCGTTGTGTTGGTTGCAGACGACGACCAGTACTGACAGAGGCCGAGTGTTCGAGGACTGGACAGTACCTGGAGGTGGACTATACGACGAGGCGGTACCCAGAGGCAGACCACTGGGCGGGACATACTCGGAGCAGACGGCGGGACCCGAGCAGCAGAGGAGCTATCTGTACCCACCCGTCAGGTGGGATTTCCAGTGGACAGCTCGGCGTAGCAGCTTTACTTTTCAGTTGCTGTTTTCCCTTTCGAGTTGTACTTTACAGTTGGGCTTGTATTTCCGGACCCTTTTTACTTTCCGCACTTTTAGTTGTACTCTGTTTTTGCTTAGTGTTACTTTCCGCTTGCTTACTCTGTGGTGTTTGTTTACTTTACAAAGGCAATGCCTTCCCTTTTTACCGGGATTTACGCCTTGGTGCTAGTCGCCAGCCCCTGGCCTATGGAAGGCGGGCTTGGGGTAGTCACGGCACGGACCCCGAGGGCGGGTCGTGACATATATTCTCTAATTTAATGGCTATATTATTTCCAAATATTGCGTCCTCATCAATTCAATTTTGATAATGCAATATTGATGTGAAATACTATTTCTAATATCTCCAATAGATGTATCTAAAAATAATCTCGGAGAGAGGTTGTGTTAGAACAACTTGAAATTTTTAATATTTATATATGTTAATTATTATGTATTTAAAATATCATCCTTATATTCCATAAATTAAATTAAATATTTTTCATAATAGTTTTAGGAAATTCCCTACACACATGATCCTATTTATATCACATTTCTAACTCATCTATGTTGCATTCATGTTTCAAAATCATTGGGTATTTAGAATTTTGTGTAGATAAATAGTATTTAATCAAGAAAAGACAATTTTGGGGTATCCGCCTTCTTATAAACTCATCTACTCTAAATAAAACAAGTAAAAAACCTCATGGTGTGACACGTCACATAATCATTGTGTTTATTTTGTGGAAGTTTTGTTGACTTTCCTTTATGACACAACATCCTTCTATACTAAAATAATTTCCAATGAAATATAAAGAATATCCATGATGTATATGAAACCCTTCATCATATATTATTCCATAATTAAAAACTATTTTCTTCTATGGTGAAACAATTGCATTACACCTTAACCTTCATCTCCATAAAACAACATCCACCATAAATATATAGATTAAAATTCCCCCCTCTATTTATCTTTATATTATCTATAAGGACTACTGCATAATATAAGGTCCATGGTTAAAACATTGATAATAATTTAAAGATCAAATGTTCACTATAATCATTATCCTTGGTTATGGAATAGTGGGGATTAAAATTTTTCTAGTGACCCAACCTCTCTTAAATTGACTATGGAAATTATGTGGTCTACTAGGTGGTAGAGAGGACAAAATTGTTTTAGATAAATATTGGTTATGCAAAATCACCATGGATTTCATAATTTAGTAAGTGAATCAAAACATAGGATAATTGAATGAAAAAATGCATCAATAAACCACTACATTATATTCGATCCGATAGATGTATCCATCACTAGCACTGGTTGTGTGTCAGAGGAGACCTACCATCACTGTGCACCACCCTACACAAATTAAGATCCACTGTCTCCACCACATGGAACTTTTCTTTATACACTGATGTTGAACTAATCCAATATATACAATACATGAGATATGTTCCACCTATTCCACATGCAACTCGATCTTCTTATTTACATATTTTCTAGCTACAACTCATAGGGTGGATAGTTTTATTTCTTTAATTAATTAAGGGATGGACCATAACGGTCAGATTATTTATGTTAATTTCCAAATTATTCCGTTTTCACATTGAAAAAAACCAAATAATTAATTAATTATCCAAATGATATAAATTTATTACCATGTTTAGGAAAAGATCCACGTAGAACCTTCAATGAAAAAAACTCACAATATGGATGAAAAGAATCCTTATATGAAGATAAAACAAAGATTTTGAATATTTTTTTCATTTACATATTTATATAGAATTTAGTAATTTTATATATAATTATGAAAAATAATATTGTGGTTATAGTTTCCCTATATTACCACATTTTAAACCCACTACTATTAAAAAACCTATAGTATATGGGGAGGCACACATGATATCTTGTGGTGAACGAGTCTGGATACATGATTTATATTGAACCAAGGAATAACCTTATAAAGAAGTATCATAGAATTCATTTTTTATTTTTTTCGTTGTATTTTTTTAATCTGATAAACTGGAGGTTTTGGAATGTGTCAGAGCATGTGATGGATATCGGGCCGGTGTAACAAGAACACATTACCAGTTATAATTCTAAGATACCATGTAATGTCGATGAAATTCTTATTTAGGTTGTTACAGTTTCATTTTATTTTCACTTGGATGACACACATGTGGTTTGGATGCTTTGACTTATTTTTGTTACCTATCTTTTTGTCCATTTGAAATAGCCAATGAGTTTATTTTGATAATTAATATGTAGAGGAAAGAGGCCTCTCATGAATCATTATAGGACCACAATATTCAATGTTATAATGGCTATGATAGTGTTTGGATTGACTGATGATAGTGGTATATTTGTTTAATGTCTCTAAAATTTATTATTTAATGTTATCCATTAATATTACATGGTGTAATTAGAATAAACCGAGGTAAATAAGTATATATAAAATTTAATCTAATGGAAGACCATTTGGATCTATGGTGAGTCATTTTACAAGGAAAACTATTAAATAGTTTACATCCATTGAAGGTGTGGATACCCTTGTGGGTTACTCTGTAATAGGTATATACCCCTTAAAACCCCCTTGTTGGTGGTTGGATTGCCTTATGATGCTCAAAATATGTGAGGCCTTAGATATGTGTGTTTTATTAATGTTTTTTTTTGTGATGAGATGAGAATGTGGGTGATTCCCGATGAGTTTAAAATATGATGTGAGACCCGAACGTTTGGTATGTGAGGGAGACCTAGAAGACACTAGTTTTTATTTGAACCTTTTGACCTTGATGTGAGAAAATATTGTTGGGATTATTTTGAAATTACAAGGAAAAAATTCTTTTGGGATAAATAGATAGTCAGTTCTATTTAGTTTCTAGGAAAGGAATGGTTATTCATTTGTCTCATTTTGAGGTAATCCCCATAACAATTGTTAGTTTTCGTTATGAAAACTTTCAAGGGGAAGGGTAGTTTGGATTTCTGACCATGTGGTTTGAATTGTTTTCAGTAAAGGAATATATGTTGACCCTCGATCGGTGATTCAATGGCTATTATAGTGTGTATAGACAATTATAAACATATAATGAAAACTAGGGAAACATGTGGTCATTTATTTAAATGTGACTCAAACGAATGTTCAATATGGTCGGCACATAGTGGAGATACATTTGACATTTCAGATATTTGAACTGGTTCGATGAGTCTAAGCTCTAGTGGAATTAAAAAAATCATGGTGATGTACTCTAACAATAGTGGGAGAGTTCAATTCGATATTTTTTTAAATTAATTGTTATATTAACATTGGGAATTGATCTGGTCATGGTGGGATAGCATGAGTAGTGGGGTGGCAGTAGTTCCATAATAAACATTGGTTCATCGAAACATGGAAGAGTGTCATTAAAGGGTGGTGAGTATTAGATAATGATTTACTCTAAAATTGAGGATGTCATGATTTAAATAGATACTTATAGTTATGAACATTGATGAAATATTAGTGTATCCTATGAATAGAATTGGTCATTTACAATGTCTTCCATCATATCGATTAAACTAATACTACATTATATTGACCTCAATATATCTATATAAATTTTCAGATTGGTGAAATTTCACCATGATGTTTTCACTCATGGATTGATTCTTGGAAATTATTATAGCTAAGAAAACACTATAAGATACTGAAGGAAAGAACTCATTTGAGAAGGTTCATTAAATGGGGTGAATCGACCACATGATAGTTGATGTGACTTTTGGAAACTAATTAGCTATAAATATTTATTTATCTATATTTATATAATAATTAGATGCATGATTATTATGATACATGGGATGGATTTGGTGTGTAGAAATTGGGATCAAATTGTTTTAATGTGATCAAAATATGTTTCATGGGGTGATCTATATTTCATGAGACAATTCCAATTGTGACTCTCATTTCTTGATAAGATTCAATTGGTAGATCTCCATTTCATCACATGGTTCAAGGTAAAAATCATGTAATTTTTTTCATGAATTATTTCAAGTATTGAACAAGACTATATGAGTTCATCAATTTGTGAATCCTTTTTTATCACATGGTTCATGTGGTAAATCCTCTACTGAAATAATTTTTACATGTTTCAATGTGTGAATCAAGCAGAAAAAGTGTCATGGATTCCATGTTTTGGAGAATAATTGGGTAACCCAAGGGTATTTTGACCAATTTTTTGTGAATTTCATTTTGGATATGATAGGATCATTCTATGGATTGATGTAGATCCCCATTGTAATGCTCATTATTTCCAGGTATTGTGCATTGTAATTCAATACTTTTCTGTTTTAATTAGAATCGTAAATGAGATATGGTAATATCCAGGGTTAGAGTTTATCTCTATTCCGGTTAGGTGACTCAATAACTATATTTAATAGGTCATATAACCATTGGGGATGTTTTTTCATATGAATTTATAGTTTTTGGTGGGTACTATAACTCATAGTCGGATTTAACAGTTGATCCTTATGGTAGGGATAACTAAAAAGATAAGCGATGAGTTATTTCATGAAACATTGTTATTTTTTAATAAGATATTTTCATGAAACCAAATAAAAGATTTTGGTGATGTATACATGTAATGGACCTAATTTTTTTGAAAAATTCACTTCATGTATGGTTTAATGTAGCAGATTTTCATTCATAGTTTCAGAGTAGAACGCGGGGACTTGATAATGGTTAATTAACATAAGTAGGTCGAGATAGTCAGAGGGATTCTGAACATGACATATCAATATATTTATGTTCTATATTAATTATATTATGTTAACCCTCATCCATAAATTTAAACAATTTCAATTATAAATTTAAATTAGCATATAGTTATTGGGATATTTATAAATCATTAAATCAGAATGATGTGCAATGAATTTGAACATCCCAAAATTATGTATTTTGGCACAGTTTATGTTTGAGTGGAATGATTTTTGGTTTGGGTAAAAATTAGAGGAGTAACATGTGTGTTGGGATATACATAACAACTATTTTAGGCCATTCATGTAATTATTCAATGATTCATGATTCGATAAACGTTCATGGTGTTTCTTGGGGATATTTTATGATGTTAAAAGGGACAGAGGGATAATGAATAAAAATTAATAGTTAGAACCCTCCCATAAATCCATTAATGTTGTATAATAACTTTTTAAAAAATTAAAGTTGGTCTTCCACTTATCTATCATCAAGAAAATGGGATGTGCATGGGATGGGTCAACTGGTACCCCCTCCCTCTCTAATTGTTTTTTTAATTTTGAGTGATCTTTGATAAGA
This sequence comes from Viscum album, assembly GCA_963277665.1. Lineage (NCBI taxonomy): Eukaryota > Viridiplantae > Streptophyta > Magnoliopsida > Santalales > Viscaceae > Viscum > Viscum album. The sequence goes on along the minus strand of OY728163.1, from coordinate 1,469,167,466 downwards.
GTCGATGGTCTCGGTGAGTAAGAACATCCCCCTCCCTCACTCCACATTGTTTTTAACTATTATTTCTAAAATATATTATTTTCCACTTAATTATACATTCCTATGTCACCAGGGAATTATGAGATGATGCCTATAATTATTCATGCATCAGATACTCACTTCACCTAAGATTAATGGGTTCTTGAGATGATTTCTACCTCTATTATTGAATAAATCCAATGATAAATTTCAATGATTCATATTTTCTAAAGAGGTTTTTACTTAAATAAAGTTTATTATCTGATGAAATGGTAGAATTAATTGGTGACTGGTTGCATCCTATAATTTAAGATATTTCAGGAGTGGAATAAAGCTTATTTTTAGTGGTTTTGGTATAATGGAATGATATTGTGAGTTAACTAGACATATTCCAAGTTTGAATTTAATTAATTATATTATATATTATTAATTACTTATTATTGATTTATAGGGTCTTGGATATTCATGTCTTGAGATAGTTTAAGTACATAAAGAGCTTGGATGTATACGATTAATGGGGCTTGGAAGATGTTATCGACCTTTTTCGTAATGGTAGAAAATATTCTTTTTAGGTGGGTGGTTTCTCATCCTTTCCATAAGGATTATTTTTGGTTATTTAGAATTTATATTTTCTTCCACACTAATATTTTTTATTTACATATATTAAGTTTATTAAATAATTATTTTAATTAATTAAAAATGAGTTTTTGGAATAGAAAAATGTCAGGGGTGATAAAGAACCCATGTGTTCCATCTTAACTCCATGAAAACTAATGGTTGATGTTGAGAGCTTAAGACATAATTGTCCCCTAGACCTATTGTGATGTGTATTGGAAGATGTGACCATTTCCCCCATTTATAATAGCTTGATATATTATAGAACACCTATGTGTACTTTTGGACAGCCAACCTTATCAAGATAAAGATGAAAAGGGAAACACTCTTCCATCTTCTTTAATAAGGAATAGGTGTACATAATGTTGGTTTATCAAAAACTTGATTGGTTATGTTGAATAAGCTAGAGAGGACCTAATATTAGTGATGGGATATTGAACTTCTCTTGATTGATTCCAATGTAGAGAGACATTATGTAGTTGTAAATGTCATGTTACCTTTTTATGGATTCCATGGGATGTGATATTCAAGTTCTTCAAGTGTTAATCCAAGAACATCACTATTACTAGGGACTTTCAAATTATTTTATCTTATATAATGAGACCAAGGGGCCTAGAAAGATCCCTCGTGACTAAACTAACATGATAAATAAATGTAAAAGGGTTTCATGTTTCCCAATGAAACCCATTTTAAATTGGGGAGCCCTAGGTGATGTAGGAAGGGATGATAGTCAGTGATATTCATCTGTACCATTAATTTTAATTTAATTATGTAGTAATAACTATGGATATTTTATCATGAATTGGATAAAATTATTGGAGAAAGGGTATATGGATTGGAATCCATGTTTTATATCCATATTCAGATGTATATTTCATATAGGTAGAGCTTGTTGGAGTCTCCATATATTTGGGGCTACAATATTATGGGGGATATATTGGATTTGGAGCCAAGATGACGAGGATCGATTGTATTTTGGGATTATAGAATAGGTTACTATAGGCCTAATCAATATATTATAGTACATTATTAGAGAAACCATATATTTTCATCTCATCCTCTTGGATTTTGTGGGCCTCTTCCCTAGAACACTGAGAACATTATGAGAGCTTCAATGTTCTACAAATAACCATATATGAAATCTAGGTCCTCATCCATGATGGGAGGATAAAATGTGGGAGGTAACTTGGAATTGTAGCTCATTCATTGGGATACCATGGGAACCATTACATGATTGTTTTAGAAAAAGATAAAGATAGCCCTTGATTTGGAGTATATAGATTAGAAACTATGTGCATCATACCTAGAGTCTTTAGGATTCATGCCTTTAATGGATTTGGATCTCACATATTGGGTGTTGGGGGATGGCCACCCAGAGTCATGAAGAATGGTTGGCAATTACAACGATTTATATGCTATATTCTACATTAGTGTAATGATATATGTGACATTTTGTTGAGATTATATGACACTATCTGAAAAATTAATGGTTGGTCAAGGTCACATACCTAATGTTAGAGAATAATTTTTTTTTTTAATTTTTGGTTGTCATTTATTTCAATTGATAATGTTACATGATCATATAAATTAACAATCTAGATAGTACATAACAACATTGGGGGTTACTTACTATGTTTTTTCGTCATATCTTACGTAGTCCCCCACTGATCTATTATACACTATAATTTTTTCAATTGGATGCATTCACTGGTTTCACTGAGGAATGAGATAGTGTGTTTGAGAAGGATATAATGTATTGTATTGGGGCTGTAGAGGAGGTTTGATATAGAGATTATTTATAAAAAATTATCTTTATCTTAGAATGTTTGTATGACTATCCTAGTGGGTAGACTATTCTATTTATATCAAGGTTGTTCGGTCACTTACAATATTACATATATTCTTCTTAGATTTCTATTTTTTCTGTATAATAGGATTTTTTTTTAATTCATTGGATTATATATATATTTGAATAATATAACATAGGGGGTATAATCACTCCACAATATTACATTAGACAATTTCTACTAGTTGATATCATTTGGTTTAAAGGTAGGCACCCTTGAAGTTATGTGGTGAGTCAATCAATCTATTAGCTAGATAGTTTGTAGGGGAGGTATGTTACATTATAACTCTTATAAATATATGATATTCACCATTAAATAACATATATAGTATCTTTATAATCATAAAATTTTATTGTTATTATTGAACTACCAATATCGATATATTATTCCATAAATTGGAATTAAATACATCACTCACATGTACATGTGGCCTACCTCATCAACATAAAGATACAATTCATTTTCTAAAAATATATTTCATATATGGTTATTGTGATGTGTTAAATTTTTATATGTTATGTTGATGATATTATTATTAATCAATAATTATATTATAAGATATATCTTCTTACCTTCCAATAAATTTAAAAATGATATTGTCGCTCATTCATAAGTATGGACTACCACCTCAATGAAGTGATGTGATTTATTTTCATTTATTCATTTTGTGGATTGTAATAAATATATATTAAAAAAATAAATAAATTAGTTAATAAATATATTTTTATATATATATGGTATTATAATGATTCTATAAAGCTTAATTATTATTTACCTTCCATTCATTCTTTTTGTTGAAATGTGAAAACAGGGTTCATGTGTATGTATGACCTACCATCTAAATGAGTGGTGTAAATACTTTTTTTATCCCAAACTTTTATTGATAAATATATCTATCTATATATATAAAAATATATATGATATTTATATCATTATTAAAATTCTATATATTGTTGTATCATGCTTTAATTAATTTTACCTAATCAACCAAACAAAAATTATTTTGCAAAAAATAATTAACTCTCAAAAATGATAATTTGAATAGGGAATTTCTAATAATTGGATGTTAGAATGCTATAATTTATAATATTTGATATTATAATTATTTCAATTTTCAAGGTATCTAATTATAATAAATTTTAATTTATTTACAGGATGTTAGTGAACTTTTGATGAAAACAGTAGTGACTAAGACCCTCACCGCCCAGAGCCAATGACTTACTTACCTAAAATTTAATAATATATAAGGAATCACATCCTGAATGAGTCTATAGTTTAATAATCTTGGAAAACTAGATAAATACCAAATTATTTAATTATATATATAAAAAATTAAAACATAATTTTTTTAGAAAAATAGTAATCTCCTTATAATATTCTAAAACTTCAATTATTTCACACATAATGTATTCTTAGGAATGGATATAGAATAAGGGTGGTCTAAAATTATCAATAAGGGTTATATAAGAAAGAATCAAATTTAAATCAAACATTATAAATATAATGGTATGTTATATAACTGAAAAAACATGAAATCAAATTAATAAAATGATAAGAAAGTGCATCGAGAGATAATATAATTGTGAAAATATCATAGATAATAAGCAATATGTAATGATAAAATTCAAAAAACACATTCCATTTAATCAATAACATTAATATCAAAAATAATTAAGGAATAATCAATAAGGAATTGGAAATAACTAAATAATCATTCCATTTATTCAATAACTGAGAATAAAATTCATTTAGAGAAAATGTATTTAAAAAAACTCAAGGGTTAAAAAAAAATTTCTTAGTATAGTTAATTCCTAGTTATTTTTATCCATGTATTGGGTACATGATTCTAATTCCGTCAATACCATTTGTAAGAGATTTTAAAACTACTTTGTATAAAATAAATTGTATTGGCCAAGTGATTTCGTATGACTTTACTGATTTTCTTCTGGAGAGTACCTATGAATCTAGGGGTTATCAATTACTGATCCGCACACATGTTTTCATGTACAAAGTATTCCTCACATATAGATTAAGCAATTTAATTCATGAATAATGTGACTTATCATGAAATATACATATTTTCTATATAATATTTATTTATCAATATTTCCCCAGATAAATAATTAAATTTAAATATAGAAATAATTATGTATAAATGATATACTATTAATATAATAAACTTATCCATGATTATTTGTATAGATTATTAGGTGAAATTTAAATCCCATAAGAATTTTCATAATTCAAGGGAATGTTAATGAATATAAAGATGAACAAAAGGAAGTCAATTTAAATTCATTTTCTATTAAAAATGATCATAAAAAATCCATATAGAGATTAATGATCATATAAATACAACATATACTCATTTAAGTCATATGAAAGCTTTGTTTTCATTTATAAATATAAATACCATAAAAATATATCTAAAAACATTCTTGTGGAAAATATCATTTACATTTTTAAACCCATTTCTAAAACTATGTTCTAAAAAACATTTTGTAAATACTTTTATTCGAAATAATTTCTTGAAAAATATAATGGGATCATTAAAACATTGATTGTTCATGAGGAAAGTAAATTCTACACATGTCAAGAATGTTAAAATAAATATTCCATTATCGTTTCCTTTAAAAGAAAAAGAATATTATTCTGAAAAATAAAAAATATTCCTTTAAAAATACTTTTTGAAAAAGTAAAAAATATATTTAATAACTCATTTTGAAATGTTTTAAGAATAATTTTAAAAACATTTTTAGAATCAAAATTAGAAGAAAACTTGTTTCCATCAAAAGAGAGAAACAAGGTCTGATTTAATGAAACAATTTGAATAATTATATTAACCAAAGAGTGTAAAGAAGGTAATATTACCTAAAAAATACCATGAATTAATAATGGAGATTAAATTTTACTGTTTTTTTAAAATAATATTAAATTATACTCTTTAAAATAAATTCATGTATATACTATAGAAATTAAAATGAGATTGTGATGTAAACACTTGCAATTATCATAACATTGAAGAGATAATTAAGAAATGAATATATAATGTTTATAAAATGTAAATATACCTAAAAAGGTTTGATTAATGTAATATATAGTTAAAATTTATTAAAAATATAATATTATAATTCTAAAGACAATAATGAATTAATATAAGTCAATAAAAATAAATTGAGTTTTGAAATTCATTACCTTTGGTAATTTTCAACACAAATTCCCTTGGATAAAATAATTAAAAATAATGCTTCAAATACCATGAATAATTATAAATTAATCATATTACATATGAGACCATCATTAGGTAAATCACATTAATGAAATGTTATCCGCAATAATAAAATATGCCTCAATGAAGGTGAAATAAGATGAAAACATATACCTGAAACTTCATTTTGGTTCAAAAAATATAAATCCTCCCATATAGTGGTTTAAATCATGTTATTAAGTTATTATATAAACATAATAATATTTTAAATTTTATATATGATCCTTTTATATCACTTTATAACCAATTTAGTAATAATCATTCATTATATGAATTTTTGAGGTGTTAATTCTCATATTTTCTCATTCATACTTTGTTATGAATGTTCCCATTCATGTTAATACTATATAGATACATAATATAAACAATAATTATCATGGAATAATTATAATATTTATGTACCAATTATACAATTAAACCCACCATTAATGATTTTTATACAAAATGATGTTTGTTTTTATCATGGAGACAGTTCGTCATATATACGCATGGGTAATGTTTCTATTTTTCAACAATCACTATGGAAAGAAAATAAGTAATATTTTTAATTTATGTAATGATAAAAATATAAAAATATAACCTTATATAAACACAAAGATATATATATATATAAATAATCCATGTGGGTTAGTGATTAAAAGAGAGTCACATCGTTTCATGCAGTTGGTAGTCCACACATACACGAACAATGTCATCATCTTTCATTGAGTGAAAAGTAACAATGAAAATTATATAAATTTTATTTTTAAAGTGATAAATATTTAATTAGTTTCATCATTATTTTATGTATATAACAAGTTATAATTAAATTTAAACTTATCCAATTTCTTGAAAAGTGTTAGTGAAAGAGGAAACACATTGCTTTGTGAGGTGGTAGTCCTTCATACACACGTGTGACGTTATCATATGTCTGACAGAATGAAAATTAAAAAGATATATATGATGTAATTAATAAAATGGAATTATAATTTATAATTATTATTTATATTATTTATATCTATCATCATACCAAACCATGATGGAAGGTAATTAAAAAAAACTACATCAGTTCGCGAGGTTGTATTGCATAATATGCATGAATGATGATTTCATAACACGATTGATGAATATAGATATGTTTTTAGTTCAGAAATTAACATAAAATATATCATAATTTGTAATATAATAATGTTATTATATCATAATTTTCTAATAAGAATTTATTTAGGTAGAGGAATAATGAAATTGAAAATGATATTTGAAAAATGATACTACTTCTTCCGAAAACATCCTTAGGTTTTTACAAAAATCATTCATAGGGTAGACTAATTCAAAAATAAGTCTTCTATGATGATAGTATATAATGTTAATAGTTATTTATATACATAATGGAAAAAACAATTAGTTTTTATAGTGAGAATAAGTGAGGAGTGGGGGTGGCCTCTTATAAGTGAGGAGAGTGGCAGACCTGTAATGTTTTGAAATGAATGAATTACACCCTTGTATTTTTTATGTAATAGGATATAAAAATGTACCATTTTAAAGACCATAATAGATATTGTATAAATATGTAAATGTAATATATTTTAGATATGTTTTTATGCCATTTTAACCCTTATATATTTAGTTTAACCCATGGTGAACACATTTTTACAATAAATGTAATATTTTCCTTTCTATTTTAAATTTTAATTATGAAAAAAAATGATATTACATTATTATACAATAATGATTATTCTATCCCAAAACAATGAATCCAATTTTTAAAATTTAATTTAGGTTAGTGGATTTAATATAAAATTAATCATATAGGTGTGATGATAATGATGGTTTTAAAGAGACAATGTTCAAATGGTTTTAATGTTTTATGTAAAAATTAAATACAAAAATAATTAAAATTAACTGAATAGAAATAAATGATAGATAATTTTACTAAATTTAATTTAAAAAGAATTTAAAATATAATTATTCTTTATACTTAAATATAATGAAAAGCAGTTTAGAAATAAAATTTATTATTTTTTACTATTCATTAAAAATGGAACTTTTCGTAAAAACCCAATAAAATAACGCTAAGAATATTTTTATATTATAATTTAAAAAATTAAGAAATTTTTATCAAATTAATTTTATAAAATAGATGAATAATTATTTTAAATTATGTGTGCATGGCATGTCTAATCTATATTTTAGAAAAATATTGTTTTTTAGAGAACATTACATTTTTTATTTTAAATTTTTTATATTATTTATAATTTATATAAAACCATAAATATCATAATTTATTAATTAATATCCATAACCATTTATTTGATGGTTATATTATAATTATATAATATATTATTGTTCATTTCAACTAAGGGTTATGTGTTTCGTAATCTATTGAAGTGATTAAATTTAAAGAAATATATTTTATGGGTTATTTAAGATTAGTGATGTGGTTTTAATGTATTATATAATGAAATTTTATTCTATTTGGTTTTGGGGGTGTCAAATTATCCTCACATTTAATTATTTGTTCCCACTCATTTTATTCATGAACATGGTAATCAATGATCATTCATTTAAAAATACCATTGTTAAAAAACCACATCCTAAAAGGGATAATAAAAAATCATCTTAATAAGAGAGAGTAGAAATTAAAATTTTCATATAGAATAACACTTAATTATGTTTTTAACTAAGATAATATTGGTGGAATGATTAGGAATGGATATAAGAGAATACCGCAAATAATTATAGAGATTGACTTAGATCATTGATCACAAGAAAGTGAATGATGAATGAGATGTTCAGGTCTTCAAAACCATTATTCTATGATGATTTAAAAAACTATATGATTCATCATATATGAATGTAATAGGAAAACATTTTTTAAGACCTTTTTTCAAATATTTGATTATTTATTTTATCATTTATGAATAAATAGATATTTACTTACTTTATTTTTTTATATCATAAGAACAATTTCATCCATTGGTTAGGATTCAATAAATTTACAATTAATCAATTAAACCAATAAATTAATATAAAAAATTAATTTTATATCCTTTAAGTACTAAAAATAAATTTTAAATTATTATATAGTTCATAATGTAGTGGCATGTTGTTCCATCTATCCATACCTATTTTCTAAATTTTACATGGTTTGTATAAGTTGTCTAATAAAATAAATTAATTTATAAAATTCATCAATAAAACAATTGGTTCATAATTAATATTTATTCAAAATATTTTCTAACTAAAAACAATGACATACTAACCAGGACATCACATAGGCTCGTGGTAGTTGCTAAACCCATATCATCAATCTTTCATGGGTTGAATCCCTACGACTTTACCAGATGTGATGATTTTTCACCAATAAACTAGGTTTTCATTTTTATAAGTAATATAAATGTCATTACTATATCATTAAAAAAAGTCATGGATATCTATGACATAAAATTAATCACTAAATAATATATTTAATATGGGTTTAAATATAAATATTTAATTTTCTCATTATCTAAAAATATTTATTAATTGTTATTAAAAATTCAATAAATTAAACATTCAACCAATTAGATATATATAACATTAAATAATTTTTATAAAATTAAAAGGCATTATAAATTAAATAATTTCTATAAAAAATAGTTTTTTACCACAAATTTCTCCCAAAAATATACACAATCTTGTTACACTCCGAGCACATAAAAACAAAAAAGATGAAATTATGTATTTAAATGTATGATCAATATTAACCTCATTAATTTATTATGTTATCATTAAATATTATGTTAAAGAATAAAAAAAATTATTCTAAAATTAAATACATTCCTTAGATGCTTCATGATTCTTATAACCAAAATACAATTTTTGAAAATACTTCTATTGATTAATTATTGAATACCAAATCATGAAAACATCAGAAGTTTTGTTTCAACATAGTTATTTATATGGTTAGGAGGTTAACCTTCAAAAGATATCATTGTCTTGGATAATTCCCATGTTTTCCACATTTAGGGGAAAACTATAAATGGATCCCTAGGATGTTATTTACATACCTCCATTACACTCTTCATTTATCCATGGAAATTATTTTTTATGCCGTTATTTATGACAATTAAATCCTTTTCCAATTCCTTTGAGACATATTATTTTATATATTAGACACCCTAGTATTAGTATATGTATTTAATTATTATAATCTATATAAAAAAATCATAATGAATTGCAATGAAATTATGAATTATCCATAGTATATCACCTAAAAGTGTGAAACAGTGTTCATAGTACATTATGTTTTCATGCACCAGGTGATAATTAGGTGAATCCTAACACACCCTTTTCAATTTTATTACACATGGGAACTTCTTTTCCAATATCATGTCAAATTTTACTATATATAAATGGACGTATTTCTAGTAAAAAACAATATAATCTCCTCATTACCAAAATTAATGTGAATTTCTATATGTATCCATAAGGTTTAATATAGGGTCATGTTCCAATTTTTTTTCCAAATCTATTTTAAATATATTACACTAAACATTCTCTAATAAAAACTGAAGCGCCACTAAACATAGTAACTTGAATCCATTTTATTATTTTTTACATTGATATAAGATAGAAGATATGGAAACATGAATGAAAAAATAGTTTAGTAATCATGGTAAACTAGATACATACACGATTACTAAATTACAATTGGAAAAATAAATTACAACACAATTTATTTCAATAATAGAATAATCTCTCTATAATAACCTAGAATATAAATCATAGTATACATCTTGGATTCATCGAAAAGGAAAAAATAATGGTCTTCTCAATGTCTCAATATGGATCTAGTACAACAGATGTTATCAGAAATTGATATGAATAAACAATATGATAATTTAAATTAGTGGGAAATGGCCGTATAATCAATAAAAGAAGAAATTGAATAGAAACATTATATAAATGAGAAAAACTTATGTATAATAATAAATATGTAAAGGTAAATATATGAAAATACTTTCCATATAATCAATAAAGCGACTATCATAACTTGATATAGGAGGTTTAATATTTCATGGTAAATAACAAAATACAGATTCCATTTAATAAATAACATATAATGAAATGAATCCAGAATTAATAACAGTTTAAAATTATCATGGATAATAATAAATAAATAAATAATGAATAAAATACATAATTATTGTATATCATTTCTATGGAACAATATATATACAATCAAGACCATTCATAAAATAGTACAATTACACTGGGTAAAAAATAATATGGTCGGGCCATGTGATTTTATTATAACATAGTTATTCAAATCATGATATATTTGGATAATTAATGCATAAAATAGATATAATTAATCAGGCACACCAATTTCTAATTTTATAAATAATTCCTCATATATTGAATAATTAATTTAATTCTATAACATTGTTTCTTATCATTAAATATTTTATTGGGTAAGGAATACTGATTTATCGATTTTTTCTGTCATAAAAAGAATCATTTAGGTGTATAAAACCTAATTGAAAAATATTATACCATTTAATAAATAAACATATCAATAATAAATTATATGGACATTTATGTGAAATTTATTATCCACAAGAAAGTGAATAATTTAAGAGGATGATAATGGATAAAAAGGAATCAAGGAAGTGAATGTCAATAGTTTTGATGATCAAAATGGTTTTAAAGCATCTATGTGATGAATAAATATAGTATCAATGAAACATATACAAATTTTAGTATGAATAACGATTGTTTAATTGATGAATAAAATTCCATAAATACATTTAAAAACATATTTTAATAAAATATCAGTTTCATTTTGAAAATCAAATTTTAATAAAAAAATTCAAAGTTTTTTTAAAATAATATTATTTGAAAATATTATTGAAAACTATAAATGAATAATTAAAATGTTGATTGTTCAATGACAAGTAAATTAAAAAAGAGTCATTTCACATTTTCTATAAAAGCCAAATGATATTTTTTTTGAAATTGAATTAACGATTATATTCCAAAAATTCTATAAAATGTAAAAATTGTTAAGAAATTAATTAATAATACATTTTTGAAATGGTTAACATTTTTTATTTTTTTTTGAAATCACGGTTTTGGATGAAAATGGTTATCCAATCAAAGAGATAAACAATGTAGGATTTTATTAAAACATCTTGTCACCCATTTTGAGTACCAAATCATGGGAAAATTGAACTATTACAAAATACGACCTTGAATAACTAGAATTTATGATACATGAAGGTTTTATTAAACAATGGTCAAATCAGTTTCTTTAATAGAAATTTATGTATAAAAATTTTTGTTTAAAATGATATTGTGAAGTAGACCCTTGAAAAGGTTATAACATTGATGTTAAAATTAACCGATTAATAGATTATGTATATTCATTGTAAATAAAAATAAAAAACTGTGTATAAAATAATATATATTAACTAGTTAAAAGAAACATAATTTTATAATTTGAACAAAAAAACAGCTAATATTACCCTATGAAAAGAAATTGTGTAATAAAATTCTTTACCACAAGGAAATTTTCAAGTAAACTCTACTTGGATGAAATAATTAAAATTAAAACATAATATACCATGATAATTGATTTATTCATGATATTTAATAAAAAAGAAGTATTATTTACACCATATAAAATAAATAAGGTTAATAATAATAAATTATGCCTCAATGAATGGAAATTGAGTCGAGATCCATAACACCACGCTTCCATTGGATGAATGTGACTCTTCCTCCTATAATGTGGTTCCAAATTTTCTATTAAAATAATATATAACCCTATTATTATTTATCATACCAAATATGACCCCTTTATATCATATATTCATATTATCATTAATAATTATTCATTATCAGTATTATTATAAATTTTAATTGCCTTGTTTTCTAAATTGTGATTGGTAATGCATTTTTTGGTCCATGTGAATATTATATTTTTACATCATATCTAGAATAATTATAAATTTTTAATTATTATATTTATTCATAAATTATAATATTAAAAATAATAATGAATTATGGTCATGAAAAATGAAGTATGTTACGATCACAAAGACAGTAACTTATACGTACACTTGGGCCACATTTTTAATGTTTCAACAATATATTTAAAAAGAGATAAGTAATATATTATCCCTAAATAATGATAAAATATCATGTAATAATATTATATATATTTATATATATCATAAATATGGGGTGGGGATGAAAGTATACTCACTTAATTTCTTGAAGATGTTAGTCCACCCATAACCAAACAACATTAAAATATTTCATTGAGTGAAAAGGTAAGAATGCCAATGATATCTATTATCATTTCAGAATGATAAATATTTAATTAATATCATATTTATTTTATTTCTATCACATATAATAATTAACACTATTTCTATGTCTTTGCATGTAATGTGTTAGTGAAAGAAGAATGTCACCGCTTCCCGAGGTAGTAGTACCACGTATATGTGAGCGATTCTAGCATGTCTACCAACGAAAGAAAATTTAAAAAGGAATATATTTTATTATGGATCAAATTGTATAATTATAATATAAATATCATGTATGATATTTATATCTATCATCATACCCAACCATGATAGGTGGTAACAGAGAAAAGAATTACATTGGTTTGCGGGGCGGTAGTCCGCTATACACATGAATGATAATTCTGTAACCCATTTAATGAATGCTTTTATAGTATAAGTTTATTAAATTAATATAAAAACATATATGGATACAAGTGATACTATTATTATTATATAATAATGTTTAATAATAATTTAATGTTTTGGAGGAATTATTTTGCATCATTTGGCTGGCGATGAACATGTGTTTTCATGACGAGGTGGGTTTCATCCCCCATGCTGCTTTGGCTAGAATATTTGCTGCTATTCTGATTATTAAAATCCCTCAGAAAGATTACTATTGGAACTCAATTCATGACTTCTATATTCTCATTCATCTCAATATTATGGTTAATTTTCAACCTCCAATGGGAACTAAAATGTTTTCTGGAAATTAATTTTTATTGGTTTGACTAAGATTAACATTGATGGTTCTTTTAAAGGTAATTTGGGTCCTTCATGATACAATTCTATTTTTTAGAATAGTTATGGGGATGTGGTGGGTTTTTTATATGATTCTTGTGGTATTTTTTGTTTTTTGGAAGAATATATTCTAGGTGTTCTCATTACTTTGGATCATGATAAACAAAGATGTCTTAATAGGACATGGTTAGAGTGTGATACTACTATTATTGTTCATGCTATTAGATATTACCCTGCTTATACTATTTTGAAACTTGTTAACTAATGGATTTCTTGTGTACATTATCTCAAATCCAGTGATTATATTGTTACTCATGTTTTTACGGAGGGAAATTGTTTGGGTGACTATCTTTCAAACAAAGGTGCTGATGGGAACAGTCTTATTGGGTCTGACCCACATAGTTTTCTTGTTTAAATAAACTAATAATGGAAAATTATCTATAATAGAAGGTATATGGTCTAAATATATCCATAATACAGATTTTATACATTTTTAGCTAATTATAACCACTATCTTTTTATTATAACCGCTCGATAAACTTGTTTTTTTTATTAAATGGTGGTAAGTAGTTTTTTTGTTTCCACTATTCATTTTGGGAAAAATTTTATTTGAAGTGATTATACATTATAATATATTATTATTCAAAATATGAAACAAATTTTTCAAAATATAATTAGAATATGTGAAAAAATCTAAGTCAATAATTGATCTTTTATACTTGACAAGAAACATGGTAATCAAAGAGAATGCTTTCAAAAGTTTACAATGTTTTTATATAAAAATTTTGATATGAAAATTATTCCAATAACATAACTTTTATTATTTTATATTAAATTAAAACAATATTACTTTAAAATTAATATTAAACATAATATATCCTTATAAATATATTTAATGAAAATGTATGTTTAAACTAAAATTTAGTATTTTTTACTATTCCTAAAAAAAATTAACTTATCAGTAATATAAAAAAAATCGAAATTTTCGAAATTTTAATACTATGAATTTAAAAATTAAATCAAATTGGTTAAAATATTTTCAGAAATTGGAAAACATTAATTTTAAATTATATTTACAAAGCCTTACTAATTAATCTTTTTGAAAAAGTCATTTTTTAAAAAGCATATGTTTTTAGTTTAAATTATTATTAATATAAATAAAATTAATATATATAATTATTTTAATTAATTATTTACTACTATTATTATCATTTAATTTCATGTTCAAGTTATAATAGAATATTATAAAATGTTTTGTTTAAACTATGGGTCACATGTTCCATAATCTATTGAAGAGATTAGATTTAACAAAATGTACTTCATTTGTTGTTTTTTATCAGTGTTTTATGTAACATATGATATCAAATGAAAATTTATTCCATTATATTGATTTGGTGTTGAAAATTTCAAACATGAGTTAATATATTTTCATCTCACATTAATTTATCCGAGACACATTCCATATTCACCAATTGTTTCTTTTATGTTGTGTATATAATGTAAATTATTGTATTTTGACATAAATTTTATTGAATTATGTTGTTATATAAATCCATATATGTTTAAAACATTCATGAGGGTTTTATTTTAATTCTACAAATGTTGTAATTTTTTTTCATTAGAATCTTATTATATATAAGGATTGTGTATGCTCATGTTTTTATTGAAGAAAATTTATGACTAATCTTTCTAGAATACCATAAGTTTTATTCTCATGTGGATATATTGGTAGATCAAAGTTTTATCCTTTAATTTTAATCTATTAATAAATTATGATACAAGTATAATTTTGCATGGAATACCAAATGTTTTTCTCTCTTTAGTTGAAAATCCTTTTTCCCATATCAATGTTTTTAAAAAAAATACTTTTGGGAATGGTTTTACTATTTTCTTATGAATTCTAAACGTATTTTTATACATTATTTTATTTTTAAATATGGTTTTCAATTAATATTGTTTTCCTCTTCTAAAATTTGTAGTTTTTTCTTTTTAATAAAAATGTAAAAGGAACCATTTTTTAAAATACGTGATATGAACTTAATTTAAAACCATCATGATCACTCAATGATATAAAGAATAATTGAAATTATTTTTAGGTTATTAAAAAATAGTTTCCCTTAATATTTTATAAATTATATGTTATTAATAAGTGATTTAAAATTGAAAGGTATATTTTCCTGATAAAAATTTCTATGGATATTTTAAAGGAATTTTTCATATATGTTAATATCCTTTGATATTACTTATACATTACATAGAAAATGATGTAATTATACAATCCAAATGAATTATTTCTATGGTTTATGATTATTATAATTTTATGATGACTCTATGAAAAAAATATAGTTTTCATTGGTTAAATATTTTAAAATGAAAATTTTATAAAACACTTTCTTTTACAGGTTATGAGATGTAGAAATGATGAAATATATTATATTCCCTTTTTTATATTCGTTATAAAATGATAAATGTTTTATTATATTTTGGTAAGAATATGTACATTTTTAGTTATGTTGTGGGTGGGGTAAAATTATATATCCATTCAATTCATTTTTTGATGATGGATATACTATTAGATAATATAATGAGGAGTAAACATAGTTAAAAAATAGACTCTATACACTATTATAATATTGGGAGTGAAATTTGACCAATGATATGATGTAATTGGAAGTGAAACGAATCTATTACAATAGTATTTGAATGATACCGGTCTTATGAAATGTTTTCAAATACTTATATATAATTTATAAACATACATATTATTACAATGTTAAATAATTAAGGATCATGTTATTTTATTCCATTATGTTCACATCTTATGAACTACCAATAATTATGACACGATTTAGGAATATGACATACGATATACTATGTATGAATTTTAAAATTATAAACTTATGTTCTAAAAACCATATGATCATGTTATTTTTAAGTGATAATTAATATCTCCCTTATTTACCTTTATTGAACATTTGAGATCACCCATTTTAATTTTATCATTTCCTAGGTTTTGAAGAAATTTTTTAAGTATCCTATATATTTTAAGGGTTCTAGTTATGAATAACATAGAGGGAGAAGATGTAGATCTCTTCTGGACATGGTGTTTATGTATCCATGATTCCAATGATTCCAAGATCATAAATGTATGGCATGGATCATAATGTTATGAAATATATAATTGTTTATTAATACGAGATATGCACCTATGAAAGGTATGGGTTTCTGTAGATTGAATCTAAGGATAGTATATTTAACTTTATAAAATATTATTTTAAAACCTTTTTTATAATCCTAAAAATGAACCTATATATAAGTTAATTTTTATGTTATTTTAAATAACTAATTTTTAATTTCCATGAAAAATATCCCTATTTGTATTCAAAAAGATATTGTGGTTTTAGCATAGATTCATATAGGGGTAATTAACCTGTATAGTGTTGGTCGAATATATCATGGCCATTATTAATGTTCATTGTGTATGTTCCCTTACTATACACCTGGTTTGATACACATAGGGGATATCCTTATGGGGAATTTTTATTATTAAGAAACATTATAATGGATATGAATTATTGATGATCAGAAATGACCAATGTTAAACCCAATATGTTGTAGATTGAAATGAAAGAGTCATGATTTATACTTGCTATAAATCATTTTTTATGATAATGGTGTTTCCCACTATGATTATTATTTCTGACATTATTAATTTTTTAATCAATGGTTGTAACTATGAAGAATTACAGTAACCATGAATGTGACAGCATATTAAATTATTTCCCATATGACACACCACCTAAAATTTGAGATGGAATGAGAAACCATAAGATTATATATAATCATATGTATCATTATATGATTCAAAATTTCTACTTTTGTGAAATTCATTAGATACATATTATGATAGAAAATATAGTTTCGTGAAGACTGTATAGGGAGGAGGATCCAGCTTCCTACAAGTCGAGTATGTGGGAAAACCACTAATTGAAAAGTATTAGAGGAATAATAGAACTCTATTTTTATCATTCATATAGACCTCTATTTTTATCATTCCCATATGGATTATATTGATTTATTTAATGTTATTATTTTGAAATTAGTATGTCATTGATATATATATATATTTATTTATTAATATCACTAATTATGTTTTTTAAATGATGTTTTTTTCAAATATTTTTCATATTTGTATTTTTATATAGTATAAATATTTATTAAATTAATCATATCATAAAATTAGTTTAATGAAGAGTATTCATAAAATTATTTGAAATTTTTTAATACTTATTTATTGATAAACATTAATTTATTATTAGTATATAAAAAAATTCTTACTGAATATTAATAAAAAGTTATACTAAAAAGATATATATGTTAATGAATTTTTTTAAGATATTTGTTTCATAAATAATTAAAAAAATCACATCCAAATAATTAATTTTATTAAAATATTTTCAAATTGTATAAAATGATGAATTTATATTAATAGGAAGATTATTACATAGAATGAAATAGAATAAATATCATTTAATATTTATAACTATGTTTTTTCCAAATTGAATTACTTTTAATACATAAATAATTTTAAAAGTTACATATCTCTTAGATGGAGGTTCAATAAGATAATATGGATCCATAATTTTGATTCATAATAATGTTATTACGTGTGTGGGTAAAAATACTTATTTTTAAAGATAACTAATTGATGTAAAATGAGGTAAATATAAATAAATTGACATGAAATTGATATTGAAAAAATGACTCAACATTTACTCATTTTAGAATACAATTATTAAGTTAATTATTCAATTACACTATTCAAAAAATAATTAATCACCTAAATCACTGGACTTATATTTCATTCCTTATTTTCACTTCTCATAACTGATGTTTCAAAAGAAATGTATATCATTTTCTTCTATAAATTCACCCTCAACAACCACTTCAAAACAACATTTCATTTTTAGTTAGTAATTTAATCCATTCACAACATTTTTATTCCCATATCCTCCCTTATTTTTATAGAATTACATTAATATATGGAATCCATAATCATTCAGACTAATGGAGGTTCATTATATAATATATTGTTTTTCAACCTAAATGTTACCTATTCAATAATTATACATTATCATCTTTATCATCATCATCATTAATATTATTTAATGTATTAATAAAATGATGATAAGGTTATTATATTAATATATATGTTATTTTATAATAATTGAAAAAATTACTCTTTCTAAATTTTTATTAAATATATTATTATTTGTGTGTATTTCTCAATGTGATGAAAATATAGTTTAACATTTCAATTAATGCATTTAATAAAACATTAATTTTGTAAATGTATGAAAAATGATAAATTTACGTCATTATTTAAATTTAATAATAGAAATATATGTATAAGTATAATAAAAAGTATACCAATCCATTTCTTGACAAATATTTACATAAAATGAGAGTTATTACTATTCATTATGAAACATTACTATCAAATCCATTAAATGAGCATAGAAATTTAAAAATTCCTAAAAAATGTAAATTTATTTTTCAAGGAAATTCCTTTGGTGATTAACATAGGGACCACGAGGAATTTCTAAAAATGTCACACCGAACAAGTTATGAAAAAAAGAAAAATAATCACAAAATTGTATATCGTTACTATATATTAATAATAATGATGTAATATCAAAATATAAATGAATGGTTTTATTTAAAAAATATTTAAATATTTTAATTATATTAAATAACTTTAAACCCAAATTTTCCATACATGATGTTAGATCATGTTCGACCAAAAGAAAATCTATGGTAATGGTTTTTCATATTCTTTTTATTTATTTGAGGAATAATCCATATAATGTAATGATATTAATATATATGGTTTAAAAACATGAATAAAAATAGTTTATATTTTAATTTTAACTAAATTTATTTCAATTATTTTCCTTATAAATTTTGGTCATTCAATGTTTTTAAATTTTTAAATTTTAATGTTTTATAGTATTTATTTAATCAATTTCCATTCATTGAGTTAGAAAAAATTTTCTGTTTCTATTATATAATGAATGATATATTATATCCATTATCTAATTTTTTCTTTATTTTGTCTTTCCTTCTAGTTATATTAAAAATTCCCATAATATTACCTTTTAATGCACTCTTTCCTCATTCATGTGAGATGTTTTAAAATAAGGTATATAGTCATAGTTTTTAATATTTCTAATAAATTTATTAAATCATTTTTACTCATTTGTTTTCCATATTTTGAAAAATAAATAAGTATTTCCTTTTGAAAAAATTAATTTTCACTTTTTTATTACACCAAAGGAAATTTTAGATCCCTTTTATAGATGTGGATTACATAAAAAATTATCATTTTTTTAAAATTATCTCTTTTAACACCCATATAATTTTTTTTCTTTCATTCAACATTTCTCTTACAGTTCTATTATATCATTTCAGAGATACAATATTTTAAAATCTACTATTAAAATATTTTAAAAAATATTTTAGCCGTTTGAAATTTTATTTTCCATGATATTCTAAATATCATTTTGATTAAAAATATTACAAAACATATATAATAATATTTTAAGGAGTTATTTTTTATTTGAAATTATATATGAATAGAAGATCCTCTATTAAAGAAATTATGTTTCTTTTATGAACCGCTAAATTCTATTATGATATATTTGTTTTGGGTGGTGGAATTTGAGTATTGATATCACAACCTGTCCCTTGGGGCCCATGTTGTGACTCCCCCAAGCCCGCCTTCCATAGGCCATGGGTTGGGGACTAACAACAAAGGCTTGAATCCCTAAAACTGGGAAGGAATTGCCTTTATAACATGTAAACGCACACAACATAGCACACAACTGGTTAAAATCACTAAGTAAACTATACAAAAAAAGAGTGATGAAATGTAAAGGTGTTGTAAATACAAGACCAACTGTAATGTAAAATGAACCGGAAATTAATGTAAAAATTAAGAAAGAAAAAAAATGTTGGGTCATCCTTGGGTATTCCGACCTGAAAGGTAGGTACAGATAGCCTCCTCAACACTCCATATCATTCAATCTCTCACGTGTATCGACTCTTCGTAAGGCCCACCTCCAATTAACATCTAGTCCTAGAACTCTCAGCCTCAGTCAGCGCTGTTTGTCATCTACATCCAACACAATAAGGTGCGGGCATAGCCCGTGTAGGGGTGAGCATAAAAATACTCAATAGGGACCGTGAGACCCTCAATGTCTCCCAAAATCCAAGAATAATAGACCACAAAGCATGAAATCAATATATAACCTTACTTAGGTATATTCCCATACATATACCTATGTTATCAAGTGATCCATCTCAATCATGAGGAAAACATAGAAAAACTGACTCAGCTCAACCAGGATTTTATTCACAAAATCGAAACCTCAGCTGCTGGAGATATCCTACTCAATCCAGTATAGTGGGTCTGCTACGTCACACAGATGCACTTCCCACTATACATTAGACTTGTTAGGTTATCCTCTGGTCGAGTATCGTGGGTCTGATTCGTCACACAGAGACGCTCCCCACCATGGGTCTACCTCCACACCTGGACACTCCCTCTCATAGCCTATAGAGGTACTCCTTTCCTTGATTACTATGGGTCTGCCACGTTACCATGAACGCTCTTCCACCGTGGGTATGCCACCACAACCAGGCACTCCCCACAGGGATAGTATAATCACTCCGAGTCAAATTGTCTGTATTCCTCAGGTCACAACAAGCTACTAGGTCTCCACACTATGACCTCTTGTCTATGGGACGATCCTCTCTACACAATAATGGTCCATGCTCCACTGTCACGATTTCCTAAGAAGAATTATCCCAATGTTTCACCACTTCATAGGGGTCTGAATGCAACAAAAGGTGCATCCATCAAATGCCTGGTCTGGGAGTTATTAGCCACTTAGTCATGGGGTCTTGGTTGGATTCGTGCATGATCTGACCTGACCTTTTCCAAAATATATCCCAGACTGTAGTGGGGTATAATCAACGGGACTTTCATACTCTAAGATTTCCAGTTCCTTAGATTGTTCGTCAAATGGATGTCCGGTGCCAACGATTTGGCCAATAAATGTAAAGGGCCATAGTGGGCCCGGGTCTGGTCCGATCCTGTTGGACCGACCCAGACTGACCAAGTCTGGGCCGACCTGGTTCGAGTCGACCCAGCCTCACCCGTTGGGTCTGGCCTGGCCCGATGGGTGGGCTAGCCCGTTCGGTTCGGCCGGGCCCACTCAGCTTAGCCCTGCTAGCCGCAAGGGGTCGCGGAGGGCCGCGAGGGAGAGGACCGGTCGAGAGGGTGCAGACCGGCTATGGGTTGGTGTAAGGGAGGTTTGACCCGGAGGGTGACACGTGGGGGAAGCGTGACACGAAGAGCACCGCGAGGGCGGTTCGGATCAGAGGATGCCGCGAGGGGGTGCGGCTCGAGGCAGCCCGACAAGTAGGCTGGGGTCGGTTTGGCCGGGGTGCTGCGGGGATAAGGGCAGATTCGGCCGGGGCACCGTGAGGGTGCGGGCCGGTTAGGCCGGGGTTCCACGAGGGTCCAGTGGACCAGCACGGCCAGGGCAGCTCGGGAGGTCGGCATGCTGGTTCAGCTAGTGGCAGCGCAGGGTGCGCGGATGTCGGAATCACATGGCACGTGGGGAGCGTGGTCGGCGGAGCCACGGGGAGTGCAGGGTGTGCAGATGCTGGGGAGGCTTGGTCGGGGGGTGCCGCGAGGGCGCGGTGGGAGAGAGGTGTCGCAGAGTGGTGTCGTGCGCCGTTTACTTTGACGCGTCTAGTGGTGGTGCTGACTGTCATTCATGTTCACCTCCATGTAGGTTGGCATCATTCTCCATCACGAAGAACACCGAAGGAGATTGGAGGAGGGGTGAGGCCATGTTAGTTTGTGCAGTACCCTTAATGTTTAGAGTGGTATCAAGAGGCTCTACTTTACTCATGAACCAAGAAAGAGGATAATAATCGAAAATATTCATGAATTTGGTAATATCCCCCTACCATGTTCGTTGTTTGAAGATGGAGTCACGGGGAAAAAGACAGATCGTTTGGAAAAGAAGGACGTCGGTGTCGTCGGCATTTTCTTCAACCATCGGTTTGTGCGCCAGGTCCTTGTAGTTGATGAAATTTTAAGTCAGAGGATGTCCCGAGGAAGAAGGTCGACGTCTGGGTTGACGGTCTTCATCAGTGGAGCGTTCTTCATCGGTGGAACGTGTTCTTCGTGGAGGAAGCGTTCTTCGTTGGAGAAGCATTCTCCCAAGAGCTTCTCCCAATTCTATAAATCCAATCCTTTCCCCAATCCACAATTAAGGAAAATAATTATCCAACATCCAAACAAACTATAGGATTGAATTTTATGTTGACACATGAAATTAATTAATAGAATTTAATTTTATGATGAAACATAAAATTAATTGGTAGATTTTAATTTTATGTTGACACATAAAATTAATTGATAGATTTTAATTTTATGTTGACACATAAAATTATTTTATAGATTTTAATTTTATGTTAACACGTAAAATTAATTGATAGATTTTAATTTTATGTTGAAACATAAAAATAATTGATGGCATTTAATTTTATGTTGACACATAAAATTATTTGAGGGAGTTGAGAGGTTTCCTCTTCCCCTCATTAATTGGGGTAATCCTTTTATGGTCCCCACCACCATAACTCTTGGGAGGTTATGGTATGGTGTTCCCAACCACCATAACCTCTCATGGGAGTTTATGGTGTGGTGGTCCACTTCTAACTTCCCCATGGGTGATTATAATAGATAAAATAAGAGAAATCATGAATTTATTTTATATTTATTATTTCTATAAAAAACCCAAAACTAACATTCACCCTTGACCAACTACTATCGATGTGAAATTATTCTAAAGAGAATACTAGCGATGCGAGTTCAATGGTGTCCTCAGATTTCTATTCAGAGCACCGGTTCAAATGTCATAAAAGAAACCCGCTCCAACTTTTACTGAACGTACCCAAAAAAACATCAGAAATTGATTTCGGGAACACCGGGCCTCAGAATCATGTATCGTCAATATTCAGAGACTCGTAAAATTATTATTATATATAAAAAAATAACATGGAAATTATGGGTCTTCAAATTCTCCCCACCTAAGGCTTTACGTTCCCGTATGCCACAACATAAACTAAGGGAACATGTGAGCCTCCCTATCCCATGTGCTCTTTTGGATGTTACCGTGTTTCCAAGGAACGCACACCAGAGATATCGATCTTCCACGATGGACACAATCTTGTCAATCCTCAATCTCTGCTAGAACCTCCGTAAAAGTTGCACCATCACTGACGTCCATCTCCCCATGGTCAATGATGATAGAAGGGTCGTGCACATATCTGCTCAGTTGGGATAAGTGGAAGGTGTCATGAACCCAGTGCAACTGAGTTGGAAGAGCTATGTGGTATGCCACCTCGCCAACTCTACTGAGGACTAGAAAAGGTCTGATTAATCATGGAGATAACTTGCTTCCGTGGCTAAATATTTTTAGACCTCATCGTGTTGAGACCCATAGAAAGGCTTGGTCTCCATCCTCGAACTCCAAAGGTCTCTGTATACTATCGGCATACAATTTCTGCATTATCTATGCCATCTCATTTTCTCCTAGATGATCTGAACCTTCCCTGTGGTAGCCTGTACCATCTCTTGTCCCACTAGTGATGACTCCCTAGGGCCATTCTAGTACAAAGGGGATCTAAATGGTATCCCTTACAACGACTCAAAAGGTTCCATACTAATGTTGGAGTGATAATTTTTGTTTTATGAAAACTCCACCTATTGCAATTGATCCTCATAGATGCGACCAAAGTCAATGACACATGCAAAGAGAATTTTATCAAAGATCTGAATGGTCTGCTCAGTCTGGCCATCCGTCTGAGGATGGAAGGTGGTTCTCAAATGAAGTTGCATCTTGAAAGCCTCCAGAAACCCCTTCTATATCCAGGAAGCAAAGCGTGCATCACTATCATAGAAAATAGTTGAGGGTACTCCATGAATCTTTAAAATATTATGCACGTAGAGGCACCCCGTGATCTCTATTGAACCATGCTCTATGATTGGTAGGAAGTGGGCCATCTTGGAGAGTCAGTCTAGGATCACCCAGATAGAGTCGTGACCCCTGGATATATGTGGAACTAATGTCACGAAATCTATGGATATCCCATCCCACATCCATTCTGGGACTTATAAAGGTTGAACCAAGCCTTTTGGTACCTAATGCTCCGCCTTCACTTGATGACAAGTGAGGCATAGAGAGAAAAACATAGCAACTGATTTCTTCATTCCCATCCACCAGTGCTTTCGTCAGAGATCCTGGTACATCTTTTCAACTACTGGATGTACCGCTAGAGGGGATGTGTGGAACACCCTCAGAACATCATTGAAAAGTGACCCTGGTATCATGGTATGTCCTCTAAGAAGGATGACATGATCCTCACCTTCAAAAAATCCATTAGGTTCTTGACATGTGGATATCTGAGCACAACATGTCTCACATTCAGTGTCCCCATGCTGCCCCTTATGACTCGATGATGAAGTGGAGGAGTGAATGTAAGAGACTGAAGAATGCTGCTCCGTCCATATCCCCAAAGGATATCTGTAGATCAGCCAGTTGCTCTGTTTCCTAACCTACTTGTTGTAAACCAGATCTCTTGCTGAGTGCATTTGAAACAACATTTCACTTTTTTTTGTGTATATTCTATCTCGAAGTCATAGTCCGGGTGGAAATCAATCAAACGTCATTGTCTTAGGTTTAGGTCCTTCTGGGAGAAGATATACCTGAGACTCTCATTATCAGAGTACATGGTAAAATGCTCGCCCATAAGATAGTGTCTCCATATCTTCAATGGGAAGAACACTGTTTCTATCTCTATGTCATGGGAAGTTTAGTTCTAATCATGTTGTTTAAAATACTGAGAACCATAAGTGATCACTGATTGCTCCTGCATCGCGACACATCCAATTCTGGTCCCTGATGCATCACGGTATACAACGTACCATACGCCTTCCTAAAAGAGCCTCAATATAGGGGCAGTAGTCAGCCTCTTCCTCAGTTCCTGAACGCTCTGATGGCATCTCTACGACCACACGAAGGGTTTCCCCTTCTTCGTCAAGGCTGATAGTTGTGCTTCAAATCTTGAGAAATCTGGCATGAATCTCTGCTAGTACCCAGAAAAACCAAAGAAACTATAAACTTATTTCACACTCTTGTGTGGCTCCCAAGAAAGTATCACCTCAATATTTGCTTGATCCACTACAACTACAACCTCCGAGATGACATGTCCCTGAAAGTGAACCTCTGATATCCAAAACTTGAACTTTGAGAGCTTACCATAATGATTGTGCTATAAGAGCGTGTCCAATACTACACTAAAGTGATAGGCATGTTCCTCCTCAGTAGTTGAGTAGATAAGAATGTCGTTGATGAAGAATACTATGAAGCGATCATGGTACGACTAAAAGATCATTTACATGAATTCCATGGACACTTCCGAAGCATTGGTTACGCCAAATGGCATAACCAAGAACTCATAGTGGCCATACTGATATATGAAGGCCATCTTCTGCACATCCTCATCTCAAACTCTAATCTAGTGATAGCCTGATCTGAGGTCTATCTTCAAGAACAAACGTAAACCCTTCAGCTGATCAAAGAGGTCATCAATCCTTGGTAGTGGGTACTTGTTATTCATGGTCACCTAGTTCAGGCAGCAATATTCGACACAAAGTCTCAATCTCCCATCCACTGTCTTGGTGAACAGAATCGTGGCTGCCCAGGGAGAAACATTGGGCTGGATGAATACCTTCCCCCTGCAAGCCTTCTATTCATGCCCGAAGCTCACGATGCATCGTAGGATCCATCTAATATGCTGGTGAAGATATCAGTGTCGTCTCGGATTACAAGTCAATGTAAAAGTTCACATCTCTATGAAGAGGTAGACCCGAGACATCATCAAGGAAAACATCTATGTACTGGTCCACCACTGAACGATAGTTGGGACTACTCACATCGATCACTCCGAGGGAAAGGAAAACCATTTGATGATTGATTGGTTTCACTCTCCTCCGAGTAAGTCCATCTTGCGCTGAAAAAGCTCTCTTTTCAATGATGAAGGTAAAATTTGTCCCATCTGTGAAGAAACACCACAATTTTCACCTAATATAGTGAATCTGAGCATGGACTGTAGACAACTAGTCCATTCCCATGATGTTTTTGTAAGGCCTCAATGTGGCTACTAGGAGATCCCAGCAGAAGCTCTCGCCTCCTACAGTAAAATCGTACTACCAGAACCTGTGTGTATTCATAATATCTGCTCCAGTAAGAGTCTCTAGACATAAGGATTTATCCAAAAGCTCCGTCATAATCTTCATGCCCCGAACGAGGGTAGTGACAATGAAAGAGTGTCTAGAACCCATGTCTATAAGTACTGCAGCAATGGTGGAGTAGACAGAGATCATACTGTGAATCATCTTCGGAGTTCCATGATCATATGCATCATCTGACTGGAGATGAGATCTCCCCTATCCACATACTCTCTGCAGTCGGGGTGGACCTCCTGGTGTTGGTGGAGCTAACACCTCGAAACATCTCCCACTGCACGCTGCATGACCAGCTCCTCTACCACGTTTGCCTATGCCCTACGGACTGCCTCTATTGAATCTCTATCTCTGCCTGAGCGGTCCTTCGCCCGTCTACTAATGATATGTACGATGGATTGGACAGTTACGAGCCATGTGACCATACACTCTACATGAGTAACACTCCCCACTCCTAGCATGTATGTCTTCGCTTTGGGTGCCCCACACAACTGATCCTGAGTCATGCAGTCGTCCACCTGAAGGTCTGGTCCTCATGGACCTTTGTGAAATCTGTCAACTACATGCGGAAAAAGACACCGCTACATGTCGAATGGTGGTGGATCTCACTCTTGGAGACTACTCAGCAAGGAAACTCTCCACCAAGAAGGCTCTTTCTAACACCCCCTCCTCCATCGGGTTGCTGAGTGAGACCATCAATGCTCTAATCTCCCATATGAGCCCCTTCATGAGGGTCTAAGCCCTGAATAATGTGTCTCAAACCATATTGGTGGAGCAGTGTGAGATAACTTTGATCCATTATGAGTACTAAGTTATCTTCATGTTTCCCTGCTACAGATAAATTTGTTCCTGAATGTGCATTGTGTGAAGAGTAGCTCGAACAAACTCTGCCCAAAACATGCTCTCAAAGTCTGCCCAGAGAAGCGTAACCTCATCATGAACCTAGAGCATCAACCTGAACCATCTACCTTCTGCTTCCTATATAAGGATGGATGAAATATTCAACATGAGTTCGGCTGATGTCCCTTCAATTCATAAAACTCTCCCCACATCCTACATCCAATCCACAGCCTCTTGTGGGTCCTGAACCCAGGGTGGCCTCTGGCTTTGGAAGTCATGAAATGCGCTCAAGCGGTGAGAACTGTCTCCTGCTAAGTATGGAGGCATCGGTGGCCCAACGAGGAGTGGTAACAAAGGTTACTCCACTGAAAAAGGACACAACACTGAGACCTCGTAGCTCAGTGGGCTATCAGTGTGTAAAACTCTCTGAAATCTAGTCTGCTGTCTGTGTGGAGGTATCCTAAAATAAAAATGGGTGTGCTACAGTTAGAAAGGTATACCTAGTTAGCTGACATAAAAAAAGCTTTTGGTAACACACACAATCAGTTTTTTCATGCATTGAGTCGGAAATCAGAAGTTAGGGTCCTGGTGTATGGATATGTCGGCTGCCGCACCAACACTGGACTACCTGAACTGAAAAACACACTCACTACAGATAACACTATTTCTTTAGATAAAAGATCAGAGTCCTATGTTCTGTAGTAGAACCGACTCCTTTGATACCAATTTGTCACGACCTGTCCCCCAGGGCTCATGTCGAGACTACCCCAAGCCCGCCTTTCATAGGTTAGTGGCTGGCGACTAACACCAAAGGAAAAATTCCTTAAAACTGGGAAGTCATTGCATTTATAACCTGTAAATGCACACAACAGAGCAAATAGATGGATACAAAACACTAAGTAAAATGTATAAAAAAGGGTTCTGAAAAGTAAAAGAGGATGGAAATACAAGACCAACTATAAAGTACAAAGAACTACATGTACAAGTACAACTGAAAAAGGAAAGACAATTGTTGGGTCATCGTCCAGGATTTCTGCCTAAAGGATAGGTACATACATCATCCTTAGCACTCCACGTCTCTCAGACTCCTCCATGTAAAAACTCGTTATAAGGTCTACCTCTATGTACCATCCAGTTCTGGCACTCTTAGACTCAGTCAACATTGACACTCATCCGGATCCAACACAACAAGTTGTGGGCATGGCTTATGCATGGGTGAGTATAACTATACTCAGTTGGGACCCCGAGACCCTCAAGGTCTCACAAAATACAACACGGATAAATGAAAAAGCATGAAATCAACAGATATCCTTACATAGATATCTTCCAATACATATAACTAAGTTATTAGGTGATCCATATCAATCAAGAGGAAAAAATAGAAAAACTGACTCAGCTCAACTAGGATTATATTCACAATATTGAAACCTCATCTACTATCGAACACATACTCAATCGAGTACAGTGGGCCTGCCGTATCACACAGATGCACTTCACACAACTTTGGACTACTGAGGCACTCCTCCTATTGAGTACCATGGGTCTTCTACATCACACAGAGGCTCTCCCCACCGTGGGTCAGCCACCACACCCAGGCACTCCCCCTCATAGCCTGTAGAGGTACTCCTCCTCTCAAGTACTATTGGTCTGCCATGTCACCATGAAGGCTTCTCCAATTTTGGTATTCTTCCACAACCAGTCACTCACCACTGGGCTAGTAGAATCACTCCGAGTCAAACGACAATTAGTCGTCCGGTCCCAACCAGCTACTAAGTCTCCGCAATATGCTCCCTCATCTCCAAGTTGATCTGATCGACAAGATAATGGTCGATGATCCCCTGTCACGATGTCCCATGAAGAAGTATCCCAATGGTCCGTCACATTATAGAGGTATCAACTCAACAGAAAACACGTCAATCAGACGCCCTGTTTGTGAGTTATTAGCCTTTTAGTCTAAGGGGCCTCGTTGAATTCATACATGATCCGACCTGATCGTATCTCAACTGTACCCCCAAACTCTACTGGGGTATACTCAAAGGGACAGTAATACTCAATGATTATCAATGCTACATAACGTTCTTCAAATGAATGTCTCGTGCCAACGATATGACCAAAATAAGGTAAAGGGTTGTAGTGGGCCTGGGTCCTATCCGACCCGGTCAGACCAACCCACCCCGACCCAGTCCAGGCCGACCCGGTTCGGGTCTCCCCGACCTAACCCATTGGGTCTGGCTCAGTCCATGGGGCTATCCAGCCTATTAGGTTTGGTCTGACCCTCTAGGCCCAGCCTAGTTAGCCTCGAGGGAGCGGACCGGTCACGAGGGCG
This sequence comes from Viscum album, assembly GCA_963277665.1. Taxonomy (NCBI): domain Eukaryota; kingdom Viridiplantae; phylum Streptophyta; class Magnoliopsida; order Santalales; family Viscaceae; genus Viscum; species Viscum album. Next base: position 1,469,137,114 of record OY728163.1, on the reverse strand, counting down.
TGGACAGGTCGTGAGGGTGTAGACCAGCAACATGTTGGCACTAAGGGGGATTGGCTCAAAGGTCACCACGAGGGGTTGTGGCTCGGGTCAGCTCGGCCCGGAGGCTGGGGTTATACAAGGGCACGAGACGGTTTAGTTGGGGCGCCATGAGGGGACGGGCCGGTTCAGCTGGGGCACTGTGAGGGTCCGGCGGGCTATCACAGCTGGGCGGCTCGATAGGGTGGCGGGACGGTTCGGCCGGGGCACCATGAGGGGTCGGTGGGCTGGCACGGCCTAGGTGTCTCATGAGGCCGGTGGGTTGGTTCGGCCAGCGGCTGCGCGGGGCGCGCAGACGGATGAGCCACGGGTTTTGTGGGGCCCGCGGATGGTGGAGGTGCGGGGCACGCAGAGGCCATAGGTGGCTTGGTCGGGGGCTGCAACGAGGGTGCGGCGGGGTGGTGATTCCACGAAGCGGTGTTGTGCGCCATTTCATTTTTCACCACCGATGGTGGTGTCGGCCGCCGTTCTTTTGCTACTCCACATAGGTTTCCGTCCTTCTCCAATGCAAAGAACACCAAAGGTGATCGGTGGAGGGGTTGGGCCACATTAGATTGGCCTCCAGCCTTCGCATTTAGAGTGGCATAAAGCAGATCTACTTAAATAATAAACCATGAACAAGGATAATAATAAAAAACATTCAATAATTTCATAACAAACCCTACCTTGTTCGTTGTTCGTTGACGGAGTCACATGGAAGAAGAAGGATCATTGGGAAAAGAAGGACGTCAGAGTTGTCGGTGATTTCCCCGATCATCAGTTTGTGCGCCGACTCATTGTAGTCGAAGACATCCTACGTCGGAGGATGTCCCGAGAAAGAATGACGAATTTAGGGTCGACGTTCTTTGTCGGTGGAGCATTCTTCGTCAGTGGAACACGTTCATCATGGGGGAACCATTCTTCATTGAAGAAGATTTATCCCAAGAGCTCCTCCCTTATCTAAAGACAATCCTTTCCCCAATTACATCATGTGGGAAAATATGTATCCAACATCAAACAATGATATGCATTAATTATTTGTTGACAAATAAAATTAATTGATAAAATTTAATTTTATGATGACACATAAAATTAATTGATTTATTTTAACTTTATGTTGACACATAAAACTAATTGATAAAATTTAATTTTATGTGGACACAAAAAATTAATTGATAGCATTTAATTTTATATTGACACATAAAATTAATTGATAGCATTAATTTAATGTTGACACCTAAAATTAATTGATATCTTAAAATTTTATAATGGAGCATAATATTAATTCATAGAATTTAATTTTATATTGAGACATAATATTAATTAAAGTATTTGAGTGTTTTCGTCTTCCACCCATTAAGTGGGATAAACCTTGGGTGGTCGCTACCACCATAACTCATGGGAGGTTAAGGTGTGGTTGTCCCGACCACCATAACCTTTCATGGGAGGTTAAGGTGTGGTGGTCCCCACTTATAACTTCCACATGGGTGGTTATAATTGATTAAATAAAATAAATCATGTGTTTATTTAAATTTTATTATTTCCATAAAAAACCCAAAAACTATCATTCACCCTCGACCAAATGCTATCGAGGTGAACGTCTTCTTAAGTGAATATCGGCTCTGCAAGTTAAATGGTGTTCATAGATTTAAATTCCAATCATCGGTTCAAACAGTTATAAAAAAACACACTCGAACTTTCACTGAATGTAACCAAACAAAACTTCATAAATTGATTCCGGGCACTCCAGGCCTCGGAATCACGCACTGTCAATTATTATGGACTCGTAAATTCCCATATATTTGAAAAAAATACATGTAAATTCCAGGTCATTACAATTGATTGATCCAATACATGGCTACTCTTAGTGTGATACCATATATAAAATGTTTTTAATACAATTTCTTATGAAATTATAATCATGTTATAATGTAAGGATTATTTTTTATGTAATAAATATATTTTACATTATCCGAATATGATTAGAAAGAAATAAATATATATTCATGAAAATAATTTTATTATTATTTATATATTATGAGATTACTTATGGACATATATGGTTACACAAAGTCCACTACACCATAAGACATGGATCATTAAACCCATCCATTATTTTATGGTACATATGTGGTCTTCCATGCCCCCTATGATATGATTTCCTTGGTAGTTATCACTGAAATATATTGGGATTCTAAATTAAAAAACATATTACCCATTCATGATTTATAACCATATGGCGCATGAATTTTATTATGAATTGACAATCATGATCCATGAAATTTATTACCCTTTTAGGATAATCCATTTGTGATTATGTTTTTATACATGTTGAGGTATGATTATATTATCATTACTTATTATCACTCCCCATGATTCCATGATCTTATTAAATAAATTTAGTATTTACCCAATGATAATTCAATTTTAACAAGTTTATGATATTATTTATAATCACTTGTGACTCATTAATAAGTATTCCAAATAATGGGTTATTAATATAACCATTTTCTTATCTTTATTATTTCCCTAGTTAATGAAAATGAGTATTACATATATATCTATAAAGGGGAATTTATTATGATGGAAACATATTAATTAAAAATATAATGTATTTAAAAATATAATGGTTGTGAATATAATATCCAAATAAAATATGCCATTTTCAATTGGTATGATGTTTTTAAAAGTTATTTTAATTTCTACTAGTGATATATAAAGATAAATATATATATTTCATGCTTGTATCATATCTCTTTTCACTAATATATGTTATAATAATTATTTTTTCATTATTTAATGTAGTAAATAAAGATAAAGGACAAAGAGACTGTAATTAGTTTAAAAAAATTTAGGATGAATTTAATATATCATAGGATGAAATAATTTTGTAAGAAATTTATACATATTATGTTAATTTTTTTAAAAATTTGTTTTTTAATTACTATAAAAATATTTAAATATTTGTTATTCTTGAAATCATTTATTTAATATTGTTCCAAATGTGTAAATCATGTAAATAATGAGTATAGTAGAATATAATATTTTTACCCCTACAAGAAATTAAATGGGATGAGAGATGGTTTGAAAAATATCATATTTGAAAAATATTATGCTAAGAGTGAAATTGGAAAAACATTTTAAAACCCTAAATTAAAAATATAAATATATATTGACTATTTTATCCCTTAGGGGAGAATGACCTCTATTCTTAATTGGGTCTCCGGATGGACTAATAACTGATAAATGGATCAAACCAAAGGAAAAAAACTTTTTGTTATTTGACGATCGAATCATAAACGTTTATTTTTAGATTCTTTTTCTTGAAGGAAGATAGGAATAATGAATGAATTTAATAAAGATCATGAGTCAAAAAAAAGTTACTTACTCTATATAATGAGAGGATTTTAAAAAATAATTTAAAATAAATATTATCCAAGAACAAATTACATCAAAATAGAAAAATAATTCATTCAACTTAATAATATAGAGGATGAAATAATTAGTTGATTTAATTAATACTACAAGTTATTTTTATATTATAATACAAGTTGTATCTTTTATCTCTAATTTAAGATCTATTATTTCATTAGTACCATAAAGCCAATTATATTATAAGTATTTTCAATAATGAGGTTTCATAGATAAAATGTTATTAGTTGATGTGATCATATGTTTCAAATTGATATTAGTTAAGAAATATCGACATGAATCTCAGAATATCAAGAGGAAAATTGAGTTGTGTGGATGTTAAAATTATTAATTTTATTGTCGAAGGTTGATTTAAATATCCATATATTGATGGTTTGGGAATAATCCTTGATGAAATTCCCCCAATGTAATTTATAAATTTATATTGTTTGGAAGTTGTTACTTTATATAATTTTAGTCCATAATAGAGATAACTTTTTTGATTAAAAATATATATGACCATTAATTTATATGAAAATAACCTCTTAGAGTTAAATGACTGTGATTTAAAAAAATCTGTATTAATATATATAAATTCAGTAATCCAATGCTATATTCGGCCAATGATTTCTAGCAACATCCAAACCAGGGTATAATGGAAAAATGTTTGCAATCACTATTATAAAAGTACATCAAGAAAATTAATTAGTGAAATATATATATTTATTATCCACTATATATTTATAAACATAATATTTGAATATTCTTATAAATGTGCCTTCATATCTTACAAGTTTATTATGTATGTTGAATAACCATACCAATGAATGAGTATGTATTTATTTTTAATACTCATAGTGATTAAATGATTGCATCCAATGTACAAAAATCTGGAATACTTGTGGGTTTTGAAGGATATATTTAGAAAAAATTTGTTCTTCTACATGAAATTTATTATATGATATTAGGAATGGATTGGACCTCTCAATATATTGATCACATAGATTTTTAGAATTTGTAAATCTTGTTTGTTAAATAAAATAATCATGTGATCAATTATTCATAAATTGATGAAAATAAAAACGCATTAACTATAATTCCATTGTTTGGTTTAAGGAACATAATAATGTGGGATACTCATTAAAAATAGTTGGGGTGGAGTGAAAAAATTATGATATTGAAATTACATAGGAATGTGATGATTTATTTCAAAAAAAGTTTCAAAATTTGTACCACAACCATCAGATTGAATAGTCAATTTAACCCCTCTATAATTCAATTATTAAATTAAATATTTCTTATTAGATCCAACCCCTGTTTGTATAGACCCTAAGCTTGATGTACATGGACATTACATTACTTTTGCGGAATACTTGGTATATAACAAAAACACACACACAAGGATCGTAATAGTTTAGTGTCTTTGGAAACTCAGAACGTAATCTTCCAATCGTGGTGAAAGAACTTCAATATCTCCCATAATTATCTTCCCTTTTTTTACCTAAAACCTTTCTTTATATCCTGGGGAAAAGAAAACATAAAAGGGTGAGCTCAAATGCTCAGCAAGGGAAAATAAAGGAAATAAAAATCATATCATATCTTTTTGAAAATCATAACCTGCAAAAGAGATCATAATATCTTTACATGGAACAAATCATAGAAGTGAAAATGAGATCCCATAATCATAACACGAAACTTGAAACTTTGTGGCATGCACACATAATCATGGAAAATCATTTCGTGTTAGTCATGACTCATTTCCAAGACTATCTTAGTGGACAAAGGCCCTTTCTGAACCGAGTCACCCTCGTTCCAGTCCTGTTTCACTGAACCGGTATAACCTACCGTTCCAGCCATGTCTATCTCATGAGATATAAAATCTTTACCCAATGCATTGGAGGGAGATATAGGTCCCACGCATCTTATAATGAATCTTTTCTTATGTGTGCCACATAATCATAAATCATACATCATCGCATAACACATGTAACAAAAATGGGATTCTTGAAACATCATGACATCATAAAACAAATCTTATAAGGTAAATGACTTCATAAAAATAATTCCCTCACAACATAATCAAATCAATGTAATAATATGGATAAAAACAGAACCCTTTATTATCTTAGATGGAAAATAATTTTGATAAAACACATGATCTTCATTCTTGAGGAAAATATCCTTTCTAATTCAAAAACACTTTTCCTTTCATAACATGTCATACAATATTAAACTAAAAGAAGTTTATTAAAAATAAACTTGAAAACATGTAAAGGAATATTTTTGGAAATAATGTTTTAAAAATCCATTCATGCCTTATAAGTTAAAAAAAACATTCTTCTCATACTTTTGTCGGAAAAGTCAAACAGTGCCTCGTATGAAAAACGACAAAAGATTCCTTTCATATATTTTACTAAAAACTCAACGGAGGGTAAAATTGAATATAAACTATTTTATAAGGATATAAATATTACATATTTAGGAAAAATGGATGTGGATGATAAAATACACCCCAGTAAATAATAATGTATAAACAATCTCGGATAAAAATGAGATTGTGATATTTCCCTTACCTTAGGTTTGGTTTGCTTTGTAAGTGTCTGAACCTACTGTATAATGATTTAAATAATGTAATTAACTTATTTATGAATCATAATAATTGTTATGATATCATATATGGTTCACTTATGACTTTATATTACCCGTTCTTTTGTAAATTCCATGTTAAAGAAGCGTTTTGGGTAAAATCGTTTCATTTATCGTAGGTGTTTAGACTTATTGTTCTTGACATTATTATTAATTATATCATTATTTACTTACTTACATAATATAAAACATGTTTTATATATCATATATATTCAGTATATATATATATATATATAATAGATAGATAAATGAAATGAAACACACCGTTCATGGAGACGGTAGTCTGTACGTACGCATGAACACTGTTTTCCATTCCTTATTGTCTTTAATGGAAGTAAGTAGATGAAATACATATAAACATAAATCCAGTAGCTTTATAATGTCATATATTTAATTATTATTTCTTATATATACTTTATAATCATTCTTAAATGGTTAACATGGAGAATGAATCTCATGGCGTCGTGGAGACGGTAGTCCGTATGTACGCACGAGTGATGATATCATTCCCATGGTCGTGGAATTGTGTTGAAGTGTATGTAGACTATTTAAGTATCAATATAACTTTATAATTATCATATATAGTTACTCATTACACCATTATACCCATCCTTGTAAGGTGATGGTGGAAAATAGATTACACCACGGCGTGGAGACGGTATTCCGTACGTACGCACGCGCGGTGATTTCATTTTTCCGTAGGATGGATAGAAGGTGAATTAGGGTTGTTTCATATTTATAATAACATATCAGTATGTATGTAATACTTATGTTATTACTTTATAATGAAACAACTAATGAAGAAGAAGTTGAAGAAGAAAGAAATTGAAAAGATCGGTAATGGATATTACCTCTTCTTTGGAACACCTCTTTGAATCTTCCACTTAGGGAACTAAGATTGGTCTTTGAAGAAAACCAGGACCTCTATGATTATTCTAGGGAAGTGTAGAGGAGAAAATGGCAGGGGTTGGCCGAGCTTGAGTGCTCAAATTGGTGTGAGGAGGAGGGGGAGGAGGTGCCCTTTTATAAGGGACGAGAGGGGCACCTTAGGAATATCTCAAAATATTATTTTATATTAAAGTCAAAATCGGTTTATAATGGTTCCAAAGGGTCTTATTTAGAATCTAAAGTGGGTATGGGTTGAAATCCTATCATCCAATAGGATTTAGACAAGTTTAGGGTATTATTTTAACCTTATCAATTAGATTTAACTCTAAGTTAAATAATTTAACTTTTACCCTGTCTTTTTGTTTTCATTCACTATATGGTTAATAAAGTTACTATAACATGCCAAACGAACCCCAAATTGTATATTATTAATACATATATCCATATATATGTCATTTGGCCGAACATTAGATTTTTAGGAATAAAATAACAATTAATAATATAATATTTTATTTAAAAACTATTTTGTGTCAATTTTGACAGTATTTGATATATGATTTTTGTGAAAGTCATAAAAGAATTATATGTTCAAACCAAGTTGATTAAATCAACACTAATATATCATAGTAACCTAGAAAATTAGTTTAATTCTTAAAAAGTCTTAAATTACATTTATTTTGGTATTTATAATATCAATTATGTCAAAATGTCATTAATAAGATAATTACTGCATCATCTTTGTGTCATAAATAAATTAAATTATTTTATGTCTAAAAATTACAAATAAGATACCATCATGTATGAAATCTTTTTATCGTTCTAATTCATATTTAAAATCGAATTTATCTTATGTACAACCCTATATTAAAAATGTTTTAGTAAATATACTTTGATTTTAACTCTTTTAACTCTTCTTTGAATTAAATAATAATAAATGTCCTAATCTAATCCAAGTGGGCCTAAATGATAATATTTAACACTGAAGGTTGTTTTTGGTCGAGATAAACTTGTCCAATAGAATTAGGACATGTGTTAGGGTAATATTAATATCATTCTTACCCTTAATTACCCTATTTACTTTTAACCGTGGTAAATAAAAGTAAAAAGTTACTATTCACCAAAAATTATTTTCATCTCATTGAACCACATTTTACTTACTGACATCAACCGTGTCTCTCGGATTTTTAAAATTCAATTCACAGAAGCGGTAAAATTAAGTTTTATGAAAAATTCAGTTTTTTAACTACCACTTAGTAGTTTCACTATTCATCAAAAATTGATGTTTTTCAGAACAATGCCAAAATTTCATCCTAAGATATACTTCATATTACGAATTCAAAAATGAAGTCTATTTTACCAAATTCATAACATAGAAGTTGCATTAATTAATTTTATAATTAAATCCCGCTGTTAAAACAAATAGCGTGTTTTTAAGAAACAATATCTATCAAAAGATTAACACTTGATTATGACTGGTTTAACTGTGAAATTACCTTCAATGACCAACATTGTATTAAATTGTAAAAATATATTCTAAATATACTTTAAAACCACTCAAATTAATAATTTATCACTATTAATTATTTCGATTAAAAAAGTTGTTTTTAATTATAATTTAGTAATTTTCACTATTCATCAGAATATGAAAGTTATCCGAAAAGTACCAAAATTTCACCTTAGGCTAAATTCGATACTCCGAATCCAAAAATGAAGTCCATTTTGAGAGCTAAAATTTCTAAAATTTAAAAAGTGGTTATTACTATTCATAACGGCTAGTTTTAATAATATTTTAATAGCATATCGTTGTTTCGTGAAACTCAGTATTGCGTACTACACACGCTATCGAGGAAGGTTGCAATTGCGTGTAATGCAAGGCAAGTCAAAGATGTGTGTTGTGCAAGCTCCTTTTGGTGTACCGTACAACACAAGACATTAATAAAATTAAAAAGAATATTTTTCATAAAATCTCGGGCTGTTACATTCTACCCCCCTTAAAATGAATTTCGCCCTCGAAATTCGTCGGGGTTATTAATGGTTTACTATTCGAAAGTTTCTTTAATAGAAACCCACATCGTAAAAATGAATATCAAAACCAATCTTTAAAAACAAAAGTATGAAACGTAACGGTTACCCAAATAAACTAATCACTGGGATTCCACATAGGTGAAAATATGGATATGGAAGAGAAATCTAACCATCATGTTCTGATGGAGAGTGGTAGAGAACATGGCTATGGAAAAGCCCGCAATCACAAAGCCATAAATTTGTGACGATCTAAGGTACCATCTGATTCATCAGATATAAGATCACTAGGACAACATTTTTGGTTTTCAAGATCGTTTCCCTAAAGCTAAAGAATTTTAATTAGAATAAATACTTACTTTATTTTGGTACAATCTCACTGTTGTTCGTGCCTTTAACAATTTCCACATCATCTCATAAATAAATGAAGTTGAATTTGTTATTCGTGAAGTGTTAGCAGATCATGTGATAGAATGACGGGTCATTCCATCTGTCTCAAACAAAAGGTTAGCAAACAATTATATACATAAGTCGATCTATAGTGAGATTAATCATATATGGTTCCTAAAATGGACTTATACATCATATGTCATACATCTTAATATAATAAAACTAGTTTCTACTAAACAGGGACTTCCTGTAGGCCAGTGGTAGGTGATAAAGGCCAGTCGCACTTCGGTTGTGGGTTCGATTTCGACAGCCTTGTCCGACGCGATGGGCTGTCGCCCCTCCTGCAGGTTGTCCTTTTTCTAAAACTATATTACTATAACATCCCATCAATAATATCGAGAAAACTTCTATCCTTAAACAATACTAACTTATGTCCAACATAATCCATTCCAATCATTAGGCTTATCCATAATACTGCAGTCCACTCTCATAACATAGTGAAAACGATTACCAGAGATTTAACACCATCGTCAATCCCCATATATCATAAGATATGTTTTGTTGGTCACATTCCAAACATTCAAAGTCCTTAATCATGTATTCTCTTGAATACCTTAGTGAAAACATGAATGCAGTTAAAATTTAACACTTTCCACATACCAAAATCCTCAAAATTCTATATACTCAAACAATGATATCACTTAGTCCTTATATCAATCATGAGCTCATGAATACTGTTAAACATTTCGTTTTCTCATTTTCCTTTCATTATGCTCATATCATCTTATTTCCAAAAATATCTCAATCACTTTGAATACCACATTAGACCAATACATAAATATTCCAATACATTATGATACAACATTATTTTGGAATCCAATTACATAAACACTTAATCATTCCACCACATCGTTATCATATTCAACATCGCCAATGGTGATCGCATGTGACTTCCCTTTGTCCTTTTCCTTAAGCGATTGCTCATGTCGATCATCACTAACCCTTGGATTAGGGCATTTATTAGCATAATGCCCCATTTCCTTGCACTTGAAGCATTGAAGTGTTGGTGGTGCGTTCTCTACAGTGTTTGCTTTATTCACATCATTAGAATCCCTTTTTCCATTACTTCGACACTCAGCTGCTCGATGACCTTCTTTTCCACACTTAAAACATTTTCTAGCCCCTTTAAGACAATCTCCACCATTCTTCTTTCCACACTTTGTGCATAAGGAAACATCCATCTTCTTTTCACCATTATTATGAGATTTCTTCTTGAACTCCATCTTTCATTTCTTATCAAAACCATGAGATGGATATGTAACACCTTGATAGCACAACACACAATTTCTTCACAGATACTAAAGTCTCTTATAGCTAATTACTTACGAAGACTTGGTTTTAAGCCACTGAAAAATCGATCAACTTTACTTTCAGGTTGGATGATAATGCCAGATGCATACCTTGCAAGTCTTGTAAAATTTGCTTCGTATATACCAACAGATTCATCATCCTTCTGCTTCAGCTCAAGAAACTCCTTTTCCATCATTGTTCGAAGAATACGAGGTAAGTACTTACTGAAAAACAAGTTCTTGAACTCGTCCCATTCCATGGACTCAATTTCATCTCTTTGCCTCGTATTCTTGATAAGATTCCACCATTGATCAGCGTCACCTTCCAAACGATATACTGCTAAGATGACTTTATCATGCTCAGAACATTGAAGAACTGAAAATATCTTTTCAGTGGTACTGATCCATTGTTCAGCAACAAGTGGATCAGAAGACCCACTGAAAGAAGGTGGACGTTGCCTCATGAAGGACTCAATAGAATATTGTTCCCTTCTCTGCTCATTTGGAAGTCCATAATGATTCATAGCTTGTGTAAGTATAGCAATAAGATTTTGCACTCCATCTCCCATAACATTTGTTTGTTCAAGAGGGAAATCATTGCATTGTCCATTGCATTGATCAACACGTTTCCTTCGGGTTCCAGCCATCGTCTAAAACCCAAAAAGAATAGTGTGGGAGGCAAAAATTATGCTAGGGAAAACAACATAATAAAGGGGAAGTACCTCCAATATCTAACATCTTAGGTTTAATTCTGTGATCGTTAGCGTAATTCAAGTACTATAACCTATACGTATACTTAACCTTAGGGACATCCCTAGACATACCTTAGAAATATCTCTAGGGATCTCACTAAAGTTCTCGCATCCTAGTTTCCAAAGGTTGACTAAACCTTTCCTGTGATACCAACTGTAGAGACCCGAAACTTGACGTACATGGACATTACATTACTTTTGCGGAATACTTGGTACATAACAAAAACACACACACAAGGATCGTAATAGTTTAGTGTCTTTGGAAACTCAGAATGTAATCTTCTAATCGTGGTGAAAGATCTTCAATATCTCCCATAAAGATCTTCCCTTTTTTTTACCTAAAACCTTTCTTTATATTCTGGGGAAAAGAAAACATAAAAGGGTGAGCTCAAATGCTCAGCAAGGGCAAATAAAGGAAATAAAAATCATATCATATCTTTTTGAAAATCATAACCTGCAAAAGGGATCATAATATCATTACATTGAACAAATCATAGAAGTGAAAATGAGATCCCCATAATCATAACATGAAACATGAAACTTTGTGGAATGCACACATAATAATGGAAAATCATTTCTTGTTAGTCATGACTCATTTCCAAGACTATCTTAGTGGACACAGTCCCTTTCTGAACCGAGTCACCCTCGTTCCAGTCCTGTTTCACTGAACCGGTATAACCTACCATTCCATCCATGTCTATCTCATGAGATATAAAATCTTTACCCAATGCATTGGAGGGAGATATAGGTCCCACCCATCTTATAATGAAACATTTCTTATGTGTGCCACAAAATCTTAAATCATACATCATCACATAACACATGTAACAAAAATGGGATTCTTGAAACATCGTGACATCATAAAACAAATCATATAAGGTAAATGACTTCATAAAAATAATTCCCTCACAACATAATCAAATCAATGTAATAATAGTGATAAAAACAGAACCCTTTATTATCTTAGATGGAAAATAATTTTGATAAAACACATGAACTTCATTCTTGAGGAAAATATCCTTTCTACTTCAAAAACACTTTTCCTTTCTTAACATGTCATACAATTTTAAACTAAAAGAAGTTTATTAAAAATAAACTTGAAAACTTGTAAAGGAATATTTTTGGAAATAATGTTTTAAAAATCCATTCATGTCGTATAAGTTAAAAAAATATTCTTCTCATACTTTTGTCGGAAAAATCAAAAAGTGCCTCGTATGAAAAACGACAAAAGATTCCTTTCATATATTTTACTAAAAACTCAACGAAGGGTAAAATTGGATATAAAATATTGTATAAGGATATAAATATAAAATATTGAGGAAACATGGATGTCGATGATAAAATACACCCTAGTAAATAATAATGTATAATCAATCTCGGATAAAAATGAGATTGTGATATTTCCCTTACCTTAGGTCCGATTTGATTTGTAAGTGTCCGAACCTCCTGTATAATGATTTAAATAATGTCATTTACTTATTTAAGAATCATATTAATTGTTATGATATCATATATGGTTCACTTATGACTTTATATTACCCGTTCTTTTGTCAATTCCATGTTAAAGAAGCATTTTGCGTAAAATCGTTTCATTTATCATAGGTGTTTGGACTTATTGTTCTTGACATTATTATTACTTATATCATGATTTACTTACTTCGAGAATATAAAACATGTTTTATATATCATATATATTCATTATATATATATAATAGATAGATAAATGAAATGAAACACACCATTCATGGAGACGGTAGTCCGTACGTACGCATGAACATTGTTTTCCATTCCTTATTGTCTTGAATGAAAGTAAGTAGATGACATACATATATACATAAATCCAGTAGATTTATAATGTCATATATTTCATTATTATTTCTTATATATACTTTATAATCATTCTTAAATGGTTAACATGGAGAATGAATCTCATCGCGTCGTGGAGACGGTAGTCCGTACGTACGCACGAGCGATGATATCATTCCCATGGTCGTGGAATTGTGTTGAAGTGTATGTAGACTATTTCAGTATCAATATAACTTTATAATAATCATATATAGTTACTAATTACACCATTATACCCATCCTTGTAAGGTGATGGTGGAAAATAGATTACACCACGGCGTGGAGACGGTATTCCGTACGTACGCACGAGCGGTGATTTCATTTTTCCGTAGGATAGATAGAAAGTGAATTAGGGTTGTTTCATATTTATAATAACATATCAGTATGTAAGTAATACTGATGTTATTACTTTATAATAAAACAACTAAAGAAGAAGAAGTTGAAGAAGAAGAAAATTGAAAAGATCGGTAATTGATATTACCTCTTCTTTGGAACGCCTCTTTGAATCCTCCACTTAGGGAACTATGATTGGTCTTTTAAGAAGCCCATGACCTCTATGATTATTCTAGGGAAGTAGAGAGGAGAAAATGTCAGGGGTTGGTCGAGCTTGAGTGCTCAAATTGGTGTGAGGAGGTGGGGGAGGAGGTGCCCTTTTATAAGGGAGGAGAGGGGCACCTTAGGATTATCTCAAAATATTATTTTATATTAAAGTCAAAATCGGTTTATAATGGTTCCAAAGGGTCTTATTTCGAAGATAAAGTGGGGATGGGTCAAAATCCTATCATACAATAGGATTTAGACATGTTTAGGGTATTATTTTAACCTTATCAATTAGATTTAACTCTAAGTTCAATAATTTAACTTTTACCGTGTCTTTTTGTTTTCTTTCACTATATGGTTAATACACTTACTATAACATGCCAAAAGAACCCCAAATTGTATATTATTAATACATATATTCTTATATAAGTAATTTTGCCGAACCTTAGATTTTTAGGAATAAAATAACAAATAATAATATAATATTTGATTTAAAAACTATTTTGTGTCAATTTTGACACTATTTGATATATGATTTTTGTGAAAGTCATAACAGAATTATATGTTCGCACCAAGTTGATTAAATCAACACTAATATATCATAGAAACCTAGAAAATTAGTGGAATTCATAAAAAGTCTTAAATTACATTTATGCTGGTATTTATAATATCAATAATGTCAATATTTCATTAATAAGATAATTACTGCATCATCTTTGTGTCATAAATAAATTAAATTATTTGATGTCTAAAAATAACAAATAAAATACCAACATGTAGGAAATATTTTTAGATTTCTAATGAATATTTACAATCGAATTTATCGTATGTAAAACCCTATATTAAAAATGTTCTAGTAAATATACTTTTATTTTAACTCTTTTAACTCTTCTTTGAATGAAATAATAATAAATGTCCTAATCTAATCCAAGTGGGCCTAAATGATAATATTTTACAATTAAGGTTGTTTTTGGTCGAGATACACTTGTCCAATAGAATTAGGACATGTGTTAGGGTAATAGTAATATCATTCTTACCCTTAATTACCCTATTTACTTTTAACCGTGGTAAATAAAAGTAAAAAGTTACTATTCACAAAAATTATTTTCATATCATTGAACCACATTTTACTTACTGACATCAACTGTGTCTCTCGGATTTTTTAAATTCTATTCACAGAAGCGGTAAAATTAAGTTTTATGAAAAATTCAGTTTTTTAACTACCACTTAGTAGTTTCACTATTCATAAAAAATTGATGTTTTTCAGAACAATGCCAAAATTTCATCCTAAGCTATATTTCATATTCCGAATTCAAAAATGAAGTCTTTTTTACCAAATTCATAACATAAAAGTTGCATTAATTAATTTTATAATTAAATCCCGCTGTTAAAACAAATAGCGTGTTTTTAAGAAACAATATCTATCAAAAGATTGAGACTTGATTATGTCTGGTTTAAATGTGAAATTACATTCAATGACGAACATTGTATTAAATTGTAAAAATAAATTCTAAATATACTTTAAAACCACTCAAATTAATAATTTATCACTATTAATTATTTCGATTAAAAAATTTGTTTTTAATTATAATTTAGTAATTTTCAGTATTCATCAGAATATGAAAGTTATCCGAAAAGTACCAAAATTTCACCTTAGGCTAAATTCGATACTCCGAATCCAAAAATGAAGTCCATTTTGAGAGCTAAATTTTCTAAAATTTAAAAAGTGGTTATTACTATTCATAACGGCTAGTTATAATAATATTTTAATAGCATATCGTTGTTTCGTGAAACTCAGTATTGCGTACTACACACGCTATCGAGGAAGGTTGCGATTGCGTGTAATGAAAGGCAAGTCAAAGATTCGTGTTGTGCAAGCTCCTTTTGGTGTAGCATACAACACAAGACATTAATAAAATTAAAAATAATATTTTACATAAAATCTCGGGCTGTTACACTGTTGAATTTATGTAATGTATTTAGTATAATGACCCTCTATTTTAATATATGGACATTACATCACTATTGTGGAATACATAATACATTACATAAATACACACCCAAATACTGTATTAATTTAGTGCCATTGGAAACACATTCATCTAATTTGGTGAATGATCATTAAAATAGATAATACAGTTCTTCCAATTTATAACCCCAAACAAAAACATTTATTTATAACATGGTAAAATATAACATAAGAAAAAGAGCGAGATGAGATTCTCTGTAAGGGTAAATGATGGAGACATGTAAACAAAATCATGATAAAAAGGGAATGAGAACATGATCATCATAACAGATGATCGTACCCTACGTATCAAAAATCATAAACACGAATCATGGAATAAATATTGGATGTTCATAAAACATAAATCGTAAGGAAATAAACAACAAGATCAATGTAAGCAACATGGAAATGTGACAGACACATAATAATATAATAGTGATTTCCATAATAGTAAAGGAATAGATACCAATGCCATCTTAGTAGTACATGTTCACACCCCATACCATCTTTGTAGTCATTGATGATTGCCATATACATCCTGGAAGTCATGCTTCACTCCCATAACCATATTGGTTGTCATGGTTTACTCCAGTAATGATCTTGGTAGACAAGGTCCTTCCAATCAATCTCTTGAAAAATCTGTCATTACCCAACACATTGGAGGGATATATATGTACAAAACATATCATAATGAAATCATTTTTATGTGTGCCACAAAAACACAAATCATTCATCATATTACAACTCATGGAATAAAATGGGGTTATTAAAATCATTCCATCATAACAATACCAATTATAAATTATGGATTTCACAAATAGAATTAAATCACAAACATAATAAAACCCTGAGAATAATAAGAATATTATATTTGAAACGTAATGTGGTTAAATATTTTTATCTTATATGGATAATATTTTAGATAGGACCCATGATATTAATTATTTAGGTAAATATACTTTCTTATTTGATTTTTTTTTTCTGTTTTCTTAAAATGGAACACAATTTTAAAAGAAAATAATATCATTGAATATAATATTGAAATATTGTAATGGAATAATTATATAAATTAATTATTAGGAATATGTAAATA
Source organism: Viscum album (assembly GCA_963277665.1). Classification (NCBI taxonomy): domain Eukaryota; kingdom Viridiplantae; phylum Streptophyta; class Magnoliopsida; order Santalales; family Viscaceae; genus Viscum; species Viscum album. The sequence goes on along the minus strand of OY728163.1, from coordinate 1,469,120,155 downwards.
TCATTTTATTCCTTATAAGTTAAAAAAATATTCTTATCATACTTTTTCAGAAATGTAAAAAATTACCTTTCTATGAAAATGAAAAAAAGATTCTTTTCAAACAATTTATTAAAAATCCATGAATTTTAAAAATAAATTTTAAAAATGTATAATAAAAATAAAAAATTTCTTCAAATTTTTTTATGAAACAAGGACATTGATGATATATATACCCTATTAAGTGCTTACATATACAAAATATCAGATAATAATGAGATTCTACAATTACTATGTATAACATTATAACTAGTAAAATATTATACGCCAAGAAATTATGAAAATTATATGGATATGAAAATACAATAATATTATGTATATATCTCATAAATTACTTTCAGGGGTAGTATATAAACCCCATAAAATAAACATGTTGTCTGTGATCCATGTGTCTCATAGAAGTAAAGGTGTGAAAAAACTCACAAACCATAGGTTTGATTCCCCCCATATGAGTCTCAAAACCTTGTATAGTGGTTTCAAACACATTAATAACTTATAATAGAATCATAGTAATTTTTATGATATCATTTATTATTGATTTTGGAATTTATATTACCCATTTATTAATAATTCCATGTTAATGAAATGTTTGAGGTAATAACTGCCTTGTTAATCGTATGTGATCTGACTCGGTATTATTGACTCTCAAACATAGACCATGAGTTATTTAATTCCATAATATAATAAATGATAGACATATATTATATAGTCATTATATATGTATTAATAATAATCTTTAATGTTAAATGAAATAGACAATTCATTGAGATGGTAGGTCGTATGTACGCATGAACGTTGTTTTCCTTTTATTTTCCGGTTAAATGAAAAGGAATTATATGATGAATTATTGTTAATGAATCATTTTAATGAAATATTATAAATATATATATATATATATATATATTAAAGAAATTCATCTTTATTACCATCCATGAGAAATATATGTGAATAACGAGTGACATCGCATCGTGGAGATGGTAGGTCATACTTACGCACGAGCGATATTATCATTTTCCAAAAATATTAGATAGTAAAAAGGTATAAATGAAATTATTATTAATTAGGTATAATTATATAATAATTAAACAATAAAATATATTCGTTATAAAATATGGTGATGAAAAACATACTACTCCATGGCGTGGGGATGGTAAGCCATTTGTACATAGTTTTGGTACATTTGTTTTTCTATGATGAATAAAAAGATGGAATATGGATTTTAAATAATCCAAATAACACCTAATAATATATTTTATACTATATATATTACTTTATAATGTGATCAACATATTATAAGGTAGTAGAAGAAGAAACAATTTTAAAATTGTCGGTAAGGAGATTGCATCTTCTTAAAAAATCTCCCTCTAGATCTCTTCAAAGGGAAACTAGAGTTGGTATATTTAGAAGTAAAGAACCCATATAATGTTACTAGGGAAGTTTATATTGTAAATGGGTAGGGGTTCATCGAGCTATATGAACGACCCCGGGACACCCTGAGAGGGGAGGGGTGAATCAGGGTGACCACTTTTTTCTTTTAATGTGATGGATCTTGTTCCCACGTTGGTAGGAACTTGTTGAACTAGTATGATGATTATGATCAGAATGAAAACATTCACATGCACAGAGAAGACACATCCATTTTTACTTGGTTCACCACTAAGGGCTACGTCCAAGGAGCATACACCGACAGGTTGTCGGTCGTACCAAAATCCACTATGCTTCACCAGCTGTAGATTACAAAAGTTCGGGTACAGACACTCTGTCCCAGGCTCACTGCCTTTACAAATGGTTTATGGATAGCTCACTACTTCCCTCGGGTCACTCCCGTTGACTCCCCCTGGCTCACTGCCGTTGGTGAAGTCCCACTCAGTTTATAGACATGAAGGTCCCTTCATCATTTGCATAAGAGTGAATCCTTTGTTTTATGTAGATGCTCTATTGAAGTCTGATTCTCACCAGAAGAGGAATATCACTTTTCACTGAATGTATCGGGTAGTCTCTCGGCTTTCGTGCAGCTCCAAACAGGCCGGTGGGCTTCTGCAAAACTAGGCGCGCTTCTCCAAGCCGGACGCGCAAGTCCCAATATGGCGCGCAAGTCCAAAATGACGCGCAAGTGTCACCAATGCACCTGTGAGACGCTTCCTTCCTCGACAACAAACTTGCGCGGTTCACTTCCTTTCACTCTCAACCCGCCTTGTACGCACTGCAGAAAACCGGCGCACAAGCTCTACTTGCGCGACCAAACAACCACCTGCGTGACTCAACCACCTGCGCGATGAGATCTCGAACAATCTCTCAGCCTTCAACTCTGTGAGAAATGAGGAGGGGTGGTCCAGTATTTATAGGCAAACTGGACCCCCTGCGCGGCGGCGTGCAAGTCCCTCGACGGTGCGCAAGTCTTGTCTCCAGTAACCTCTATCGCGCAACTCACTTGCGCGACCCAACCAATACTTGCGCGGCCTTCTTTCCTTATCCAAATTTTGACGTTCTGATCCTCAAAAACATATGGCGCGCAAGTCTTCTAGCCTCCAAGACCTCGGCGCGCAAGTACCTTTGCCAAAAATACTTTACTTTATTGGCCTATTTTCAGGCCCAAAAATTTGGCAAACACTGGAAAACAGCGCCACCTTCACTACTGTTTTCTGCTTGAATGGTATGATCTCTTTGTTGGTACACATCCTGAACATCCACTGAGGATTGAAAACAAACACAAACCATACGCCAAATCATGCTTTGAAGACCCTGGTTCCAACAATCTCCCCCTTTGGGTTTGTTGGCAATCAGATTAAATTCAATAGATCTCCAACCATGAGAAGACCCAAAACGCAAGAATCAACTCAGCCAACACTCTAAGTCTACGTGAGAAATGATCGGTGTAGAAAACAAGAGGGGAGGCTTGAATTGGGTTCCGGTGTTTTGAAATTCTCCATGACGCCCGATGTTAACATTCTTATACTTCTCATCGCAATCTTATACTTCTCATCACAGAAGAATTTCGTGCCTTCAATTTATTCCTTTCTCCCCCATTGACAATAAAACCAAAGACCGATAAGATGTTCAACGTCCAGCTCAATCCATACTCCCCCTGAATAGTATCTCCCCCATAATTCTGCATCACAGCCATTAGCAGATAAAAACAGTTAAAACAAACAGGGAGAGGGGATTTCCGGAGCCTCCTTATGCAGTATGAGGTGGTTGAACACCGAGGTTCAACCGATGCTTCTCGAAAATAGCAGCGGACAATGGCTTGGTTAGGATATCAGCCACTTGCTCATTAGTTCCAACATGATCCATTTTAATCATGCCTTGTTCAACCTTTTATTTGATAAAATGATACCGTATTTCAATATGTTTTGTTCAAGAATGCTGAACCGGATTCTTCGTAAGATCAATTGCACTTTTGTTACCACAATAAATCACCATTGGTTGCTGCACCTTATCACCAATATCTGTTAGCTGCTACTTCATCCAAAGAAGTTGAGTGCATGCTTTTGTGGCAGAGATATACTCAGCTTCAGCAGTACTAAGAGAAGTACTTTCTTGATTCTTGCTCAACCAGCCAAAACAATTATTCCCAATAGAGAAAGCTCCACCACTAGTGGACTTTCTGTCTACCACATCACCAGCCCAGTCAGCATTGGAAAATGCGGATAATTCACTATCCCTGCCTACAGCAAAAAATAACCCGAAGTTATGTGTACCGTGAATGTATCTCATGATTCTTTTTTACTGCTGCCATATGTTCCCATTTTGGATTACTCTGAAAGCGGGCCGAAAGGCATGTTGCAAAGACAATATCTGGCCTTGTCGCTGTCAGGTACAGTAGGCTTCCAATGATCCTCCTATACATGGTGGGATCAATAGAGTTCCCATCCTCATGCTTTCCAAGTTTAGTTCCAACTGAAATCGGAGTTGACATTGGTTTGGAGTCTTGCATATTGAACTTCATTAGAAGCTCTCTTGCATATTTTTCTTGAGAAATGAATGTGTATTCCTTCTATTGAATCACTTGCAGCCCCAAGAAATATGTGAGCTCCCCAATCATAGACATTTCAAATACTGATTTCATGTGGTCAGCAAATTCATCCACTGATTTCTGCCTGCTGCCACCAAATATGATATCATCAACGTAGACAAGAACCATGAATTGATCTTTTGGAGAATTCTTCACATAGAGATTGTGATCAACTCCTCCTCTTTTGAATTCCAACTTCTTGAGATATGAATCTAGCCGTGAGTACCACGCCCGTGGTGCCTGCTTCAAACCATATAGAGCTTTCTTTAGTTTGCAGACCTTTGTTTCATCGGTACCCAAGACAAAGCCCACCGGTTGTTCAATGTAGACTTCTTCTTTGAGTACACCATTCAATAATGATGTCTTAACATCCATTTGATATACTTTATATCCTCTTTGGAGTGCCATGGAAAGGAAAAGCCTGATTGATTCCAGTCTAGCAACTGGAGAAAAGGTTTCTTCAACATCAATACCTTCAATCTGAGAGTATCCTTTACATACCAGTCGTTCCTTGTTTCTGATAACACTTCAATGCTCATCAAACTTATTTTTGAAGATCCATTTGGTACAAATCACATTGTGACCTTCAGGTCTCTGGACAAGATCCCATGTCTGATTCTTGTCAATCTGATCTAATTCATCATTCATGGATTTCACCCAAGATTTATCTTTTGCAGCTTCTTCGAATGAGGATGACTCTACAACTGATAGAAATGCAGAGTGCATGGTATTCCTAATCCTTCTGGTTTGAGTGGGTGCACTCCTATCCCCAATTATGTTGGATGGATCAATCTCAGCTCTTCGATTTCTCCTGCGAGGTTCAGTAGTATTCTCTTCAGCCATAGTTTCTTCTTCAGATTCTTCTTCTGAGTCAACATCATTATGTGATTGATGAGTGTTTTGATCAGCTTCCTCTATTTCTGCATTTGTATTTTCTTCACGTTCACATTCTTCATGACTTTCTATCACATCAGCATATGACGTCCCTGAAGCATTTGTGGTTTTCTCTTCAATTATCTTAACATCATTGCTTTCCACAATCCTTCCCAATCTCTTGTTGAAACATTTGTATGCTTTGCTATTCATTGAGTAACCAAGGAAGATTCCTTCATATGCGTTGTCACCATATTTCCCCTGATTTCCTTCTTTGTTCCTCATGAAGCACTTACTTCCAAAGACACGAAAGTATTTTAGAGAAGGCGTCCGTCCATGCCACAATTCATATGGTGTCTTCGTCTCACCCATATAAAGTCCTGTTCGATTCTGAATGTACACTGCAGCTTGAACAGCCTCTTTCCAGTAATGTCGTGGAATACAACTCTCAATCAGCATAGTTCGTGCCATGTTGTTCACCTGTAGATTACTTCGTTCAAAAACTCCATTTTGTTGTGGAGTTCTCACAGAAGCTACCTCATGTTGTATCCCATGATTCTCCAGATAATTTTCAAATTCAATGGACGTGTATTCTCCTCCATTGTCAGATCACAACACTTTGATTGTTCGTCCAATATCATTCTCAGCGATTCTCCGATATGTTTTCATGCAGTCAAGGACTTGTTGTTTCTTGTGAATGACCATCACACATGCCATTCGACTGTAATCATCTATGAAAAGGACACAGTACCTTTCTCCATGAGTTCCGGCAACATTTATTGGACCACAAACATCTGTATGAATTAGATCAAGAAGGTGAGATGCCTTTTTCTTCTTTGGCCGATATGAACTGTAGACCAGCTTCCCACGAATAAAAGCATCACAGGATTTTTCACGCTCACGCATTAGGTTGGGTATATCCATGACAATTCTCAATTTTGATATTTTCTCCATGTATTGTTGATTGATGTGTCCCAATCTCCGATGCCACAAATTGTTTTCTTCTTCAACAGTCATGTAACATACATTTTCTTCACTATCAACCTGATACAAGTTGCCTTCTGTTCTGCATCCTTTCATAAGGGAATTGCCGGTTTTTCCCTTGATGGTGCAGCCTTTCTGATTAAAAGTAACTATAAGTCCTGAGTCACAGAGTTGACTCACGCTAAGGAGATTATGACGTAGGCCATCTACGTAAAGGACTTCAGTCTTCTTTAGATCCCCATTAGCTAATTGAGTACTTCCACTCCCTTTTATTTTCAGAGCCCCATCATTACCAAATCTTATAGTACCGTCAACATTATTTATGATATTCGTTAGTAGGCCGGCATTACCGGTCATATGAGATGAACAAACGCTATCTAGAATCCAGGTACTATTGTTCTTTGTGGCTTTGAGGGCTACCTCTGCAAGGTTTGATTTCTCAATCTTCTTCCTTTCCTTCCATGAGACATTAGATTGAGTATATAGAACTGATGGCCTTTCAACTATCTCTTCCGCATACCCAGGTTCCTCATAGTCAAAATCTTCTGCGAGAGGTGAGAACCTGTTTAAAAGAGCAGCACTGTCTTGCTGACGAGACTTGACTTGTCTTGAACTATGGTATGAGGTGTCTTTGTCTCTTCTCTGCCTGCAATTAACGGCCTTATGACCAAAGTTAGAACAACGAAAACAATATCCATAGAAATTATTTCTTCTATGAGAATTAGGAAATGATATTGTTCTCCTTTGTTGAGCATCTATATCTTCTCCATTCAGATAGCTTCTTGCCTCTTCACAATAAGACATGGTATGGCCCAGATAGCCACAAAATTGACACTTCATGAGAGGAAATGTCTTCTCACTTGAATTTCTCCTTATACATTCTTCCTTGGGAGAATAGTAAGACTGTCTGTCATTTTTGAAATTATGAGGATAATTTTCGGGTCTCCTTCTAGTTTGGATTGAGGGTTCCTTTTTCAGTAGTCTAGGTAACATTTCATTATGTTCAACATTCATCTTGTCTTTCTTTTGGAGCTTTTCACTTCCAGAAGTTGATGACTCAGCCTCACAGCCAATTCCAGTCTTTCCCATGCAAGAAGGTATTTGATCACTCAAGACTTTTCCAACCCCATCAGAACCACACTTGGCTCTTGCAAGTAATTCTGCATCTGAGAATCTTCCGAACTGTATTTTCTTCCTTGATTCTTTTGGAACTGATTCAGTCTCCAGTTTACTCCTTAGAGTAACTACTTCTTCCTCAAGACCCTCAGCAGTCTTGGATTTTTCATCCAGTCTGGATGTGAGGTCATTGATGACCTTTGCCTGCTCTTCAATTATCAGCTTTAGATCAACTGCATCATCATTGCTTTCAATTATTTTAGACTGTACCTTCACAAATTCTTCTATTCGTTCAATTTCAGCTTCAATTTGATCAACATATTCAGTCTATTCTTCTACAATTGATTTCCACTTATTGCAGCTCTTACATTTAATCTTAAGCTTACTAACTGCATCCTTAAGCTGCACCTCAGAATCTAAACAAGTTCTCAGTTGTTTTTCACCATCAGTATCTTCTGACTTTTCAACAGTGGCCATCATAGAAGCTTGGTTCCCAGTTTTGAATTCTGGTTCTTCTTCATCACAGAATTCATTGTCATCTTCTTCCTCTTCAAAGACAAAACTCTTCCTTTGCATTTTCTTACCAGATTTGAAGTCTCCATTTTTGAAGAACCTTCTCTGAGGCTTGTTGATGTTTTCATCTTCACTGTCATCATCATTGATATTCTTCAAGCACTGAGAGGCAATGTGCCCAACTTTTCCACAACAGAAACATGAAAGAGGTAACTTCCCTTTGAATTTCCCTTTCCCCTTCTGGAACTTCTTTGCAATGAGAGAAATAATTTCTTTCTCTTCGTCATCATCACCACTACTATCCTTTGAGATTTTAAATTTATCCATGGCCTTGAATGCCATTTCCTTGCTCACCCGAGTCATAGCATCTTCTGGTTTGACTCTCATTTCATATGCTACCAAGCTGCTCAGTAGATCAACTAGAGAAAGTTTGGAAAGATCTCTTTCCTCAAGGGCTGACACCTTAGCATTATACAGAGGTGGAAGTATTCTTAATATTTTCTTTACAATGTCAATGTATTTGATTTCTTCGCCTAAACCCTGAATTTCTCTAACCACTTCAGCAATTCGATTGACGAAAGAGTCTTCATTCTCGTCTGGATGCATCTTCAGATCATCAAACCGATTGTGAAGCACTTGTAGTTTTGCCTCCTTCACTTTGTTGTCTCCTTCATAAATATTTTCAAGTTTATCCCACATGGATTTTTCTGAGGTGCAATTCATCACCTTCAGGTATATCTGATCAGAAAGGGCTGTAGTGAGAGAATTCTGTGCTTTTGCATCTGCATCAAGACGTTTCCTGTCTGTTTCAGTCATAGCCAGACCTGTTGGATCAGTGACATGTATTCCTTGCACAGTAGAAAAAAGAACTTCCATTCCAAGAGATCTTAGATGAGATCTCATTCTGTTCTTCCAGATCTGGAAATTGCTTCCATCGAAGTGAGGGACTCCCCTGACATTGACCGCGTTTTCCATGACGAAGAAGGTCAGATTCAACACCAGCAACCTTTAACCTTTGATACCACTTGAAGGACCCCGGGACACCCTGAGAGGGGAAGGGTGAATCAGGGTGACCACTTTTTTCTTTTAATGTGATGGATCTTATTCCCACGTTGGTAGGAACTTGTTGAACTAGTATGATGATTATGATCAGAATGAAAACATTCCCATGCACAGAGAAGACACATCCATTTTTACTTGGTTCACCACTAAGGGCTACGTCCAAGGAGCATACGCCGACAGGTTGTCGGTCATACCAAAATCCACTATGCTTCACCAGCTGTAGATTACAAAAGTTTGGGTACAGACACTCTGTCCCAGGCTCACTGCCTTTACAAATGGTTCAGGGATAGCTCAATGCTTCCCTCGGGTCACTCCCGTTGACTCCCCCTGGCTCACTACCGTTGGTGAAGTCCCACTCAGTTTATAGACATGAAGGTCCCTTCATCATTTGCATAAGAGTGCATCCTTTTTTGTATGTAGATGCTCTATTGAAGTCTGATTCTCACCAGAAGAGGAATATCACTTTTCCTCGAATGTATCGGGTAGTCTCTCGGCTTTCGTGCAGCTCCAAATAGGCCGGTGGGCTTCAGCAAAACCAGGCGCGCTTCTCCAAGCCGGACGCGCAAGTCCCAATACGGCGCGCAAGTCCAAACTGGCGCGCAAGTGTCACCAATGCACCAGCGCGACGCTTCCTTCCTCGACAACAAACTTGCGCGGTTCACTTCCTTTCACTCTCAAACCGCCTTGTACGCACTGCAGACAACCGGCGCGCAAGCTCTACTTGCGCGACCAAACAACCACCTGCGCGACTCAACCACATGCGCGACGAGAGCTCGAACAATCTCTCAGCCTTCAACTCCGTGAGAAATTAGGAGGGGTGGTCCAGTATTTATAGGCAAACTGGACCCCCTGCGCGGCGGCGTGCAAGTCCCTCGACGGTGCGCAAGTCTTGTCTCCAGTAACCTCTATCGCGCAACTCACTTGCGCGACCCAACCAATACTTGCGCGACCTTCTTTCCTTAGCCAAATTTTTACGTTCTGATCCTCAAAAACATATGGCGCGCAAGTCTTCTAGCCTCCAAGACCTCGGCGCGCAAGTAGCTTTTCCAAAAACACTTTACTTTATTGGCCTATTTTCAGTCCCAAAAATTTGGCAAACACTGGAAAACAGCGCCACCTTCACTACTGTTTTCTTCTCGAATGGTATGATCTCTTTGTTGGTACACATCCTGAACATCCACTGAGGATTGAAAAAAAACACAAACCATACGCCAAATCATTCTTTGAAGACCCTGGTTCCAACAATCTCCCCCTTTGGGTTTGTTGGAAATTAGAATAAATTCAACAGATCTCCAACCATGAGCAGACCCAAAACGCAAGAATCAACTCAGCCAACACTCTAAGTCTACGTGAGCAATGCTCGGTGTAGAAAACAAGAGGGGAGGCTTGAATTGGGTTCCGGTGTTTTGAAATTCTCCATGACGCCCGATGTTAACCTTCTTATACTTCTCATCACAATCTTATACTTCTCATCACAGAAGAATTTCGTGCCTTGAATTTATTCCTTTCTCCCCCATTGACAATAAAACCAAAGACCGATAAGATGTTCAACGTCCATCTCAATCCATACTCCCCCTGAATAGTATCTCCCCCATAATTCTGCATCACAGCCATTAGCAGATAAAAACAGTTAAAACAAACGGGGAGAGGGGATTTCCGGAACCTCCTTATGCAGTATGAGGTGGTTGAACACCGAGGTTCAACCGATGCTTCTCGAAAATAGCAGCGGACAATGGCTTGGTTAGGATATCAGCCACTTGCTCATTAGTTCCAACATGATCCATTTTAATCATGCCTTGTTCAACCTTTTATTTGATAAAATGATACCGTATTTAAATATTTTTTGTACGAGAATGCTGAACCAGATTCTTCGTAAGATCAATTGCACTTTTGTTACCACAATAAATCACCATTGGTTGCTGCACCTTATCACTAATATCTGTTAGCTGCTGCTTCATCCAAAGAAGTTGAGTGCATGCTTTTGTGGAAGAGATATACTCAGCTTCAGCAGTACTAAGAGAAGTACTTTCTTGTTTCTTGCTCAACCAGCCAAAACAATTCTTCCCAATATAGAAAGCTCCACCACTAGTGGACTTTCTGTCTACCACATCACCAGCCCAGTCAGCATCTGAAAATGCGGATAATTCACTATCCCTGCCTGCAGCAAAAAATAACCCGAAGTTATGTGTATCGTGAATGTATCTCATTATTCTTTTTACTGCTGCCATATGTTCCCCTTTTGGATTACTCTGAAAGCGGGCCGCAAGGCATGTTGCAAAGACAATATCTGGCCTTGTCGCTGTCAGGTACAGTAGGCTTCCAATGATCCTCCTATACATGGTGGGATCAACAGAGTTCCCATCCTCATGCTTTCCATGTTTAGTTCCAACTGCAATCGGAGTTTACATTGGTTTGGAGTCTTGCATATTGAACTTCTTCAGCAGCTCTCTTGCATATTTTTCCTGAGAAATGAATGTGTATTCCTTCTATTGAACCACTTGCAGCCCCAAGAAATATGTGAGCTCCCCAATCATAGACATTTCAAATACAGATTTCATGTGGTCGGCAAATTCATCCACTGATTTCTGCCTGCTGCCACCAAATATGATATCATCAACGTAGACAAGAACAATGAATTGATCTTTTGGAGAATTCTTCACATAGAGATTGTGATCAACTCCACCTCTTTTGAATTCCAACTTCTTGAGATATGAATCTAGCCATGAGTACCACGCCCGTGGTGCCTGCTTCAAACCATATAGAGCTTTCGATAGTTTGCAGACCTTTGCTTCATCGGTACCCAAGACAAAGCCCACTGGTTGTTCAATGTAGACTTCTTCTTCGAGTACACCATTCAAGAATGCTGTCTTAACATCCATTTGATATACTTTATATCCTCTTTGGAGTGACATGGCAAGGAAAAGCCTGATTGATTCCAGTCTAGCAACTGGAGAAAAGGTTTCTTCAACATCAATACCTTCAATCTGAGAGTATCCTTTACATACCAGCTGTGCCTTGTTTCTGATAACACTTCCATGCTCATCAAACTTATTTTTGAAGATCCATTTGGTACCAATCACATTGTGACCTTCGGGTCTCTGGACAAGATCCCATGTCTGATTCTTGTCAATCTGATCTAATTCATCATTCATGGATTTCACCCAAGATTTATCTTTTGCAGCTTCTTCAAATGAGGATGACTCTACAACTGATAGAAATGCAGATTGCATGGTATTCCTCATCCTTCTGGTTTGAGTGGGTGCACTCCTATCCCCAATTATGTTGGATGGATCTATCTCAGCTCTTCGATTTCTCCTCCGAGGTTCAGTAGTATTCTCTTCAGCCATAGTTTCTTCTTCAGATTCTTCTTCTGAGTCAACATCATTATGTGATTGATGAGTGTTTTGATCAGCTTCCTCTATTTCTGCATTTGTATTTTCTTCACGTTCACATTCTTCATGACTTTCTATCACATCAGCATATGACGTCCCTGAAGCATTTGTTGTTTTCTCTTCAATTATCTTAACATCATTTCTTTCCACAATCCTTCCCAAACGCTTGTTAAAACATTTGTAGGCTTTGCTGTTCATTGAGTAACCAAGGAAGATTCCTTCATCTGCGTTGTCACCATATTTCCCCTGATTTCCTTCTTTGTTCCTGATGAAGCACTTACTTCCAAAGACACGAAAGTATTTTAGAGAAGGCATCCGTCCATGCCACAATTCATATGGTGTCTTCGTCTCACCCATATAAAGTCCTGTTCGATTATGAATGTACACTGCAGCTTGAACAGCCTCTTTCCATTAATGTCGTGGAATACAACTCTCAATCAGCATAGTTCGTGCCATATTGTTCACCTGTCGATTACTTCGTTCAAAAACTCCATTTTGTTGTGGAGTTCTCACAGCATCTACCTCATGTTGTATCCCATGATTCTCCAGATAATTTTCAAATTCAATGGACGTGTATTCTCCTCCATTGTCAGATCGCAACACTTTGATTGTTCGTCCAGTATCATTCTCGGCGATTCGCCGATATGTTTTCATGCAGTCAAGGACTTGTCGTTTCTTGTGAATGACCATCACACATGCCATTCGACTGTAATCATCTATGAAAAGGACAAAGTACCTTTCTCCATGAGTTCGGGCAACATTTATTGGACCACAAACATCTGTATGAATTAGATCAAGAAGGTGAGATGCCTTTTTCTTTTTTGGCCTATATGAACTGTAGACCAGCTTCCCACGAATAAAAGCATCACAGGATTTTTCACGCTCACGCATTAGGTTGGGGATATCCATGACAATTCTCAATTTTGATATTTTCTCCATGTATTGTTGATTGATGTGTCCCAATCTCCGATGCCACAAATTGTTTTCTTCTTCAATAGTCATGTAACATACATTTTCTTCACTATCAACCTGATACAAGTTGCCTTCTGTTCTACATCCTTTCATAAGGGAATTGCCGGTTTTTCCCTTGATGGTGCAGCCTTTCTGATTAAAAGTAACTATAAGTCCTGAGTCACAGAGTTGACTCACGCTAAGGAGATTATGACGTTGGCCATCTACGTAAAGGACTTCAGTCTTCTTTAGTTCCCCATTAGCTAATTGAGTACTTCCACTCCCTTTTATTTTCAGAGCCCCATCATTACCAAATCATACAGTACCATCAACATTCTTTATGATATTCGTTAGTAGGCCGGCATTACCGGTCATATGAGATGAACAAACGCTATCCAAAATCTAGGTACTGTTGTTCTTTGTGGCTTTGAGGGCTACCTCTGCAAGGTTTGATTTCTCAATCTTCTTCCTTTCCTTCCATGAGACATTAGAATGAGTATATTGAACTGATGGCCTTTCAACTATCTCTTCCGCATACCCAGGTTCCTCATAGTCAAAATCTTCTGCGAGAGGTGAGAACCTGTTTAAAAGAGCAACAATGTCTTGCTGACGAGACTTGACTTGTCTTGAACTATGGTATGAGGTGTCTTTGTCTCTTCTCTCCCTGCAATTAACGGCCTTATGACCAAAGTTAGAACAACGAAAACAATATCCATAGAAATTATTTCTTCTATGAGAATTAGGAAATGATATTGTTCTCCTTTGTTGAGCATCTATATCTTCTCCATTCAGATAGCTTCTTGCCTCTTCACAATAAGACATGGTATGGCCCAGATAGCCACAAAACTGACACTTCATGAGAGGAAATGTCTTCTCACTTGAATTTCTCCTTATACCTTCTTTCTTGGCAGAATATTAAGACTGTCTGTCATTTTCGAAATTTTGAGGATAATTTTCGGGTCTCCTTCTAGTTTGGATTGAGGGTTCCTTTTTCAGAAGTCTAGGTAACATTTCATCATGTTCAACTTTCATCTTGTCTTTCTTTTGGATCTTTTCACTTCCAGATGTTGATGACTCAGCCTCACAGCCAATTCCACTCTTTCCCATGCAAGCAGGTCTTTGATCACTCAAGACTTTTCCAACCCCATCAGAACCACACTTGGCTCTTGCAAGTAATTCTGCATCTGAGAATCTTCCGAACTGTATTTTCTTCCTTTATTCTTTTGGAACTGATTCAGTCTCCAGTTTAATCCTTAGAGTAACTACTTCTTCCTCAAGACCCTCAACAGTCTTGGATTTTTCATCCAGTCTGGATGTGAGGTCATTGATGACCTTTGCCTGCTCTTCAATTCTCAGCTTTAGATCAACTACATCATCATTGCTTTCAATTATTTTAGACTGTACCTTCACAAATTCTTCTAGTCGTTCAATTTCAGCTTCAAGTTGATCAACATATTCAGTCGATTCTTCTACAATTGATTTCCACTTATTGGAGCTCTTACATTTAATCTTAAGCTTACTAACTGCATCCTTAAGTTGCACCTCAGGATCTACACAAGTTCTCAGTTGTTTTTCTCCATCAGTATCTTCTGACTATTCAACAGTGGCCATCATAGAAGCTTGGTTCCCAGTTTTGAATTTTGGTTCTTCTTCATCACAGAATTCATTGTCATCTTCTTCCTCTTCACAGACAAAACTCTTCCTTTGCATTTTCTTACCAGATTTGAAGTCTCCATTTCTAAAGAACCTTCTCTGAGGCTTCATGATGTTTTCATCTTCACTGTCATCATCATTGATATTCTTCAAGCACTGAGAGGCAATGTTCCCAACATTTCCACAACGGAAACATGCGAGAGGTAACTTCCCTTTGAATTTCCATTTCCCCTTCTGGAACTTCTTTGCAATGAGAGAAAGAATTTCTTTCTCTTCGTCATCATCACCACTACTATCCTTTGAGATTTTCAATTTATCCATGGCCTTGAATTCCATTTCCTTGCTCACCCGAGTCATAGCATCTTCTGGTTTGACTCTCATTTCATATGCTACCAAGCTGCTCAGTAGATCAACTAGAGAAAGTTTGGAAAGATATCTTTCCTCAAGGGCTGACACCTTAGCATTATACAGAGGTGGAAGTATTCTTAATATTTTCTTTAAAATGTCAATGTCTTTGATTTCTTCCCCTAAACCCTGAATTGCTCTAACCACTTCAGCAATTCGATTCACGAAAGAGTCTTCATTCTCGTCTGGATGCATCTTCAGATCATCAAACCGAATGTGAAGAACTTGTAGTTTTGCCTCCTTCACTTTGTTGTCTCCTTCATAAATATTTTCAAGTTTATCCCACATGGATTTTGCTGAGGTGCAATTCATCACCTTCAGGTATATCTGATCAGAAAGGGCTGCAGTGA
Source organism: Viscum album (assembly GCA_963277665.1). Taxonomy (NCBI): domain Eukaryota; kingdom Viridiplantae; phylum Streptophyta; class Magnoliopsida; order Santalales; family Viscaceae; genus Viscum; species Viscum album. Next base: position 1,469,104,805 of record OY728163.1, on the reverse strand, counting down.
GAGCATTCTGTGCTTTAGAATCTGCATCAAGACGTTTCCTGTCTGTTTCAGTCATAGCCAGACCTGTTGGACCAGTGACATGTATTCCTTGCACAGTAGAAAAAAGAACTTCCATTCCAAGAGATCTTAGATGAGATCTCATTCTGTTCTTCCAGATCTGGAAATTGCTTCCATCGAAGTGAGGGACTCCCCTGACATTGACCGCGTTTTCCATGACGAAGAAGGTCAGATTCAACACCAGCAACCTTTACCCTCTGATACCACTTGAAGGACCCCAGGACACCCTGATAGGGGAGGGGTGAATTAGGGTGACCACTTTTTTCTTTTAATGTGATGGATCTTGTTCCCACGTTGGTAGGAACTTGTTGAACTAGTATGATGATTATGATCAGAATGAAAACATTCACATGCACAGAGAAGACACATCCATTTTTACTTGGTTCACCACTAAGGGCTACGTCCAAGGAGCATACGCCGATAGGTTGTTGGTCGTACCAAAATCCACTCTGCTTCACCAGCTGTAGATTACAAAAGTTCGGGTACAGACACTCTGTCCCAGGCTCACTGCCTTTACAAATGGTTCAGGGATAGCTCACTGCTTCCCTCGGGTCACTCCCGTTGACTCCCCCTGGCTCACTGCCGTTGGTGAAGTCCCACTCAGATTATAGACATGAAGGTCCCTTCATCATTTGCATAAGAGTGCATCCTTTGTTGTATGTAGATGCTCTATTGAAGTCTGATTCTCACCAGAAGAGGAATATCACTTTTCCTCGAATGTATCGGGTAGTCTGTCGGCTTTCATGCAGCTCCAAATAGGCCGGTGGGCTTCAGCAAAACCAGGCGCGCTTCTCCAAGCCGGACGCGCAAGTCCCAATACGGCGCGCAAGTCCAAACTGGCGCGCAAGTGTCACCAATGCACCAGCGCGACACTTCCTTCCTCGACAACAAACTTGCGCGGTTCACTTCCTTTCACTCTCAAACCGCCTTGTACGCACTGCAGACAACCGGCGCGCAAGCTCTACTTGCGCGACCAAACAACCACCTGCGCGACTCAACCACCTGCGCGACGAGAGCTCGAACAATCTCTCAGCCTTCAACTCTGTGAGAAATGAGGAGGGGTGGTCCAGTATTTATAGGCAAACTGGACCCCCTGCGCGGCGGCGTGAAAGTCCCTCGACGGTGCGCAAGTCTTGAACGGTATGATCTCTTTGTTGGTACACATCCTGAACTTCCACTGAGGATTGACAACAAACACAAACCATACGCCAAATCATGATTTGAAGACCCTGGTTCCAACACTATATGGTTCATGGTGGTGTGAGGAAGTGAGAGAGGAGGTTTCCTTTTATAAGATAGAGGAAGAGCTCTCTATGAAACAATTAAAATATTAAATAAATATAATTTTATTTCAGAATTATAATATTTCCAATGTTAGTTATTTGAAACATATGATATGTATTGGTATAAATCCCCTTAAAAAAAATTTTGGACTCACTATAGTAACATTATTATCCTTATCATTTGGTATTAACTCTTTGATAAACCCTTTAAAAATTACAATGAAAACATAGATTTTTTACTCTATAAGATTAATATAATTACAATAAAATGACAAAATAACCCAAATCATATCATTGATGAAATATTTAACCTTATTAATTTTAGTTTTATAAATTATAGACTTTTATGAAATTTATATCATTTAATATATTATGATTTATTTTAAAGTATCATCTTTGTCAATTTTGTTTCTATATATATTTTTTATTTTAAAAAATAACATAACAACTCGGTAACATATAACTAACACATATAATATATCAATAAAATGTCTAATTTTTCTATAAAATTGGTGGTTGTCATTAATTATGTCAAATTAATTTTATTTTAATATTTTAATATCATTTACTTGATATTTCCATTAATTATACAATCACTACATAAATATTATACAAACATTAAATTAAATTATTAATTTTATAAAAATAAAAAATAAAAAATAAAAAATAATTATTAATATAAATTTATTATATTTCTAATGAATATGTATATTATAATTTATCTTATATTTAACCATATATTAAAAATTATTTACATAATAAAATTATGATATTTACATTTTTAACTTATCATTAAATAAAATATAATAATATAATAATCTTACCCATTTTGCTAAAAAAAGGTTATATTTTTTGAAAAAGGTTTATTTTAGTAGAATCCCACATATCCAATGAATTTAGGACATGTTTTAGAGTAATTTATGAATTTTATAATATTATGTTTACCTTTTTGTGCACGACTTACCCTTAACGATTCTAAATAAAAATAAAAATTTACTAATGTAACAACTCAAGAAAGCATTGATTTGATCTCATTAGAATATAAATACCATACTTATTCCAACCATGTATTTCTGTTTTTCAAAATTCAATAGGAAGAAGCAAAATGATTTAGATTAATATTAATCCCATAGACATGGCAATAATATGTGTAAAAGGAATGTTAAAAATTCAAATTAGCTTTTATATATAATTATAATATAAAAAGATTATAATGAAATTAATTTTATTAATATATTTATAATTTATCTTTTGTTAATTTAAAACCAATTTAATGTATAATAATTACATAAACTGAAACACATTTGTTCATTACGATGCAATATTTTTCACAATTCATTAATAAATGAATCATCATAGAAAAATATTAAAAATTAACACTAATATAATTCTGAAATTATGAATTAGAAAATTAATTTTATTTTATCAAATGAAAATTCTATGAGTGTCTAAAATTAATGTTTTTATTGTTTACATAAAGACAAAAAAATTAGTTCCTCTAATAAAACAATATTTCTGAAAATATAATGGATTTAATAGAATGTATACAATTTATTTTCAATCTATTGTATTTATGTGAAATCATTTTAAAACATGTTTTTAATATTTATATTAGTATTTTTAACAGATATGTTATAAAAATATTATTTAAATAGTCATAATAGTAAAGTGTGATTTTATAGAAACTTAGTGTTGCGTGTAATGTAGTCTACGTCAGTGTTTCATTTGGTTAAATATTACACGGGAGTTGTGAATAACATACCCTTTAAATAGTTATTTTATATAATAAAAACTATATATTCAGTGTTGTGTTAGGTGAAAATATCAAAATGTTAAATTAATTCCAAAAAATTCAGAAAATCTCGGCGTGTGACATTCTACCCCCCATAAAATGAATATCACCCTCCAAATTAATATTGGATTTTAAAGGATTGATACTTGAATGTTAATTTTATATAAATCCACATTGTATAAATGAATTTATAAACATTTAAAAAGGAAAAGTTGTAAAATAACAGTAACTCAATGTATATCATAACTATGTCTTTAAAGAAGAGAAAATAGGTGAAAATTTGGGCATGGATGAAAAAATAAATAATATTAGATATTATTAACTATCATTTCTAACAATAATTTGTGAGATCCATATAATGATAATAATCAAAAAACTATAAACTAGAGGAAAGTGAAAAGTTCATTAATATTATCTAAATGAGGATAACAAGACCACCATTTAAATCGTGATACCTTTTCATATTGTTGAATAATTTTCATGAGAATATATAATTACTTTTTTTCCACATAACTTCAGCATTTATTTTTCTAAGATTAATTTCCACATCATCACATATTATATGAAATGATGTTAAAATTTTCATTCCTGAAGAGTTAGCAAATCATGAGAAGAATGAAAGAAAATTATATCTATCATAAAAAAAGGTTATCACAAATTATAAAATATGTATAAGTCCACCTATGGTAAGATGAAACATTAATCCTTCAAAATTATCCAAATATTAAATTAAACATTCCAAAAATAGATATGCTTAAAATCCTTATAAAAGTTGATTTATTATAATCATTAGGAAGATGTGCACTAAATTATCTTATCACTTATCTCCAATATATCTTATGGCGGCTCTTGGTTTTCACGTTTTAATTGTGTGAATACCTTCATTATTTATTCTCATGAAACAAGGTAGTAACCTTATTTACCATACATACTTAATAATAACATGCATGTTTCCTTATTCATAAGTCTATAGAGTTGTAAACTTCATCCATGATATAATATCCCACATGTCAATAAATCCTTACTCACTTTCAAGGTTACTAGTATTATCCTATTTACATATTCATATCGATCATATATTTATCCAAATATCATTATCTCAACATCATGATCATCTTAAGGGTTATGCTTCCCTTAATCATCTGTTTTCCAAAAATATCACCTTATTACATCAGTCACTTTTCATGGTTATCAGTACTATTCAACACATTCTCTTAAATCCTTTAGTGAAAACTACAATGGCCCAAGCCATAGATGCTTCACTATTCCTTCATACCATAAAATTACTTCTATAATAGTATTGGTCAATTTAAATACATAGACTATCGATCATTCCATATCTTCATTGTCATAGAAAAAAGACCAGGAGCCGGTGGAAGCCGACCCTAATAAAATTAAAATAAAAAGTAGGAGAGTTATGCATACAAGGGGTTATTACATAATCGACTGTACAACACCCCATATATATCAGCCTCCATAAGTGGGAAACAATAATTGGGCGCTGTAAAAGACCACATTCCACCAGGATCAATAAGTGCCCTCTTTTCCAAAGCATCTGCCACCTGGTTGGCCTCCCGATAGCCATGTGTGACCTCGAGACACATTTGCGCTACCTTGTTAAGACTATCAACCCATTGATGCAGCACGCACCAAGTAAAATTACGTGTATTAGTTTTCCATGCATGAACCACGGACTGGGAATTAGATTCAATCCACATACACCTCTAATTAAACCAGACAGCATTCCTGCAAGCATATATCATGGCCCAGATTTCAGCTACGAATATGTTTCCAATTCCAATGGCATGTCAGAAGCATCCTTTGAAAAACCCTCGGTGGGTCCGGAACACTTCACCGCACCCTGAAATACCCGGTGCACCCGACATAGCCCCATCAACATTCACTTTGAGACAAGGCACAATGGGTGGAATCCACCGAATATGCTTTAGTATTTGAGGCTTGCGCGGCCTACCCGAAACACCATGCTTTCTCAGAATTTGGTGATCATCAATAGTGTTAGACATGGAGCCATCCTGGACCATTGATGCAGCACCCACATCCCTGTGGATAGCCATCATACTCTACTATTCTGTGGAGTGAGCATCTCCAAACAACATGAAGTTCCGGGCTTCCCAACAATCTGCAATTAAAGCCGCCACAGCCACCAAAAGTAGGTTTTGTACATGTTTGTTGCATTGAGAATACACCATTCTGGACAGTAGGTCCAAGACCGGCCTACCTGTATCAAACAAAATCCCGAAAAAATATTCGATATAGGCCCAATAATTCTTGGCACACCTACAAACCACAAACACATGCTGCATCAAATCCTCCTCTGCCCTACAGATGGAAAACATTGATGCCATTTGTAGGCCAGTCCGCTTGAGAAGGTCGGTTGTTGGAATCCTCTTCATCCACAATCCCTATATCAAAAAGAACCAGGTCGACCGGATGAATCCATCTTGGATGTGCAGCAGCCATGCGGGTGCAGGAGATGAACCCCCACAGGTTGTCTGGTAAAAATCCTTAGAGATAAACTGCTCGGTTCATTCATGAACCCAAATCAGAGTATCCACATCCATGAAAGCATAAGCGTTTATTTCAACTTCCACCTACACAAGAATATCAAAAACAAGATCATGAATTTGTGAAATAATGGCTGAGATGGACATATGGGATGCATCCATTGGAACATTACGATCACCAAGGGGTTGTGTGAGCAACTTTATTGTACTACAATTCCGGGTAGAGTCCCTGCAAACCAACCATTTAGCATCCTGCACTATCTTCCCATATGCATGCTTGAGAGATTCCCAAACCGGTTAGGAAAGATAGTATTTATAATGATAAATGAGCCTCGTTGTAATTCTATTCGAATGGAAATAGTCATCAGCCTCATGTGTGATCATGCTCCAAGTGAATTTTCCAATCAGGTCATCGTTAAATGTGCAAAGGTCCTTTAACCTAAGGGCCCCCATCTCCACAATCATTATGCATTCCTTCCATGCAACTGTAATTAGAATTCTTTAATGTGGTGAAAACATCCATATAAATTTCCAGACCATGCTCTGAAGCTTCTTAATAGGTCCTCTTGGCCATCTATAATGGGAGATGGAATAAAAGAACTTCAATATGATCACTGAATTCACCAAGAAGCCCCTCCCGACAAGTGACATAGCCTTTCCTTTCCAACTGGCCAGCTGATGTACAATACCAGCAGATATTCCTTCAAAATACTACCTTTTCACCCTTCCCCAAAACATTGGTACCCCAAGATATTTGAATAGAAGTGATCCTCTCTTCACCCCAATATACCTTACAATCCCGTTCCTTTTACCAACTAGAACCCCATTCCCAAAAACGATTGAAGATTTGTCCCAGCTAATGGCATGTCTAGCTACCTCCTCATAATGATTGAAGAGGACCTTAATTGAGTATATGGTTCTCCTTGAAGCTTTTGTAAATAATAAGATGTCGTCTGCATACAATAGATGAGATGGAGCCTTGCCACTCACACCAGCCCTGATCTTCTCGTACCATCCCATTTGACAAAGATCGTTGATGCACGTAATGAGACAATCCACTACAAGTGAAAAAATAATTCCAGAAAGTGGATCACCTTGCCTCACCCCCTGGGTGCAAGGATTAAATCCCCTCGGGACCCCATTCACAAGAATTGACATCCTTGTAGAATTGAAAATTATTCGGATCATGTTCAAAAATCTAGAAGAGAATCCATACCGCCTGAGGACATCCAAGAGAAAATCCAATTTTAATGGGTCAAAAGCCTTGGATATGTCTATCATGATCACAAAGTTCCCCTCCTCTGATTTCCTTCTTAGAATATTGACACTCTTAGAGGCCATGAATAGACACTTTTGGATGTTCCTCCAATGGACGAATCCAATTAGTTCATGGTTTTCTTTCCATAAACCATCCCACCCGGCCTTCTCACCATGATCTTACTGATATGTTTGGGTATTGTATTCCCAAGAGCCACCAGTATTATGTCCTTGATGTCAAGGGAATTCTCTTTCTTGGGGATGAGTGCAATAAATCATTAGGTCATATAAAGTGGCATGTAGTAATGAGAGAAGAATTCCATCATGGCCTGCTCTATATCATTCTACAAAATGTCCCAGTAGAACATGAAAAACCTGTTTGTAAATCCATCAGGGACCGAGGCACTCTCCGTGTTGAGAGAGAGGAGGGAGGATCTAATCTCCTCTTTTCCTGGGGCAACAATCAGGTGCTGATTCGACTGATCATCAATATAGGAGCTAATGTTGTTCACCATACTGTGGAAGCATGACTGCCCATTATCAGAGTAAATTTCCTTAAAATAATCAACCAGAACCAATGCACTCTAATTATCCTCTGTGTAGAGTCTCCCATCAATGCTAATAACCTTGGCCCCTCCCCACACCCTCTTTTCATTGTGTAATCTGTTGAAGAATTTAGAATTCATGTCCCCATCCTTTAGCTACTGCACATTAAATTGGTTCATGGCCAATCATTCCTTCACCATTAACAGATCATCAAGATTATTGTGGGCATCAAATTCCTCTTGTGAAACCCTCATATGTTTCCCCTGATCAATCTGAATTATGGACAACACATCCTATTATTTATTGATCTTCTCATCCAATTTTGAAATGGAATCCCTACTCCATGATCTAAGCATCCCCTTCAGAAGCTTCAGTTTCGCGACCATTCTCTACAGCGGACTCCCAATGGTTTCATGTTTCCATGATTATTGCACAAGTTCTCTTCAACCTGGCATTACAAGACATCAATTTTTGAAGGAAAAAGGAAAAAGTGCTGACTTTGTCACCTGATTCTCAACATCAACAACAATTGGGTTGTGATCAGAGTGGTTCTTAGGCAGTGTGAATCCAGAGAAACCATGTGATGTACCTTGACCATCAATATGGAAAAAACATATATCTAGATTGCTATCTTTTTTCCCTTACCAGGTGTATCTACACCATGTAAAATCATCACCAAAAATTGCAACTTGATACAGATTGCAGAAATCAATACACTCAGAGAATTCAGATGTAGCGATCCTATTAAACATTGTTCATGTTTTTTCCTCGGGCTTCTAAACAGTATTGAAATCACAAATAAGCAGCCACTTATGATCCATACTCCTAGATATGACTTTGATCTCCTCCCATAACTCCATCCTCATGACATATGAATTGGAAGAATAAACAAATGATAACGAAATATTCTGTCCAACATTGATACTTCTCACCAGAATAATTAGGGGACTGTTGTCACATGAATTAACATGAATGGTGTTATGCACTAACATCCACAAGTGATAAATAGAGGATGTCGAATCACTGCTAGCCAAAAAACTATATCCTAGGGATTCCCACATAATGCCCTTTCTATTGTCACATTAAACATTAGGTTCCGAAATAATGACAAACAGTGGTTTGTAGGTCAAAATAAAATGTCGAATGGCCTTGAACGTACGAGATTTCACCATACCTTAACAATTATAGTACAGAATCCTTATTTCATACATACCATAACTCTTCTCAGAGGTATCCCATTCTTCTCCCCTGAGGATTTAATTTTCCCTTCTTTCTTTTGACCTCCCTGTCCCTTCTTCAGGCCATGTCCAGGGATAGTGGTGTTATCCTGCTCCTTGACTATCTGCTTTGATCTATTGGCATCCTAACCCTTGCCGGTACATTGGATCTGGAAATCAGTTTTCATAGGAAGCTCATCCACTCCACCACCATGATCCACAGTAGCCGCACCTATACTGACTGTTCCAAATTCTGTAGGTAGATTCCCCTTCACACGCTTTGTCTTGCCATCATTGCCACATATCACAATCGATCCTTCTGCAATATCCTCATCACCTGGACTGATATGATAATTCTCCTCCACATACACCACTGTGATTGCTTCAACCAACATCCCAACTGTGCCTCTGGCATCAGGAATCCTGCCCTCCACATCAGAACGTTGATCCTCCTCCACCTCCTCCAACCAAAGTCTTCCACTCAGAGGGATAATGGTGTTGCTGGACATGAGGGGAGGATCACTGCCCACAGTTATCCTCCTTCGTGCAGCCTTGGTGGGGGAGATCTGAGTAAAATCTCCTACTGGGTCAGAAGCCGGCTGACGATTGATGCAATCCTCACCACCACTTTGAAAACCTATCACAGGCGAGCTGACAGTATGATTAGCCCCCATTCCAATGCACTTCTCCACATTGTCATTATTATGACAGATGACATCCAACTTATCCACTACTGGAGCAGAATCTCCCCCGGGAGGAGGATCCACCTGGGTTTCACCAATCAGGCCACCCATATCCACAACAGGTCCACCGAGATCATCATTTTTCATTGAATCCTTCACTGTTTCTACAGAGGAATAGCCCCCTATGGCTAGAGTCCGCTTTGTCCCAGGCCCAAGAACTTGAACTGCACCATTTCTCTCCGGGTGCTTCATATGGAATTCATACTTACCCTTCCTTCTCCCACACGTTCTCTCATCATGCCCCTTCATCATGCCTGAATGAGAAACCGTGTCCTGCTTACATTCAGTAATTGTTTGCCCAAAGATCAAGATCCTCGAGAAGAATCTTAGCTTCATCTCATACATGATATCAAGCCTCATACTATCATCCCTTTTTGTTTGAACCACCTCCTCCACAAGCGTGATTTCCATGACAACTTCCACCAAAATTTTGTCATAATTCCATAGCATCAGATTCTATGTCTGTCGGTGCATTCGAATTGGATTGCCCACCGAAAAGGAAATATCCCATAAAATCCTTGGGTTCCAATACAACCAATTCAGTTTATAAATTTTGATCCATAGTTGAGTATGCGTACTATGGACATTCATGGGATCAATGATTCTATCCTATTCCTGCACATTCAGGAACCCTGGATTTAGAGAAACAGTACCTTTTCTCTATGCTTTCCTCTTACGTTCATCTGAGGGGAAGACCACATGGTAGTATCCTCTGCCCATCTCTCTCATCCTCCATTCGTCAAAACCCCACACCCTAGCAACCCTTTTAGTCAGATCCTAAAACATCCACAACCTCTCCCCCTTAGCGATTATAACTCTCACAATGATTGAAAATTGGCATAAACATTCCCTTTCTTCCACCGTTTCTTGGTTAGCCATCACATGAGTAGTATTCCCCTTCCAAATCATTGTCCCAGAATGAGGAGCATCATGGTTTGAGAAAGAGGGTCCTGCCGTGTTCTTCCCCACATCCGCAAAATTCCTCACAATCATCGTAGGTACTACATTATTCCCATCACCCTTTCTTGCGAAAGAGAACATCACCCTGTGACTAAGTGGTTCATCAAGAGGCCTCTTACCCCCAGCATCTTCTTCGCATATCCCCAATTTGAGAACGGATGGGTCATCAACATCACCAGCATTGGGGATCTACCCCAGTTCCCCTTGCGACATACTCTCCTACGTAATGTCAATTCCATATCTTCATTGTCATACTACACATTTACAATACAAATCACTTGAGATTTCCCCTTTTCCCTAGACATAAGAGGTTGTTAACATCGGTCATTTTCACAAGAACACGGGTGTAACAACTAATTAACATAATGCCTATTTTCCTTTCACTTGTAGAACATTTGCAGGGGAGGGTCATTTTACCATTCTTTTTCTCCATTAGCATTATTTGACAACTTCTTCCCATCACATCAGTATTCAAATTATCTATGACCTTCCTTTCCAAACATAAAACATTTTTTAGACCCCTTAATGCAATTTCCTTCATGTATCCTTCCACACATTGAACATAAATAAAATAAAATCTTATTTTTTCTATAGTTTTGACTGTTTTTTTGAATTATATCTTACTTTTCTTATCATATCCATGTGATAAATGGGTTACTTCAAACACCATTTTATATGAAGAATACCAGGAAGGTATATATAGAAAAATATGTTCTTGAACTTTTCCCAATCAATGGAGTAAATATTACCTTGTTTACTCATATTCATGATAATATTCCACTGCAAAGTTACACTACATTCCAAGCGATAAGTTCCCATTATATTGTTTGAACATTATTAATACTAGATATTGGAAAATATATTTTTAATGGTGTAGATCCATTTTTAGAAACTATTGAATCATTCATTCCACTTAATGAAGGTGGAAATTTCCTAAATATAATGACAATGTTTTCCCTACATTGGTCATTTGTAGTCGTAGAATGATTCATTGTTTCATAAGGTTTTATGGTCATAGAAAAAATATTCTATATTCCATCTACCATAACATTAGGTTGATCAAGAGGAAAATAATTTCTTTATCAGTCGTATTCACTATTAACATGGTTCCATTAGGGTGATGTTGTTGACTAAAAACAAAAGCATAAAGTATGACATATTTATCATAATGATGAACTACAGAATTAAGAAAAGTTACTTATAGTATGTCTAAATTAATACACATTCCTTAATATATGACACCTCATGTTCATACAAGTTTATTCATAGGAAAATTATATTTAAATACTTCATAATGGTTTATGAATAGTATGTGAATTCCCAAAGCATATCCCTTGGGAGTGTCAACCTAGATGTGCAACAAGGCCCATTGTAATGTACCAGGTTATCATCGAGTCTAGACAGACACTCCTTGTTATTGTTGTTACTTCTAGGTATATCAATTTTAGAGCCACTTCCAATTTTAATATCCAGAAAGGAATGTATTTCAAGGAAACACATATCTCAATACTTTACCAAAATTTTAGGACATTTTACTATACTTTCCTTATAGTTATACTAATCCTTAGAAAAATCCCGATACATATCCTTTGAAATATCCCAAGTGATTATAAAATGGTTTTCTGATCCTAGTTTCCTATGATTAACTAATGTTTTGATTTGATACCATATATAGCGACCTTTGATTTTCATGCATAGAAGTTACATAACTATTGTATAATAATTAATAGAATACACAAATACCCACCAAATTTCGGTATTAGTTTAGTTCCTTTTGAAACATAGAATAAATTATTTCAATTTGTTGACAGATCTTCAACATATCTCATAATGATCTTCCCCTATAATACACTTAAATAAAACCATTCCTTATAAAATTTGGAAATAAAAACATAAGATAAAGGGTAGCCTGAGATGGTCAGTAAGGGTAAAAAATGTATACATGTAAGAATAATCATAACCATATGAGTTTGAGGACACAATCATGAAAATTGAATATAATACCCTAAATAACAAAAATCATAAACAAGAATCATTGAATAATTATTGGAAGTTCATAAAAAATGAATTATATGAAAATAAATAAAATGATCCATGTTAGTATAATATTTGAATAAAACAAGGAATTAATGAAGATACATAAAAATATAATTTGGATTTCTATATTAGTCAGGGTGTCTCTATTAAAGATATCTTAGTAGTATGAGTTCATTCGCCATGCCATTTAGGTATTCATTAATCAATCTCATAACCATCATGATAATCAGGTTTCACTCCCACTACAATCTTGGTATTCATGGTTCACTATCAAAATCATCTTGGCAAATAAAATGGGGTTATTAAAAATCATTCCATCATAGAATAATCCATGCAAAACAGATGGATTCCACAAATATAATTCCATCATTATCATAATAAACCAACAACTATAATAGGGATAATATAATTTATACATAACCCTATCAAATTATTTCATCTTAGATAGAAAATAAATTTGAAAGTACATTTGAAATTAATTCTTTAAGAAAATATCATTTATTATTTGAAAATGTTTTATTTTTCTAAAATCAAATGTAATTTTAAAAGAGAATAATTTTTTTGAAAATAATGATGAAATATTATAAGGGGGTATCCATGTAAATAAGGTGTTATAAAATTTTAAAAATCCATTCATGCCATATAAGTTAAAAAAACTCCTCTTTTACTTTTGTTGAAAAGTCAAAAGCAACATCATTAAGATAACAAAAAATATTCCATTCAATTCATTTATTAAATCTTAAAACATTGGTAAAAAAGAGTTGAAATTTTTTAGAATAATAGTAAATGTCTTCAGGAAAAAAATTTAAAAAACATGGGTGTGGATAATAAATATACCCTAGTAAATACTTACAATAAACAACCTCGAATAATATGGTGATTTTGTAATTATCCCTTAAAAAAATATTGTCGAAAAAATAATATTCCCCATAAATGAAATAAAAATAGATGGGTATTAAAATATCATAATATTGTGGCCAATACTCATAAATTACATTCATTGGATGTATATATACCACATAGAGGAAACGAGTAGTGTAGGAGCATGTTTCTCGCAGAAGTGAAGGTGAGACAAAAATCCATTAACATAGGCCAAGATCCTATCGTATGTGTATAAAAAAATTTTATAGGGGTTTTAAATATAGTATTAACTTATACCATAATGATTATAATATTTATGATGTCATATATGATTCATTTATGACTTTATATTACTTTTTTATTAAAAATTCCATGTTAAGGCAATGTTTCGAGTAATAACCTCCTTGTTAATCATATGTGATTTGAATTTGTATTCTTTTTTATCATTGTTAGATCATTATTTTCTTATTTAAATAGTATAAAAATTATATAAATATCTTATATATTCTTTACATAATTATTTATTTTAATATTTAATTATAAAAAATAGCTCATTCATTGAATTGGTGGGCCTTACGTAAGCATGAATGTTGTTTTCATTTTATTGGTGGGTTTAATGAAATGAATTTACATTATGTATTATTTTTTATGAATAATTTTAAATCCATATATAACATATATTTTCATAAAATTCATTATAATTAATATCCATGTGAAATTTAGGTGACTAAAAATTTACATCACATTGTGGAGATAGTAATCCATACGTACGCAAAATAGAAATTATCATTTTCAAAAAATATTAGATGGTAAAAAGGTATAAATGTTATTATTATTAAATAGTTATAAGTTTTTTAGAGATAATATATAATCATTAAACTCATCTTAATTCTCAGTCATAAAATATGGGAATGTAAAATAGATTACACCATGACGTGGAGACAGTAAATCGTACGTACGTAAGAGTTGTACTTTAAATTTTTGTAAGCTGAATAAAATGATTAATATGGTTGTTAAATAATAACAATAATATTTTAAAATATATTTTATAATGTAGTTACTACCTTATAATATAATAAAAACATGAAGGGGAAGTACAGGAAGAAACAATTTTGAAAGAGTTAGTAAGGAGATTACCTATTCTACGAGGATCTCCATCACGATCTCTTCTCAGGGACACTAGAGTTGTAAATATGAGTGGATGATAACCTCCATATTTTTAATAGGAATTGTTATAAGTGAAATGGGTAGGGTTTGGTTGATCTAGACTGCTCATGGTGGTGTGAGGAAGTGAGGGAGTAGGAGTCCTTTTATAATAGAGGGGATGGGCACTCAAGGAAAATCTTATAATGTTAAATTAATATTAATTAATTTATGAATTCAAATAGATAAAATTTTGGTTATTTATAATATAATATGATTATGGGTTTAAATACCCTCAAACAACTATTTTTAGATATGTTTAGGTAACATTATTAACCATATATTTTGGTTTTTTCCATTAGTTAATCCCCTTAACTCTTGCTATAATAACAATGCTTTTTTACGCTTTTGGTTTATTATAATTACAATAAAATTCCAAAAGTATCCCAAGTGGATAATTTAAGACATATTTTACCATATTCATTTATATTTCTGAATTATTGATTTTTATATATTTTATATCATTTAAAAAATAAGATTTATTTTAAAGAATCATGTATGTCAATTTTTATACTTTTTATATGTTGTCTTTTCAAGAATACCATAACAACATGATAACATAAAAATAAGATATATAAATTATAAATATCATTTATAATTTATCTATAAAATTAGTTTTTTAAATAATTATATCAAATTGTTTTTGTCTTTAAATTTTTAATATTTTTTACTTGATATTTTCTTTAGTTAATAAATTATTGCATCATTATAATAAAAGAATTTTATTAATTGTTTTATTGTATAAAAAACTAAAAAAAATATCATGATGAATATAAAATTATTATATTTAAAATTATTATTTATATTAAAATTTTTATTATGTATAAAGCTATATTAAAAATTATTTACTTATTAAAATTATCAGTATGGCATTTTCAACTAATCATTTCATAAAATATAATAAATGTTATATTCATACCCAAGTAAATTATAAAGGTTATAATTTATTATTAATGTTTATTTTAGTTTAATAGAAATTATCTTATAAATTTATGACAATTTTAGGGTAATTTTATAATTGTATAATATTTTTTTTACTTTAATCACCTAGTTTACCCAAAACTGTGTTAAATAAAAATATAAATTTACAAATGATGCATTTCATAAAAAATTTAATTTTATCTCATTATAATATAAATATCATACTTATTTCAACCATTTATTTACATTTTTCCAAATCCAATACATAGAAGAAAGAAAATTAATTTTAATGCTAATTTCGTTGATGTGGCCACAAGGCTGTTAAAATAAACGTTCAAAAGTTGAATAAGTTTTTATATATAATTTTAATATAAAGTATTAAAACAACCTAATGTAGATTAATATAATTATAATTTATCTATTGTGAAAATACAATATATTTTATGTATAATAATTTTTTAAACGAAAAACATAGTTTTCAACTATGATGTATTATTTTACACTAATCATCGAAAAAAGAAACATCACTAAAAAATAATAAAAATGCCCTCTAAGTTAATTTTTATATTTTTAATTCAAAACTATTGTTCATTTTATCATCATCAGTTTATATGAATTTATAATATCAATTTTATAAATATTCATAGAAATACAAAAATAGTAGTTCCTCTAAGAAAATATTACTTATAAACATATAATGGATTTACCAAATATTATACACATCATTGAAATTTCTTTTATTTATGAAAAAATATTTAAAAATTAGTTATTACTATTTCGTATTACTATTTATAATGTCTAGGTTATAAATATATAATTTAATTAATTATAATATTATTGCTAGGATTCATAGAAACTCATTGTTGTGTGTGATGCATAATAAGATAATATTTCATGTAGTGAAAGATTCCCTTAGTGTTGCATATAAAATAATACTAAATTAGTGAATTTACATAATAAAAAACATTTATATTCAATTTTTGTAATGTGAAAATATCAAAAGATTAAATTAATTCCCATAAAAACTCACAAAATCTCATCGTGTTAAATTTAGAAATACCATTAATATTTCAATAAGGTTTTTATATAATAATGGTCATTTGTATGCGTCTATCTATTCCCATTCTATATGATGATGGTTGGGTAAATATAATTTTTTAGTGAATATTATTATCTTAACAAGATCAAGATCTCGAACATGTATTATCGAGTCCATAATTATGATTTTTTTAATGACATAGAAGGGATAAATACATGTGGAAGGTGAATATTTGATCATGATATCATTAAATGAGAGTGAAAATGGATAATATATCTAATATAAGGTATGTAAACTATTAATACATTGTTATTTCAATTGTAATATCAATTTCATTTAACATTCCCTGAATTTTATGAATATAATTCTTATGCATAACCATGAAAATATTTTGTTAGTATTTATTGATGACTTTGTCATATATTTAATGATAATCGATAAATGTAATGATTATTGATGGATTTCTCAAAATTCATATTGAAATATAAAATACACAATAGTTATTATAGCTTTGAGTTTCTCCAAAATAAGTTATCCAACTAGGGTAATGTGATAAAAAGTAATGGTATATCTTTGGATCACACCATCAAAAAATGTACCTGCCCAGGTAAAATTCATTTAATGAAACCATAGTAAAAGTGAACAAAAACTTCAATCACATGAATCTATATGGTATTGTATATTGACTACCTATATGATTTTATGTGTAACATGGGGATAATATAATATAAGAACCATAAATTCTAATATGTTAATCACATAATCATCAATAATCATCAAAGTAAGTGCAGTGAATGAAAAAAATGATATCTGACCCTTGTTAATAATTAAACATCAACATTTAATACCAAAATGAATCATGGTTTACAAAAATACCTACAATAGAGATATCCTACCTAGATGATAAAAACAAACACAAAATAATTCATAGTTGAGGTGACTCAACTATACATCCTCGGTCCCTCCGCATAATAGTCACCTAATATCTATTTATATCCTCTCTTAACTCATATCACATGAAATCCAAGAATAAGCTCTGTAAATGAACCAGGGATTCCACATTGGGAATTATAATATAACTTATAAGGGCATTACTATGTTACACTATTATAAGCTAAAATAATCATTTTATTAACACATCAGTTAATAAATATAAGAGAAATATAAATCTATGAGGAAATTATATATTGTTATCAGGACTTAACTATAACACCACAACACCTAAATTCACCTATTATGGACCATGCTAATGTTAGGACTATCATAAAACATAATCCTTCAAAATTCCTCATCTCTCAGTTTAATAAACTCACATTTAGTGTTGAACAGTACCCCTAACATAGGATAGGGTATTATAATATGACTGAATCTCATATATTGTTTAACACTTAAACCATCTCAAAGATGATGAGGTCTTACAACACTCATCAGTCCACAACCATCTAACTCAAGGTGAGATCCTATAACATTTCACATTCCATACCTCTCACCACAAACCTCTCACTCACAATGAGATATCATAAAACATCATATACCAGCATTCATACCACATCATATATCACCACCCTCTTACATTGGGTGGGAGCTTGTGAAAAAATATTTTACCAAAAACCTATCACTCATAGTGAGTTTTCCTATAATTCTCATACCTACATCATATCACATATAATTTCTCCATCATTTTCACTCAATATTCGATCTCAAATCCACTGCACAACGTGGAAAATGTATAATAATGATAAACACAAGGTATGAAAATACTCTATACTAGTTATTAACTAGACAAAAAATAATATCAAAACTATATATCAATAATAATTCCACGCATATGACACAACATCATCAGCATGACTTAAATCTTCATCTGTATCCTTCAACATTATCATTAAATATACAATTATTAATATGATATTATTTCTTCCTTCCATACCCAAATCACAATATCCTCTAATATGTCATACATTGACAAATAAACACTATTATTATCCCTCATTAATTATAGTTCTCTATAGGGAACCTAAAAACAACATATCAACATCAATTGTTATATATTAGAAATATTTAGTTCCCAAAAAAATCTAGATATAGCCTCTTACCATCACTACCCACTCTTTCAATGACTCACACTATCTTTAAAATCACTCTCATGTTCCAATTTAATTACATATGGACCCCCATTTTTAGGTTATCATATTATGAGAGTTTATAATCATCATGTTCCACTGGTCATTCTCTAAGTGTAGATACTATCCTTTTTCTTGAACTCGTCACATTGTTATACCATGCCCAATGGTTCAATATAGAAAATATAATCATCTCTATTATCCTACTCACCACACTCTATGAGTTATGGGGATCCAAGGATTACGTATATTCATTCCCACAAAATTACCTATGGATAACACCAACTAGTCCATTTAAAAACTGAAAAATTAATGGAATCCCATATACAAAATCACTATGGATGGCCCTATAGAAAAAATACTATGATAATCCACTATCACTTTAGTGTCCCTTAATTGATTTTTGAAATCAAAACCTTTTTGGCATAAAACTTATTTTTCTCTTAAATTACAAAGTATAGATGGAAAAATAATTCAACAAAAATAGTAATTTAAATAATCCATTAAAATTATACAATAATTATATATCCCCATTGAAGGTTATTTAATTCAAAAAACATCAGTTCATAAATCCAGATACATAAATTTATATTGTTATGTATTAATGGAACCACCAATCATAATTATTATTTTACTATTTAAATACATGATTTCACAACTTTTAACTAAAACAAAAGTGAGTATTAGTATGATTCTAAATTCAAATAGGGCACTATATTCCATAAATAATTAATTTTAAATTAATATAATTGATTACTCAATTTAATCCAAGGATGTATAATCACCACAATTACATTGTGTATCCATCTATGGACATAACCTCATGTAATCATACCCAAATAGACAACATAATTATTTGGAAAAAACTAAAATCTCAATCCTCAATAAAATATATACCGAATTGGTTTTTAATTCTATTGCATCAAGGGAAAATTCCCAAATAATCCACTGGGAAATCATTCTCTTAAAAAAGAGATGAATGTGTTTCAATCCCCCTATTTTGACATCTACAAGCCACCATACCTCATAGAGTACTCCAATCGAGATTATTTTATAGTGATTTGGTTGAATCGTCATAAATAACCTCAATTTAACCACCCAAAATAAGAGTTTAAACCATGAAGATAATGTGAGGCGAAGGAAGTGGGATATTACATAGCATAAATATAAATAAAAAAGCCTCAATCAACATTCGATTAGATGGGGAGCTAGTAGATCAAGAAGGGGATAATGGTGAAGTATCTAATCCAAAATATCATATCACAATCATTCACTAGAAAATTAATCAAGGTGGCCTAACAAGAAATGGATGGTGTTACCCAAATTTTAACCCCCCACATCCTATCAGGTACATGGTTGGAGGAAACATTGTACTTGTTTCTCTATACAACCACTTTCATTATGGGGGTCACATCGGGTACCAAGTGTACCCTTAATTAGTAGTTGTTTTACCCCAATCGTGTACTAAGAAGATATTTTACTTAAGTTAGAAACATCCTCACCACTTATATCCTCTCCTAATTCACCTAATCACACTCTAAACACATAACTTCGTCTGAGAAGACAAATAGATATGTAAAAAATATAATAATGTGATGGGAAATCCAAACTCATCATAATAAATTTTAATTTAATTAAGAATGATCCTCTGTGATCCCTTTCCACTCAAGATAAGCATCAGAATCTAGATCCACCATTAATGATGGATTCTTACTAATAAAAACAACACGGTTTAGATACAAGAGTGAGTACTTCATGTTTTGTTTTGAAGACACACAAAAAATGATTCCCATTGATTGGTACATATTAAAAAATATTGGTGACACTCAAACCACATTCTTGAAAAATTTTACATGCATAAACACCTGTCATCTCCTCAATGCATCATTTTCCGTAAATAATCATAAAAAAACCCTGATACCATCTCTTAATCCAAAAAATAATTCCATCCCCAAAAAAATATTGAACTAATAAGATCTACCCATCCAATTTCCAAATAATAATGTTCCAACCAAAATGAAGATAACCACCACTATAGGGTAATAAAAAACATCCTTAGATTCATAACAAGATCTAGCATAGCATACATTCATCCCAAGAATCAAAAATTTCATCAACCAAAAAATTAATCCAACATTCATCAATGCCTAAAATAGGCTACCACCATCGAATACATGGGTCACACACCATGCAATAATAAGATTCTACCCACTATATGACTATCCACGCCATTATCCCTAAAACATCCCATAACCATGAAAATAACATTATGTGAAGTCCATTACAGATGGAATATGCTCATCAATAACCATAAACCATAACCCCTGAGTCACATTTCTGAGAAAGATAGTGTAAAAGTG
This sequence comes from Viscum album, assembly GCA_963277665.1. Lineage (NCBI taxonomy): Eukaryota > Viridiplantae > Streptophyta > Magnoliopsida > Santalales > Viscaceae > Viscum > Viscum album. The sequence continues at coordinate 1,469,083,881 of OY728163.1, read as the reverse complement.
ATATGACCATCCCTGACCTTATCCAATCTATCCTCTGTTTTCATGAATAACAAGTGACATTCTATTGGGATATTTTAAAAATCACTCATTTGGTACCATACATTTCAAATTTTAATATGGTACAACACAATATCTCTCTCATTGATTCCATAAAAAACCATTCAATTACTCCATCTAACCTTGTATAAGGATTCTAAAATCCATAATAAAACAATTTAACTCAACCATAAGGAATCCAGATACACATTACAAACCATTACTATGACCACTACCTCTTAACTGAATATGTCCACCCCATTATGGATTTTAATATGATTCATAGAATCATAAAATAATCCTTTATGAACCTAAAAATAATAAATTGGTGACCCAAAAAATACTCTCACAAATATTTCATTTTCAATCCTCCATTGAGTGTTTTAATGTTTCACCACCTTCCCATTTATAAATTATCTTCACTAGGAAATTAACCATCAAAGAAAATTTTTAATTACATAAGACAACCAAAGAAAAAATATTATAATGATTTTTCAATAATAATTAGACTCTCACATATTTTTTATTACCCAATAACCCATATATCATCCTCAAACTATTAACCATAATTGATCCTGATTTCCCCAAATAAGACATATCTAAAACCCATATCCCTTAAAAATAATTATTTCATATGATTATTACACCAACCAACCTCTAATGATCAATATAACTTATTTAAATTTCAATAAAATAGTTCCAAAACCAAAAAACGACGTAATTTTATGGACTAAATCCATGATATTTAAACTATATATCAAATTTTATAAATATGACATGACCCTTACAAGGAACCAAGGTTCATTTTTTCGAAGTAGTCAAGGAAAAAGATGGACAAAATAGAACACTGGATCCCATTCTGATTGATAATTTTGATAAAATACAAGCATATAACTACACTCATTCCTTTATAGACAATATCAAACCTAGAACATAACACAAGAAACAAAACATGTTCATTTTTCCCTTGGTTTAATAAAGGCCACGTAACCCATTTTAGCCTACCCAAACTATCAACACAGAGGGAAAACAATGAAACATTCCCCTAATGATATTCTCAACTCACTCTATACATATTCACATCATCATCTAAAATTTGTATCATGATAAAAATATTTACCTACAAAAAGTCCTCTAACTGACGAACACCTCCCTCACTACCACATCACAATACCAAATGTACAAGAATTCATAATCAATATAGGTACTCACATTCCAATACCTAACTATTTTGGGTAATTTTAAATCATGATAAGAACATTAATCACATCCTAGAAAAAGATATAAAAACCCACTATATTTCATATTATGTAGATAAATATTAAGAGATTTTTTAGGAAAATTATAAATATGTTAATGTTAATGTTTTAACTAATAGATAACTATTTCCATCCACTTCTCAAAAGAGTTTAATTATTATAGTACTCAATTTTTATACCTCTTTTAATAAATAAAATATTATCCATAGATAGTCATTCACATGTATAGGTACAAATTTATTATTATTATACTTTTTATACTCATGCCTTCTTGGTACAATGAGAAAGAGTAAAAAATAAATATTAGTTCCTCCTAGAATATCATACTTCAATCAATTACTCAAGATTAGTATTTGATATAAGTTAATGATAATATTACATTGAAACCTCATCCTTCCTAATTCATTGATTAAATATGCCCAAGAATAAGGTCTATCTCCATAACTAACAAAATGATACCACTAATTACAAGTCCCAAATAATATAAAAACTAAAAACAATACACAAATATACTTGTTTGAACACTTAAATTAAATCTATTGAATAAAACCCAAGTGAGAGTACTCTAAAACCCCATGAAAAAACCCAAAATTCAATAGGTCACCAACTATCAATAAGTGTATATGATGTACATGATTGAAATATATTCATAGTACAATAAAAAAATAAAACTCTAATAACAGAATCATCCACACACATTAATGTAAGAAAATGTAATTAGAGGTTTATGGTAAGAATTTATGTCATATAAAATTAAAAAGGAATCATACAATATTAAAAAATATTAAATATTTATAACCCATTATTTCAATCATAACCAATAAAAAAAGGAGACTCAGTAATATAAAACATGTCCCTCCTTGAACCAGTCTCCAATAATTTCTCTAGCTAATCCTGTTAGTTCCTCCTCTACCACCTATCACCTACTATCAAAATATATGTTTTTCATATTCATTATGTTATCCTTGTATGGTGTGACTGTATAACATATAAGGGTATCAAAAATTTACTCATATTAAAACCATCAGATAATGTATACATATAAATTAATATAAATCATCCAAAAATAAAAAACATACAAAAATTCATGTTAGGAAATCATCTAATAACAAGGACACCAAGACAATTGATGACACAAGTTATGATTAATTCAAGTGGAAGCATTAGTTCCAAATTAAACCAAACCACATACCTTGTATCTCTACACATGAACCAATGAAAAATTCCCAATCGATACCATTTTTTATAGGTTATAGTAGCATACCATCTCTAGATTCCATACCCACACTCACATTATCACCCCCACACATGGTGAATAGTTATACCACATCCCATACCTACTTACAATCAATAAATCTGTGGTCTTATACCATATCTCAATTCACATCAGCCACCACCAATATCCATTCAATTCATATCTCATACCACATCATATTACATGTTGCAAAACACATCAAAAATAATCATCCTCTCACATAGTATGAGGTTTTAACCCTATTTTTTATAGTAACACACTCTCACTCAGGATGAGGTTTGATGAATGTCTCATATTGGAATCATATAATGACTTATATCTCAACGTTATATGATACTATGACATCTCAATACTACTATAATATATGAACAAATAATAATAATAAATACAAAAGAGAGGAGTCTGATATCCAATCCCTGGCTAGCAACACCCTTTTCAATACCATGATCTTTACAATAATTTATCACCTAAAACTGAAAATAACTACCTTGAATATCTTTTTCATACATAAAAATATAATCAACATATGGATATTTAATTTTTTATGATGATCCAATTACATTAGCCCATACCTAAATCACAATTCCATCCCATGGGTAATACATGGACACACTACACACTAGGGATCTCCCTAAATCCACCAAAATCCGCATTATTGGACTTGGAAAAATATAACCACATTAATCCCAAACCCTATATCATATTTAGTACTGAACTACACCCCAAGGATCCCAATTCACATCACTAGCCATTCCAAACATAATTCTAAATTATATCTAAGGCCATCTCATTTCCCATACTACTCTGTCAGGAGTCCCATATTAATGAAACACTATATACCCTCTTTATATTAACAAAGCTCCACTAGTAATGATACGAGGTGAGTGAAAACCCACATCCATGAGACTACCATATGTTTAAAATATTCCCAATGAATAAACAAGACCATTAAGATCATATTGATCATTCTAAAATATATCGATGAGTTCCATGCTCTCAATGTTATTCCCATTTCCATTTCCACACAATTTAATAGGTCTTTAACCAACTACTCCACATGATAAGGAATAAATACATAGACAACTATATAAAAACTCACTATGGAGTACCATATTCATTAAATATAACATATCATTATCCTAGATATATTTAGGGTCCCTTATTTTTTTTAACACCATGCTCCTTTGAATCTTAGTCATTGAGAAAATATTGAATCCCCCCCCCACATAAGTCACATTACTTCAACCTATATAGTGATTTATCTATGTTTTTATAACTATTATAGAACCATTTTTTCCTATTTAGGCAACTCATAATTAAAAAAGGTACACACATGAAGATTCATCTATATATGTTTGTGGCTATGTATTAAAGGGAATACCTAGATCACTATCAATTTTTTATCCCAATTCATTATCTACATACCTAAAACAAAGAATTAATCATGTATTTTAATTAAATATTTACCCTATATCATTTCACAATCTACGAAAATATATTTATAACAATTTATATTTAATAAATAAATTTAATGTGTGTAGATAATATAACCTAACCGTCATAGACAAGCCTCAAAGACTATAAACTAATGTAATGGAACCTGTATCACCCATGGAATGCTTCAAAAAAACAAACCAAGAAAATACTGATCATAAAATACTAAATCAATCAGTAATTAAATTCTATTTTTAACCCCTGGAAAGCATCACCATGAAATCCACATATAACAAAAGTGAACAAATGGTGTCCCCACACCTTTTTTATGTCTAAAAGGATATTCAAAATTAATATATACCATATCTATATCATTCCACCATGAACAAGTGGAATCATAAAAAAATTGACACAACCACTAAAAATATGATAAATAACCCCAAAGAGTAATGGAAAAGGAAGAAGAGGTAGATTACCAAGAATTGATGAAATGAAAAACCCAAGTCAATGATTAAAGGAGAAAAATGGGGGAAATGGGTAGAAGAATGTGTGAGAACATTGGACAAAATATCTTCTTTAATTCCACCACATTGAAAAATAATTATGTTTGATGATATGGAATTGTTGGATCACTATTAAATTATGAAACACACCATTAGACTATTAGGAATCCAATTAGATCCCCTCATGTTCCTAGTTTCCTTCTAAGGCCCCCATGTATTTTGGGTTCTCACTAGGTACCGGGTGACCATTTACCAGGTACATGAATATTCTGAAACATAAGGAAGAATCATAGCCATGCATTTATTCTATATATGATTCTAATAAGAAATATTGGAATACCTAACATCATGTAAGTACACCCCGTACTAAAGTCTCAAATTCCAAATTCCTATTAAAAATATAAATTCTTTATGTTCAATTCCATTGGGCCACAAAAAATAAATCCCATCTAAATTTTACATCCCATAATGACAAATGTAGTTACAATAAATTAGATTGATGATTTTCTTATGAGAATATCTATAATAATTATCCATATTTTTCATAGATTATATAATCACCATTAATTCATTGTGAGAAAATTCTCTTGATTGAAAAATATAATAACCATGCTTATTCTAAAAGGTGTAATGTTTCTCTATATAGAAGAAAGAGAAGAATTATTCAATGGTAATAAGATATGGCGTTGTTCCCAAAAATTATAATACCTAAAGAGTGGAGTAGAAATATATAATATTATTTTTAAAACATTATATTTTTTTTTCTTGATAATGTCCTCATGAAAAAATGATATTTCTTTCTCTCCACATCAACTATATAGAGATATTAAAATAATAAAAGAACATATATAATTTTAACTTTTTCATGAAAATAGGCCAATCCAATGGGTTTCATGAAAAAATTCCAACAAAATAGATAAAAACAATCCTTTTATTAATATATGGTTACAAGATAGATCGTTAACATAAATGTAACACCCGAGACTTTTATGTTATATAAATCATCAAAGGAATCTTTTTCTACACAACACTTGCTTGGCTTGCATTACACGCAATCGCGACCTTCCTCGATAGCTTGCGTCGTACGCAATACCGAGTTTCACTAAACAACAATATGCTATTAAAACTAGCCGTTATGAATAGTAATAACCACTTTTTGAAAATTTATAAATTTTATTTTTCAAAATGGACTTCATTTTTGGACTCAGAATATCGAAATTAGCCTAGGGTGAAATTTTGGTATTTTTCCGAAAACTTTCAATTTTTGATGAATAGTGAAACCACTAAGTGGTAGGTTAAAAACTGAATTTTGCATAAAACTTAATTTTACCGCTTCTGTGAATGGAATTTCAAAAATCCGAGAGACACGGTTAATATCAAGGACTAAAATGTGGTTCAATGAGATGAAAATAATTTTTTGGTGAATAGTAACTTTTTACTATTTTTACCGCGGTTAATAGTAAATAGGGTAACTAAGGGTAAATATGATATCAATATTACCCTAACACATGTCATAATTCTATTGGACAAGTGTAATTCGACCAAAAACAAACTTAGGAATAAAATATGACCATTTAGGCCCACTTGGATTAGAATAGGACATTTATTATTAATTTATTTAAAGAAGGGTTAAAATAGTTAAAATCAAAGTTTAATAAGTAAATCATTTTTAATATGGGGTTATACATAATCTAAATTCGATTGTAAATATTCATTAGAAAGCTAAGAAGATTTCCTACATGATGGTATTTTATTTGTAATTTTTAGACATCAAATAATTTATGTTATTTATGACACAAAGATGATGCAGTAATTATCTTATTAATGAAATATTGACAAAATTGATAATATAAATACCAAAATAAATGTAATTTGAGACTTTTTATGAATTACATTAATTTTCTAGGTTACTATGATATATTATTGTTGATTTAATCAACTTGGTTCGAACATATAATTCTGTTATGACTTTCACAAAAATCATATATCAAATAGTGTCAAAATTGACACAAAATAGTGTTTAAATCAAATATTATATTATTAATTGTTATTTTATTCCTAAAAATCTAAGGTTCGGCCAAATGACTTAGATAAGGATATATCTATTAATAATAAACAATTTGGGGTTCGTTTGGCATGTTATAGTAAGTGTATTAACCATATAGTGAAAGAAAACAAAAAGACACGGTAAAAGTTAAATTAATTAACTTAGAGTTAAATCTAATTGATAAGGTTAAAATAATACCCTAAACTTGTCTAAATCCTATTGGTTGATAGGATTTAGACCCATCCCCACTTTAGCTTCTAAATAAGACCCTTTGGAACCATTATAAACCGATTTTGACTTTAATATAGAATAATATTTTGAGATATTCCTAAGGTGCCCCTCTCCTCCCTTATAAAAGGGCACCTCCTCCCCCTCCTCCTCACACCAATTTGAGCACTCAAGCTCGGCCAACCCCTGCCATTTTCTCCTCTCCACTTCCCTAGAATAATCCTAGAGGTCCTGGTCTTCTCCAAAGACCAATCTTAGTTCCTTAAGTGGAGGATTCAAAGAGGCGTTCCAAAGAAGAGGTAATATCCATTACCGATCTTTTCAATTTCTTTCTTCTTCAACTTCTTCTTCTTTAGTTGTTTAATGATAAAGTAATAACATCAGTATTACTTACATACTGATATGTTATTATAAATATGAAAAAACCCTAATTCACCTTCTATCCATCCTACGGAAAAATGAAATCACCGCGCGTGCGTACGAACGGAATACCGTCTCCACGCCGTGGTGTAATCTATTTTCCACCATCACCTTACAAGGATGGGTATAATGGTGTAATGAGTAACTATATATGATTATTATTAAGTAATATTGATACTGAAATAATATATATATATACTCCAATACAATTCCACGATCATATGAACGATATCATCACTCGTGCGTACGTACGGAATACCGTCTCCACGATGTGATGCGATTCGTTCTACATGATCTTCATTTAATAATGATTATATAAATGAATTGAATGAATGAATATGGTATATACTACACTAATAACATTCTGGAAATGAATTATCTATAACCTAAAGATAAGAATAAGAATTTATTCAACAAAACACGCATAAGAACAAAAAGTTATAGAGACCCGAGTAACAAGTAACAATGAAATATTACTAACAAGAAGTTAATAATCTCATATCAATATGTATGATTCTGGAATAAGTCAATAACTTTATTTAAACCATTATACAGGAGCTTCGGACATGAACAAAGCAAATTGGACCTAAGGTAAGGGAAATATCACAATCTCATTTTTATCCGAGATTGTTTATTCGTAAGTATTTACTGGGGTGTATTTTATCATCCACATCCATGTTCCCTCAATATGTAATATTGTTTCCATCCACTTGAAATAGTTTAAATCCAATTTTACCCTTAGGTGAGTCTTTAGTAAAGAATATGAAAGGAATCTTTTGTCGTTTTTCCGTACGAGGTACTTTTTGACTTTTCCGACAAAAGTACGAAGAATGTTTTTTTAACTTATACGGCATGAATGGATTTTTAAAACATTACTTCAAAGAAGCTTCCTTTACAAGTTTTCAAGTTTATTTTTAATCAACTTATTTTATTTTAAAGTTGTATGACATGTTATGAAAGGAAAAATATTTTTGAAGAAGAAAGGATATTTTCCTCAAGAATTCAATTCAAGTGTTTTATCAAAATTATTTTCCATCTAAGATAATAAAGGGTTCTGTTTCTATCCATATTTTTACATTGGTTTGACTATGTTGTGATGGAATTATGATTATGAATTCCTTTATCTTATATGAATTTATTTATGATGTCATGATGTTTCAAGAATCCCATTTTTGTTATATGTGTTATGCGATGATGTATGTTTTATGATTATGTGGCACACATAAGAAAGGATTCATTATAAGATGGGTGGGACCTATATCTCCCTCCAATGCATTGGGTAATGATTTTATATCTCATGAGATAGACATGGCTGGAACAGAAGGTTATTTCGGTTCAGTGATACAGGACTGAAACGAGGAGTGAACTCGGTTCAGAAAGGGACTTTGTCCACTAAGATAGTCTTGGCAATGAGTCATGACTAACAAGAAATGATTTCCATGATTATGTGTGCATGACACAAAGTTTCAAGTTTTATGTTATGATTATGGGGATCTCATTTTCACTTCTATGATTTATTCCATGTTAAGATATTATGATCTCTTTTGCAGGTTTTGATAAAGATATGATATGATTTTTATTTCCTTTATTTGCCCTTGCTGAGCATTTGAGCTCACCCTTTTATGTTTTCTTTTCCCCAGGTCAGGAAGATGGATATTAAGTAGAATATGCTAAAAGGGACCCTAGATATGATGTAATAAATGGGAGACACTGTAGAAGATTTATGAACCAGTTGTTTATGTTTCCCAGTTTCTAAAGACACTATACCTATACGGTCCTTTGTGGTTTTGTCATATGTTGTAATAAGTGTGCTTCAATTTTGAAGTATTAACAATGTATGTAAAGTGTGGGTTGTTATAGTTGGTACCAGAGGAAAGGTATAGTCAACCTTTGGAAACTAGGATGTGAAAGCCTTAGTAAGAACCCTAAGGATAAGTCTAAGCATAGAACACAATCTTAGTGTTTTAGAAATGGCCTTGAATAACCTAGGATAAGACCTTAAGCATGAAAATTTTATTCCTGAATTATGTGGTTTCCTATTATAATTAGTGTTGCTCACACTATTCTTCTTGGTTTTAGTCAATGGATGGAACCCGAAGGAACCGTGTTAATGCGGAATGCGATGTGCAATGCAATGATTGTCCCCCTGAGCAACCAAACGATATGGGAGCTGGAATGCAAAATCTTGTAGCCATGCTCACACAACTTTCTCAAGCTATGAATCATGCAGGATTTCCAAACGAACAAAGGAGGGAGCAACATTCTGTTGAATCCTTCATGAGGCAGCGTCCACCATCTTTCAGCGGGTCTACTGATCCATTAGTTGGTGAACAATGGATTAGTACTACTGAAAAGATATTTTCAGTTCTTCAATGTTCTGAGCATGATAAAGTCATCCTAGCAGTGTATCGTTTGGAAGGAGATGCAGATCAATGGTGGAATCTTGTTAAGAATACGAGGCAAAGGGATGAAATTGAGTCTATGGAATGGGACGAGTTCAAGAACTTATTTTTCAATAAGTACTTCCCTCGTATTCTCTGAACAAAGATGGAGAAAGAGTTCCTTGAACTGAAGCAAAGGGATGATGAATCTGTTAGTACCTATGAAGCAAATTTTACAAGACTTGCAAGGTACGCTTCTGGTATTATTATCCAACCTGAGAGTAAGATCGATCGATTCTTTAGTGGCTTAAAACCAAGTCTTTGAAGGGCGTTAGCCATAAGGGACTTCAATAGCTACGAAGAAATCGTTCGATGTGCTCTCAAAGTCGAGATGGAGATTGGAGTAACCCATCAGTCACATGGGTTTGATAAGAAGAGGAAGATGGAATTCAAAGAAAAATCTAAAGAGCACACGGAAAAGAAGATGAACTTCCCCTTATGCTCAAAGTGTGGAAAGAAACATGGAGGGAGTTGTCTTAAAGGGACAAGTAAATGTTTTAAATATGGAAAGGAAGGTCATCGGGAATTTGAATGCCGTGATAATGGGAAGAAGATGTATAATGATGCAAACAAAGGAAGGGATACACAGAATGAACCTACTACACTTCAATGTTTCAAGTGCAAGGAGATGGGGCATTATGCCAATCAATGCCCAAATCCAAGGGTTGATGATGATGGTCGACGTCAACAAACTCTTAAGGCTAAAGACAAAGGAAAGTCACATGCAATTTCTATCAGCGAGGTGGAGTACGATAACGATGTGGTGAAAGGTACACTTACCATCCACTCTAAAGTAGCAAATGTTTTATTTGATTCTGGATCCACCCACTCTTTTATTTCTGAAAAATTTTCTAAGGGTATCACCGTATTACCTCAACAATTAGATGTTGAGTTAGCTGTGACAACACCTAATGGCACATCAATCGCATCAGAAGTTTATAATTCTTCTCCAATCGAAGTTTGTGGGAAAGTGCTTCCTGCAAATCTTGTGATCCTTCCTTTAGTGGAATTTGATGTGATTCTTGGCATGGATTGGCTTTCTCTACATGGAGCTCATATCAATTTCCAAAGAAGGGAAGTCACATTTCATATTCCAGATCAATCTACGATCGTATACCAATGCAAGGATGAACATAACCTTCCAGTGGAAATTTCTTCCATCTTATGGGTATTGATTCCACTAAATGAAGGTTATTTATCTCAAATGGTTGGTGAGAAACTCACGATTAAGAATATGCCCATTGTACGGGAGTTTGATGATGTCTTTCTGGAGGAATTGCCGGGTCTTCCACCAAATCGTGAAGTTGAGTTTTCAATAGAACTCGTACCGGGTGCTTTGCCTATTTCAAAGACGCCTTATAGAATCGCCCCAATTGAGTTGCAGGAATTGAAGAAGCAACTCCAAGAGAATCATGATAAGGGATTCATACGCCCTAGTGCGTCACCTTGGGGAGCACATGTTCTATTTGTTAAGAAGAAAGATGGATCAATGAGACTCTGCATTGATTATCGAGAACTTAACAAGATCACTATCAAGAACAAATATCCTCTCCCACGCATTGATGACTTATTTGACCAACTACGCGGAGCTCAATACTTTTCCAAGATTGATCTTCGTTCAGGGTATCATCAATTAAGGGTCAAAAGGGAGGATATACCAAAGACGGCTTTCCGTACAAGGTATGGACACTATGAATTTATAGTGATGCCATTTGGTCTTACTAATGCCCCTGCTATCTTCATGGATCTAATGAATAGAGTCTTTAGAGACTATCTTGATCAATTTGTGGTAGTCTTTATAGACGATATTCTTGTCTATTCAAAGAGCAAGGAAGAGCATGAAGATCACTTGAGAATTATATTGAAGACCCTGAGAAAGGAGAAGCTTTATGCCAAATTTACCAAATGTGAATTTTGGCTTCAAAAAGTTGCATTTTTGGGTCATATAATCTCAAAAGAGGGGATATCTGTGGATCCAGCAAAAACAGAGGTTATCGAAAGATGGTCAAGACCAACAACAGTAACTGAGATCCGAAGTTTTCTTGGTTTGGCTGGTTATTATCGACGTTTTGTAAAAGATTTTTCACGATTATTTAATCCACTCACCAAGTTGACTCGGAAAGGAGTTAAGTTTGTCTGGACAGAGGAATGTGAATAGAATTTCAAGGAGTTGAAAAGAAGGTTATCCAGTGCACCTGTGCTCACACTGCCTTGTAGTGGAGAAAGGTTTGTGATCTACAGTGATGCATCCAAGAAGGGATTGGGGTGTGTTCTTATGCAAAATGATATGGTGATAGCTTATGCCTCACGACAGTTGAAAATCCATGAGCAAAATTACCCAACACATGATTTGGAGTTGGCTGCGGTAATCTTTGCATTAAAGATTTGGAGGCATTACCTTTATGGTGAAAGGTGTGATATTTATACTGATCATAAAAGTTTAAAGTATATTTTCACACAAAAGGAGTTGAATATGCGTCAAAGAAGATGGTTGGAGCTGATTAAGGATTATGACTGCTCAATCCATTACCACCCTGGGAAAGCAAACAAGGTGGCAGATGCATTAAGTCGACAAGACCATGCTAGTTTATCCATGATGAGGATCACAAAAGATCCAATATTTATGGATTTACAAAGGATGGATCTTTGAATTATAATGGAAGGGGAAAAATCTTATCTTTCTCAAATGAATGTTCAACCATCTATACATGTGAAGATTAAAGAGGAACAGAAAGAAGATGTCGAGTTACAAAAGAAGGTGAGAAATGTTCCTGAATTCAACCTTGATTGTGATGGGATAATAAAGTTCAGGAATCGGGTTTGCGTTCCTCCCATCCCCAAATTAAAGAAAGAGCTGCTGGATGAGGCTCATAGTTCTTCATTCTCTATTCATCCTGGAAGCACGAAGATGTATAGGGACCTTAAAGAGTACTTCTGGTGGGATGGCATGAAAAGAGATGTTGCTGAATATGTCTCTCGATGCTTGGTTTGTCAACAAGTTAAAGCTGAGAGACAGAAGTCTAAGGGGATGTTACAACCATTACCCATACCCGAATGGAAATGGGAAAACATCACTATGGACTTTGTCACAGGACTTCCTAAAACATCCAAAGGCAATAATGCTATCTGGGTCATAGTTGATCGTCTTACAAATTCTGCACACTTCATTCCTATTAGAGAGGATTTCTCTCTAGATCAGCTTGCCAGGATATATGTAAAGGAAGTGGTAAGATTGCATGGAGTACCACTTTCTATTATATCTGATCGAGATCCGAGATTTACCTCGAAGTTCTGGCGAAGTCTTCAGCATACTCTGGATACAGAGTTGAGTTTCAGCACTGCTTATCATCCCCAGACAGACGGTCAGTCTGAGAGAACAATTCAAACCCTAGAAGATATGTTGAGAGCTTGCTCTATGGATTTCAAAGGAGGTTGGGATAAACACCTACCTTTGGTGGAATTTTCTTATAATAATAGCTTTCACTCCAGTATTCAGATGGCTCCTTATGAAGCTCTCTATGGAAAGAAATGCAGGACTCCAACTTGCTGGGATGAAGTTGGGGAAAGAAAGCTATTAGGACCTGACCTCGTTGATGAAATGGCAGAAAAAGTTAGATCTATTCAACAACACATAAGAGCAGCTCAGAGTCGACAGAAAATTTATGCCGACAATCGAAGAAAAGACCTAGAGTTTGAAGTAGGCGATAAAGTGTTCTTACGAATATCTCCCTGGAAGAGGGTTATGAGATTTGGAAAGAAGGGGAAGTTGAGCCCTAGATATATCGGTCCTTTTGAAATACTGGATCGTGTTGGGAAGGTAGCTTACCGATTGGCGCTTCCACCGAATCTCTCTCAAGTTCACGATGTGTTCCACGTATCTCTCCTGAGAAAGTACATACCAGATCCTTCACATGTACTCAGCTCAGAAGTTGTACCGCTGGAGCAAGATCTTTCTTATGAAGAACAGCCGATAGAGATTCTGGATCGTAGCGAAAAAGTCCTACGAAACAAGACCACTCGCTTGGTGAAAGTTTTATGGAGGAACCACCAACTTGAAGAAGCTACATGGGAGCTTGAGGATATGATGAGGGAGATGTATCCTCATTTGTTTGTTACAAAGTGACGAATTTCGAGGGCGAAATTCTTTTTAAGGGGGGTAGAATGTAACACCCGAGACTTTTATGTTATATAAATCATCAAAGGAATCTTTTTCTACACAACACATTCTTGGCTTGCTTTACACGCAATCGCGACCTTCCTCGATAGCTTGCGTCGTACGCAATACCGAGTTTCACTAAACAACAATATGCTATTAAAACTAGCCGTTATGAATAGTAATAACCACTTTTTGAAATTTTATAAATTTTATTTTTCAAAATGGACTTCATTTTTGGACTCAGAATATCGAAATTAGCCTAGGGTGAAATTTTGGTATTTTTCTGAAAACATTCAATTTTTGATGAATAGTGAAACCACTAAGTGGTAGGTTAAAAACTGAATTTTGCATAAAACTTAATTTTACCACTTCTGTGAATGGAATTTCAAAAATCCGAGAGACACGGTTAATATCAAGGACTAAAATGTGGTTCAATGAGATGAAAATAATTTTTTGGTGAATAGTATCTTTTTACTATTTTTACCGCGGTTAATAGTAAATAGGGTAACTAAGGGTAAATATGATATCAATATTACCCTAACACATGTCCTAATTCTATTGGACAAGTGTAATTCGACCAAAAACAAACTTAGGAATAAAATATGACCATTTAGGCCCACTTGGATTAGAATAGGTCATTTATTATTAATTTATTTAAAGAAGGGTTAAAATAGTTAAAATCAAAGTTTAATAAGTAAATCATTTTTAATATTGGGTTATACATAAGATAAATTCGATTGTAAATATTCATTAGAAAGATACGAAGATTTCATACATGATGGTATTTTATTTGTAATTTTTACACATCAAATAATTTAATTTATTTATGACACAAAGATGATGCAGTAATTATCGTATTAATGAAATATTGACAAAATTGATAATATAAATACCAAAATAAATGTAATTTGAGCCTTTTTATGAATTACATTAATTTTCTAGGTTACTATGATATATTATTGTTGATTTAATCAACTTGGTTCGAACATATAATTCTGTTATGACTTTCACAAAAATCATATATCAAATAGTGTCAAAATTGACACAAAATAGTTTTTAAATCAAATATTATATTATTAATTGTTATTTTATTCCTAAAAATCTAAGGTTCGGCCAAATGACTTAGATAAGGATATATATATTAATAATAAACAATTTGGGGTTCCTTTGGCATGTTATAGTAAGTGTATTAACCATATAGTGAAAGAAAACAAAAAGACACGGTAAAAGTTAAATTAATTAACTTAGAGTTAAATCTAATTGATAAGGTTAAAATAATACCCTAAACTTTTCTAAATCCTATTGGTTGATAGTATTTCGACCCATCCCCACTTTAGCTTCGAAATAAGACCCTTTGGAACCATTATAAACCGATTTTGACTTTAATATAGAATAATATTTTGAGATATTCCTAAGGTGCCCCTCTCCTCCCTTATAAAAGGGCACCTCCTCCCCCTCCTCCTCACACCAATTTGAGCACTCAAGCTCGGCCAACCCCTGCCATTTTCTCCTCTACACTTCCCTAGAATAATCCTAGAGGTCCTGGTCTTCTCCAAAGACCAATCTTAGTTCCTTAAGTGGAGGATTCAAAGAGGCGTTCCAAAGAAGAGGTAATATCCATTACCGATCTTTTCAATTTCTTTCTTCTTCAACTTCTTCTTCTTTAGTTGTTTCATGATAAAGTAATAACATCAGTATTACTTACATACTGATATGTTATTATAAATATGAAACAACCCTAATTCACCTTCTATCCATCCTACGGAAAAATGAAATCACCGCGCGTGCGTACGAACGGAATACCGTCTCTACGCCGTGGTGTAATCTATTTTCCACCATCACCTTAAAAGGATGGGTATAATGGTGTAATGAGTAACTATATATGATTATTATTAAGTAATATTGATACTGAAATAATATATATATATACTCCAATACAATTCCACGATCATAGGAACGATATCATCACTCGTGCGTACGTACGGAATACCGTCTCCACGATGTGATGCGATTCGTTCTACATGATCTTCATTTCATAATGATTATATAAATGAATTGAATGAATGAATATGGTATATACTACACTAATACCATTCTGGAAATGAATTATCTATAACCTAAAGATAAGAATAAGAATTTATTCAACAAAACACGCATAAGAACAAAAAGTTATAAAGACCCGAGTAACAAGTAACAATGAAATATTACTAACAAGAAGTTAATAATCTCATATCAATATGTATGATTCTGGAATAAGTCAATAACTTTATTTAAACCATTATACCGGAGCTTCGGACACGAACAAAGCAAATTGGACCTAAGGTAAGGGAAATATCACAATCTCATTTTTATCCGAGATTTTTTATTCGTAAGTATTTATTGGGGTGTATTTTATCATCCACATCCATGTTCCCTCAATATGTAATATTGTTTCCATCCACTTGAAATAGTTTAAATCCAATTTTACCCTTAGGTGAGTCTTTAGTAAAGAATATGAAAGGAATCTTTTGTCGTTTTTCCGTACGAGGTACTTTTTGACTTTTCCGACAAAAGTACGAAGAATGTTTTTTTTAACTTATACGGCATGAATGGATTTTTAAAACATTACTTCAAAGAAGCTTCCTTTACAAGTTTTCAAGTTTATTTTTAATCAACTTCTTTTATTTTAAAGTTGTATGACATGTTATGAAAGGAAAAATGTTTTTGAAGAAGAAAGGATATTTTCCTCAAGAATTCAATTCAAGTGTTTTATCAAAATTATTTTCCATCTAAGATAATAAAGGGTTCTGTTTCTATCCATATTTTTACATTGGTTTGACTATGTTGTGATGGAATTATGTTTATGAATTCCTTTATCTTATATGAATTTATTTATGATGTCATGATGTTTCAAGAATCCCATTTTTGTTATATGTGTTATGCGATGATGTATGTTTTATGATTATGTGGCACACATAAGAAAGGATTCATTATAAGATGGGTGGGACCTATATCTCCCTCCAATGCATTGGGTAATGATTTTATATCTCATGAGATAGACATGGCTGGAACGGAAGGTTATTTTGGTTCAGTGATACAGGACTGAAACGAGGAGTGAACTCGGTTCAGAAAGGGACTTTGTCCACTAAGATAGTCTTGGAAATGAGTCATGACTAACAAGAAATGATTTCCATGATTATGTGTACATGCCACAAAGTTTCAAGTTTTATGTTATGATTATGGGGATCTCATTTTCACTTCTATGATTTATTCCATGTTAAGATATTATGATCTCTTTTGCAGGTTTTGATAAAGATATGATATGATTTTTATTTCCTTTATTTGCCCTTGCTGAGCATTTGAGCTCACCCTTTTATGTTTTCTTTTCCCCAGGTCAGGAAGATGGGTATTAAGTAGAATATGCTAAAAGGGACCCTAGATATGATGTAATAAATGGGAGACACTGTAGAAGATTTATGAACCAGTTGTTTATGTTTCCCAGTTTCTAAAGACACTATACCTATACGGTCCTTTGTGGTTTTGTCATATGTTGTAATAAGTGTGCTTCAATTTTGAATTATTAACAATGTATGTAAAGTGTGGGTTGTTATAATAAATCTTTCAGATTCACAATCTAAAACATGTTCAAATATACCAATGCTCATCCCAACTAAGAGGTTCTCATTATCATTTCCATAGTTCCCCACCTATCTAAAAAAATTATATGGTGATATATAACACAAATTTTTTCAAACAACATCACCAAGACCTTATGAGTTTCCACTAATATAGAGATCTGAAAATTAATTCATTTTCTAACACATTTAGATCTACATTATTCCTTGATTTCTCTTTTCATTCTCTGGTTTCCAAACTTTTATACGTGTCTTTATTTTCCCTATATTTTTAGGAACTACTATCCTAATTTTATACAATTAAACAAATATAATTTGATCTAAGGGTTTAATGAGATCAGCTCTCTGTATAAAGGTGAATTTCTATTTGAATTTTGGTTAAAACCATTTTCAATCCATTTGTATATTTTTTTAGGGAAGGATGATGTAGAAAAAGAAATCAAGGGTAACATGGATATAATTCAATATTAATAAAGATACTTAAATCATATTGGATAGTATGTATGGGTCCACCAACAAAATATTCATTGAACTAGTATCCCCTTTAGGCCTCTCTTTCTCTCATTCTAGTCATTGGACCATTGAATTTTCAGTGGAGGACAATGACTTCCGTGTGGTGTCCAAGGTATAATTCTTTAAATTATGGTAGATTATTAATAATATAACTATTTCTAATTAAACTTCCATCAAAATGTATACTCTTATTTTGGTACCATAGCACCACAACACATGCCCCACATTCTTTCCCACATTCCATGATGAATCTAATTCAATTCATGGATGTTTTATCTTCTGTTATGTGCGGTCAAGGTATTTAGGAAATGAAAATAGTTCGTTTATCATTTTTCTTATTTTGAATAATTTCTAACATCTCTATCATATCAATTATCTACTACTATCAATTTTTAAGGAATTTGTAAGATTCATAGATTTTTACTATTGAATATTAAATTGATTTCCATTCAATATATGTGGACTCATATATAATTAATGTAGTTAGAAATTATGTTTATCCCATTGTCATGAATATAATTACATATTTCATACATTGTGAATCATGCCATAATTCACTCCATGACATTAAATTTTAATTCAATGTTTTAATTATGAGTGTTTTAGTCTTCTTAATAAAAATAAATTCATAATTTCTCAAGGGGTAGGTGATTCCATAGGAACTCCATCATAATTATAGTCTACTTTTAAAAATATCTTTGAAAAAGTAAACTAGGATGATTGAGATATAAATTGATGTCATAACTGTTTAAATGATAATTAATGGTTATTTTTTTGAACTGTAATAAAACATAATATTGGTGTTTTCATGTTAAATATGAACACACCATTTCTTGTGTACTATCTGATAACTATAATAACACTAATTTTTGTTCTTTGTGATAACTATGAAACAGAAAAATTTTGGGATCCTTTTATTAACTAAAAACTCCATTTTTCTAGTTTTTCGTGAGGAGTAATATATTAGAAAAAATTATATGGTTTTTGATTACCAATGATAACATCATGTTTGGTGTATTTGATACTATTTGTGTTTGTGGGTTCGTACAATAAATAGTACATTCTAAAAGACATCAGATGATATCTAGTTTTGTTAGAGCTGACCTCAACTGTCACAATGAAGAATGTGTTCAAATACATAATGTTATTTATTATTATTAATATATATATTAATTATAGTATGTCACATGTAATTATTCTTCATAATATATTTTTTATGGATTTCATTGGTGGTGTTCTGGTAAAATTTAATCACACCATATTTAGATCACAATAAATTACCTAAGTAGACATCGTGCATGTAGGTGTGGATATTGGAAAAGATTGATGACTAATATTTCATCTTGGGGCGGTGATAATTTATAGAGATTTTGATAAGGTAAGGATCATTACATTTGTGATATGTTTTTGTTTTCATTCGATTTTACTCATGGACATAATGTATATCACATGCTTCTTTCTACATGATTCTCCTAGAATGAATTTAGGTATATATATATATATATTGAAAGGGAACTATTGGAAATTGGTTATTAAAATGGTGTTTAATTCTCAAGTATTTATTGTATTATATCCCATTATTCTATTTTTTTCACACAATGAAGAGTGTACATCCTCCCCCTGATTTCCAAAAAGTTTATCTCCTCTGGTCGAAATATTTTACCATTTGGGGAGGTGCATATGAGGTTACATAGAATATATGTTTGGGGTACTAATTGATTAACCAATTGTGTGTGAAATTAAAAAGTTTGTATCAGATATCATTTTTCATTATATTACTATTTGGTCATGGTAGATAGGATAATATGACATGCTGGAGATTGGTAAAGAGGTTGTTCTTTAGAGTAGATTACTCATGTATGAGGGAAACATTATGTATATAGGTAATGATAATTATTTTGTTAAATTATCCAATAACAGTTTTTATTGATATTTATGCTATCCACTTTAATTTTTAATCATTGATTTTTCGGATTTTATGATTTAGGATTGTTTGGAAAAAGGGTACATGTGAATTCTTAACTCCTAGTATAAATATTATGTTTATATAACATCTTTATGTATTTCCTAATTTATTTTCATCTATAAAAATATTCATCAATCTATATAAAAAATGGTTGATAATTTAATGTCTCATAATCAATATATATGGTGTTTTCTCATATAATACAGTGGTTTAATCGTTTATTATAAAATCATGGAGTAAAATCTTATAAACCACAATGATAGAAATTAATTGATAAATGTTGATATTGGTTATACATGGAATCCATAAAATAACTACATGTTTTTTTACATTATATATTTCAAATCAATAAATCTCTAATTTAATTCTAGGAGTCCATTTTTTTGATGAATTTTATAATATTACAATTTAAATCATATTAATATGGATCATTGATGACTAATGGTATAACATTCTTGAAAAAAACTATTGAATATGATGATAGATTTTTTTGAAGAGCATATTATATTCACTAGAGCATCACATGTTATGAAATATCAAGGGATTAATCATGTGGGTAGTGGGACAATTAAATGAATTTTATATGATATTTGAATGATTCTTTTCCATATTTTTATAATTTGATTTTGATTATAGAGTAATGGAATTCCACCTTAGATAGGTATTGTACCACATAATGTGGCTGTTGATGAGAATATACAACTGATTTGGGGATTAGGGTGTCCACCAGTGAAGGGTCCATAAATTACATTTATCTTTAGGAGTCAATATTTTTATGGTAATGTTCATGGAGAGGTTTTACAATGAAACTGAACCATCAATGTACTTTGGTTTTCAAGTGTTTCTTAGACGACACTGACAATTGTTTATGGGTGATGGTAGTCCACAGGAGGCTGAGATATGGCTGGATTCAATTTAAACTATTATTTATGACCATGATACCCCACATTATAATATGGTAAATCTTGATATTTGTTTTTTTAGGGGTGAAGGGAGACATAGGTAGGGTATCCTTGTCCAATGTGACTATATATTTGGTTAATCCTTGATAGAAATTAAATCCCATTTAATTAGTATTATTTCCAATGAAAAATATTAATAGGATACATCCAATTTAAAATGCCTCAACTAGGAATCAATTAAACTAGTGCCCTGAGCCGGTTCTCCACACGACATCAAGAGTTCCTACCTAGAGACTAGAGGGATTTAATTAGTAATGAGGCTCTAACATATCACATGGGGAGACTATACCCTCCTTATCAAAATAATACACCTTAAATAACATATAAAATAATTAATATAATAAAAAATATACATAAAACATTCATTATTAAGAATTCCCCAAGTAGGGTAAAATACTCAACTAAATAATAAATCTTCATGTATGGATAACTATACTAGTAGTGAAGGAATCCAAAAAATAAAGAAACATTTGAATCCAAAAAATAGGTCATAACTCCACGTCTTGATCCCCATTATTTCACATTCCACGCCCAAATCAACTCCCATACATAGGGCGCTTTCCCTTGTACTGACCTACAACCATAAAATATTCTCGAGTACCTAATTAAATCATAAGAAGGGTGTGAGTACAGATTAGTATGAACCACCCAATAGTTTCTAATAAATATCCATTCTAAACATAAAGTTCATAAAAGTATAAAATAATAAAAATGGTTAACAGAGATACATCATAGGTGAAAATAGTTAATAATGTTCACATTCCAAAATGTGATAATCATTTCAATTTTCATCATTTATACTATATTAATTAATAAATTAATACCCATTAAATGATCCATGGGTTAGGAATTCACATCATTTTCACAACAACCTAAGCCATACAATTTCTGTTAAAATATTGGATAAGTTAATCTCTCAAACTCACTTGGGATAAAAATTTAATAAAAAATCATAAAAAACATACCCTAGAAGACCAATCTATGTTTCTTCATCTAATTCAACCATATGAGGAATCTATAATCATCTTGACTACCTAACCCATGCATTCTAATGTGGGGTTTATAACATCAGTCCAAGCTGACCCGTGGGAGGAGCCTTATTACTTTATCCCACACAACTATGCCATGAGAAAATTTTTATTTAATCATTTACCATATATACCATATCCCCAAAAATATACAACCAATAACCATAGAAATTACAATTATCATTTCTTAAAACATGTGAATAAACATCAATCTTAAACTCATTAGCACATTTGATATTCAATTAGCATAACCCCTTAAACCCTTTTACCCTTTCAAATAATTACCAATTAGAAAAATAAACTATTCGTATACTTTGGTCCAATTGATATATCTATAAATTCATATAAATTAATTTATAAACACATTCATTAATTCATAATAAATTAACCATTTAACACAATCATCATTTTCACATGAATTAAATCCCTTATTGTATTTCAATTCAAAATCATTATCCAGTTGACACATTCAAATTAATACAATTATCCATTTTTCATATGAAGAAAAATAACCCCTTAGGTCAAATCCAATGACTAGAAACAACCACCATTTGTGTTTAATGTTGGATTGAAATATGTATGAAGATGGCACAATTATAAGAATGGTGGGGCTGAATTTTATGTTTAAAAACATTCATTTTTAATCATAATGAAAACCTTTTTTAATAAGGTTACAAAAATTGGATTCACCAATCCCAACTCTATAAGGTAACGAAAAACACAATGTTTATGATAAATATGATTATCATAATAAATAAACACATGTTTTATTAGATAATTTTATTCCTTAAAGCATATGAAATAAAAATTTAGAGATTAAAAAATAGATAAGGTATAATACATAACACTTTTTATTTATAAGAAATATTATCAGAATTATAAAAATTATGATGGAACAAGTAGAACAAATGAGATGAAATATTATTAACCCAAAGAGAAGGGAGTACAGTGAATTTGGATAAAAGTACCTTGATTTATACTTTCAATAAATTCATTCTTACCCACACCAGGGTAAGCCATCGATCTATAAATGATCAGATGAAACATAATTATTTCTATCTCTAAAATCCCTTTATTAAGTAGGTAATAGACACCTCTATCTTCCTTCTACTGGATGTTCTTAATTAAATAATCAGACTCATGAATAGAATCATAAAGAGAGAGCATGACATGGTTTATTAAATATTGAAGCTCTTATAGTAATGTAATAAAAACAAAAGGAATAGAAAATTCACACTATAGTATCACAATATATAATTTACTGTATGTAAATAGTCACACAGTTTTCGAGCTAACTATTTACAAATAACGATGTGATTGGGTATTTATAGGCTTTGAACGAAACAGTCTACTTAGTCTCCAACATTCATATTATTTCTAAAATTTCAGAGGGATATGTACAGATGAAACATAAAATGGTCATAAAATAAAATATTAGATAACATCATTTTCGAATAAGGAAAGATATCGTGAGAAACAGTATAATGTAATGAATATTTAAAATTTTCATGAATATGATTATATGTATATGAAAAATAAAAAAAATATAGTAAATAATGTGTTATAATAATGTTATGAAATAATATTTAAAAAAAAAATAAAAACGTATTCTATAAAAGATGAGAATCAGATTCTAGAAATTGCGATAATCTGATTAGATAAACTGATAGAATCAGATTTGAGAAATAATAAGAATCAGATTCCAAAATCTGAGTGAATCAAATTTGAGAATCTATGTGAATCATATTTGATATTCCGTGAGAATCAGAATTGAGAAACTATGTGATTTTGATTCAAAATTCTATGTGAATAGTATTTTAGAAAAATTGTATCCTTTTATAAATTTGGATCAAATTTTAATTGATTCTTGGTTCTATTCGGTCTTAAGAAAATGTTTTTTAGAATTAGATTGAAAATACCATAGAAGAGATCAAAAAACATGATTATGATTATAATCTAAAATTAATATGTTTATAAAAAAATCTTATCAATGGTAAGGAAATTAATATTTAAGGAAATTGTTTTGTGATTTCAAAAACATAAAGTAATAAGAAAAGTCATAAAAACATTTGACTAAAAAATATCCACCTTTTTGGAAATCACAAATAGAGTTTTATGAAAAAAATATTAAGCCTCAAAAAAATAAAAAAACCAAATTCAAATAAAATACTTATACCCCCTATATTTATAAATCTTATAATGATGAATATAAATAAATATACATTAGGATATGAACTCCCCCTAAGAATCATATTCTCTTCGTTATGTATTTTTCTTCCTTTATTAAGGAATTTCTCCCCCATACTTATGGCCAACTTCTTTAATATTCTTTAAATTTCCCCCATTTTTTATTTACGAAAGATAATGGGGATAATACGGTGTACCTAAAAAATCTTAGGAAAAAGTTTGTATAAAAAAATATAGATTTACATATCAATAATGAGAAATAAATTACAACAAATGTTTTGGAGAATGAAAAATAATAATCCTTCTACGGAATTAAGTATTTTACAAGAGTCTTTAACTTATTCGATTATTTGTGATTTTTTTCAACCATTTCAAGGAGGGCTTCTTGATACTAATTTTTCATTTCATGAATTTGAATTTTTCAACTTAAATATAAATATTTTCATCATAGGACTTGTTTTTCCATCCAAATAATTATTTTATTGTTTAAAATAATAATATAAACTTTTATAGACATCACCTTTTTATCCTCAGCTATGATGAAATTTAATTTCCCATACAAATATTTTTCTTCATGGAAAACAATTCTTATTCCTGCTTCATCTTCTATGAAAAACATATTGGAAATTATTTGAGTGAGTCTTCATATTCAACTAATGAATTTTTAATTGAATATAAAATTTCATTGAAAACATTAATATCAATGTTGATCTGTATTGACCACTTGGTTATTTACCTAAAAATATCATATGGTAATGATAATTTTCCAAAAGGGTTTTGAAATATGCTTCATTCCTGATCATCTTCTCTATCTATTGGGTTATTGAGTTTGATTTATGATTTAAAAATTCTTGAATTATTTGAAATATTCACTCAAAATTTGGTAAGTAATGAATAAACATTACCAACTTTTTTAAATATTGAACAAAAAATATTCTCCCATATAAGATGATAACTATTATAATTACTCTTGTGTTTTATTATAAGTTCAAATATTTATCATCTTCTATTTTCCATTATTAGATTTTGATATATGTTTCCTCTTTTCTATTTTCCTTTTATCGTTAATATGAACCATATTGTATTCATCATTATTAACATCACAATAAACATTATCATCATCATTAGAAGGAACATTATGAACTTCACTCTCAACAACATTTTCATTCTTGGATGAGGATGATTTATGAATATGACAATAGAATTTGTGAACTATCTTTTTTTCTAAGGAAATACTGGAAGAGGAAGAATGAGATGTTCTTATTGAGAGTTGGTTGGATTAGATATCTCTCTAATTGTGTTCAGATTCTTAAATCTCATCCTAAATTATTTTTTCTTCATTGTCTTGATCTTTTTCTTGAGACTATTCTTCAATACTCATAACTAGATGTAAAAAAATTATTTCTTTATCTGTTAGTGGAGCTTCTACTTCCACATCACCCGATTGACGAGGGGAAAGTTTAGATTCATGAAGGAATAATTTTGTAACAAGAATATTTTTTTATTAGTTTTATATGGATTGCAACAAATTTTGAATGAAAAATGCTTCCAATAATGTTTTCTTCAACTACTTTTCTTTATCTTCCTTTTGTTTTTCTTTAAAATATGAATTTTTAATGATTTTTCCCCAACCAAATTTAAATCAAACATTAGATATCCTACTTTTTATTGATACCTATCATTTCTCTATTTTTTTATAACTTTATTAGGATATGATTTCTACTTGTTTGACTTATGTGGTTTAGAAGCTTAGTATTTTATTTTTCTTACACATAATTATCTATTTTTTAGAACATTATCCAACTTGACCAGTCAAAATATTCCTTAACATTGTGATCAAAAGAATATTTTATTCATTTAAGTGTGTCACCACATAAAATATTAATCTTGATCGTATTCTTATTTGACATACAAGTAATATTGAATGAATTAAAGAAATTATGTAACAACATGGACAATTTTTCTGAAAAAATGATGATATGAGACTTTATTAATCCACCATCAATCTTACTAATTGTAAAAAATTTGTATGTCATAAAGTTTAACATCCTTATTTTTAGAAGATAATCTAAAATAAAGATATTTTGTTACCTTTAGGGTATCTTTGTCTCCTTTTCCGAAACTGCATTAACCTTGATTCCATAATACTCTAATCCAATAGTTAGAGTTCAGATGAGAATGTTTCAACTTATTAATTAACTATAGTCATAAGGATTCAATTCCATTTTCCATATTAAAATAACCTTCTGGTTCTGGAAGTTAGTGAGAAGGGTAGAGGGATTCTCCCTTAAAGGGTATTTCTAGGACATCAACTGTTTTCTTGAAGGACATTGAGTATGATTTTAAAAAACATTTAAAATGTTCATTATCCATTTTTTTCTTTATAATGAGAACTCAACTAATCCATAATACTCAATAACAATTACTGGAAAAACTAAATCATTATCCCCCTTGTTCTTTACAAAACATATTGATTTCCATCCTTGGAATAGTAAAATATTTCTTATCAAATAATCATACACGAGAAAAATTATAATCAACTAATATTTCTCATAATATAAATCAATATTTGAGTCTCATTGATGGATTAATTGATCTGTGAGAAGATGCTAACATAGAAATTATTATTTAATGAAAATTAAAGGAATCATAATAAGGGTTTTGAATAATAACATCAACATGGTCAAAAGGAATTTGAGATCGTTGTGGTACAGTTGTGTATTTTTCTCTATATTTTAATCCAAGGTGAAGGTTCGACATCCAAGAATAATCTGATGGTTGAAACTATATTAATATTATCTAATAGTTGATATGAAGATGAAGTATATTTTATAAGTCCTGAACTTTTTAGGTTTTAAGGAAACCAAATGGTTTTATAACAATTAATATGTTTCAAGAAAAAAATGATTCTGATAAATACTATACAAAACCAACATACAAATTTTAATTTCAGAAGTAATAATAAATATATTTTACCTTTCAATGTTCTCAGATGATTTATTACTATATGAAATAAATTTCTATTAAGAGATTTAAATACTGATATTTTTTATTATAATAATATTTTTTGAAGAAATAACCAATAAAAATAAAAAATTAATAAAAATATGAATTTTTTTATATCTATAAACTTACTTAAATCCAAAAATTTACAAAAATCAGTATAATTTATTATTTTAAAAAAATGATAGGTTTTGTAAAAATATTATTAATAAATTTCAAATGTACCATCTTTAAAAAATAGTAGCTTAATATAAAAAGATATTTTAGAAAAAAGATTAAATTAATAATTACCTTATAGATATCATTCTTAATTCTTTTTAATGTATTCAAATATATCGGAATCTAATGGGTTTGTAAAAATATTAGCATATTGTTCTTGTGATCTGATGCATTATAAAATAACATTTTCATTTAAGTGTGTGATCCCTATGAATGTGATGCCTAATATATATGTTCTTTGAACATTAGTGATGTGCATGGTTTTTTTAGGGATATGGCATGAGTGTTATGAAATATTATTTGATTTTTAGTAAAATTCATTTAATATTCAGTGAGTTTGTGTTGTATCTACAACACTTGATCATCACAACTTCCAGCTTCCACATATTTATATTCAGTAGTGGAAATTGCTACCAATTGTTTTTTTACAAAACCAAAAACAAATGAATTACCTATGAAAGGAAATGTTCTGGATGTACTATTCCTATCAATTCTATAACAACCAATGTTAGTATCCAATTTTCTTAAATTAAAATCATTTACATAAGAATAAAAGAGTTCCAAATCCAAAGTTCCCTTTAAATAAAAAAAATATTTTTATAGATTTTAAATGAGATTATTTTAGTTTTCTTGATATCTTGAACATAAGAATATTGAAAACATTAAATATGGATGAATGTATTTCAGGAATAGTAAACTTTTTATCCTTCCTCTAAATGGTTTTTGATCTACTAGTTCTCTAATATCATCATGATCAATGTTATTCCAGGTACCGATGGGATTAATCACACTTTTAGTATTGTCATATCCATACAACTTAACAATATCTTTTTTATACTTATATCATGATATATAGGATCCTCTTGGTTTTTGAGAGACATGAAAAACAAGAAAAAGTGTAAACTTACCCATCATACTAATATCAGAATCATATATTTTAATATTCTAAAATAAATTTGTTAAATATGTCAATGTTGATCGGAATATAATGTCATCAATGGAAATTTCTACAATAAAAATACTTTTGATTTCTCTCTTTTTGAAATGTGTTGGACCTTCAGTTCCCTTAAAAAAATTATTAATTGAAATCTTGTAATTTATTTATGCTATGATCTAGGGGCTTGTTTAAGATTAAAAAAAATTTTATAATATTTTGTGTCTTCAAAACTAGAAGGTTGTTCTAGAAAAAATTCATTGTGGTCATATCTACTAAGGAAGTAACAGCTCACATCCATTTGAAAAAGATTGATGTTAATGAATGTCGCAGAGGCTAATAGAATAATGAATAGATTCAATTCTAGATATATGGTCATATGTTTCTTCATATTCATTTACATATTTTTGATTATATAATTTTTTGAAAAACCTTTATTTATTTCCAACAATAATTCCATTTTCATCACATTTGTTTTTCAAGACCCATTTTACTCAAATTATAGAGGTTTCATTAGATCATTAAACCAAGGTCTAGACTTTATTCTTTTCGAGTTCGTTTAGTTCATCTTTTATAACATTAATCCAATATTTATCACGTAAAGAGTCATTAAGTATTTTGTGTTAAAATTGGGAATGAAATTGTAGAAGAACTACTTCATTTAATAAATAACTTATAATCTTTTTGGGTTGATTGAGATCAAAAATGACAATATCAATGAGATGATTCTTACGAAATAACCGACATGGGTTTTGAAAAACATGTTCATCAACATAGGGTTGAATGTATTTTGGATTGAATAGTTCAAAAACATTTCCATGTGTATTTTTCTAATTAGAATTTTATTCTATAAATGCTTGATAATAAATTTCGGAAAACAAATCAGAAGATGTAGGTTCGGATTATTTAAAAAAATAATGACCAGTTTCACCAAATTTTACTTTTACTATTTCCTCCATAGTATAAGAGTTTTTATTTAAAACTAAATAAGACTTAGAGGTATTGAAATAGCCAAATAAATATACCTTCATCGGACTTGGGTGAACATTTATGTAAGTAATATTTTTTATTCAATATGAATAAATTTCTTCAAAATACTCTGAAGTATGAAACTTTTTGTATTTGGACTTCCCATAACTCATAAGGTGTTTTATTTGGAAATAACATTATTAAAAAATGATATATTTTTTAACTAGAAGTAATAACAGATTTAGCCCAAATGTTTTTAGCAATTGAGTATTAACTCAACTAGGTTCTTAATTATCTTTTTATGAATTAAATTTCATCATTCAACAACACTATTTCATCAAGGTGTTGTTGACGATGATAAGTTATGTGTAATGAATTTTTTATTATTATTATTTCATAATAGAGTTCTCTAATTCTCCACCATGATCACTATGAATAGTTATCAATGAAGGGTTTTTAATTATTTGTCACTTTGGATGTAATATTATTATTGAAAGAAAAATATTTATATTTATTTCTAAGAAAATAAACCCATCTAAATTTGGTGTAATCATCTACTAAAATAAATGAATAACATTTTTATTTGATAAATCTAGTTTGTGTAGGACTGAATAGATCCATATATACTAATTATAATGAATATGTAGTTAATAATTCACTAATATATTTAAATCCTGACTTATTATGCTTTCCATATTTACAATGGTCACAGACTATTGAAGGATTAAATATATAATCCAGTAGATCCTTAATAGATCATTTATTAGTTAATTTTCATGAGTTGTTAAGGTTACATGGTCCTTTAATTTCATTAGAAAACCATAATTGATCTTATATTACTCTAAGGAAAGGTATTTCATTGCTTCTAAGGTCTTTTAGTTTATGTGTGTAAACATTCTCATGCCAATGGGTAGAAGGAATGAATTCATCCTTTGAATTGTGTACTAGGAATTTATCATTTCAAATACTCACACGTTGAACTTCATCACATAATAGATATGTTATTTTATTGTTATTCTTCAGACCCTTAACAAATAAAACATTTGAAATGATGGCATTCCAAGAAGAAAAATATTACTTATACTAATTATCTTTCTATGAGCATTATCTCTGAAGGTAATAATTTTACCTTTCATTTTGATAATATTTATAAAGAAGCCTTTGTTACCTATCATATGTTAGGAGAAACCAATTTTCATGTACCTTGTGTTTTTTCTGTTGGTACCTTCTTTGTTTTCCTATAAACAAAATTTTTAGGTTTTTTTGAATCCAAACAAACTTGGATATAGAAATGTTAGAAAGTAAAATCGTTGGAATATAATTTTTTTTATAAAAATTGGTTTTATGAAATACTAATTATTAGATTTTATTTAGAGAATTTTTTTGTTTCAATGTCCACCACATTGAAACTATGTGAAGAATGGGACACTTTTGGGAAGAAAATATATATTGATGAAAATAGATTTTGAATGAGAATAAAAAATTCCATAACTATTCCATAGAGGATAAATTTGTTTATAAATTTTATCAAATTCTTATTTACATGTAGTATAGATTGATAAATGATTCGTAAGAGAAATTTTTTTATATTTTAGTCTAATTACTAAATTCTTAACTCCATAAGTATTTGTTTCAGAACTAGGTTTATTCTCTAAAATGTATTCTCAAAAACAAAATCTTAAAAATATTTAAAATTATTATCCTTCTTAGAGTTTTCATCTTCATAATTCTTAGAAATAGAGACAATATTAAAATATTTTTCATGGGGATATTTAGAAATATCTAATACTTGTTTTGTTATAATATATATTGAAGTATTTTCTATATCAAGTATCTTTATTAATTTACAATTCACATTTTCAAGTAACTTGGAAAATCTAGAAACATCATCAAATGAAGGTAAATAATTTTCTTATACAGTAGAAGATTCTTCATCAAAAGAATTAGCATTTACTTCACCATGATAATTATAATTTAATGAAATATTTGTTTAAGGATTAAATGTTGTTCACCATTTTCTTAAAACATTGAATCTCAAAAGGTATTATGACTAGATGTCAAAAATTATTCTGTCAAAAAATTTCAATATATGATTATTCATCATATGAATATCCAACACCTTCAATAAATTAATCATTTTTCTTTATAAATTTCATTCTTTTTTTCTTTTAGTACCTTTTCTAATTCCGATTAGAATTAAATTCTTTTCAATGATTTACTTTATGATTTGAAAAATTAGGAATGACAAGTCTTTTTTTCATACATTCATAACAATTGATTTCTAAATATTTATTTTTCTTGTTATAATTTTTCTTATAAATTTCCTAAAAATCATTATTTCCAATAATCTTGTGCATCCTTTGAGAAATATTAGATAACAAATTTTCAATAATTTTCAGATTCACTTGATTCTGATTCAACACCCACTATCTTCTTTATTGACATCACAATTTCCTTAGGTATCATGGAAGTTAACTTATCTGTTGTTTTCGTAAAATAAACACTTACACTATTTTTTTCTTTTAAAAAATATGTTTTCAATATGTTATCATATTGTAGGAGACTTCCAAATAAATCATCAAGAGTAACATTTTTATCTTTTCTTAATTCATCAACTGTTGTTCTATTTTTATCCCATTCATTATGAATGATTCCTATGATATTTTCCCAAGAAAATAATTTTACAATATATTTCCTCCCATACACTGTAAGATATTTAAAATAGTCATAAATATATTCTGAACTCTAGTTACAAGTTCTCCATATGGAAAAACAAAAGCATGACAATTTTCTCTAAGCATGTTTCTTCTTGTCTCAATGACTTTAAATGTACAAAAATTAGTAATCTCCATTTTTTCCAAATGCAATTTTTTTCTTCCTAGATGATATTTGGATGAATACATATCTAGAAATTTAATAGATAAAAGTATTTCATACCTTACAATTCTGTTTATATTCCTGTCCCTCTTTACTAGTAGAATGTTTGATATAATTTGTTATGAATTTTGTAATCATCAGTAAGATTACAAAAATTTAAACACCAGTATTGATAAAACAATTATTCATTCTATCTCTCATGTATCTGTAGTCATTACAATCGAATATAGGTGGTCTTGTAGTATTGAAATTGTCGATTGATCCAACATTAAAACATTCAATCTTTATTTTAGTTCAAAAAATTCTTTTCCACTATACAAGTTAGTGTAGAAAAATATTTTTAAAAATATTATTAATGAAAAAATATCTTACTTTCAAAATTAAAGTAATAAATATACTGAGTAGAGAAAAAATTCTCAAATACCAATTGTTAGATCAAAATATATATGAATATGGCATAATTACAGGAGTGGGCTGATTTGTAAGCTAAAAATTTTTAGTTTTTAATAATAATGAATGCTTTGTTTAAAAAGTAAAAACAAATTCGATTCACCAAATCCTTATATGCATGGATAAAGAAAACACCTTGAGTCTGATAAAGATAATCATCATAATAAAAAACATATTTTTTATTAAACAATATTCAATCTTAAAGATTATAAAATTGTAAATCTGAGATTAAACAGTAGAGAATTTATAATAAGGAACACATTTTATTTATAAGAAATTTCATCAGAAAAAATAAAATTGTAACTAAAAAAGTAGAAAAAATGATATGAAATATTTTAAAATAAAGAGAAGTGTATTCAATGAATATGTATATAAGTCCCTTGATGTATAATTTTAAGATATTTTGCCTTACCCTCACTAGGGTAATCCCTTAATCCGCAAAATATCAGATGTTGGATCTGTCTCTCTATCCTCGCAATACAAAAATTATATAGGTAATCGGCACATCTATCTTCCTTCAGCTTAAATCCCTTGATTAAATAATCATACATGGTAAGAAATTCTTAAATTCAAAACCTCACGAGGTTTATTTAAGATTGGAACTCTCTTACTAAATTAATACAAACACAGGGAACCAGAATTTCACAATCTTGTACCATGAGAGAAAATTTACAACATGTAAACACACACACACACATAGTTTTCAATCCAAATATTAACAAATGAAAAAGTGTATAGGTATTTAAAATCATGGAATTAAAATGATGAAAATGTATCCAATGGTCATGTTTTTCCTAAAATTTTATAGGGACCTATATAGATGGAACTTACAATGGTGACAATATTAAAAGATTTGATGTAATACTTTTAGTATAAGAAAAGTATCTTGAGAAACATTATCATGTAATCATTACTAAAAATATTCATGAATTTGATTATATGTATATGAACAGTAAGGAAACATTGTTAATAATCTATTTTAAAAAAGTTATGAAATTGGAATCTTAAAATAACAAATAATAGATTCTATAAATAATGATAATCATATTATGGAAATAATGAGTATCATATTTGATAAAATGATATAATTAGATTGTAGAAACTCCAAGAGGTAGACTATAAAATAAGATTTAATTGTATTTGAGAAACTATGTGAGTAGGATTCGAAATTGTGTGAGAATCAGTATTGAGAAACTATGTGAATCAGATTTGAAATTCAGTACAAATTGGATTTAAGAATCTTTGTATCCCATTATAATATGGTTTCAATTTTCTTTGTTTTTAGTCACTATTCGGTCATAAGAAATGTTTTGGTAGACATAGGTAGAAAATATAATAGAAGAAACTATTGACCATGATTATGATGATAATTGAACTTGCATATGTTTAGATAAAAATATTATAGATGGTAAGAAAAATAATATTAATGGATATAGTTATGTGATTTCCAAAACAAAAAAGTATGATAAAATTCATAAAGAGAATTTAGATTCAAAACAACTATATATATAAAGCAATACTATAAATAAATTTATCATCAGATATATCACAACATAAATCATCTTAACACTCACCCTTATGATTTTCTATGTTTGGGAATGTTGGCACCCCCTAGGGGTGGACCTAAGCTGGTCAATCATCTTCAATGCATCCCACAAATATTATGAAGGGTCCATTCCATTATTTATAATAATTTTTTATAAAAACTATCAATTTCATAAAATTTACCATAAGAGGGAAGAAAAAAATAACCACAGATGCATAAATCAACTTTAAGACTACATGATATAACTCATAGACCACCTACCTCAAATCTGAAGACAATCAGATTCTTATCCTAGACCTTAGATCTTGATTCAAGAACCATTGAATCAAAAATATATGATAAACATGAAAAACTGGTTCTTAAGGATTTAGAAGACTAAGGATTAAACCACAATCCCTAATCGAGAAAATATAAGCAAGAGAAGAATTAGATATACAGATATTCAATCCTCACCAAACTGCACTACAAACGACACAAAGTATCCACCCTTAAGAGGATTTGGGAGCATTGTATCATTAGTATGTATATAGGACGAATAAATGAGGGAAAAATAGGTTTAGGGACATAAAATACATATGGTAAATACTATAAATTATCACTTTTAAAAGAGACCATGGTTTGGCCACTTGATTTGAAAAATTGTGATCCATCCATGTGCTTGACTCAATCCATGTGTGGTCTAAGTCTCACGGGTTACCTATGAATCCTACACAGTTTGAAAAAACTTATACCAACCCTGAAAAATTTCTTTTTACATGGGTTCATGGTTTCACTTCCCCCCTTATGCAGTTTTACACTAACTATGCACCAACCGCGAGAAATGCATAGGATGGCCTCATTTCCATTTCATTCATGTCCCAAACTATGAAAACACCCTTTAACTTACTCAAAAATAAAATAAAAATTTATTTAAACATATTTAGGGATTAAAAAAATTAAACAAGAATGTACCTCCACAATTTATGGGACTTAACAACCTCCCCACTTCTAGTGGCTCATACTCGAGCTTCATGTCCATGCATCATAGGGCATCCGATGCAAATATATTGGTCCAATGATCCCACACATTTGACACTCTTTACCATGTTTCCTCCTTAAATTTACCATGCTACAAAAAACTCAATACAATGAAAAAATCATTCCCCAAAATAGATTCTCATTATTATCCATGATACGAAAAAGATGTTGCTCAAAAGGACACAACAAATTCAAGCCCAACACCCTCAAAATCAATTACATTATATCGGTGAATCTTTTACTTCCAAAACTGTGACCCCTGAAAAAAATTATGAATGAAACATTGCCACTTTTAAAGATTAAATAGGCATTACAACGATATAATACTCTGCATAATATCAAATTACCCCACATTCATGGGTGACAACATACTTGGTTTCTGAATTTGTTGGTGAACCAACCTTGGGGACACCCATTAAAAAACATGCTCACCCACCCTAAAAACCATATGTAAATGATGCATATCCATATAAATCATATTTTTGATTTTAGTAGTATCCATATATTTCTGAATTAATTGAATTCATTCTGACATATCCTTTAAAAAAACATAGTACCAACATCTCTATTTTCCCAGCCACCACCCAACACAACAGAGATCGATGTGTCTAACCATAGAACACCCCATACAGTTAAATATAAATCATATTATAGTAATAATTGTTATTGGGAAACATAAAAACCAATATGTTCTTTTACCATGATCCACTAAAATGTAGGATGCATGACCTCAACATTACATATAGCACCTTAATATTATGATTTGAGTTTTCATCTTTATATGGGTGAAAATCCATTCTCTATTACACCTTGGGGGAAAAGTTCCTTTTTTAATCTCTACTAGCTGTGATATGTAAAATGTGAATAACTTCTAGAAACTATTTTCCTAGGTACCCCATGAAACCAGACTAACTCTTGAACATTCAACTTACCGAGCTGACCAATAGTGGTTGTCTCCCAAATACTGAAGAAATGAGCTGCCTGGGTCATTAAATCCACAACTACAAATATTAATTCATTATTTTTTGGTTTCCATAGAATACCCACCACAAAATATGTTATCACATAATCCCTTTTCACCTTATGAGTGGGAAATGGATGAAACAAATCACCTAGTCGCAGATTCCTTGCCTCCACCTCCATACAGGTAAGAAATTGTTCCATGAAACCTACAAGTATTTCTTCATCCCTCACCACAAATACTACATATGAATATCAAGATACATTTTTTTCAAACCCAAATGGAATTCCTACATCAATGTATGAAAATCATTCATTAGATCTTATAGCATATCCATTGAAGAATAAACGGCCACCAACATAAACTATTACATCATCTACAAAGACCTTACTAGAAGGTGACACCACACTACTAAGACCATCTCATAAATTCCAATATCTTGGGTCTCAAAATTTCTTCTCGGTGATCCATCTCAAAAGTAAGGGATCAATTTATAAAGACAATAGAGTTATATATCCTATAAATTACTGTGTTTACAGATAAATCTCATCATATAATGCCATAATTCTCCACTTAGAGCCATTTTCTGAAACTACATGGTCATGAGTCTTGAAACTCAAATCTTATCCTATGTTTTTTCCCATTCCTAGTATGTAATCCAGATAAAGATCCAAAGGATTCATGTACATGACCCACATTTTCTCCCAAAGATCTAGGTCATGATGGGAGAAGATTTACATAAGGATTTTATGTTTAGTATACATGAAAAACCTCTCTCCCACCAAGTAGGTTCACCAAAAATTCCAGGAGTAAACCACTACGACCAATTCAAGATCATGTGTTGGATAATTCAATCCATGAAGAGCCAATTACTATAAAATATATTAAACCAAAAAATCATCCTACATCAATATATCTCTAATACTAATACCAGATGAATCAAAAAATAGTTTATACCCCTAACATGGCTCTGGTAAGATAAGAATTGGTGTGGTTGTCAACCACATATTTTACTCATGGAGTGAATTACGACATGATCCACACCATTCAAACATTTTTACATTCATAGTCAAGCCTTAAAGTGGATCCTCCTAATTGGGGAAGTATTTAATGAAACATTGGAAATAGGATAGAAAACCCATAAAACTACAAAAATTAGAAACATTTTTAGGCTTCTCCCAAGACACATTTTCATGCACGTTATCTAGTTCCACCACCATGCCTACCAATAATATTATTGGAGACATGAAATGAACACTATTGATCCATAAATTACATTTAGATAGCTTGGAGTATATCTTATTATCTATTTTTGTACTCATGAAGATTTCATGTTTCATAGAATGATGGTTAGGATTCTTGGAGTACACCATTGTGTTATCAACAAAGGAAAATACAAACTGATCGATGTAATGGTGAAAGATCGATTCATTAGAGTCATAAACACTATAGGTGTATTAGTTTTCCAATAAAACATCACTAAAAAGTCATATGATCTATATATTATTTTCAAGGTAGTCTTTGGTTCATCAGAAGGTCTCACCCTAAGCTCATGTACCAGAATATGAGATCAATCTTAAGGAACATGAAAGAATCCCTAAGCTGGTCAAAGTGATCTTCAATAGGAGGAAGTGGGTATCTATTCTTATTTTTCATCTGATTCAACTTCTTATAATCAACACCCAACTACAATGATGTCTCACACTTCTAGTGAAATAAAACTATAGATCCCCAAGGTGACATACTAGGTCAAATGAATCCTTTATTCATCCATTACTCTAACTAACTCTTAAGAACCATGTGTTTTATCGATTCCCTCATATATGGTAAAATGGGAATTAGTTATGCTCATGAAAAAAACAATATTGTGAATTCAACACCTCTATTGGGTAGTAACCCGATAATTCCTTTGAAAAAATGTCCAAGAACTAGTCCACCATAGGAGGGAAGAGAAGCCACTCTACTCACCCATCATCAAACATGAGACACATCTCTTGGGATTTGAGTTCACCCAACTTCTGTGAGATTCCCCTACACAGCCTTACCGAGCATCCCATTCACCATGATGGAAATACATTTCTCCCTCAATGGATATGAATGTTACCAAACAATTGTATCAGTAAATATGGGTTTGGTACAATGCTAGAAATTCTATATCCAGAATCATATGTAATCCTGAAATCCCAGTCCCAATCAAGTCCATTAAGAAATAATTCAAACCAACTTCAATAGAACAACATTTAAAATACCAGTTATTTTATTCTCGTACTACTAATGGAGTATTCATCTATATAACCGCACATATATGTTCCACTTCTAGGCCCAACACAACCAAAAACTGAGCAAAATGGAAAGTATGTGAAGAAGCCGTGTCAAATTAAGCACTGTTATGTATGGAAGTTAGATAAACTATACCTCAAACATTTGATATTCCATCCATTCTACCTCTAGGTGTAGACATAAATCTATTTAGCTAACATACCCCTCTACCCTGGGCCCCAGTTAGAATTCATGGTGTTGCATAGTAATGCTAATATAAATGCTCTCACCGTGTAGCGCCATGTCCCCCATCGACATGGACAAAAGAGCTCCAACTGCCTATCTGATATAGGATAACCGAACCCCTACCTACAATCTTCAGTGGTGTCAATCCTCCATCATTACCCACTATTGTGGGTTTTTACAGAACCTCTATACATGAACTATTCTTCAACACACTCGACACTCAAAGAGTGGTCGGGGGAACTAACTACGTAGGTGTCTCGACATACTACACAAATAATATAAAATATGATAACTACTCTGAGTGGATTGTTATCTAATATAACTACTCTATCCACCACCAAGATGGAATAAATTCTTGTAACCGTGCTTCATGTTTTCATAAACTGTGCCATATGGTATCCCAACTAGAATTACAGGTCCACATCTAGATGCTCCATGCATTTCCATCTGAATTAATGGATTTATGTTGTATATCAATAATCCTATTTAAACATATGATATTCTCCTATGAATTAATATGATTTCTATTTCAACCTTATAATCATATAGTCTTACTAGCTTCATCCCCCACAAATGTAAGACAAAACATTTCATTTCGGTGAAATGACCAGCGTAACCCATCATAGACATAGATCCTTGGGTAAAACTCATAATATCTGAATCAATCTCTTATATGAAGGTCTTTGAATAGAAATATTATAGAATCATTTCCTAAAAATCATTC
This sequence comes from Viscum album, assembly GCA_963277665.1. Taxonomy (NCBI): domain Eukaryota; kingdom Viridiplantae; phylum Streptophyta; class Magnoliopsida; order Santalales; family Viscaceae; genus Viscum; species Viscum album. The sequence continues at coordinate 1,469,044,627 of OY728163.1, read as the reverse complement.
CTAATCATACCATCAGATTACTGGGTCTGAACTAGAACATCCCACCAGTGCTTGGCAAGACCACACAACATATAAGTTTCCAGCATGACCCGCTTCTCAGGAGGAGTCTCTATATTTTCATAAATCCTCTATATGGACTCAATCAATAAGATGGATTCATCACTTCCAACATCTGATGAAAAAGTAGGAGGGCGTTACAGCTATAACACCCAAGTCTTCTCAAACAGAATTGGAATAACTTTCCCTATGTCCCATTCCAATATTTTCACAAAATTAAAAATGTTCTCATGGAAATTATCTTCTACCCTATTACAATGATTAACTGGGTCCCATTCATCCACCTCTGGATGAGAAATTTCAGTAACATAGTTTTATCACCCAATAAGAACACAACATTGTGGTGGAATCTTCTTACAATACCACACCAACATATCAAACTACATAACACAATGTAATCACAATTGAACATAATAATGATCTCCTATAGGCTTAAACAAGCCCGTGGGCGTGAACTATCCTAATAGACATCGTCAAACAAATAACACTACCCTCAACCATCTCTACCATTGGTTATGGAAAAAGTAGGGTAAAACAACAAACAAAATGAAAATCTATTCATTAAAAACCCTTTTTATACCATATCCAAACAGAAAATGTAAATATTCTTATTTTAGGAACATTTCCCATTTTACAACATCTTACAACAAACATTTTTAACTCATTTTCATCCATTAACTAAGAATAATTCATTGAATATTGTTTAATTCTATTTCCATTTTCCCATTTTAATTATAATTATTAGACACCATTTTATTCAATGTTTTCATGAAATAATAACGCATCCTAACACTTCAAGTCACACACAACCTTCCCTTGTGCACCTATCATTATACATGCCACATATATCCCTAAATTACTATAAATATGCCTCATATAACACCATAATTTCCTTGTATCCATGATTGAAATATCATAAAATAAATATATCACAGAACAAGTAAATCACCTAATTGTAAAATATCATTCCATTGTAACAAAACAAAATAAGAACAATAATTCCCACCATAGGTACTTAGGTTTTCCTTCATACATGGGCTAGATACTCCAAGGAATGATCACATTTCCGAGGCCAGAAAATTACTAATATCCCACACACAATTCCAAAATATTCTGACAGATAAAATAACTCCAATAATACCACCTTGAAATGTCCCCAACCCAGAAGCAACTAAACCGGTGCCCCGGGCCAGGTTATGACGAGACCTTAAGTGCACCTCCACGTACACTTGAGTTTGCCTACAAGAGGCGAGGGTCTACTTGATTATATGGGAATACTACACAATCATTATTAGAGTATGAAATAGTAGATAACATATGAAATAATGAAATCAAGAATCATGAAACCTCAAATATTCATTACTAAAAATACCCCAAAAGGGTAAAAACTATACCAAAAGAATAAATATTCCGTGTTATTCTATATATACCAATAGTGAAGGAAACCCAAAAATAAATACGATAATAAAATACAAATATAAGGTCATAACATCAAGTCTAGATCCTTGTCTATGGACATCCCAATCACAACTCAACTCTGTAGCATATTTCCCTTGACCTTGTCCTTATCTATAACAATGAAATCTACTCAGGTACCCAATGGAGGAATGATCAGTGTGTGGGTAAAACTCAATAGGGCACCACTAATGGTGTCTAAAAAAATATCTTTTCTAAAAGTATAGTATATCCAAGAAGGAAATAAACTTCAAGGTGAACTATGAACCATCATTGGTACCACTAGTTAACAATTTTCACTTTCACAAACTCCATCATAATTTATATTTTCTTATATTATACTGTATATTTCTTCATGGGGATACAATTACATTTGAATTCTCACAAAAACCTCACAAACAAGCTAGAAAGGCAGGCGATTGATCCTCCATTAGGATAACCATCCCATCAAGCCTTATTTATTCTGTTCATGGCCTATAGGCCTAGCGGGCATGATTTCCATTAGATTTAACATAGGTATAGTGGGCATGAAATCTTATTAAATATCCCTGAAGGTACAAATTTTTTAACCTAAGGTCCCTATAATGATTAGTTTTACTATAGTACCCATGTTAAAATAGTACTTAGTTATGTGTTTCCGCCAATATAGTTACTACTACCATGCCCTCCACTGCTAAAGTGTCTCCAATCAATAGTTCAACCACTGCTATATTACGATACAAATATCACTACTGTATCTATATCCCAATGGTATTGAATATCCATTTTTTATGTAATGTTATGTGGTTCTTTCCACTATGCTAAAACACAACTAGAATTTTCTCTCTTATTATGTCTTCATTACTAAATTTATATACATTATAAGATTAATGGGTTAGGCATTCACATCATTTTCACTTCATCCTAAGGCAAAAAATTAATATAAATAATGGGATTATTAATGTACCATAACTCACAAAGGAAAACAAATTTCATAAATAATCATAAAACGCTTTCCTCTTAGCCTTAGTGTATGTATTATCATCCAATTCGAACATAAGAGGCCTAGAGATTCAACATGACTCCATAACCTATGTATTCAATTTTGGGGTTTAGAGCATCCTTCCAACCCAACATGTGATATGAAACTTAGTCCTTTATCCTAAACAACCAAGACATGTGCATAATATTATTTATCAATTTACCAAATATACGTTAACTGAATACACATAAAACCAATAGAAATTACAATCACAATTCACATTTCAAATGACATGTGAATCAACATAAATACTTAATGGGTTAACACATTTATCATTAAATTATTATATCCAGTTTTACCCCTTTCATTTGTCACACCACTACCCATTATACAAGTCAAAATTTAATATTCTTTTTCCCATTTAACATATACAAAAATTAACACACATTAACCCATTTAAATATTCATCAAATTCTATAACGATTTCGATCCATGTAGCATGGGGTAATATCCTTTGTTATGTTGGTATAGATACATGAATCGAATTCAAAAGGACCAATCTATTTAGATGTTTTGGAATCCATATTATATAACTTAACCTTACATTAAAATTTAAAACATAAAATAAAACATTGAATGTTCTTTGAGAACACCAATTTTCTCATACAGCAACCCTGAATATCAGTGAAAATTCATATCTTTTCGTTCTAGGAAAATAATACATAATAATGAGGTAATCTTAGATGAGCAATAAGGGTAAGAGAATAATTAATTATATTTTGAATAAATAACCATAATACATAATGAAATGTGTATAATAGGAAAATAATCCATTTTAACATAATCACGAGCATAATATGGAAAGAGTAAATAAAAGTAAAATATTTCTATATAAATAACCAAATGGAAGTTCTATTAATAGAATTACATCATAGAATATCAATAAATGATATCAAAATAAGGTAATTCATAATTTCAGACATCATAAACATACCATCAAGTCTTCATCCAAGACACAATACATTAACGTGAAACTCTTTATCCATTACCCAAAATGGTTTGTATCATCAGACCTACCAACACATGAAGTGTCTATAGTGGGCCCTTACCATTACTTATTGACTCCAATTAATTCATCATCTTAAAAATAAGAAACATAAACATTAATATTAAAAAACACGCATACAAAATTAGAAAACATTAACCATAAACAATGAATGGTATCAAAATATCACATCCAGATTCAAACTATTCATAAATAAATCAATAAAATATGGTAGATGGTATCAAAAGAGTTATAAATAAATGAGGCATGAAACCTAAAAAATGATGCTGACATAGTTGAAAATAATCTTATAAAATCATTAAAAATCCTTGAGTGACATAACCATTTTTACTTTAAAATCATGTATTTAAGATGTTGTGCAATTATAAAAGAATATATTTTCATTGAAAATAACCTTGTATGTTTTTAAAAGATAACTAAAAACATTAAATCATCATGACAGAGGAAAAATATTCTCATGTAGTATAAGTTAAACACACATTCCTTCCATATTTTACGTAGAAATTTAACAATGTATGTTATTTGGAAAATGACCAAAATATTCATCTCAAACAAATTTCTAAAATGTCTGAAATGTGTTAAAATTAAATTAATATTTTTTAGGAATGTATTAAAAATATTTTCGAATATTTTTAAGAAACATGTATATGGGTAATAAATATTCCCCTACATATTCTTACATATAAATAATCTCGAATAATAATGAGATTGTGAAATTTAGCCTCACATTGTACTTTACTTTATTTTAATGTTCCATAACATCATGTATAATGGTTTGAAACATGTAATTAATTTATACAACCATATAAATATTTATGATACATTTATGCTCTTTTTATATCATTATGTTTATAATATACTTTTATAACCCTTGATTCGGGTGTTAACTGATTCATTTTCTTATGTATGTTTTGTTGTATAAGTTTTGTTTCATATGGATATGATATATATATTTCATATAAATAATGATATTAAGCTCAAATATATTATAATTATTCATTATATACATTTTTATAATGATTCTTGAATGGTTAATGTTGAAAATAAATCTCATCACATCGTAGAGATGGTAGGTCATACGTACGCACAAGCGATGGTATCATTCCCTCAACGGTGAAAGGTAAGGAATTTTATCGTATGTTTATAATAAATAATCCATATAATGTCATATTTATTATTTATATGCAATATATCAATCATTATACCCATCCAAATTATTTAGTGATGAAAAAAATTACACCACGACGTGGATGTTGTAAGCTGTACATTTGCACGCGTAGTGATTTTATTTTTTTGGTAGGATAGATAAAAGGAGGAATATATTATTACCATAACCATAATAAAATATCATCATATATATTGGAATATAATTATTAATTTATTATTTAAAAAATACTTGAAGAAGATGTATAATAAGTAATAACCTTGAACGAGTTGGTAAAACTGATGACCTCTTCTTTGGTGGATTCCCAACACATCTCTTCATTATGGATTTAAAGGCGGTTATTTTGGATGGTCAGGACATAGAAAAAATGTATAGGGATGTCAGTAGGATAAATTAGTAGTGTGTATTAAAGATATAATCCTCAAAGTGGTGTACAAAAGTTAGGGAGGAGGATCCCTTTTATAATTGAGGTGTGACTCAGTATTGGGAACCCTTGAAATATTAAATTAATACAAATTAATTTGCAATTTAAAATGGATCTAAATTTATTTATCTATAACATAAGACGATGATGGGTCTAAATACTCGCAAATAATAATTTTTAGAGAGGTTTATGTTTTATAATTTTCCTTATCTTTTGGTTTTAACCCTTATTAAACACTTTAACTCTCAACCTTACAAAATGTGTTCTACTCATTTAAGGTTAGTAAAGTTACTATACAATTCCAAAAGAATATAATGTAAGAAATAGATTAAATTTTCAACTACATCCTTATAAATTTTCCAATTTATTCATTTTTCTCAACTTTATATAATTTAATAAATTATTATTTATTTTAATATAACATGAATATGAATTTTTATACTATTCATTAGTTTGTCTTCTAAAAAATACATTGAACAATATATATTCAAAAAAACATCTAATATATCCCTAAAATTCAATATATATCAATTAAATTATTCGTTGACATTAATTATGAAATTTATTATTTAATTTAATATTTACTGTTATTATTTATTTGAATTGCCCATTAATTAAATAATCACAACATCATCGTTTTTTAGTAATTTAAGGTAAAGAATTTTTAATTAATATTTTAAAATATGTTATCTTGATAAAAATATTTTTTTTGGATTTATAAAAACTATTTATAGTCTAATTTATCTTTTATATAACGAAAGATAAAAAATGATATTTTTATGGGAAATATTAGTATGACATCGTTAAATTGTTTTCAAATAATATATAATAACGATCATACTCTCATACATGTGGATTAGAAAGGATATAATCTAATCCCAAGTATTATTGTGTTCCAAAACCACTCATCCAATAAAATATTGAAATGTTTTAGTGTAAATTTCTAATTTTTATAATATTTTTTGTTTCCTTAATTACTCAATTTACCACTAATATTGTTAATAAAAAAATTACTAATATTAATATTCATAATGAAAAAAACAAAAGAAACACATTTATATAATTTTTAACCAATGATTCCAAATATGGATTCCATTTATCAAAAACCAATACCTAGAATTATAATTAATTAATTTATAATTAATTCCATTGATAGAATGGGAAGGCATGTTTTTAAAGTAAAATGTTCAAAATATTTAAATGTTCTTATATCTAAATTAAATAGGAAATTGATTCTAATGACATATATCGAACTATATGATAAAAAATTAATCTAATTATACTTAAAAAAATAAAAATATAATTTTCATCCATACATTAATTAAATGACTGTTTAAATTAAAATGTAATTTTATATCACTGTTAATCAAAACATAAAACATATTAGAAATGTAAAAAAACAATTCAATCGAAGTAAATTTTGGTATTCCTCATTCAATGAATAATTTTATTTTTTAAATATAATTTATCTAATTTTTTAAAATTAAATTTAAAACTATTTCTCTATTAAATGGTGGTAAAACTGTCTTTAGAAAAATATAATCCTTTAATTCATTAAATTAGATTCATTATTATATTTTGTCTATAAAATATTTTTGATGAAATTTAAATATATTAATTTCATAATGTGGGTAAAACTATTCACTTTTTCTATTTTAGTAGTTAGGTTGTAATAATTATTTGTTAATATATCATGGTGTGCTTGGAATCAGAGTTGTGTCCAACATAAGAAATTAAATTTATTAAAAAATAAAATGTGATATAGAACATATTTGGTGTAAAATTATTCTATCATTCAAAAATATCATACTCCAATGTTTTATTATTTCATATCATAAAAATATTTGGGTAGATTTGGATTATAATATCACTAGTTTCCCATATCACCTCTTATATTTTATGATTTTTTCATAATAACTTTATTGGACAAGTTTTTTGATTCTATAACACATATTATATATGATCCAGAATCTATATTGAATCATAATAGTAAGTTAAATCAGGTTGAAACTCTATTTCATTCGAATTTATAGCATTTTTCGGGGTTTGGAATGCAATTACTAGTGAAAAAACATTTAACACATCGTTTCTATATAACTAACATGCAATACTAGGAAAATCAATTTTTTTACATCGGTTATTTTATAACTGGCCTAAAAAATTCTAATATTAGATTTATCACGTTAGTTATATTATAACTGACGTGAAATATAGAATCAAGGCACTTTATCAGATCAGTTATTTTATATTCGACATGATAAATCAAAATATCACAATTTATCACATCGGTTATAAAAAGAACAACTTGATAAAACACCATTTATATCATCGGTTATATAATCACTTACGTGATAAATATTTTTCTACGTCGGTTATTAAATAACCGACATTATAAAAATAACAAAAAATAGTTTTTCAAATCAGTTATTAAATAACGGACATGATAATGATTTTAAATTATTTATCATGCCCCGTATTCTGTCATTCTATTTTCTTCAATGGGGCGACGTGCAACTTGTCTCTATCATGAAAAAAACAAAGAAAGGATTTTTCGAAGTCTTTCTCTCCAAACTCATTTTTCCCACATCATTCATCATCTTTCCTACCACCAGATCTATTAGGTCGGCTTGAACCACTCAAGTGAGCCTCACATGGCTCAATTTTATTTTTTGGTTTTCACAATTCACTAAACATATTCTTCGAGATGTTATTTGTCAAGTATTGTTCTGTCAATCATGGTAAGTGTCAAAGTGTTCTTTTATACCATGATAAATTCATTTATGGTAAAATAAACCATGTATGTGATATCACACAAATTAACAATTTTTGTGTGTTCTATCATGTGCGTGTGAGTGTGAATTCATGTGTGAGTGTGGGGCGGTGTCCAAGGGGTGGTGGTGTCCAAGGGGGGTGGGGAGAGTACAAGGGGGTAAGGGAGTCCAGGGATGTGCGTGTTTGGGGGTTGTGGGGTCTGTCCAAGGGGTAGGGGGTGTCTAAGGGGTGGAGGTGTCCAGGGGGTGTATAACGGTCCAAGGGGTGGAGACTGTGCAAGGGGGTGGCGGTGTCCAAGGGATGGGGGTGGGGGGGGGGGGGTTTCCAAAGGGGTAGGGGTTCCCATGGAGTGGTGTTGCTCAGGGGGTGGGGTGAGGGGGTCGTCCAAGGGGGTAGGGGGTTTACACGGGTGGAAGTCCATGGGGTGGGGGTGTCCAAGGGTGGGGGTTGTCCATGGTGGTGGTGGTGTCCAAGCGATGTCCAAGGGGGTCCAGAGGGATTAGGGGGCCTTCCAAGGGGGTAGGGGGTGTCCAGGGGGTGGTGTCCAAGGGGTGAACGGCTTTTCAAGGGGATAGGGGTGTCTAGGGGGTGGGGGTTTTTGGGTGTGGGGGTGTTAATGGGGGGAGGGGCTATTTAGGGGTTTAGGGGTGCGGATGTCTAAGGGTGGTGGTGTTTAGGGGGTGGGGGTTGTCTTGGGGTATGGGGGTGTCTAGGTGGGTGGGGGATATCAATGGAAGTTGGGGAGTGTCCAAGGGGTGGGGGATGTATTGGGGGGGGGGGGGGTGAAGGGGTTGTCCATGGGAGTAGGGGTGTCCAGGGGGTGGTGTCCAGGGGGTCAGTGGGCTGTCCAAGTGGGTAGGGTGGGTGTGTTTAGAGGGGTGGGGGGGGGTATCCATGGGTGGGGCTGTCAAAGGGGGTGGTGGCGTCTGGGGGGGGGGGGTCCACGGGGTTGGGTCGGTGGCGTCCAGTGGTTGAGGGGGCTTACCAAGAGGGTAGTGGGTGTGCAGGGGGTGGGGTTGGTATCCAAGTGGTGAGGGGGATGTCCAAGGGGGTAGGGGGTGTCCTGGTGGTGGGGGTGTCTAGGGGGGGTGGGTCTATGCAAGGGGTTGGGGGTTTTTAATGGGGGGTGGGGGTGTCCTTGTGGTAGGGGTGGGGGTTGTCAACTGAGTGTGGGTGTCTAGGGATGGGGGTTTTCCAAGTGCATTGAAGTGTACAGGGGTGAGGGTGGTGTCTAGGGGGTGAGGGGGTTGTCCAAGGGGTAGGGGGTGTCTAGGGGGGTGTGTCCATAAGGGTGGGGTGAGGGGGGGGGGGGCAGGGGTTCCAAGGGTTGGAGGGGTGTCCAATGGGGTGGTGGTCTCCAGGGGTGTCTAAGGGGTTTGGGGTGGGGGTGTCCGGGGGGGTGAGGGGGTAGGGGTGTCTAGGGGGTGGGGTGTCCAGGGGGTGATGGGGCTGTCCAGGGGGGTGGGGTGTCCAGAGGTGGGGGTGTCACCTGGGTGTGTACAAGGGGGTAGGGGTGGGGGAGGTGTCTAGGGGGTGGCTGGGGAGGGGGGTGTCCAGTGGGTGGGGGTGGTGTCCTTGGGGGTGGGGGGTTAGTGGGTTGTCCATGGTCGTACGAACTATCCAGGGGGTGGGGGTGTCCAGGGGGATGTGGGTGTCTAGAAGGGTGGTGGCTGTTTAGGTGGTGGACTGTCTAGGCGGTAGTGGAGTGCAAGGGGTGTCCATGTGGGTGAGGATGTGGTGTCCAGGGGTGTGCGAGTTGTCCAAGGGGGTAGGGGGTTGGACAACCCTAAACCCCCTTGTACACCACCCCCACCCCCTTAGACACTCCCACCCACATGGACACCCCCACACCCTAGACAGCCCCCACACCCCTGTATGACCCCCACTCTCGGGACACCCCTATCCCCCTTGGACAGCCTGGATAGCCCCTACCCCCTTGGATATCCCCCACAACCCTTTGACATCCCCCGACCCCCTTAGACACCCCCTGGTATATATATATATCCTAACAGTTTCATTGAAACCATTGGCCAATATTATCTACAAGATGTATATAACAACAGTTCCTGTAGAACCATTAGTATATGTCTATTGAAACTTCCATCATTCTAACGACATTTGAAACCATTAGGATATTCTATCCAAAGAGTTTCAGGGGATATCCCAATGGTTTCAAAACGTTGGGATAGGTGTAATTTACAGTAGTGAATTAATACTTATTTTAATATTTATACTTCATATTTCTTGTTTAATGAAGGGTGAATTTAGTATCTAGTTGCACCAGGAGGTATTCATTTTCTTCTACAAGAATAAAGGATAAAATATTAATTTAAAAATGTTATATCTAAAAATATATTCTTTTTAAAATCATTTCCATCCATATCTATTTCAAATATGCATAGATATGTTTTATATTTCAAAATTCTTTTATATTAAAATTATTAAATTTTTTATATAAATATAAAATTGTCATATCTTAACAAGATGTATAATTTTCATATTTTCTATACGTAATAATGAGTTGAATTTGTATTATGGAACATTGAATGAGTAATGAATATGAGGAAGGTATTGATGCCTTTTTGGAATTTTCTAAAGAAAATTTTCCATGTAGTGACATGTTTTTATATCCATGCAGGAAATGTTTGAATATGAAGAAGTTTAAAATTAGAGAGATGAATGATCGTCTGATTTTTCATGGTTTTAATCCGAGTTATAGAACTTTTATTTGGTAAGGTGAAACTTGACAGAATGTCAGATCTACTGATGATGATGATTTGAATGATTGTAAATCCAATGGAATTGAATAAATGATTCATGATATTGCAGTAGACCTAATTGAGATAGAACTGATAATTGCGCGTCTATATGGTGATGCTGAAAAACAATTGTATCCTATTTGTACATATTTTGTGGTTTTATCGGCGGTGTTTAGATTGATTAACCTGAAAGAGAAATACAGATGGAGTGACAAAATTTTTACAGATATTCATCAATTACTGAAATACATTCTTCAAAAAGAAAATGACCTTCCAGATTCACAATATAAGGGCATCAATATATTATGCCTGATGGGATTGGGATACAAGAGAAAAGAATCATGTCCGAATGAATATATGATATATAGGAAAGAATATGAATTTATTTCGGAGTGTCCTAAATGTGGTACATCATGGTATAATTTGAAAGAAAAATCACTGGCTGATATAGAGATTACATATATCACTGCCATGTTATTTTGGAACCTTCCTATAATTTATCATTTAAAACGTTTGTTTTCTAATTCACATGATGAAAAAAGGTTAATATGACATGATTATGAGAGGATATGTGATGAAAAAATATGCCATCCAACTGATTGTTAATAATGGAAGAAAATTGATGGGAAGTATCCTACATTTGGAAATGAAATTAGAAATCCCTTACTTGGGTTGTGCACATATAAAATCAATCCATACCGAAACCTCAGAAACACACATAGGTCATGGATTGTTTTATTGGTAAATTACAACCTCTCCCCTTTTGTTTGTATGATGCACAAATATGCCATGTTAAGTATAATGATCTCTGGTCCGAAGCAACCTGAAAATGATATTGATGTTTTCTTTTTACCATTTATTGAGGATTTGGATCTTTTATGGGAGGATAGTATTAGGGCGTATGATTATTAGAAAATGGAATATTTTCAACTGCATGGAGTGATTATGTTCACTATAAATGACATCCTAGAATATGGAAATTTTTCAACATACAATGTTAAGGGGCATAAATAAAATCCTATTTTCAAACAACAAACTTCATATTGTCAATTGCGTCATGGGAGGAAAATATTATACATGGTTCATCAAATGTTATTCCTATAGATTAGACATATAGAAGACTAAAAAAGTAATTCAATGTCTCACAAAAATTTGATATTGCTCCAAAACCTTTATCCCATGATGCATATTTTGGGAGTGTGAAAAATTGTGATGTGTCATTGGTAATTTTACATAAATCAGATAATAATAGAGATATTTGAAAGAAAAGGTCCATATTTTTGTGCTACCATATTGGAGATATGCTGAAGTGAAACATAATATTAATGTCATGAACGTGGAAAAGAATATATGTGATAGTTTGATTTAAACAGTGTTAGATATTAAAGGTAAGACTAAAGAAGGGTTGAATGAAAGATTAGACTTACTATCAATGAGAATAATTTTAGAGTTTTCTCACACTCTTAATGGAAGACTAACACTTCTTCCTCTGGCTTGTCATAAGTTATCCAAGTGGGAAAAAATAAGCTTTTTTCTATGTCTTCATGATATCAAAGTGCCTCCTGGTTTTTATTAAAATGTTATGCATTTTGTCTCATTGAAGGATTTGATGTTGATAGGTATGAAATATCATGATTTTTACATCAGGATGTAACAACTTCATCCATTTGTATTTCATGGAATATAGCCCATCTATGTCCAAAAGACTATAATGAACCTGTGTTATATTTTCAATTCAATTTTAAATAAGTTGATAGATGTGAATTCTTTTAAAATTTTAGAAAATGATGAAATTTATATAAATTTTCTATTGGAAGTGTATTTACCTCCTAATTGTTTTGATATAATGGTCAATTTAATGGATCCTCTAGTTCGAGAAATAATGCCTTGTGGACCACTATATATTCATTGGATGTATCCTTTTGAAAGGTATATAAAAATATTAAAGGGTTATGTTAAAAATCCATTTCGACCTAAATCCTACATTATTGAAAAGTATATTTTTGAGGAGGTTTCATAGTATTGTACGAGTTACATGGATATGGTGGAGCACATAGGTTTTCCTCCATCTCACCATGGAAGAGTTAATAATGAGGGAATAGGGATTTGTGGCATGAAAGTCAAATAATTGACAGCTGGACAGATGATGAAGGTAGAATTATACATCTTGAATAATAAATCCAATTCTCAACTTCATATAACATTGCATATTAATAATTTGAAACAATTCCATCCAAAGAAGAAATAAATTTGGATTTTTAATGAGCATAACAAAACATTTATTCAATGGTTTAAAAATACCTTGCTCGGTAGATCAGATCTATTAGAGACATTAACATGGTTAGTGGGTGGTACATGTTTAAATGTGATAACATGGTCCAGGTATGACATTAATGGATTTAAATTTCATACGAGTTCTCATGACAATAGAAGTGTATTTCAGAATTGTGTCGTATTGCTGTTTGCAGAAGAAATGCATTTTTAATGATCTAAAGGCAAAAACTACATTTCTGAATCATGTTAATATTATGGAGTCACTGAAAAAATATGGGAGGTTGATTATAATAAAATTAAAGTTCATTTTTCAACTTCAAATGGTTTTTCGATTAAAACAGTGTCAGACACGATGAATTGGGAATGGAAGTTGTTAATCTGAATAGATTGGAAGACAATATAGATTCCTTTATAATGGCAGCACATGAAAGACTGATTTTCTATGTAGTTGTTCAATTAGATATGAAGTAGTATTTTTTTACAAGGGATAAAATACTATGTTGGTTAGGACAAACTTTATGAAGATGCTTAAATTTGTGATATCCCTACTTCTATAAAAATATTAGCAAAAATTAATGATGAGCATGTTGAAGACTTTTTTTATGGCATAAGGAATAATCATGACAAAGGAATTTGGGAAAAAATTCCATTTATACATTCCTAATATTACAAGTAACATATGTTTATTTTTTGTTTTTATTTATTATTTTCATAAAATTTTAGATATTGTAATTTTTTTCTTTATTAAAATTCATATTAAAACAAATAATTAGACATTTTTGTTTATTTTAATTTTATTTAGTTATGTATATCCTTTTTACAGTTAAGTAACTTATATATCAATTTATTTTGTTGAATGGAAATTACATTACCATGTTTACCTTATTTACCTTGTTTACCATAGTTTACCTTTACATGACTTATATATTTTTTGATTTTGTTGAATACAAATTACACTAAAAAGTTAACCATTTTTAACATCATTTCCATTTTTTTACATGTTTAACAAATTTACCATGTTTACTACTATAAAACTTAGTTCAGTTTTCCATTATTTGTTTACATTATTATTGTAATATTTTAATTTTTATATTTGTGAACTAATGTTTTCTTTTTTTATTTGAAGGATAATGACAGATCAATCAGTTGATCAACCACATGATACTAGAGATGAGAATCATGATAATACATCTAGGAAGGAATATTAACATGCTCTAACTGCTATTCCCCAATGTTCCTCATGTGATCCGAAAATGAAAAAGATGAGTTCAAGAGTTGGTAAACTTGGCTGCACACGTTTACGAAAATTATCAGTTTCACGTAGCTAGGACCAAATGATACTGGTTGAGTTTAATGAGAATGATATTCCTAGAGGTCCAAATGAAAAAGATTTTCAGAGTATTGAATCAAATTAGTGTAAAAGAAATGTAATAATATTGTATGATGATTGAAGAAGTGTGGACATTGTGATAATATCTCAGTTGTGGGGGACTATTTTGGTAATACCTTTTGCTGTTGTTTGACTAATTTTTAAAATTTTCTAGTATAATATGTTATATCACTTATTTATCAGATATCATTTGATATTCCTAACACTAGAGAAGTCAGGATGAAATATTTATTGATGGATACTAAGAGATGGAGGTAATTCAAATCAACACTCACATTTGATTTCATTTTTTGGTCAAAGGAATCATGAAAATCTATGTCATATATATCCTTCCACAGATGAAGACAAATGGATACAATTTGTTGAATGTAGAAGAAAAGATTCATTTTTGTTGAGGGAAATGTAAAATTTTATAATAATTCTTATATAAACAATATTATTAATGTTTTTTAATGATTTCTTATTTAAAATATAAATCAAACAAGGAAATATGCTTAGAAGATTAAATAATAAAATGTATACAATCATAGTTTATCTCGTGGAGGGTATACATTATTGGAAGAATATATATTGGATGAAAATTTAATAAAATTTAGAGCTGAGTCTTCATGCACTGGAGAGTTTACCCCTCCATTCCCGACATCTATAAATGAAAAATGGAAGTGAACTTGGATGAGACAAAAGAGAAAAATATATTTTGGAAGAATAGATAATCATAGCTCAGAGGATTGTAATATATCTATTTCATTTATTTAATTTAATTATATTCATTATATAATTTGAATAATATCAAAAATGTTCAATTAATTAAAATAGAATTCCCTTGAGGAGGAATACTCACATGGGGAATATACATCTTCTATATAGAAAGATATGTTATCTGCAGCCTTGTGAAAGCACGAGCACCCGGTGGTGTATGAGGATATTCAATGGTTGTATCGATAAGAAAAGTGTTGCTAAAATTTTCAAATTCTTCCATTGATGGTGTTTAAAAAAATATAATCTGTGGAGGATGAATTTCATAATATAAATGTGATGATGGAGTAAAAATATTAGATAATCTATACCGTCAGTGTTTACCGACATGAAAATTAAATTTCAGACTCCAGCACCCACTCCTCCACCTCCCCCAGCAGACCCCATTATTTATCCTCCACCTCCGCCAAAAGCTCCATCCCCCCACCTAATCCTCCGGACCCCATTTTTTATCCTACTCCTCCAACAGAGTTTCTTACTTATTGTGAGATGTATGCTGAGTATCCTTACCATCATATAGTTGCATTTGGTTTGGTATATTGTATAGGAGACAAGGTTCATCATCACCAGTTAGAGTTAGAGCATCATAGGTTCACTTTACATGAAATAATATATTGATTAGCTCAACAACCATTAACTACTAATGGTGTGATTCTAGTTGGACATAGTATCAACCACTTTTTTGTTTGGCCATCCAAACACTACAACTCATTACCAGAGAGGAATGTATGTTATATATTTTAATAATTTTTTTATTAAATTGGTTTTAACATTTGAATACTCATAAATTTTTATATTTATTTTTATATGAATAATTAAAAGGTAAAATAATACTATATAGAAAACAACAAATGCAAATGGATATGACATTAGATACATATTCTAGAAGTCCTAACAGATTTTCATGGTTTTCAAATTTTTTGGCAGATTATTATGAGTTTACAATGGATGCTCATGTTTATGGACATGAAATAAATGTGAGGATTGTGAAAATAATGATATCACAGATCTTGTTATTGGATATATGTTGGTAATCAACATGGTGTATATTTTTTTCCATGTAAGTCTTAACACCTTTCCTTACGTTATATTTATTAAAAATGTATAATTATGTCTATTTTGTATTAGGAATATTTATAACATGTAAGAGATTAATGAGAGAACAGATGTATATTGATTCATGGACCTGCATTTTATTTCCCCTATAACACATGAATTGGATGAGGAACAAATAACACATTATATTGCTAAATGATTTGAGCAGAATATAATCAAACAGTGTTCGATGATTCCTTTTTGCGGGAGGTATGGAACATATTTCTGGAATTGTGGCCATTATTTATTAACATAAAAAACCATTAACCTTAAATTTTATAATATATTTGTGATAATTGGATGTTAGGTGTTTTTTTCTAAGAATGAAAACACATTATTAGATATTCACGGTCTATAGCGATGTGGAAGGATATTTTAAGAATATGTTGTAAATGTAAGTTTCAATTTCTTAATAGTTGTTTATATTATAATGAATTTTAAATTTATCCCATTCGTATTATTTTCTAATAGGGGATGGGTCTACATTCAAAAAAACATAATGAAAAATAGTGAAAAGATCAAATATGTAAAATTAAAGGTAAATATCCATTTACAATTTGTACATTTCGATGTATTACATAAAAATGGTATTTTGAATTGACACTCATTTAAAATTAACTTTCATGAACAAAAACGCATCATCAAATGTAGATATTATATGTTATGATTGATGTATGAAATAAGTACAACTGGAAAACAAGTGATGTTTGAAACGGTTATATTTCCTTATAAACTTTGATATAATATTTCATTTGATTTATTCATTATACATGTTATCAACTATCCTTTTAATCTGAGTCTATTTGATGAACCTCAATCCTATAGTTCCCAATAGGTCAAACACTTATAAATGGAAGGGTAAAATTATTTTACAGGTTTGACTAGATTTTAGTTTCTTTGGAGTGGAAAATTTAATTTTGAATATTGTAATTACAACTGTGTATTTAATAGTTGTTTTGGATGGATTTAAAAGTTTTAGGTGACATTGTTTTTTTTGAATGATATACATGTGAAGGATTAATTTTTCTCTGGTTGTTCTTATTCTGGTCTAGTTCTGATGTTTTTCTGATATAAATTCTGGTTTGATTTTGGTTTCTTTTTTTCTTCTTTCATACATTGGCAGAGAAAAGTAATGGTTTTAGGGGGGGGTATCCAAGGGGTAGTGGGTGTCCCAGGTGTGGGGGTGTCAAGGTGGGTAAGGGCTTTCCATGGGTGGTGTGGTGATGTCTAGAAAGTGGTATGGTGTCCAAGGGGGTGGGGTGGTGTCCAGTTGGTGGGTGGGAGGGTCCATGGGGTGGGGGATGTCTAGGGGGAGGGTTCTCCAGGGGTGAGGGGGTGTCCAAGGGGGTAGGTGTGTTCAGGGGGTGTGGGAGGCTGTCCAGCTGGTGGTAGGGTATCCATGGTGGTGGGGGTGGGGATGTTCAAGGGGGGGAGGGTTGTCCCTGGGGCTGGGGTTGTGTATTGGGGGTAGGAGAGGGGGTATCCAGGGGGTGGGGTTGCGTTAATTGGGTGGGTGGGAGGGTCTAGGGGTGCGAGGACTGTTCAGTGGGTTGGAGAATCTGGGTGGGGGGGTCCAATTAGTGGGAGGGTGTCTAGGGGGTAGGGGGTTTTAAGGGGTGGGGGTTTCTAAGGGGTGGTAGGGCTTTCCACGGGGGGGGGGGGGGGGGATATCCAAGGGGGTATGGGCTATCCAAGGTGGTGGGGGTTGTCGACTAGGATGGTGGGTTTCCAAGGGTGGGGGTGTCCTGGGTGAGTGATGGATTTTCCAAGTGGGTGGGTGTATCAATGAAGATGAGAAGGTTTCCAGGGGTGAGGGATGTATTGGTGGGTGGGAGGGTGTCTAGGTGGTGGGTGGGTGGCCCGGGGGTGGGGTTGTCCAGGGGGTGGGGTGGCTGTCCATGGGGTGGGGTGTCCAGGGGGTGGGCGGGTGTCCAATGGGTGTGTGGGATATCCAACGTGGTGGGGTGGTTTCCAGTGGGTGGGAGGGTGTAATGGTGGGTGGGGGGGGGGGTTCTATTGGGGTGGGTTTGTGTGTAGTGGTCTTGGTCAATCCAGGGGTAGGGAGTGTCTTAGGAGGTGTGGGGGGGGGGGTTGTCCCAGGGATGGGGGTGTCTAGGGGGGTGGGGGTGTCTAGGGTGTGGGGGTGGGTTGGGGTGGGGGATATATAGTGGGTGGGAGGGTGTCCAAGGGTGGGGGGGGGGTTCTAGGTTGCAGGTGTCTAGGGGGTGGGATGGGCTGTCTAGGGGATGTGGGTGTCTATAGGGGTGGGAAAATGTCTAGGGGGTGTGGGGATGTCTGGGGGGGGTTGGTGTCCAGGATGGTTGGAGGGTGTCCTGGGGGATGTGGGTGTCTGGGGTTGGGGGATCTCAAAGAGATTATGGCTATCCATGGGGTGTTTGGGGAGGGGTGGGGGGGGGTGCTATCCAAGGTGTGGGAGGTGTCTAGGGGGTGGGAGGATGTCTAGGGGGTAGGGTGTCCAAGGTGGTGGGGGTGTCCGTGGGGGTTGGGGTGGCCATGGGGGTGGGGGCCTGTCCAGGGGGTGGGCTGGCTGTTACAAGGGTGGGAGGGTGTCAAGTGGTAGGGGGTGTCCGGGGGGGATGTCCTGTGTTTTGGTCTGTTTTGGGTATTTTTTATGCTTTTTACAGTTTTTCTATGCCATCACATTTTTATGGTTGAATTTTTTTATTAAAAAAATTTCTTTTTTATTTCAGTTATTTTATAACTGATGTAATAAATGCATGGGAATTGATTCATACCTTGTTTATTTAATAATCAATATAGAATACCAGTTTTGACGTTGGTTAAAAAATAACAGGCAAGAAAAACTGATTCGTAGACTGGTTTATCCTGATTTTTATGAAAATAACCTACATGATAAACTTTTTTTCACTTTGATTTTATAATAATTGATGTGAAAAACACTTTAGAGGGGCAGTTTATTATCTTAGGTTTTTAAAAAATGAAGTAATAAACAATATATTACATCGGTTATTTAAAAATAGATATTATAAATAATTACTATGAACAATTTTCCACATCAGTTTTCATGTAATGACGTGAAAATGGCTTCAGATTTCAGTTTTTCTGTCGGTTTTTTAAAACCTACATATAAAAAAATATTTATAACACCCCCTGTAATAATGTCGACCAAAAACCAACATAAAAAAATTAAATATAACTAACGTAAAAAACATTTTTTTAATAGTGAATTCATTAGAAAATAAATATTGAACACATCAAAAACATTGGAGACACATAACGACATTGATAAATGTTAAGCTACACTTCCAATTCATTCTAAAATTTCAAATGGTCTGATACTCTTGGGTCTTATTTTCCATTTCTTTTTTAATCTTATAACACCCTTCTGTAGAGATACCTTCAATAAAACAGGATCTATATCTTGAAATTCCAAATCCTTTTTTATATTATTAACCAAGAATACGTTCATACATTTTTTTTCTTTGATATGGGTTTGAATTATCATTATATTTTACATTGTTTCCTCAACAAGATCTTGGAATACAAGTTACCATTCACCAAATTCATCTCAACTTGTCAGTGTATGGAATCTTAATCCATATAATGCTTCGTATGGTTTCATTTGAATACTTTAATAGAAGAAATTTTTATAGGAAAATTATACTAATCAATAATAATGATCCTGCATACCATAAGTTTTATATGAGAAGAAAGTCAATACGACTTCCAAATATAGGATTTTCCATTCTAACTGCCTGTTGGTTTTTTGGTGATAAGCAATGCTCAAATGAAGTTCTCTATAAAGGTAATTCTGAAACATTTTCCATAATTTAGATATAAACCATATATCGTGATGAGACACAATTTAATGATGTTCAACATGATGTATTGAAACATTATTAATAGTGTCTTTTTAAAAGGTTAAGAGTTATAACTTCTCTTAGAAATGAAAATGTAATAATTTTTTAAGGTGATAAAAAATAACACATATCACATAATTCCTTATAGAATTACTCAATATTAAGGTGAAAATGTCAATTATAATTTCATCCCATTTTTACATAGTTATATGAAGTGATTTTCATGATCCATCTAGAATGTTATATCTCAAATTTTACTTTCTGAAAAACTGAACATCTTGACACATAGTCAGAAATTTATCACATCATATTATCTAACAAAAAATGGTCCTTATAATTTATATCTATATTGGTTATACGAGGGTTTATAAATTAATTCATACTATTTATATCATGAAATAATCCTATTTTTTTATCTTAGGTATAGAGGGAGAATAATGCCTCTTTCCAATTTCCAAATACCATATACAAATATGAAATCTTTCAATTTTCTATAATTCTTTAGTTTAGTTTTTTATTTTGAACTATCATCATAAGACTAAAAATATTTTATCCTTTTCAGTAAAGATTATTTAGAAACCATTTCAAAAAATAGCAATCTTTCACCTTAGATGATAATTCCCATATCCATCTATACTAGATCCATGAATATATCATCCTTTTCAATTTTTATTTTCTTTAGAACTCCATGATACTTTTTGGCTAATTAATATTTCCCCTTTTTTATTTCCTTGGGTGGTAGTGTGTTAAAAATCATAATTCAAGAGTATCTTGAGCCTTCTTTATTGCCTCATATACAATTTTTTATGTGAGAAGATATATTTAAGACTCTAGTGATCAATTTATATCTAACTTATTTTACCATAGAGATAAGATCTCTATAACATTAGGGAAATTATTTTAGCTAGTAAAAAAAGATCTTGATTTTTATAGTTATATTCATGATTTATTAACTACCTTGATGCATATTCAATAATTTTGTCATTCTTCATAAAGAAAAAAACAAGTCCTTTTCTTTATACATGACTATATATCAAAAATATGTTATTTCATGATAGAATAGTAATTAATGGGTAATTTAATTGTAATTTATTAAATTATTCCAAAAATTATTCACATTAATTCTTTTATATAAGCATAATCCCTTTACATGTGATATTGGTATTGGGGTTACCCATTATTGTAATATTCTAAATAAAGCTTAAATTGTAACAAGCTAAACTAATGAAACTACCTACCTCAATTATGCTTGTTGGTGTAACCATTCATATATTGATTTTATATTTATAGGATCAATAATTATTCCATAAATGGAGAAAATATGCCCAGGAAATTAAATTTACTAAATCCAAAATTCAAATTTTCTAATTTAACAAATGATTACTTCCTTTTCAAATCCTCCATGGTGATTTGTAGGTTATTATCATGGACTAATAACTTTTAGAATACAATAGAATATAATAAATGGATACCAAAACAAAATAGGGAACATATTAATTAAATAATATGTTCATTAGATCTATAAACACAGAGGGTACATTAGGAAATCCAAATGGAATTACATTAAGCTCGTAATGTCCATACGTCATCTAGAAATCTATCTTTGGGATTTTTTACTTATTTACTCATAGATTATGATATCCAAAAAAATGATCAATATTTTAAAAGAATTTATCTCCATGTATTTGATAAAATAAATTATCATTATGAGCTAGGTGATAATTTTTCTTCATTTTAAAACCATTGATTTCCCTATAATCCATACACATCATCATAGATCTATCTTTCTTTTTAATAATGAGAACATTGGATCCCCATGGTAAAACACTAGGGTGAAAAATACCTTTTTCCCAAATCCTTTAATTTTTGTTTAGATACACTAATTCATATATGGAAGTTATATAGGGATTCTTAGATATTGTTCTTACACTAGGGACTGAATCAATAGAAAACTCAACTTCCCACTTCAGGGGGCGTCAATGTAATTCTCAGGGAAATACATCATCAAATTATTTTATAATAGAAATATACTCAATTTGGTGATTACATAATCCATATATAAGTTTTTTTCACTTCATCCTCAATACATTCATAATCAGTGCCATTGGGGGTTGATCCAGAAAAAATTATTAGATAATAATGTGTCTATATTAATGATTAGGGATTCTTATTCTAAAAAAATCCTAATATCTTTCTTATTATAATATATTTTCATATCATATTTAATAATATAGTCCATAATAATGATTATATCAAATTTAACCATATGTATGATGATAATTTTAGTATGTACAGAACATTTATGTGTCATAAGGGGAAGCCCTGACACAATATTATAGTAATGAGACTGTTCTTATGAGTTTTGACTAAAAGGTCATTTATAAAATCTAAAGGTAAATGTATATTTTAAATTTAAAACAAAGAAGATATAAAATAATTTCATGATCTAGAATCAAGTAAATAATTATCTTGGTTTAAGGAGTTTATTGATGCAACTTCCACCAAATCATTAAAATTTCGATGTAATTATTTTTTATCACATAATATTGGCCTTTGGTAGGAACAATTTCCTAAAAAATTTGGAAAATCATTTTCATAGTGTCCCATATACATTCAATTTAAACACATTCCATTATTGGATTCATTCCATACCTTGAAATCATGGGCCTTGTTTTCTTTTTTATCTAAACATTTAACAAACTCATGTCCCAAAAAGGAATGTTCCAAGAAGTTTCTTTCCACATTTATTAATGGACGGAATGTACAATCTTGCATTATTACCATATTCCTAACTTCCTTTTCTAGAGTATTAACACAAGCTATTCCTCTCTTTCTTCCACAAAAATTCATAAGAATTATAGAATTATTTTTATGTCTTGATAGCGCACAAGAATATATCATCATAAGATGATAAATTTTAGGAGACAAATTACCTTCATAGGAATGTTTTTAACAAATATGAGAATCAAACAATATTTCTATTTGGATTACATACACAACCTGTGGCATTACATTCTACACATATAAATTTGGATTCATATTTAAAAAAAATTATCTTCTTTATTTTTCTTTAAATTCATGAATTATATCTCTGTATCTGCACGCTATTCAAGACAGAAATATTTTTCCAAAAAAAATTCTTTAATATCCATCCATTTCATGATTGAAATTTCTTCACCCTCCAGGTTTTGAACTAGTGACCACCATTGAGCCTCATATATGGATAGAGGAAAAAAACCATAACAACCTTTTCCAATTAATTACTACACAAATAAATAAATATAATATCTCTAGAACTTATACATTCATTAGCTACAAATGGATATGTAGACCCATTGAATATTGGAGGTAGTTTTCTCATGTTGTAGTCTGGCATTGTTCTTCCACATTGTGAATATGGGTGAACTATAATATTAAGGATATTGTTCATAACCTTAGTCAAAATTCCCAGTATAGTTATAATTTTCTCAACATTGGTTGAGTATCTAACTCCATTATCATTATTTTATATAGAAGGGTAGTCCCTATAATGATTATTCACATTGACATAGATTATATTCCTTCCACTAGAGTCCTTTTCTGAACAATTTATTACACTAAATTAGGTAATGAATCATATTTTATAATTTTTAACTAGTTAAAAACATATAACAAATTTTAAAAAAATTTATATCTAATCTAATAATAATAATTTTTATCTTTTTGGGACCTATTTTAAAAAATATCTTTTATAATGGGTTTTTAATGAAAATGTGAATTATCTTATCCATATCACAGTGGAGTGTAAACCAGGTGTGTAGTAAGTCTCATTTTCTTGTACCAGGTTGCACCATGTTAGGACCAACAAACCTTGTTTTAGTTGTTACCCCCCGGTACATCTATTCTAGAACCACATCCACTTGTAGTATCTAGATAGAGATATATTTATTAGAAGAACCATATACTCTAGACCTTACCATAATTCTAGGATTATATTCTAAAATTATCGTTAGTGTCTATATTATGGTTATGTTCCCTAATATATGGGTTTAAATCTATTTTCTATGGTTTATACTATAGTTCCTAAGATAATAACAATAATAACCCCAACACTAGTATCTCTAAGTTAGTTCCTTACTTTTATACATTATTATTTATACAAGACTCAAATCCAAAAGTACTGATCATTTTAGCTATCATGGAAGCCAAATTACATACATAAACCATACATTCTAATTTTAATCAAAAAATAAAACATAGAATATTGTTTGATAATTAAATTATTCTCATATATTAACACTTATAATCAGTTATAATACACATCCTTACATGGTATGAAAAATAAAACATAATAAATGGCTGAGATTAGATGACCAAAAAGAGTAAAGAAACAGTGGAATCTACTATGAATAAATAAGCATAAACCTCAAGGAAGGAGTGTAAGTGAAAATAATGATGGTTAATCATAATATTGATAATAATATGTAAATAATAAATGAATATAAAATAATTCCATAAAAATAATAAAATTGATATTATAATAATAAAATAATCACATTAAATATCAATAATTTATCTCATAATGAAAGAATACATAATTCAGGATGTCATAAAAATTTCATAAAGTCATTGACCAAGACACCATATTTAAATGGGCAAGGGATCATCCAATACCAAAACTTGTTTTTATCTTAAGACATACCGATGCATTGAGGGGATATACTTGGCCACTATCATCAAATACTATGTCCAACACATTACTTATATAAAAACATAAACAACAAAAAATATTCATTAAAAAAGGAATATAAATTTTGAATACAGTAACCATTAACCATGAATGTTATCAGAATAGCACATCCACAATGAAACTGATTATCAACCCTTCAATAAAATATGGTATATGGTATCATCATATATAAAATTTAATCCATATTATGATCCAAAAAAGGGTGATGAAATAGACTAAAATACTAAAATAAAATCATAAAAAAATTGATAAGAGATAAATTTTTTTTTAAAAAAATAAGTTATTTACGAATTCACAAAATTATAAAAGAAAATATTATCCTTGGAAATAACTTCATATGATTATATAGGATGATTAAAAACATTAATTTATCATGATGGTGAAAATAATTCACTCATACTGTATACGTTAAAAAACTTTTCTTCTATATTTTCATTAAAACGGTCACATGGTAACTCATTTGTAATGTGACAAAATAGATTGATTTGATACCATTTTATAAGAATTCAAAAAATTATTAAAAAATAAATAAAACGTTTTTTTAATGTTTCAATTTTTATTTGGAGTTTTTTTAAAACATTGAAATGGATGTTAAATATTCCCAAACAGATACATGTTAATTCAAAAGCCCTCTTGTGACTTTTATGTCTTGTTTTAGAAATCAAAAATCTATTCATAATTTTTTATCATACTAACTATAATTATCATACTGAAAATGTTTATCCTACTGACTATGTTTATCGTAATGACTATGTTCATCATACTTACTATATTTATTATACTGACTATGTTTATCATACTGACTATGTATATCGTTCTGATTATGTTTGTCGTACTGAATATATTTATCATACTGACTATGTTTATCATATTGACTATGTTAATCATACTGACTCTGTTAATCGTACTAACTTTTGTGCAACGTACTCACTTTGCATCATATCAATACATTTCACTATGTAATACTAATAATACTCATATTTTACTTTTATCACATGCATGTTTTTATACTATTTCAAAACACATTTTTATATCAATAATACTCATGATTATAATATTCATATATCGTTTTTAACCAAAATTTTGTCAAGGAGTTAGTTATAAACTAGTAAAAATAATGTCGTGTTTTCTTTTTTAATATGGCCATTATAATGCCAGGTATCCAAGTACATTTGAGTTTTCTAGAGAAATATGACTGCTGGAGGAAATATGACTATTACAACCGTAAGCCTATAAATAAGAGGTCATTTGATGCTAAGAACGACAACAAAAAGACTTTGATAATTCTTTACTTCTATAAAGTTCTAGAGAGAGACGCGGTGAATTCACTATTATTTCATGAGAAAACCTTGAAATTAAAAAATGTGAATGACTCGTTCATAGTTTTTGTATTTAAAGATGTGAATTGTTTAGCTTTATGTGACTGATCAGGTGATAACAATCGAGGGCTACAGAGGATAGGCGGACGGTGATACCGATCATCGTATCGAGGGCTTGCGGGGATAGAAAGACAGACGTACTGATCATCATATTGAGGAATTCCGGGGTAGCAAGACAAGCATATCGATCATCATATTGAGGGCTTGCAGGGATAGAAAGACAGACGTATTGATCATAGTATCGAGGGCTTGAGGGGATATCAAGACAGACATACCGATCATCATATCGAGGGCTTACCAAAGTGGTGGTAAGAAAGACCTCTTATCCTAGGTGAAAGGATACCCTTCACTTAGGGATAAAATAATTTTAATTCTTTTACATATCCAATAATTTATGTATTAGAAAGGGAATTGTATTGTTTCCTTTCTTAATTTCATTTTCATTTGTAATTGTCTCAATTTTAATTATACTATTACATATCTTATCGATAGATTATGTACACTTTATGGTAGAATCATTCACTATTGTATTACTATGATTATTGTATTCATTTTAATACAATTTATTTTCACTTATTATATTATTTCATCATATAATACATTTATATCCAAGAAAAATGTGGTTAATAGTATTTGTTTTGAATTATATTAGTTTAATATCATTTAGACTAATTTCCTATGTGTTTAAACACAATATTTTTAAACCAACAATTCAACGCCCTATTTTATTGATCCATATATTATACATATGAATCAATATATTGATAATTTTTTTTATCAAAGTATGTTTCCACTGGTATGTATTACTTTATCTAATTGTTATAAATTTTAATAGTGTTTTTATTACAAATTCTATTTTTTCAACTACTTACTACACTAACGTATAGAGTGGAAAAGGATTTTTTATTAAATATAATGGATGAACATTATATCAATTGAAAATATAAATCCAACTAGACAACCTATCTTTGATGGGATTGGTTAGGAGTACTGGAGAGATTGAATTAATACATTTTTTATCAATACAGGTGTAGACAATTTAATTATGCTTACTAGAGGTTACAAAATACCTGACAAAAAAGTTAGTACTTTCACAAATCAAGATAAGAATGAATATAAACTAAATTACAAGGTACACAATACTCTTTTGTTTTCTATGAGCAGGAATATATATAGATAGATATTATCATGTGAATCATCCAAATGTATTTGGAAGAAATTGGATGTCACCCATTTTGGTACATCTAAGGTTATAGAAACAAGAAGTGAAATGCTTCGAGCAGAGTATCATGGATTTCTTTTTCCTTATGGACAACTAGTACGTAAGGTGAAACAAATAATTATAACAATTGTCAACAATTTAAAATCTATCTTAGAAGAACGGTCATGACGATGAAGCTCTTGTAGACCATAATATTGATATAATCCAAAACGAATGGGAGTAAAAAAAGGATAGCTATTGATGAAAACAGAAATGTTTCTCAGATTACTATTCATGAAATTTTTTGAACTCTTCTACAACATGAGTAAAGAATGAAGAGAGATGCCGATTTCAATAATAACAAAAAATGGAAATGCAAGTGTATCTTTTACTAATACATCTAATGCTCAAATGCCTCAAATAATAACACGATCTAATGCTAAGAAAGTTGTTATGTTAGAATCAAGTGATAGTGATCAGTCTAATAATGAGTTATCCAATCATTCTCTATGGATGAATACTATTGTGGGAAATTATGACTTCCAATACATATTTCCAAATAAATATAGGAATTAAAAAAATATTCAAAGGTAACTTCTTCTGAAACCAAGAAATTAGGTCATATAATACCTGATTTTCCTTTTTAAAAATGAAAATATATAAAGGAGAAATTTTTTGAAATAAATAAGAAATTTTTTTACAAGAAATAGGAAAAGAAAGTCTTGAAGTAAAATGATTCTTGGAGTGAAAGTGGTGGAGATTTATTATATGATTCATCAGAATATGAATCTTCAGGATAATGGAATATTAGACTTATAGACAGACTACCAATTGAAGATAATTGTTTCATGGATAACATACACAAAGATGAATCTATTACAAATGTATCCTTGAATGAAAATTATACAGACAATAAATATTATGAATCATCAAATGATGAGTCTTTGTCATCAGAAGATAATATACTACCTTCATATGAAGATGTATCTAGGTTTTCTAAACTACTTGATAATGAAAATTCTAAACTCAAGAAAAATCATGATAAGGAAAATTTTTGAATTTTTTTTTATCTAAATATGTATTAGATCTTTCTAATGATCTTGATATGAAAAAAAACTGATTTTGGAAGTATTTTGAAAACCCTTGAGAATGTACATTCAGATAAGGATAAACATTCTAAGGATCATGAAATTTAATTACTAAGAAATATATTTTAGAGACTAACTCGATATAAAAAAATAATGTTTTCAAGGACGAAAACATAGTTTTAAAACTAAAGATAGAAATGTTTTTCTTGAATAATTGTTTTTCAAACATTAACTATGGTATAGAAAAATTTGAGAAATTTTATTCTCAAATTCAATATTTCTGGAATCATTTTGGTTTTGGTTATACTCATTCTAAATTTGTTTTTAGTAATAACTATTTTGTTCCTAAAATTATCCCATTTTTTGCTAAGTTTCAATGTGGTAGACAGTGAGAATGACATTGTTCCCTTAATAGAACTCAGTATTTAGAGTTTCATAAAGCTCATTTTTCCCAAAAAAAATTGGATTCCTAAAATTCTTTTATCTAACCCTTCAATATCCAAACAGTTTTGGATTCTGAAAAACTAAATGATTCATTTTCACGAAAATAATAAGTGTACCAACATCAAGAAAATTTGGTACATGGATAGTGGTGGTTCTCGAAACATGAATAGAAACCAAAATTACATTGAAAAAGATTATCGAAACAAAAGGAAGAAAAGTTACCTTCGGAGATAATGCTCAAGGAAATATTGTTGGAGTATGTAGTATTGTTTTTCTTGGAGATGTTTTAATTTCAAATGTTTTGTCTGTCAATGTTCTTATGCACAATCTCATCAACATAATTCAATTACATGAAAATGGTTACCTTGTGAACTTTATAAATGATAAATGTTTAGTTCAGAATTCCAAGGATAAATTCATACTATCTTCCCATAGGCAATATAATTTATAAAGAATTAACTTAGAATAACTTAGGAGAAAAACTTTTTCTTGCATAAGTGCAATAGATGACCAATCTTGGCTATGGCATAAAAGACTAGGACCCTATAACCTAATAAACCTTTGTAAAATTTCAAATTAATGACTTCTAATGGTTATACCATATATTAGATATGATTTTTCAAAGATCCATGATCCCTATAAATTTGGAAAGAAACATAAAACTAGATTTAAATCAATCAATGAAGTTTCACCTTCCAATTCATTATAGCTAGTGCACATGGATCATTTTGATCCTTCACAAACTGGAAGCATTGGAGTTAAATACTATGTATTTCTTTTATTTGACAACTTTACTAGATTTTAATGGGTCTATTTTATGACAATGTAATCCGAATCCATTTTTTATTTCAAACTTTTCAGACACCAAGTTAAAAATGGGAAAAACCTACGTCTGATAACTACCCATAGTGATTATGGTGGTGAATTTCAATATTAATATTTTGAAACATTTTATAGTAAGAATGGTATTAATCAAATCTTTTCATCTCCATGAACTCCTCACAATAATGGTGTCGTTGAGAGAAGAAATCATATTCTTTAGGAAATGACGAGAAAAATGTTGAGTGAATACTCAATTGCTGAGCATTTTTTTGATGAAGTTGTTAGTACTGCTTGTTATAATATAAATCACGTTTTAACTAGATCATTTCTTAATAAAACGCCTTATTAATTTTGGACTGGACAAAAACCTAATGTTTCATACTTCATGGTTTTTGGATACAATGTATTTATTTTGAATTCAAAACAATATCTACATAAATTTTCACCCAAAATAGATGAAGGAATTTTTATAGGATATTCTGAATCTTCTAAGGATTATAATGCATTCAAAAAAACTCATGTACTGTTGAAGAAATAGTTCATGTCAAATTTTATGAAACTAATCCCATTGTATTTAAAAAAACAACCTACATCCTCAGATGTGTTTTAAAAAACTGATTATCCACCCGTGATAGAAAAACTTTCTGATTAGGAAAATGTTAATGAATGTTTTTTTCATGAATTTATCCTAGATGATTTCCTAACTTATGTTGATGAACAATTTTTAAAAAACCCAAATCAGTTGTTTCTTAGGAATCATCCCATTGATAATATCATTGGCGATTTAAATAAACTTGTAAGAACTTGAAATTCCTTGAGAAATGAAATAGAACACCTTTCCTTTATTTCCCAATTAGAACCTAAAATTCCAGGTGGCGATTTATGTGACAAATGTTGGATTAAAGAAATTCAAGATGAAATAAATGAATTTGAATGGAATCATGTATGGACTATAGTTGAATGACCTAAAGAGACAATTGCAATCAGTATAAATGGGTCTTTATGAATAAATGTGATGAAAATGGAATAATTTTAAGAAATAAGGAAAGACTTGTTTCTAAGGGATATATTCAACAAGAGGGAACTGACTATGAAGAAACATATGCCTTGATATCTATACATGAATCTATTCGTATTATGTTATCCATTGAAGCATACATTAATTTCAAATTATTTCAAATGGATGTTAAATGTGAATTTCTAAATGGTTTTTTTCAAGAAGATGTTTTTGTGGGACAACCACCTATTGTTATGGATTCAAGATATCCTAATCATGTTTTTAAGGTTACCAAAGAGTTATATTGCTTTAAAAAAGCCCCTATAGCATGGTATGATAGCCATACATATTTCTTTTACAATAAAATTATGAAAAAGGTACAATGGATCCAAGTATTTTTATAAAAATGGAAAATATAAATGTTTTGATTGTGTGAATTTATGTTGATGACATCATTATTGAGTCAACTCAGGAATGTATAACTAATTATATATTGAATCTAATGAAATATGAGTTTGAAATGTGCATTATGGGTGAGTTAACATTCTTTTTAGGGTTTCAAATTTCCCAAAAACCAAAAGGAACCTATATATATCAACATAAGTATATCAATGATTTACTCAAAAAGTATGGATAAAACAATAATAAATGTATTATCACACCAATTGGTACCTCAAATATACATGATCATGATGAAACTAAGAAACCAAAAGATCAAAAAACTTTTAGACGTATGATAGGCAGTTTTTTATACTTGAATGAAAGTCGACCAGACATAATGTTTTACGCATGCTTATGTTCAAGATACCAATCAAAACATACTTTTTCATGTTATCTTAAACTCATTTGATTTATCTAGAAAAACTATGACTCTTTCCAATAATATAACCATTATGGTATGTCACTTATGATTAAATAACTCCCTAACATCTAGAATTATCTAAACCGACCTCTGATACTAACTATAAGGACCAAGCCTTAATCATTACATAATCTTGAATTATGTTAAGAATTCACATTGGGGATCCTTTAAGGTTCATAGTTTTAGAGAATTAAGCCATAAATATTACATAAAAACATGAAATTATATGTAGATACTACTACCCAGTATCCAATTTTCATAAAATAAAAACTCTTGAAAAATATACATGTCTTTTCCATGTTTTAGACAACATGACTTTTCCTTGATCACATCCTTGATCCTATTCATATTTATGTCTTGTGAATAACATTTCAAAATTTGGGATGGTCATTAAAAGCTCAGTAAGGGTTATAAATATTGAAATTAAACATTATCCAATCAATAAATAAGAATCAATGAAACCACACATTTCAACTATAACATACCTCATGAAATAATAAGATTTTTGAATAACATACCGAAATCCTTAATCATAAATGAAACTTATGGAATTCATAACATACATACATTTTAGCTATCACAACTACATAGCAAGTCACATTTGGAATACTCATCATAGTAAATTCCCTAAATCTCTTAAGAGAAGCATTATTGTTTACCTCCATCACATTAACCAATGCATTGGAGAGATATCACGGGCACAACCACCCTATGTTTATCATGGAACCACCTGTATACATAAACAATTCCCAATAACCATAACACATTCATAACACATAACACAAGCATAAAGAAAATATAACATTTTCACATTCGAATCAAAATATACCAAATCAATATATTAATATAATCAATGATTTATAAAATCATTTTCAAAACCATTTAAAACATTTAATAAAGTGATTTTTGAATGAAAGTGTCACATACCACACTGACGCTTTTAAATGAATAATTATTTTAAAAAATTAATGTCCATAAAAATAAATTGTAATGTCCATTTTAAAAAAATGGACATTAATTTGAAATGTTTAGAAGAATAAATCTTTATAACATTTAAAATGATATTTTATTTTAAGAGTTATTAAAAAAATGAGAGATGTTAGAATACTAGTAATTGAGGAATAAAAGTGAATAAGAACATTATAATATCACGAGAATAAAGGGATTCATGATATAATATTCCAAAAGAGAGCATATAAACCATATAAGATTGAATGGGTGTATAACAACAATGAAGTCTCAGTGGAATGTAAATCGAGACGAAATCCATTATAAAAATTGTTTCCTTTGATTATGGATAAATAAATTACATAATAATGTGTGAAAATAGGAATACACTCAATATATGTGGATATTTTTTGTGAAACAATAATTTTTATTCACACATATATTCATAGCACTCTACCCTCAAGAAGTATATGTTTAACCCAAATAATTGAAATTGGTTCAAAATGTTCCCTTACAGAAATTTGACAGCCTAAAAATGTCTTTTTAAAATTAAAAAAATGAATTAATGAGAGATAAAAGGCTATATCATAACATGGACATAAAAATTACAGCAATAAGGACATATAATAACCTATCCCATCAAAGAAGATGTAAACTAAAATACATAACAAAAAAAGACTTTTAAAAAGAAGAGGGTGAAAGGTTCCCTTACCGATTTGGTATCTTATGAAACATACACCCCATGAAAGATGGATCCTACAATGAAGATGTAAATACACATAAATTTAATTATATTACTCAATTAATACAGGCATGGGATGTATATAAACCACAGAAAAGGAAAATTGTGGCAATATAGCATGAATCTCACTGGAATAAAAAGTGTGATGAAAACCCCTTACCACATTGTAATCAGTCGAGTTGTATGACCAAAAGTTAATAACCAAATAATGAATCAAATAATACCATGAATATAAAAATAATCATGATAATATATATCGAATTGAATTACCCAATAAACCATTTTCAATAAATAAGTGTCGAACAATGGAAATCTCAAAGAATTGAAAATGAGATAAGAAATCCCTTAACTCGTGTCTGACCTGACTTGTTTGTTCATTGTTATTCCTGAATAATAAAATTAAGTTAATTTATACTTGATTAAGAACCATTTTCAAGTTTATTATTATTTTTATATCACTTATTACAATGTTATAAACATTTTGTAATCAATTAAGATAGTAATGGTCATTTTGTCGATATTTGGTACTTGAGTGAAAAATGAACACCTTATAATTACATGATGTACGTGTCATCAAGATTCAATTATATAAAGAATTATATTAATGGTTTATATATCATATATATCATATATATATAGTATATATATGTATTTATAATATTACATAACATTTTGAGATAAGAAATGAAATTAACCATTCATTGAGACGGTAAGCTGTACGTATGAATAAATGATACTTTCATTTCTATTTTTTAATTTAATTGAATGGAAAAATAAGGATACGTATTTATATTATAATTATTGTATAATATCACATATAATTTTATTAACTTCATCACTTATGCGTCCCATGTATGGTATAAACGAGTCATGTCCCTTTGAGGGGGCGGTAGTCCACACATCCTCAAATGAGATTATCGTGTTTAGTCATAGTGAAAACCATAAAGGTATGCAATAAATTAAAAATACAAAAGAATAAAGAAAAAATAAAAATAATATATATAATATGTAAATATATATCCATCATAATGGCCACCATACAAGGTGGTAGGAGATAATTGAACATCTTCATTTTGTGAGGCGTTAGTTTTCCATCCACCGAAATAGTATGTTCTTCACCCATTAGATGGAGGTATGTATAAGTGTAATTTGAATCATTCTCATAAAAAAATCTTAGTATATTGAGGATACTGGTGTTTTTATAATATAATGGAATGAAAATATTTTACTGTTGTAGAAGTAAAATAAATTTAAATAATTTAAGAGAAACGGTTACCTTTAATTCAGGTAACTCCCTTTGGATTGAACCAAAATGACTTCATGATGTTTTCTATGCCTTAGGTAAGGCTTATAAGAGGGAGATAGGGATATTGAGAGATTATTTTTGAAGGATTTGGAAGAGACATATGGATTTAGTGATGTGAGGAATGAGTTATAATTGAGGGCTTTTAATAAGGGGGAGGATGAGTTTTTTAGGAATGTGGGAAAATATTAGATTATTATATAATGATTTTCAGTTTATAAAGGTAAAAAATTCATTATGGTCTAAGATAAGATGACTTATTGTTTAAATCATTTCATCCAATAAAAATTAGACAGGTTTTAGATGTTATTTTAAAATTTATAATCTTATTTATTTAAATCATTTATTAATGAGTTAAATACGGCATCATTTTGGTGTCATAAATACATTTATTTATTTGATGTCTAAAAATTATAAAAAAATACCATGACGTAGGAAATATTTTTTTATTTCCAATTAATATTTATAGTTGAAAATATAACTTATATAACCCCATGTAAAAATTAATTTACTAAAATATTTTTGTTTGTGTCATTTTTGTCATTATTTTAAATTAATTAATCAAAAGTGTCATAATCACTCACCAGTGGCTCCATGGGGTCCCCAAATTGACCTAAGGATTCCCATAGAAGATCATGATTTATGATATAAGGATAGGACAAGTGTTAAGGTAATTGTTATTATTATAATATTATTTTTACCTTGAATTACCCTATTTACATTTAACCGTGGTAAATAAAAGTCAAAAGTTTTTCTTCACCAAAAAATTATTTTCATATTATTTGTCACGACCTATCCCAGTGGGGCCCAATCTGCAACTCCCCATGCCCGCATCCAATAGGCCAAGGGCTGGTGACTAGCACCAAGTAGGCATGCTACTAACATGAGAGGCACTGCCTATAAACCTGTACACATACATGCACATCTCCAATCCCAAAATGCTGAAAAGTAAAAAAAAAATCTAAAAATGGAAAAGATGCACGCATACACTAAAACTCGACCAAACAGAGTATGACAGGAATGTAAAGTAAAACAAGCGTGAAACCTTGGGCCAAAAGTACAAGCCCACCAAAACAGAGTCTGTAACAAAGTCCAACTATAAAGAAAGGTGGTAGGACTCAGTCTCTAGACGTAGGGATGCACATCGGCCTGTCTGATCTCACTGTGTATCGTCCGGTCCTGGTCCACCTAGAATCATGTCAAAGGATTGCTCGTATGCACAAGACACGACACGTGCAGACAATGCCCGTGCAGGGGTGAGTATAACAATACCCAGTAGGACACACCGATACCACAAAGGAAAATACAACAAGCGTAAAATAACACAAAGGAATGATATAGTCAGCTCCACATAGTATATGTCTACAGAACATATAACATGAAAAAATTTCCAGATATACTCATACACAAACGACCATCGTGATACTACCACTAGGATCCAGCTCAAAGGTCCCACTAAAGAAGCAACTGGGAGAACATATTCCTAGGCCTGGAGAGAGAGAGAGAGAGATACAAAGTACTCGTTCTGGGAGAACACACTCCACATGTACTTGGGAACATGACGCTCAGATGATGATCACAACCAAATTCCATGGGTCGATTCCAACAACTCATTCTGAGCTAATCCGCTAAGCTAAGGATCAGCGCCCGGGTAATGTTTTTCATGTTGATACCAAGAACTCTACATAGGGTTCCAGGAATGAATAGAGGATCCAGATCTATGTCTCATAGATGGGATTCCAATGACTTTATTCAAGAAGGCCTGCTCGAGGGACCATACTCCCGTATATAATAAATGATACCAAAACCTTCAGGGGAAAAACCATCAGTACGAACCCTAAGAAGCTAGTCAATGTCACAGAAGACAAGTGGCTCATGCTACGAAGAAAAGGTTACACAACGTGTAGTATGGTTACACGTCATGTCCCTTGAACCTGGGTTCTTCCCATCTAAACGGCCCATGTCATTTGTTCAATATGTATAAAACCAAACTACACAGTGTGTAGAAAAGGTACACACCGTGTTCCTTGACCTCGGGTACTGCCCGTGTAAACAGCTCGTATAATTTGTCTTGATGGGTAGAAAGAAACTACACGGCGTGTAGAAGAGGTACACGCCATGTCTGAGCACCTAGGCTCACTCTGTGTACGCAGGCCCTATGACAGTACACAGACTCTTCCCATGTCCGTGCTGCCTACCCGTGTACCAGTACATGGGGTATCCCGTGTATCTGGCCCGGGAGGGGTATACACGGCATGTCCTTGGCCATGTACCCTGCCTGTGTCCATGTACTCCCAGAGTACATGTTATGTAATCCCGCCAATGGACACATGTCATGTAGCCCATACTACATGGTGTGTAGTATAGAAATTTCTAGAAGCGTCGTCTTCCTCAGCGCGCCTCGTCTAATCCTTCGGATCTCGATCCAACCGCCCGATCATCACAGAACTCCAGATTTGGGGTCGTCCCGCCCGTACAAAACCGATTCCTCCGATTTTGGGCTTCCGATTGGCCCTGAAAATGCATCTCGATCAATCCGCTCGAAAATGCTCAAAGAACGGGAACATACAAACCACATCGATTTGTCCGCCGCCATCGTTGTCGCACCTCCATTAGGTCATCCCAATGTCGGATCTTCGATTTCAAATCGTTATGCCAACAAAAAAACACGAACGATTGATTTTACCCAAGAACACGAAGAACGCGCACGAAGAATGCGTTGGAATCAGGAGACAAAAACACAACAACCGAGAGGGATGAACCTTAATACATGTTTGTTTCGATCTTGGTTAATCTCCATTTGAAAGGTTGAATGAAAACTAAAAAATCTCAAGATTCAAAATACCATGATTCTCGCAATTATCCCATCCCACAAGAACGATCGATCTGCATGCTAATCTGTTCATGGATTAGTCTGCGTTCGTCATGGAAATCAATAACGGGGAAGAAAAATCACAAACAACATCCATCCTGGCTTTCTGCGGCATTTGTTGGTGAATTTCCGGTCGCCGCGTCGTCATCGCTTCATCGGGAGGTTTTCTCCATAGCCTCCAGATCCACCAAGGGATTCAGGGTTATGAGGTTTGTAACCCTGGACCCTGCACAAGACTTTCTTTAAAAGGATGATATTTTCTGAAAATGATTTAATAGAATCTCACTGCAGAAATAAAATATTTTTATTAATATTTTATTACTCTTATGTCAAAAAAACAGGATTTCACCACAAACCTGCGCTGGCCTATGATAGGCCTCACCTAAGGTAAAAAAATTGTTCTGAACGCAATGGGCCCCTGGGTTTTCTGATCCGAGCACCCATTCAGGAGACATTCCACTTTTTCAGGAAACCCGCACGCGTGCATTATTTAATTATTATATTAAATTCAAAAAAATTTTCCAAGCTCACCGGGCCTCAGAACTACACGCCGCCTCAGATCCCGGTCTCGAATTAATTTCCATATAATATTAAAATAATACATGGAAAAAATCTGGGACATTACATCACACCCACCTTTGGAATTTTACGTCTCCTAAAATCCAAAACAAGGGTTACTCAAAAATATGTGGGTACTACACGGTAATCTGAGCCTCCCACTCCCACGTGCTCTCTAGGAGATTCTCGTGCTGCCACCGGACACGCACCATGGGAATAGATCGTCCACGAAGGATCTTCTCATGCCGATCCTTGATCTCCACTGGGTACTCTACAAAGGTCTCCACATCATTGATGTCCAGCTCGCCCCAGTCGATAACGTGCGATGGATTGTGCACGTACCTCCACAGCTGCGACACATGGAAGACATTGTGTACTCGGTCCATTTGAGGAGGTAGAGCTAACAATATGACACCTCACCAACTCTAATCAGAATCTGAAAAGGGACAACAAACCTTGGAGATAGCTTGCCACCTTATCCAAATATCTGCAATCCCCGTCGATGTGATACCCGAATGAATTCATGGTACCCTTCCTCAAACTCCAAGGGCCTCCGCCTTCTGTCGGCATAAGACTTCTGCCGACTCTGTGTAGTCTTCATCCGCTCCTGGGTGACCTAATCCTTCTCTGTAGTATCTCGCACCATCTCCGGGCCCATGGGTGTTGACTCTCCCAATTCAGTCCGGCAAATTGGCGATCTACAGGGTCGCCCATACAGAGCCTCGAATGGTGACATACCAATAGTGGAATGATAACTGTTGTTATATGAAAATTACACCAGTGGTGGGTAATCCTCCCAGCTACGACTAAAGTTAATAATGCATGCTCGAAGAATATCCTCCAGGACCTGGACGGTCCGCTCTGCCTGACCATCAGTCTAGGGATGGAACGCTGTGCTCAAGAATAACTAAGTCCCAAAAGATTCCTACAATCCCTTCCACAACCAGGATGTGAACCGAGCATCACGATATGAGATGATTGTGGATGTAACTCCATGAAGTCAGACTATCTCTTGCATGTAGAGACGTCCCAAGCTCTCCACTGAACTCTGCTCCATATGGCTAGGATGTGGGCCGACTTGGTGAGTCGATCAACGATCACCCAGATTCAATCATGTCCCTTGGACATATGTTGTAGACCCGTCACGAAGTCCATGGATATCGAATCGCACTTCCACTCTGGCACCTCAAAGGGCTAAGCCAAATGTGCTGGCACGTGGTGCTCAGCCTTTACTTGTTCACATGTAAGGCACCGAGAGACGAACTCTTCCACACCCTTCTTCATTCTTGGCCAGCAGAACTAATTTCGGAGGTCCTGATACATCTTTGCTATGCCTGGATGTACTGAAAAAAGGGGATGTATGAAATTCCCTCAAAACCTCCTCCCGTAATTTCACTGGTACTACTGTGCGCCCTCTAAAAAGAATGATGTGCTCCCCACCTTCTGAATATCCATCATCATCATTACCTATGGATATCTGAGCACGTAGACTCTCACAACAAGAATCCTCGCGTTGTGCATCCCTGAATCGATGTAAGAGATGAGGGGTAAAAACCATCGACTGAAGGTAAACTCCCTCATCTCCATCCACGATGGATAACTGTAAGGAGGCCATCTGCCTCGTCGCCTCATCCAACAATAGGGAACTAGATTTCCCACTGAGAGCATCTACCACCACATTCCCCTTTCCAGGAGTATAAACACCCTCCAAGTAATAATCCCAAAGGAACTCAAGACATCACCTCTGTCTCATATTCAGATCCTTCTGAGAAAAGATATATCTAAGAATCTTATGATCAGAGTAGACTATAAACCGCTCGCCCATTAGGTAGTGCCGTCACATATTCAATGCAAAGACTACTACTGGAAACTCAAGATCATGGGTCACATAGTTCTGCTCGTGTGGCCTCAACTAACGTGTGCCATATGCAATCACTGCTTGCCTCTGCATCAGGACACAACCAAGCCCGGTCCATGATTCATCGCAGAACACTACGTACTCGAGACCCGCCTCTGGTAATCTCAGGATCAGGGTGCTCGTCAAACTCTATCTCAACTACTGGAATGCCTGCTGTCATCTCTCGACCCACACGAAAGGCTACCCCTTTTGGATCAAAGTTGTCATGGCTGCTGCATTACTGGATAAATAAAGGATGAATCTACGATAGTAGCCTACCGACCCTAGGAAACTCCGCACCTCTGTCACGCTCCGGGGTGGCTCCGATGCTAGCACTGCCTCCACCTTCGTTAGGAACACTGCTACACCATCTGCTGAGATAAAGTTTCCCCGAAAGGGGACCTCATATTACCATAAATGACACTTCAAGAGTTTCCCATACAACTGGTTCTCTCGGAGTGTGTCTAGAACCATCCTTAGGTGTGTCGCGTGCTCCTCCTTGGACCCATAGTACAGAAGGATATCATTGATGAAGACCACTAAATACTGGTCTAGGAAGGGCTGGAAGATACAGTTCATGAGTCCCATGAACAATTCCGGGGCGTTCTTCATGCCGAAGGGCACCACCAAGTACTAATAGTGACCGTAGAAACATCGGAAAGTCGTCTTCAGTATATCCTCATATCGTACTCACAACTGGTGATAGCCTGATCATAGATCAACCTTCGAGAACCATCACGACCCTCTCAACTGGTTGAATAGGTCAGTGATCCTCGGTAGTGGATACCGGTTCCTTACGGTCACCTGATTCAAGCGCCGATAATCCACACATAGCCTCAAGACCACGTCTGCCTTCTGGGCAAACAAAACTGGGGCCACCCTGGGAGAAACGCTGGGTCTCCCAAATCCCTTCTTCTGCAAGTCATCCAGCTACACCCTCAGCTCACGAAGAATTTCATGAGCCATCTGATATGCTGATGCTGATATCAGTTTCATATCGGGTTGCAACTCAATGCAGAAATCTATCTCCCGATGGGGAGGTAGCCCGGGGACGTCCTCTGGAAATACGTCCTCGTACTCAGCCACTACTACTGAAACTTGAAACTCGTAACATCTGCTACGCCAAGGGATATGTTATCCAACTGATGTAAAATCGGTTGTGCCCTCCTATGCACGATACCATCCTGCGCTGCCTAGGTCTGAATTTCTCCGACAAAAGAGAACCTAGTTCCATCACTACGGACACACCACACCCTTTACCTAAAACAATCGATCTGAGAATGAACTGTGGATAGACAATCCATACCATGAATTTCATAGTAAGGCCTCGACGCTACCACCAAGAGTTTCCAGTGGAAATTCTATCCTCCAAGGGTCAGGTCACACTGTTTACATAGCTCTGTGATCTCTGAATCATCTCCAGTTGGTGTTTCTAAGCGTAAGGGTCGAGTCAACGGCTCAAATGGAATCTCAAGGTCTTAAACAAGATAAGAATCCAGAAAGGAATGACTAGTACTTGTGTCTATCAATATGGAATCCAAAGTAGAAAAGACACAGATAGTACCTCTAATCATTGCGGCAGTACCTGAGTCATAAGCCTCTACCACTTGCAGTTGTCCCTGCCTCTATCCACCAGCTCACTAGTCCTAGGGTGGACCTGCTGAGGGTGGTGGTAGAAAAGGGTCAAAATTCAAACCACCTCCAGCTGCTCTCCTAGATCCCCTAACATGTCCACCATCTCGCGGATCTGTCTTCTCCACACGTTGCCTCTGCCTCGGGGTCCATCCATTTCTCCCGTGTCAGTAGTACATCGGGTCGGACAATCCCGAGCGAGATGTCCCCTTCCATCACATGAGTAGCATCGCCTCTCTCGATGCTGGATTGATGCACCCAACGAACCCTGTATGAAAGATCCCCTGTCCTAGGATCTCTTCTAAAAATTCCTCCCACGCCTAGGTCCCTGACGTCGACTCCCTGCTGCTGAGGTCTCTGCTCCATCATGCCCACTACTGACATCTACCAGCTGTCTCTGCTCTTCCAAGAATCTCTCAGCCACCAGAGCCCACTCAAGCACCCCAGGATAAGTTGGAATACTCATAGGGATGATGCTACCTTGGATATCTCTGTGCAAGCCCCACTCAAAATTCTGAGCTCTGAAGTACTGATCTCTGACCATATCCATCGAGTACTATGAGAGGTTGGTAATATTCGATGAATAGTCAGTCACCACCAAGGTTCCCTACTGGAGCCGAAGAAGCTCTTGTATGCGTACTTCTATAAGGGTAACCAGTGAAAACTCCTCTCTGAAGAGACACTCAAATTCCGACCAAACAAGTGTCGCCTCATCATGAGTCTGGATAACCAAACTCCACCATCATCCTGTCGAGCCCTGCAGAAGGCTCACAGTCAAGATCTCCATCTGGTCTGGCGGTGTCCTGAACAAATAGGAGACTCTAGTCACCTCTTCAATCCAGTCCTCTGCTGCCTGAGGGTCAGGCTCGCCTAGAAACCTGAGTGGTCTCTGTCTCTGGAACTCATGGAGTGCGCTCAGCCTCTGCTCCTCCTCTATAGGTACAACATGTACTAAACACTACTCCACAGGTGGCGGGATAATTGGCACACCATATGGTGGTAAATCAGGGGGATCTGGTCCATGTATTGAGGATTCATCACTTAGGGGATCATCCTCGTGATCAAGATGCTGGATCCTAGCGGGTGCACGTCACAGAGGCATCCTATTAAATAAACAAGATGTATCTCAGCCAGTGAGCATATCTGGAGAGCTAACTCAAAAAGAACATGGAAACCACAACCCATTCCTATATTATGCATGTACCATTATTCTACCTACAACTAGTGTTCTCATTTTCAGAGTCGAAAAGAATTTTATTAGAGTCCTGGTGTATTGATACGTCGGCCACCCGCACCAACACTAGGGTCCCTGACCTAAAATCCGATCTCTAAACACTTAACATTGTTTCCCCAAACCAACTCATAGAATCTCGGTCCTAAGGTTGAACCGACCACCTCTAATACCACACTGTCATGACCCGTCCCAGTGGGGCCCGAGATGCAACGCCCCAAGCCCACCTCCAATAGGCAATGGGCTGGTGACTAGAACCGAGTAGGCATGCTACTAACATGAGAGGCATTGCCTATAGACCCATACACACGCACTCACATCTCGAAGCCCACAAAGATGAAAAGTAAAAACTACTAAAAATGGAAAAGATGCATGCATACAGTAAAACCAGACCAACAGAGTACGACAGGAATGTAAAGTACAGAAAGTGTAAAACCCTAGTCCAAAAGTACAATCCCACCAAAAGAGAATATGTAACAATGTCAAACCTGTAAAGAAAGGTGCTGGGACTACAGTCTATAGTCGTAGGGATGCACCTCGTCATGTCTAATCTCACTGTGTACCGTACGGTCCTGGTCCACCTAGAATCCTGTCAAAGGCTCACTTGTTTGTACAAGACACAACACGTGTGGGCAAATCCCATGCAGGGGTGAGTATAACCATACCCAGTAGGATACCCCGAATCCACA
This sequence comes from Viscum album, assembly GCA_963277665.1. Taxonomy (NCBI): domain Eukaryota; kingdom Viridiplantae; phylum Streptophyta; class Magnoliopsida; order Santalales; family Viscaceae; genus Viscum; species Viscum album. Next base: position 1,469,001,217 of record OY728163.1, on the reverse strand, counting down.
AAGGAAAATACAACAAGGGGAAAATACCACAAAGGAACGATACAGTCATCTCCACACAGTATATGTCTACAGAACATATAACAAGAAAAAATATACAGATATACTCATACACAAACGACCATCGCGATACTGCCACTAGGATCCAGCTCAAAGGTCCCACTAAGGAAGCAACTGAGAGAACATACTCCTAGTTTTGAAGAGAGAAAGAGACGACGTACTCATTCCAGGAGAACAAACTCCACAAGTACATGGGAACATGACGCTCACATGAGGATCACAAAAAAAGGCCATGGGGTGATTCCGACAACTCAGTCTGAGCTAATCCGCTAAGAAGAGGATTGGTGCTCAGGTAAAGTTGGTCACGTCAATACAAAGAACTCTACCTAGGGTTCCGGGAATGAATAAAAAATCCAGCTCTACATCGCATAGAGGGGATTCCAACGACTCTATTCATGAAGGCCTGCTGAAGGGATCATACTCCCGTATATAGGAAATGATACCAACACCTTCAGGGGAAAAACCATGGGTACGAACCCTAAGAATCTAGTCCAACTCACAAAATACAAGTGTCTCAATCCATGAAGAAAAGGTTTAACGGTGTGTAGTATGGTTACACGCTGTGTTTCATGACCCCGAGTACTACCCATGTAAACGTCCTGTGTCATTCGTTCAAGCCATCTAAAACTAAACTACACGGCATGTAGAAAAGGTACACGTCGTGTTCCTTGACCCCGGGTACAACCAATGTAAACGGACTAAGTCATTTGGCTTGTTGGGTAGAAAGCAACTACACGACGTGTAGAAGAGGTACAGGTCGTGTCTGAGAACTTGGGCTCGCTTACTGTACACTGGCCCTGTGCCAGTACACGGTCTATGCCTGTGTTTGTGTCTCCTGCCCGTGTACCAGTACACGGGGTATCCCGTGTATCTTACCGGGGAGGGGTAAACATGGCGTGTCCTTGGCCATGTACCCTGCCTATGTCTGTCTACTCCCGGAGTACACGTTATGCAATCCCGCCGATGAACACACGCCGTGTAGCCCATAATACAGGGCGTGTAGTCAGGAAATTTCCAGAAGTGTCGTCTTCCTCGCTGCGCCTCGGCTAATCAACCGGATCTTGATCCAACCGATTGATCATCATGAAACTCCAGATTTGGGGTCGTCCCGCACCTAAAAAACCGATTCCTCCGGTTTTGGGCTTCCGATCGGCCCTGAAAATGCATCCCGATCAATCAGCTCGAAAATGCTCGAAGAACATGAACAACCGAACCATGTCGATTTGTCTGCCTCTATCGCTGTCGCACCTCCATTAGGTCGTCCCGATGTTGGATATTCGACTCCATGTCGTTACGCCAACAAATGAACACACAACGATCATGTTTCCCCAATAACGCGAAGAACGCGCACGAAGAACGCGTTGGAATCAGGAGAGAAAAACACAAAAACCGAGAGGGACGAACCTCGATCGATGTTCGTGTCGATCATGGTTCATCACCATTAGAATGTTTGAACGAAAACCAAAAAAACTCAAGAATCAAAATCCCACGATTCCTGCAATTATCAAATCCCACAAGAATGATCGATCCGCATGATAATATGTTCGTGGATTTGTAACAGCCCAAGATTTTATAAAAAAATATTCTTTTTAATTTTATTAATGTCTTGTGTTGTACGCTACACCAAAAGGAGCTTGCACAACACACATCCTTGACTTGCCTTGCATTACACGCAATCGCGACCTTCCTCGATAGCGTGTGTTGTACGTAATACCGAGTTTCACTAAACAACGATATGCTATAAAAATATTATTAAAACTAGCCGTTATGAATAGTAATAACCACTTTTTGAAATCCAGTAAATCTTATTTTTCAAAATGAACTTTATTTTTGGATTCAGAGTATCGAATTTATCCTAAGGTGAAATTTTGGTACTTTTCGGATAACTTTCATATTCTGATGAATAGTGAAAATTACTAAATTATAATTAAAAACAATTTTTTTTAATCGAAATAATTAATAGTGATAAATCATTAATTTGAGTGGTTTTAAAGTATATTTAGAATATATTTTTACAATTTAATACAATGTTGGTCATTGGATGTAATTTCACATTTAAACTAGACATAAACAAGTGTCAATCTTTTGATAGATATTGTTTCTTAAAAACACGCTATTTGTTTTAACAGCGGGATTTAATTATAAAATTAATTAATGCAACTTTTATGTTATGAATTTGGTAAAATAGACTTCATTTTTGAATTCGGAATATGAAATATAGCTTGGGATGAAATTTTGGCATTGTTCTGAAAAACATCAATTTTTGATGAATAGTGAAACTACTAAGTGGTAGGTTAAAAACTGAATTTTCCATAAAACTTAATTTTACCGCTTCTGTGAATGGAATTTCGAAAATCCGAGAGACACGGTTAATATCAAGGACTAAAATGTGGTTCAATGAGATGAAAATAATTTTTTGGTGAATAGTAACTTTTTACTTTTTTTACCACGGTTAATAGTAAATAGGGTAACTAAGGGTAAATATGATATTAATATTACCCTAACACATGTCCTAATTCTATTGGACAAGTGTAATTCGACCAAAAACAAACTTAGGAATAAAATATGACCATTTAGGCCCACTTGGATTAGATTATGACATCTAATATTATTTTATTTAATGAATAGTTAAAAGAGTTAAAATCAAAGTTTATTTACTAAAACATTTTTAATATGGGGTTATACATAATATAAATTCGATTGTAAATATTCATTAGAAAGCTAAAAGGATTTACTACATGATGGTATTTTATTTGTAATTTTTAGAAATCAAATAATTTAATTTATTTTTGACACAAAGATGATGCAGTAATTATCTTGTTAATGAAATATTGACATAATTGATGTTATAAACACCAAAATAAATGCCATTTGAGTCTTTTTATGAATTAAACTAATTTTCTAGGTTACTATGATATATTAGTGTTGATTTAATCAACTTGGTTCGAACATATAATTCTGTTATGACTTTCACAAAAATCATGTATCAAATAGTGTCAAAATTGACACTAAATAGTTTTTAAATCAAATATTATATTATTAATTGTTATTTTATTCCTAAAAATCTAAGGTTCGGCCAAATGACTTAGATAAGGATATATGTATTAATAATATACAATTTGGGGTTCGTTTGGCATGTTATAGTAAGTGTATTTACCATATAGTGAAAGAAAACAAAAAGACACGGTAAAAGTTAAATTATTTAACTTAGAGTTAAATCTAATTGATAAGGTTAAAATAATACCCTAAACTTGTCTAAATCTTATTGGTTGATAAGATTTCGACCCATCCCCACTTTAGCTTCGAAATAAGACCCTTTGGAACCATTATAAACCGATTTTGACTTTAATATAAAATAATATTTTGAGATATTCCTAAGGTGCCCCTCTCCTCCCCTATAAAAGGACACCTCCTCCCCCTCCTCCTCACACCAATTTGAGCACTCAAGCTCGGACAAACCCTGACAATTTCTCCTCTCCACTTCCCTAGAAACATCCTAGAGGTTCTGGTCTTCCTCAAAGACCAATTTTAGTGCCCTAAGAGGATGTCTCAAAGAGGCACTTCAAAGAAGAGGTAATTACCGTTACCAATTCTTTCATCTTTATTTCTTCTTCCACTTCTTCTTCTTAGGTTGTTTCATTATGAAGTAATAACATCAGTATCACTCATATACTGATATGTTATTATAAGTATGAAACAAACCTATTTCACCATCTATCCATCCTACGGAAAAAGAAATCACCGCGCGTGCGTACGTACGGAATACCGTCTCCACGCCGTGGTGTAATCTATTTTCCACTACCACCTTACATGGATGGGTATAATGGTGTAAAGAATAACTATACATAGTTATTACAACATCATATTGATTCTGATATATTGTATAATCCACTCCAATTCAATTCAATATTTATAGAAATGATATCATCGCTCGTGCGTACGTACGGAATACCGTCTCCACGACGCGATGAGATTCATTCTACATGTTAACCATTTAAGAATGATTATAATGTATATATAAGAAATAATAATATATGACATTATAAAGCTACTGGATTTATGTATATATATACATATTTATGCCATCTACTTACTTCTATTTCAAGACAATAAGGAAAGGAAAACAGCGTTCATGCGTACGTACGGACTACCGTCTCCATGAACGGTGTTTTTCATTTTATTTATCTACCTATTATATATATATATATACTGAATATATATGATATATAAATCATATTTTATATTCTGGAAGTAAGTAAATCATGATATGAGTAATAATGATGTCAAGAACAACAAGTCAAAACACCTACGATAAATGAAACGATTTTACCAAAAACGCTTCTTTAACATGGAATTTACAAAAGAACGGGTAATATAATGTCATAAGTGAACCATATATGATATCATAACAATGAATATGATTCTGTAATAAGTCAATAACATGATTTAAATCATTATACAGGAGGTTCGGACACTTACAAATCAAGTCGGTCCTAAGGTAAGGGAAATATCACAATCTCATTTTTATCCGAGATTGTTTTTACTTTGGTAATTACTGGGGTGTATTTTATCATCCACATCCATGTTTCCTCAATATGTAATGTTATTTACATCCACCTACAATTGTTTAAATCCAATTTTACCCTTCGGTGAGTTTTTAGTAAAAGATATGAAAGGAATCTTTTGTCGTTTTTCATACGAGGTACTTTTTGACTTTTCCGACAAAAGTACGAAGAATGTTTTTTTTAACTTATACGGCACGAACAGATTTATACTGTTTTATAAAGCCTTATTTTCATGAAGCTTCCTATAAAAGATTTCATGACTATTTTCAATAAAATATCTTTCTTTTAAAATTGCATGATGTTTTGAGAAAAGAAATTGATTTTGAAGAAGAAAGGATATTTTCCTCAAGAATTCAATTGAAGTGTTTTAACAAAATTATTTTCCATATAAGATAATAAAGGGTTCTGTTTCTATCCATATTTTTACATTGATTTGACTATGTTGTGATGGAATTATGTTTATTAATTCCTTTATCTTATATGAATGGTTTTATGATGTCATGTTGTTTAAGAATACCATTTTTATTACATGGGTTATGCAATGATGTATGATTTATGATTTTGTGGCACACATAAGAAAGGATTCATTAAGAGATGGGTGGGACCTATATCTCCCTCCAATGCATTGGGTAAAGATTTCATATCTCATGAGATAGACATGGCTGGAATGGTAGGTTATACCGGTTCAGTGAAACAGGACTGAAACGAGGATTACTCGATTCAGAAAGGGACTTTGTCCACTAAGATAGTCTTGGCAATGAGTCTTGACTAACAAGAAATGATTCTCTATGATTATGTGTGTATGCCACAATGAGTAATGTTTTAAGTTATGGTTTCATTTTCACTACTATGATTTATCCCATGTTATGAAATTATGCTCTCTTTTGCAGGTTAAGATTCCCAAAAATGTTATGTTCTTATGAAAATTATGTGATTGATATTTCTTTTGTTTACCCTTACTGAGCATTTGAGCTCACCCTTTTATGTTTTCTTTTCCCCAGGATATAAAGAAAGGTTTTAGGTAAAAAAAAGGAAGATCTTTATGGGAGATTTTGAAGATCTTTCACCAGGATTAGAAGATTACGTTCCGAGTTTCCAAAGACACTAAACTATTACGATCCTTGTGTGTGTATTTTTGTTATGTATTAAGTATTCCGTAAAAGTAATGTAATGTTCATGTACTTTAGGCTTCGGGTCTCTACAGTTGGTATCAGAGGAAAGGTTTAGTCAACCTTTGGAAACTAGGATGCGAAAACATTAGTGAGATCCCTAGAGATATTTCTAAGGTATGTCTAGGGATGTCTCTAAGGTTAAGTATACGTATAGGTTATAGTAATAGAATTACGCTAACGATCATAGAATTAAACCTAAGATGTTGGATATTGAAGGTACCCCCCCCCCCTTTATTATGTTGTTTTCCCTAGCATGATTTTTGCCTCTCACACTATTCTTTATGGGTTTTAGACGATGGCTGGAACCCGAAGGAACCGTGTTGATCAATGCAATGGACAATGCAATGATTGCCCTCCTGAACAAACAAATGTTATGGGAGATGGAGTGAAAAATCTTATTGCTATACTTACACAAGCTATGAATCATTCTGGACTTCCAAATGAGCAGAGAAGGGAACAATATTCTATTGAGTCCTTCATGAGGCAACGTCCACCTTCTTTCAGTGGGTCTACTGATCCATTAGTTGCTGAACAATGGATTAGTACTACTGAAAAGATATTTTCAGTTCTTCAATGTTCTGAACATGATAAAGTCATCTTAGCAGTATATAGTTTGGAAGGTGAAGCTGATCAATGGTGGAATCTTATCAAGAATACGAGGCCAAGAGATGAAATTGAGTCCATGGAATGGGACGAGTTCAAGAACTTGTTTTTCAGTAAGTACTTCCCTCGTATTCTTCGAACAAAGATGGAGAAAGAGTTTCTTGAACTAAAGCAAAGGGATGATGAATCTGTTGGTACCTATGAGGCAAATTTTACAAGACTTGCAAGGTATGCTTCTGGAATTATCATCCAACCTGAAAGTAAAGTTGATCGATTTTTTAGTGGCTTAAAACCAAGTCTTCGAAGGGCATTAGCTATAAGAGACTTCAGTAGCTATGAAGAAATTGTGCGTTGTGCTATCAAGGTAGAAATGGAAGTTGGTGTTACATATCCATCTCATGGTTTTGACAAGAAACGAAAGATGGAGTTCAAGGAGAAATCTCAGAATAATGGTGAAAAGAAGATGAATGTTTCCTTATGCACAAAGTGTGGAAAGAAGCATGATGGAGATTGTCTAAAAGGGACTAGAAAATGTTTTAAGTGTGGAAAAGAAGGCCATCGAGCAGCTGAGTGTCGAAGTAATGGAAAAAGGGTTTCTAATGATGTGAATAAAGCAAACACTGCAGAGAACGCACCGCCAACACTTCAATGCTTCAAGTGCAAGGAAATGGGGCATTATGCTAATAATTGCCCTAATCCAAGGGTTAGTGATGATCAACATGAGCAACCACTGAAGGCAAAGGACAAAGGGAAATCACATGCGATCACTATTGGCAATGTTGAATATGACAACGATGTGGTGGAATGATTAAGTGTTTATGTAATGGGATTCCAAAATAATGTTGTATCATTGAGTATTGCAATATTTATTGATGTGGTATTCAAAGTGATTGAGATATTTTTTGGAAATAAGATGATATGCGCATAATGAAGACGAGAAAATGAAATGTTTAATAGTATTCATGAGCTCATGATTGATATAAGGACTAAGTGATATCATGGTTTGAGTATATAGAATTTTGAGGATTTTGGTATGTGGAAAGTGTTAACTTTTAACTGCACTCATGTTTTCACTAAGGTATTCAAGAGAATACACGATTAAGGACTTTGAATGTTTGGAATGTGACCAACAAGACATATCTTATGATATGTGGGGATCAACGACAGTATTAAATCTCTGGTAATCGTTGTCACTATATTATGAGAGTGGACTGCAGTATTATGTATAAGCCTAAAGATTAGACTGGATTATGTTGGACATAAGTTAGTATTGTTTAAGGATAGAAGATTTTCGATATTATTGATGGGATGTTATAGTAACGTAGTTTTAGAAAAAGGGACAACCTGCAGGACGGGCGACAGCCCATCGCTTCGGACAAGGCTGTAGGAATCGAACCCACAACCGAAGTGCGACTGGCCTTTATCGCCTACCACTGGCCTACAGGAAGTCCCTGTTTAGTAGAAACTAGTTTTATTATATTAATCAGCATGATATATGAAGTATAAGTCCATTTTAGGAACTATATATGATTAATCTCACTATAGAATGACTTATGTATATTTAATAACTTTTGCTTACCTTTTGTTTGAGACAGATGGAATGACCCGTCATTCTATCACATGATCTGCTAACACTTCACGAATAACCAATTCAACTTCATTTATTTAAGAGATAAAGTGGAAATTGTTCAAGGCACGAACAACAGTGATATTGTATCAAAATAAAGTAAGTATTTATTCTAATTCAAATTTTCAACTTTAGGGAAATGATCTTGAAAACCAAAAATGTTGTCCTAGTGATCTTATACCTGATGAATCAGATGGTACCTTAGATCGTCACAAATTTATGGATTTGTGATTACTGGCTTTTCCATAGCCATGTTCTCTACCACTCTCCATCAGAACATGATGGTTAGATTTCTCTTCCATATCCATATTTTCACCTATGTGGAAACCCAGTGATTAGTTTATTTGGGTAATCGTTACATTTCATACTTTAGTTTTTAAAGCCAAGTTTTGGTATTCCCTTTTACGATGTGGGTTTCTATTAAAGAAATTTTCAAATAGTAAACCATTTATAACCCCGACGAATTTCGAGGGCGAAATTCATTTTAAGGGGGGTAGAATGTAACAGCCCAAGATTTTATAAAAAAATATTCTTTTTAATTTTATTAATGTCTTGTGTTGTACGCTACACCAAAAGGAGCTTGCACAACACACATCCTTGACTTGCCTTGCATTACACGCAATCGCGACCTTCCTCGATAGCGTGTGTTGTACGCAATACCGAGTTTCACTAAACAACGATATGCTATAAAAATATTATTAAAACTAGCCGTTATGAATAGTAATAACCACTTTTTGAAATCCAGTAAATCTTATTTTTCAAAATGAACTTTATTTTTGGATTCAGAGTATCGAATTTATCCTAAGGTGAAATTTTGGTACTTTTCGGATAACTTTCATATTCTGATGAATAGTGAAAATTACTAAATTATAATTAAAAACAATTTTTTTAATCGAAATAATTAATAGTGATAAATCATTAATTTGAGTGGTTTTAAAGTATATTTAGAATATATTTTTACAATTTAATACAATGTTGGTCATTGGATGTAATTTCACATTTAAACTAGACATAAACAAGTGTCAATCTTTTGATAGATATTGTTTTCTTAAAAACACGCTATTTGTTTTAACAGCGGGATTTAATTATAAAATTAATTAATGCAACTTTTATGTTATGAATTTGGTAAAATAGACTTCATTTTTGAATTCGGAATATGAAATATAGCTTGGGATGAAATTTTGGCATTGTTCTGAAAAACATCAATTTTTGATGAATAGTGAAACTACTAAGTGGTAGGTTAAAAACTGAATTTTCCATAAAACTTAATTTTACCGCTTCTGTGAATGGAATTTCGAAAATCCGAGAGACACGGTTAATATCAAGGACTAAAATGTGGTTCAATGAGATGAAAATAATTTTTTGGTGAATAGTAACTTTTTACTTTTTTTACCACGGTTAATAGTAAATAGGGTAACTAAGGGTAAATATGATATTAATATTACCCTAACACATGTCCTAATTCTATTGGACAAGTGTAATTCGACCAAAAACAAACTTAGGAATAAAATATGACCATTTAGGCCCACTTGGATTAGATTATGACATCTAATATTATTTTATTTAATGAATAGTTAAAAGAGTTAAAATCAAAGTTTATTTACTAAAACATTTTTAATATAGGGTTATACATAATATAAATTCGATTGTAAATATTCATTAGAAAGATAAAAGGATTTACTACATGATGGTATTTTATTTGTAATTTTTAGAAATCAAATAATTTAATTTATTTTTGACACAAAGATGATGCAGTAATTATCTTGTTAATGAAATATTGACATAATTGATGTTATAAACACCAAAATAAATTCCATTTGAGTCTTTTTATGAATTAAACTAATTTTCTAGGTTACTATGATATATTAGTGTTGATGTAATCAACTTGGTTCGAACATATAATTCTGTTATGACTTTCACAAAAATCATGTATCAAATAGTGTCAAAATTGACACTAAATAGTTTTTAAATCAAATATTATATTATTAATTGTTATTTTATTCCTAAAAATCTAAGGTTCGGCCAAATGACTTAGATAAGGATATATGTATTAATAATATACAATTTGGGGTTCGTTTGGCATGTTATAGTAAGTGTATTTACCATATAGTGAAAGAAAACAAAAAGACACGGTAAAAGTTAAATTATTTAACTTAGAGTTAAATCTAATTGATAAGGTTAAAATAATACCCTAAACTTGCCTAAATCTTATTGGTTGATAATATTTCGACCCATCCCCACTTTAGCTTCGAAATAAGACCCTTTGGAACCATTATAAACCGATTTTGACTTTAATATAAAATAATATTTTGAGATATTCCTAAGGTGCCCCTCTCCTCCCCTATAAAAGGACACCTCCTCCCCCTCCTCCTCACACCAATTTGAGCACTCAAGCTCGGACAACCCCTGCCAATTTCTCCTCTCCACTTCCCTAGAAACATCCTAGAGGTTCTGGTCTTCCTCAAAGACCAATTTTAGTGCCCTAAGAGGAGGTCTCAAAGAGGCACTTCAAAGAAGAGGTAATTACCGTTACCAATTCTTTCATCTTTATTTCTTCTTCCACTTCTTCTTCTTAGGTTGTTTCATTATGAAGTAATAACATCAGTATCACTCATATACTGATATGTTATTATAAGTATGAAACAAACCTATTTTACCATCTATCCATCCTACGGAAAAAGAAACCACCGCGCGTGCGTACGTACGGAATACCGTCTCCACGCCGTGGTGTAATCTATTTTCCACTACCACCTTACATGGATGGGTATAATGGTGTAAAGAATAACTATACATAGTTATTACAACATCATATTGATTCTGATATATTGTATAATCCACTCCAATTCAATTCAATATTTATAGAAATGATATCATCGCTCGTGCGTACGTACGGAATACCGTCTCCACGACGCGATGAGATTCATTCTACATGTTAACCATTTAAGAATGATTATAATGTATATATAAGAAATAATAATATATGACATTATAAAGCTACTGGATTTATGTATATATATACATATGTATGCCATCTACTTACTTCTATTTCAAGACAATAAGGAAAGGAAAACAGCGTTCATGCGTACGTACGGACTACCGTCTCCATGAACGGTGTTTTTCATTTTATTTATCTACCTATTATATATATATATATACTGAATATATATGATATATAAATCATATTTTATATTCTGGAAGTAAGTAAATCATGATATGAGTAATAATGATGTCAAGAACAACAAGTCAAAACACCTACGATAAATGAAACGATTTTACCAAAAACGCTTCTTTAACATGGAATTTACAAAAGAACGGGTAATATAATGTCATAAGTGAACCATATATGATATCATAACAATGAATATGATTCTGTAATAAGTCAATAACATGATTTAAATCATTATACAGGAGGTTCGGACACTTACAAATCAAGTCGGTCCTAAGGTAAGGGAAATATCACAATCTCATTTTTATCCGAGATTGTTTTTACTTTGGTAATTACTGGGGTGTATTTTATCATCCACATCCATGTTTCCTCAATATGTAATGTTATTTACATCCACCTACAATTGTTTAAATCCAATTTTACCCTTCGGTGAGTTTTTAGTAAAAGATATGAAAGGAATCTTTTGTCGTTTTTCATACGAGGTACTTTTTGACTTTTCCGACAAAAGTACGAAGAATGTTTTTTTTAACTTATACGGCACGAACGGATTTATACTGTTTTATAAAGCCTTATTTTCATGAAGCTTCCTCTAAAAGATTTCATGACTATTTTCAATAAAATCTCTTTCTTTTAAAATTGCATGATGTTTTGAGAAAAGAAATTGATTTTGAAGAAGAAAGGATATTTTCCTCAAGAATTCAATTCAAGTGTTTTAACAAAATTATTTTCCATATAAGATAATAAAGGGTTCTGTTTCTATCCATATTTTTACATTGATTTGACTATGTTGTGATGGAATTATGTTTATGAATTACTTTATCTTATATGAATGGTTTTATGATGTCATGTTGTTTAAGAATCCCATTTTTATTACATGGGTTATGCAATGATGTATGATTTATGATTTTGTGGCACACATAAGAAAGGATTCATTAAGAGATGGGTGGGACCTATATCTCCCTCCAATGCATTGGGTAAAGATTTCATATCTCATGAGATAGACATGGCTGGAATGGTAGGTTATACCGGTTCAGTGAAATAGGACTGAAACGAGGATTACTCGATTCAGAAAGGGACTTTGTCCACTAAGATAGTCTTGGCAATGAGTCTTGACTAACAAGAAATGATTCTCTATGATTATGTGTGTATGCCACAATGAGTAATGTTTTAAGTTATGGTTTCATTTTCACTACTATGATTTATCCCATGTTATGAAATTATGCTCTCTTTTGCAGGTTAAGATTCCCAAAAATGTTATGTTCTTATGAAAATTATGTGATTGATATTTCTTTTGTTTACCCTTACTGAGCATTTGAGCTCACCCTTTTATGTTTTCTTTTCCCCAGGATATAAAGAAAGGTTTTAGGTAAAAAAAAGGAAGATCTTTATGGGAGATTTTGAAGATCCTTCACCAGGATTAGAAGATTACGTTCCGAGTTTCCAAAGACACTAAACTATTACGATCCTTGTGTGTGTATTTTTGTTATGTATTAAGTATTCCGTAAAAGTAATGTAATGTTCATGTACTTTAGGCTTCGGGTCTCTACAGGATTAGTCCATGTTCACTGTGGAAATCCAAAACGGGGAAGAAAAATCACAATCAACATCCTACCTGGCTTTCCGCGGCATTCGTTGGAGAATTTCTGGTCATCTCGTCGTCGCCGCGTCGGGAGGTTGTCTCCAGAGCCTCCAGAGCCGCCAAGGGTTTCAGGGTTATGAGGTTTGTAACCCTGGACCCTGCGCAAGCCTTTCTTTAAAAGGAAGATATCTGCTGAAAAATATTTAATAGAATTTAACTGAAGAAATAAAATATTTTTATTAATATTTTATTAATCTTATGTCAAAAAAATAGATTTCACCACTGACCTGTGCCGGCCGATGTTAGGCCTTCCCTAAGGTAAAAATGTTGTTCTGAACGCAATGGTGCCATCAGCTTTCTGATCTGAGCACCCATTCAGGAGTTATTCCACTTTTTCAGGAAAACCGAACATGCACATTATTTAATTATTAAATTACATTCAAACATTTGTTTCGGTCTCACCGGGCCTCGGAACTGCACGCCGCCTCAGAGACTGGTCTGGAATTAATTTCCATATAATATTAAAAGAATACAAGGAATAAATCCTACACATTACATTACTGAACCACATTTTAATTAATAATTACAACCATGTATGTTGGATTTTCAAAATTCAATTAACAGAAGTGGTGAAATTTCTTTTAAATTGCAAAGTTAGCTTTTTAACAACTACTTAGTGGTTTCACTATTCATCAAAAATTGATGTTTTTCAGAATAATCCCATAAATTGTGCCTAAGCTATATTAGATATTCTGAATTAAAAAATTATGTATATTTTAAAAAATTAAAAAGATATAAGTCAAATTAATTAATTTGAAATTAATACTCGTTGTCAATACAAATAGAATTTTTTTATGAAAATATATCTATAAAATGATTGACAATTGTTTATGACAAATTTCAAAGTGAAATTTCTTACAATTACCATAATTGGATAAAATGGCAATAATATAATCTAATTAAACATTAAAACTATTTAAAAATATAAATAACTACATAAATAAGCTATATTAAAAAGTAGTTTTGATTTAAAATACAATATTTTTCACTATTCATTAAAAAATGATATTTATCAGAAAAATACAAAATTTTTACCCAAATTAAATTTTGATGTCCCAATTATAGAAAAGAATTTTATTTTGTCAAATATAACATATAAAAGTGATAAAAACAAGATTTAATGAGGGTTCTCCATCAAAACGCGTCAAATCGACCTTTTAAAGAATATTAGAGTGTTTATGCTGAAAATAAGACTATTTCTCATTATAAGCCTTTAAACATTATTGAATAAATTTAAAAACATTTAAAAAACATGTATTCTAATTTTTTATTAAGCTATATTCATTCCCGCCATATAACAGTTAGGTGTTAACTACCTTTTAAAAAAATAATATTATTATATTATTTTTTAGTACAACTCAACATTGTGTGCAACGTATGATTTAAAAGAAACCCATTGTGGTGTGTCAAGTATTACATAAAATATAGAATCCCATTTAATGTAAAATTAATATTTAATTCAGAAATATTAAAAAATATAAATTATTCAAATTCTTTCATTTTCTTGGGAGGTTACCGAAACCCTATCACTACGCTAACTCATAAGGTATTAAATTTTTCTTGGAATGGTGAATGTGAACAGAGATTCATGGTGTTGAGAAGGAGGCTTATCACTAAACTTGTGATCACACTAATCACAAGTGGAGAACTGTTTTTGGAATTTAGTGATGCTTCTAAAAAGGGAAGCGGCTTTGTGTCGATGCAAAATGAAAAATTCATTACTTATGTTTCAAGATAGTTGAATGTTTATGAGCCAAACTATCCAACACATCATCTAGAGTTTCCTTCAGTAATATTTGTTTTGAAAATTTGGAGACATTCCCTGTTTACAGAGAATTTTTAAATATACACGAATTACAAAATCTTCAAGTATATATTTACACATAAATAGTTGAACATTACCCAATGAAGATGGTTAGAGAAGATCGAAGACAATGACTGCTTAATCCATTACCACATTGATAAAGAGAACATGGTGATAGATTATATATTTAGAAAGGATCTACTGATTCTGTGATTGATGATAATTTAAAAGGATCCAATATTATTAGATTTGATGCAGATGGACATGAGAATCATAAATAATGGAACATCATCAATCTGTTCACTAATTATTACTCAACCATATCTTTTAGAAGGTTTACAGGATGATCAAAGGTATAATGATGGAATTCATAATACATTGGAATCTATTAAAAAAGGGAAAACCTCAAATATTATTATTTATTAAGAAGTATTTTTGAGATTTTGGCCATTATTGTGTGTTCCATAAAATCCAGAGTTAAATAAAGATCTTTTGGATGATGAAAATAGTTATAATTTTCCCATTCACCAAGGAAAAACATAGATGTATCAAGATATATGAGATCATTATTGGTTGGATAACATGAATAAGGATATAGTTGAGTATACATAAACATGTCTGGTATGCCAGTAGGTGAAAGTTGTGAGGTATATGTTTAAGGGGATGATGGAACCATTACCCATACTAACATGGAAATGGGAGAACATCACCATGGAATTTCTCACTAGATTTCCATAGAAATCTAAAGGAAACACTTCTATCTAGGTTTTTGTGGATAATTTTACAAATACTGCATAGTTCATTATGATTCAAGAGAATTTCTCATCGGATCAAATGGAACATATATATAGGGGAGAAATGGTAAGGCTTTATGAAGTAACACTAACTATTTTATCCGATCAAGATCAATGATTTAACTCTATGTTCTGGAAGAGTCATCAACATGCTCTAAATAATGAGATGAACTTTAGTACAACTTATCATCCTCAAACTGATGGCCATTCTGATCAGACTATCCAAACACTTGAGGACAGGTTGGGAGCATGATCAGTGGATTTAAAGTATGATGGGATCAAAATCTTCTTCTGGAAGAGTTCATTTACAATAATAGTTTCCACTCAAACATCCAAAAGGATCCTTATGAAGCCCTTTATGGGAAGAGGTGAAACAACACAAGAATGTTGGGATGATGTTGGGGGGCGAATACTAGTAGGTCAAAAAATGGTCAATGAAATTGCGGTGAAGGTTAAGACCATCCAGAACCACATAAAAATTACCTAGAGTCGAAAAAAGAGCTATGCTAATAATCATCGATGAGACCTAGAGTTAGGTGATAGAGACATTTTATTCCTTTTCCAATCATGGTGGAAGAGAGTTATGGGATTTGGGATGAAGTGAAAGCTTAGTCCAAGGTACATCGACTCTTTTGAGATCCTAAATCTCACTGTAGTGGTGGCATATTGACTAGAACTCCCACGAAACCTGTCTCAAGTACATGATGTATTACATGTATCACTCTTATGTTATGTACATACCAGACCCTTCACATGTACTCAATCTAGAGTTGGTACCATTGAGAATGACCTCTCTTATTAATAGAATCATGTGAGGTTCTTATATCGTAGAGAAAAATTTATATGAAATTAGACAATGCCATTATCATGATGTTGTGGTGAAACCAGAAGATTGAAGAAGAATCATGGGAATCATAGGAAGTGATGAAGAATAGTTACATGCATTTGTTTTAGTGTGGGTAAATGAAAATTTTACTGTGAAATTTCTTGGGGGGGAAGATTCTAACGACCCAAAATTTTATTAAAAAAAATTCCTCTTTATCTAATTAAATGACTTATTATGTAAAATGTTTATATAAAAAAAATGAACTTCCATGGTTTATGATTGGGTATTTTAAAATACTATTAATAATTGATACAATTTCTAATATAGTTTTTGAACAATGATAACATGATTAGTAAATATAGTTCTTTAAAAAATCAAATTTAATCAAACACCGGAAGAAATGACCACATCCAGTTGAATTATTCCATACAAAGATCCTTTTCTGGATCGTAAAATGGAGGTGGCTTCATTGGGCTTCACTCATGACCTTTCCTATGTCGAGGCTCAACACATTATGCTTTATTGGAACAACCTAAGGGAGAAGTGGAAGTTGATAGAGATTACCACCCAGGCAATGTTATCTGATTCACCCTGCGAGTTTTTCAGCATCAAACACCGTACCCTCAGGTATTATGCGAGTGTTATAAGGGTCTATTTAACAAGACTCTATCACTCAGATTATGTAAATTATATTTCTATATAATAAATAATAAAGATTCATTTTATTATATGTAATTTGTAAATAGTTTTTAAAGAAAAAATATTATTTTTTGTTAATATTCAATTAAGAAATATTTTTTGATGGATTAATGGATTCATTAATTGAATAATATATTTACAAAATATTTTTATGAATACAATTGGAGGATTATTTTTATTAAATATAAATGATCGTATAATTTTGGTGAATATAATTGAAATTTTGGTTAATGTATGAAAGCGATTTTTGTTAAAACTGATAAATTTTTGATAAATGTTCAGTTTTTATTATAAAAGTAAAAATTAAAATATTTATAAAAATAATTAGATTATATGAATATTATTTTTAGAATCAGAAAATCGAAATTTTCCATCAATGAATTTTTCATATTTTTCTTAGATAATTGAATTTTTTGGGAAATAATTAAATATCGTTTAATTATATAATGTGTTATATGATATCATAATGACCCAATAGTTATGTAATAAAATAATATAAATATAACATTCGGACAATATATGTTTTACCTTTAAAATTTTATGATTTTATGTTTTTTTGATTTATTTTACAAAGCTATAGTGGACCCTCCAAGACTTATAAAACATTTTAACATTTTAAAATGATATCATTGAGAGTTTGACTAACCTACACATAATCAAGCCTAATATTTTAATAATTTTTAAATTTTAATTATAATATAATTTTTTCAACTCTCCCTTTTCAAAAAACTTGTTCAAAAGACATGGGATGGATTTTTGTTTTGATTAGTTTAATGTATGTTGTTCAAAACCTATATAACAATGAACTCCATATCATTTCTGAAATAAACCCACTTAATATCCCATTCCTCATCAATTATACAATTTTTAATTTTAACAAAAACATACCTAACTTCTATATAATCCTTACAAGGTTCCCCAAGCTCCCAAGAGGGCCCTATCAAGCCTCTCCTAACGCTTGGGGATCACACATCCATGTTAGGGATTTCTTCCATTCTCATTTTTGTTCAAATTTTAATATGTTTTTATTTCCTTTTATTTTCAATTAAAAATGTTGGGGTATAATTTATCAACTTCCCCATACTACTCTCCTTATGTTTGAATGATGATATACCACTTCCTCCATCATTAATGTGTCCCATGTACTGCCATTACCGTGCCAAAATTCTATAAGGGATCCTCAAGCTCGTTCCTTATTTATGTCCAAGATTCCTTATATAGTTATGACCTTTTATAATAAATTAAAATTTTGGGGTATGATTTAAGAACTCCCCTACATTTAACTCCTTATTTTTGAATGATGAGATACCCCTTTCTCTCTCATTAATGCCTCCCATGTACACCGGTTACCATGCCGAAATTCAGTAAGGGATTTATCCCTCCTCATTTACTTTCAAGCAATTATTTTATATTATGAATCAAAATTACATTAAATATATTAGGATATTATATTCAAATACCCCCTAACAGTCCATTTAATGTATATATGAGGAGAAAAATAATTCTCCCTCATCAACCCATTTTTTGACTTATTTTGGACATCGTTATGCTGACGAAGCTACACCAAAATTTCCCATGCAAAATCATCATGTAAATGAATACCATGCCAATTTATCTATCAAGGGTGTTCAACTGTATACACATGTACTTGATTATTGAGGAAGAAATTTATGTATTCCACATCTCTTATTCGTGGAATAAATTATGATGTTCATTGACTTCATGTTGTATTATCAATGTGGCACATTTATGCATGAAATAAAATATTTATAAAGGGTGCTCCCTAAAAGCGATCCATTACATTGGGTAAAGATTAGTATCATGATACGTCAAGTGAAATAAGGGTTTACACATTCTAATTCAAGTGAAATAAGGGTTTAACCATGCTAATTTAAGTGAAATGAAGGTTTACCAATGCTCCATGTGCAATGAGCCTTATCTCAAGGTAATATCATGTTAAATATTGTTAATACATCTCCATGTTATGATAATCAAGATATATCATGACTTTATGATCATGTTTCGCATGTTATCCATTTATTTGACTATTTCATATCATGTACTATATTTTTAATGTTATTGCATCTTTAATACCTTATTTGTCATTATATCTCACCCTTTTCTTAGGCATGTCCTCAGGTTATCCCATGCAATGCTATGTATGAAGTAATGTTGTGGCCATGTAAAATATGTTTTCAACAAATATGTTTTGTTTTATGTCCAATTTAGTTATGTAATGTTAATAATTTCTGAATACACTAGACCTCTCGATCCTCAAAGTTATCTTAACGGAATTTTTATGTAATAAGTCATGTTTAAGTGTGTAATAAAGATTAGGGTTGTTATAAGAATAATGTAGTCTAGTCTACCCTGAGTGATCTGAATTTGATTACATTGTAAATTGGATGTACAAAAAGAATAAATTTGGAATATGCCTTTATTTAATATATATGAATCATGTTTCTTCCTTTATTGGTATTTTCTATTGTTTGGTACTATCTGTAATGCATCATTATGTAGTTTTATCACTTGAAAACCTTATGGCATGAAATTATTTGTAATAAGATTGTGGGATGATTATTCCATAATTATTTGAAATCATTGAATTCTCATAGATGAAAATATCTTTGGAACAAGTGCTTCTAATTATATTATGTTTCTAGATGGAATTATTTATTATTATGAATAAATAAATTAATATCTATAATGATTATTGTTCACGTCTATGAACTGTGACTACATAGAATATATTTGTGAATGACATATTAATGTATTTAATGTCAAAAATGATAATCACAGATTGGGTTGAATTATAACCATAGCCACTATCCTTATATTGGATGAATGAGAGAGGCACGAAGTAGCCTCTCATCACGATTTCACCTAATTTCTAGAGTTTGTCTTCAGGAGATTTTTGGACTACCACAAGATAATGGGATTAAATTTACAATTGAAGTTATAAAACCGACACACACACACACAAACACACACACACACAAATATATATATATATATATTCTTCTATATATAATGGAACTAGAAGAGATTTTTTTAAGGAATTCACAGTTATGGGAAATTTAGAAGATGTGGATTATATTTTAATTTACTTCCCTAGGGGTGATCCAATATTATTCAAGAAGGGGGGGGGGTATTATTCCTCTAGTATTATCTAGAATACAAAAAAAATAAGGTAATAGTTATAAAATTATATATTCTTCTTCATATAGAGTATTTTTTTAATAAAAAAATAGTTACAATGTTCTCTCGAATATTAAATTGTGCTAAGGGTACTAGTAGATGATTTATGACCATTTATCATTCCTCTTATTACATTTAGGAGTAGGTACATATTTTATGAATACATTTTTCTTCTGATTTTGTTTAAAAATTCCCTAGTCGTATTCATGGCCGTGATGATTAGGGTCTTCCAACCTTATTTTGAGTATTTTATTGCCATGTAAGTTGATGGAATGTTGGTAAACTATATGTCACAAGAAGATAACTCGCTTAGTTTGGGGATATTTTTAGGCACATTGTTTGGGAAGAAGTTCTATTATATGATCTAAAAGTTTCAGTTCTGACATTATCATGTTCCCTTCATAAGAATTATGATATCTTAGGCAGGGGTGTCAGTGGATCCTAGGAAGGTGGATGCTCTGTTTTAATGGTGGAGACCCACAAAATATTCAATGTTCAATTATTATTGTGTTTAGATGAATATTGTCACATATGTATCCTGGAATATTCTACATGGTAGTAACATTCCATAACCTAAAGAAGAATAGATTGGGGTTTTAGTGGTCTGATAGTCTATAGGTAGCATTCAAAAAAGTAATGATGTGACTAAATTATACACATAGTATAGAATTACACATTCCATTTAAAAATTATAAATTATATTGTGTCTCCTAAGGTTTTCTCTTGCGTGAAGAGATAATACAAGACAAGAGGGAGTTACTTATTCGTGTAGGAAACTAATGTATCATAAGCATAACTATGTCAGTCTTTATTTAGAGTTGGATGTAGTGTTTCAAACCATGAGGTGTCAATGTCACTACCACATGGGAAATATTATTTTGGATTATATTAATTATAAAATTCTAAAATACCATTTCTCTTAGTGTGATATGAACATACATTAGAAGAGATGGGATGATCACCTAGTATCACTCGATTATTATCTTTTCTAAACAAATATGATGTTAAAATTTATAGACCATGCATTGTAAAAAAAGAAAATTAAATTTGTGGTTTTTGATTTTTTATATTGAGTTTTAGGTGTCTTATATATTCATATAAATAATTTTTTTCCATTTAGAGTAATGTGGGGGAGTGAATATGGATTCCCAGTCTGTAAATGTTTCACGTCATGAAAGGGTGAATAATTAGAATTTTTTAGACTCAATCTTATTTTTTATGAGGGATATTATATATGGGGGGAGACACATCCTAACAGTTCTCAGGATATAGATGACATTCTATATATTTGAGGCCATGTGGTAGTACTTATTTGATTTCATGAGGAGATGATGAGGGACATCCATGTCTCGAACTAGATTCTGCATCTTTGTATGACTAATATTTACTATAACGTATAAATATTAAATTTTTCGGAGAAAAGGATGAAATACATAGTTTGGTTCATCACTCATTGATCTACCTATTATTAGGTAAAGACATAGAAACATTGATCATATGTTCCTCTTGAGATATCTAAGAAAATGGAGTTGAAATGGCATGATGTAATGATGGAATAATAATGGTATTAATGAGGACTCCACGAGGTTATGATTTATTTTTCGGTCAACATGAATTGTTAGAATACTGTGTTCCATTTTTTTCAATTAGTGAATCCTTTTTATGGAATGAGATCAACAGATTATATTTCAATGTTATAGTATTCATATATTGGGTTGTAAAGAGAATAATAATATATAGGGATTTCAAAATCACAAAATGATTATTTTAGGGATTTTAAAAGGAAAATTGAATGAAAATAAACATTACTAAAACATTCTGCCCATAAATTGATGGTAAATCAGATCATAATATTTAGAGACTGTAGGAAATTATTAGAGCTCATATACTCAATATTGGTGGATATTGGGATTGTTATCTACATTTTGATTAATTTTCCTATAATAATAGATATCATGTGTCTCTTTAGATGTCCCTAGATGAAGAATTTTAAGGGATATAATGTCATTCAACTTTATTCTAGTTGGTAGATGGAGAGTCATCCATTCATCTGCTAGGTCTTGTATAGTATTCCAATGAATGGGTTTAGTTGATCCTGAAGCATTTGGATACTTACCAGACCATGTAGAGATCATTTTTAAACAATGAAGTTTCCCATTATAAATAAATGATAGTGGACAAGTTTTCTATCATATACTTATAAGACAATGGAAGCGCCTGATTCAAATGGGGAGGATGTCAATTCTAACATTTATATGATTGATTGATGTCAAAGAAAGAATAAATAATACAACATACTTTATGGATATCATGTTTACTTATACCACGAAGTAGTATGTTTTCCATGATTCTATAATACAGTAGAATCATATATACATATCCCATGGGATCTGTATTTATGATATTGAGTAGGGGATGATTCTTCTTTTATTGAAGGTCCAGTTCATATTGTTGATTAGATTTAGAAGACCCTTCGTGGGAATCCAGTTCCCCTAAGGAAATTTTTGTTTCATAAAAGGAGTATGAAGTAGGAGATATTGGAATGTGAGATAGATGTCTATAACTAATGGATTAATCTTTTAAACAATGAGGCTTGATGTAATCTGAAAGTGATGCATGATGGAATAAAGACAATTAGAGGTGAGGTTATGAAACCCTGAGAATTTTTACGATTAATTTAATATTTTAATATCGATTATATCGTTTTAGATACCATCATTATTTATAAACACATCATTTTTAAAGAATAATATTATGTTATATAGCAAAACAATGTATGACCCTGATCATAAATGACACATGAAATAAATTATGTAAAGATCACTATTATAACCCTTCCATTAAATTTTCACAAATGAATTGGACTAACTAAATTTTAAAATATATATTTTTATAAAATTTATTTAAAATATTAATTGGTTATAAACGAATTATTAATTAAAATATACGTCATTTTAATCTAAAAGATATTTTTTCATAGAAAATCTTTTTTAGATGTTCAATTTGTTTTTATCATAATAAATTAAATTAATCTCTATTGTTTGTTGACTATAATGAAATTTTATATTATATATTAAATATATTTTTATCATTCATATAATTTTTTTGTAATTATGTGTTATATAAAAATCCTAATTAATGCTTAAAAACTATATCATTCTAAAATGGTTTCATAATGTATTGATCACTTATTCTGAATATATATTTTACCAAATTTAGGAAATATAATTTAAAAAATTGAATTAAATTTTTAAATCATCAAATTAAAATTATATTATGTTGAAATTTTTATATTTTTTAAAAAATCTTGATTATTCAGGGAAGAGTGAAAAATTCTATTTTTTTCAAATACTTTTATTCCATTTTTTTATTTTTTTTGTTATTTTGAATTACCATTGTTAATATAAATTTATTTAAAATTAAAATAACTATTATTATGTTATATTTATTATAAATAATTTTATTTCAATCATATTAATAACATATATTGGTGAAAATTTATTTTTTGGATTAATATTTCATTTTTCTAAAACTGGTTTTCAACAGCATAATGTTTCTCTATATGAATTAGTAAATATAACCCATAATGATTAATAATTTAAATAATATATAAATATATATTGCATATATAATAAATATTTATTTAAATCCAACTAATTATTATTATATCTCATATAGTTTGTTTATGTTCATCTTATGATTAAAAATGCATTTCTATAAATACCATATTTGACACATTCTGTGGGAATGTTATTAAATTGAATTCTATGAATTCTATGAATATAACTTCAAAAAATTGCCTCGATATTTTTAATTATATTATTTGATAATATATATTTTGAGAATTGTTTTTCGACATAATTTTTATTTAATATAGTAAAATATACTTTCTATGATGAAGGTTAAAACAATGGTTTTTACGTTACATATTGTCTTATTAAAATATATTTTAAACACACATGAAATGATAAATTAAAAATTTTAAATAATATTAATAACAATTGGGTCCAAATTTTTTAATAAGGCCAATTTTATTTTAGTCAATAATTTGTAAAATAACTAGTATTTGAAATATCATTTGTGTGGTGAAAACTAAAGTGGTAGAATTTAGTAAACATAGAGGATAATATAAAAAGATGTTTAGAGAATATTTCATTTATTTGGTGGAGGTTTCAATCAAAATTAAAATCCCTATAGTACATTATTTATCTATTTTTGAGTCATTTGGTAGGATATTGACTTCCTATTATTGAAACTTTTTGGTATTTATAAATATTAAACTCCTTAAATTTAAAAAGGAACCTCACCCACACTAATTCACACCTCTATATAAATTTATAATTACTAATGCCTACAAAAATATATCTACCAAATAAATATATAAATTATATGTATTTATGAATATTGGAATGTCTAACCATGAGGTCCTTGAAATGATATCCAAAGGCGGATCTTCTTAGTGATGTACATTGTCTTTACTAAGCTCAATATTTTTACACATTACATTATCGTCTTCAATTATGTATTAAAAATATCCATATTACATTCCTATTATATATAATATAATTATATGTTTTTATGTTTATTTACAAATATTTCTCAATTTTATTCTCCATCAAATGGAATAAATACATTATTGATGTGTGTGATAGATTATCGCCTCCCGAAACAATGTAATTTGTTTCCATTACTAACTCTAATAGATATTCATAATCATTGATATAATGTATATATATATATTAAATATGACATGATATTGATTTTTTAAAATTAATATATCATAAAACGTTTTATGATTTGACACATTTAGGGGATGATGTCATTACTTGTGCATATTTAGGGCCTATTGTCTTTACAAAGTGATGCGATTAATTTTCCACGTCTAAAATCAAGGAATGGTTATACAAATAAATCTAATGGTAAAATTTGATATTTAATACATTAATATAATTACATATATAATATATATACATTATATGAACATGAACTAGTACTTATACAATAAAACACACATGAGAAAACAAGGAAATTAACACCAAAATCAGCGATAATAATAAATGATTTCTAAAATATTGGTGGTTAGATTTTATAATAGAATAATATATTATATTATAAATATTAATATGTTTCTTTTATAAATTTATATAATGTTTAAACCATTACATTAGATTTTAAATAATTACCATATAAATCGATGTGTGAGGTATGGGTTTTTTCTCCATTTTTTATTGAGGAATATTCTGATGTAATGAAAAACTTTATTTTATATGTTGTAAATAAATAATATTTTAAATTTAATATCAAAATTTATTATAAATTATTTAATTTCATGAATCAATTTGAATTTTTTTCATCTAAGGTCATTATAAATGAATGCTACCCAGTGGTATGTTTTGAAAACATATATTTTTTTCATTCGGTTATATTTCATTTATATTAACATTAATATTATATGATTATGTGTCAAATGTATTCTGATTATTTTATGTTGTATTTATGTTTTTTATTTTTATTTCAATTTAATACACATAATCAGTTCTTTGATTAATTATCACTTCAACTGTATGATTTATATAAGAACATTGATCCTAATTTCAACTTAGTTGATATATATTCATTATTATGCTATAATTAATTTTTTTGGAGTTGTATCTCGATCCAATATAATTATTTACATCATAAATAATATTACATTCTATGTATTTAATGGTTCATTGAAATTTATTTATATTATGGGGTTATGATTAAAAAGTTACCAAAGAGGGAAATATTTATTCTTCAATCTCTATTTAATCAGGATTTTTTATAATTGAGCTCTCTTTAAAGGAAATTATTTGACAGTTTTTTAATAAAAACATTTAATTTCCTTTTCATATGGATATTAATTATTTTTTATGAAATAATATAATTTATATCTATTTTTAATAAAAATTATAAAGAAAATGTTATTAAAGAAATCAATCTTATTTTTATTTTTGGTCTATTTTTTTCCTCCAATTATATATTTTCCTAAATATTTTAAATAATAATTTTAATATTATAAAATTATGTGTTAATTAATTTTTCCTGCAAGATTTTATTTAATTTTTTTAATTTAAAATCCGATTCATTTTTTGAACAATGTACTTTTCAACTTTCCCTAATAAATGTGAATGTAATATTTTTTAACATACTAAATAAGTACATAACTATTTGTATGTAATGAATCATAATTTAAATGAAGAATAATTTACATGTTTACAGTATTATTTTCAAGGAAATAATTTTTAGAATATATTTTCAATCTTATTTTTTAAAAATAATTTTAAAATTGATAATAATATTTTTGTCATGAATATTATTGGTGAACAATTAAATTTTATTAAATTCGTTAATGAAAATAACCCATAATTTTAAAAATACACTTTTGGGGATATATTTTAATGATATTTTATCTATAATTATTTTTGGATTTCTTATAATATGTTTGAATCGATAAAGAATTTAAATTCACATTCTAGATTAATGTTTTAATCATTAATATCCTTTGAATCATTCATATTCTTATGATTATTGGAAAATATATTTACCAAAAATATTAATATTATTTATCATGTATATTCTTACTCTGACGTATGATCTATTCAAAAGGACACAATCCATGGTCTCTTGTTGGTCTCAAAAACAGAATTTCACACTATTGGGGCATAAGGGATTGGAGGTTAATCTTAGTTTGAAAGGGATATTTTCACATCATTTTCAATTCATCTGAATCATTGAAATATTCTTGGAGTCTGGGAATCCTGCTACACAAACATGGAATCTTAAGATTATCTGATTGGGATGTTAATATTAACCCTTTTACTCTTAAACAATCGAATTCATCAATTTGGGTAAGCCTATATGGTTTAAATCAGATATATTGGCATCCAAGAATTTTGAATGAAATTTCATCATGTATTTTTAACCCAATTAGGTTGGATCATCATATATTGGTTGGTAAAATTGGATTCATTTCTATAATACTGGTGGACATTAATCTGGAAGTTAAAAGACCTAGTTGCATTCTTTTTAATGCTAATAGATTCAAAACAGATATCAGATTGGAATATGAAAATGTTCCCTAATTTTGTGATGTTTGCAAAATTTTAGGGCACACAGTTTCTAAATGTATGATGATTCAATGAAATCATAGTACTCCAACCAAAGCCTCTGATTGGACTGAGGTTAATAAGAGAAAAAAATACCAAACCAGTCTTTGTTAAGAAAAAATGGATTCTAAAAATCCAGTGGTCCCTCATATACAAAACTAATCTTCTTCTTATATTTCCAAGGTTCTTGCTGAAAAAAAATCTATTCCTTCCTCATCACATATGGTCTCATGGTTTGACATGGTTGAGGAGGAAGAATATAACTTAGAATCCCCAACCAAGGATATACATCTTATGAAGCCAGCCATGGAATGGGTCTGTAAGGATTATTTGGAACTTTTTACCGAACTGTATAATGAGGATTATAATCTTGTTACAGCCTCCCAGAAATATGATGAGGAGAACCAACTTTTTCTTCAATTGTATAAAGATATTATTTTTCTTGTGGTATCCTTACAGTATAGTAAGGAGGCTAGAATTCTTAACTCGGATGCTGCATTGATCATCACTAAATCTTCATCTAATGATGCTGCTAGGAAGGTATGCATTTCTAATTCTTATCCAGATCTGGTTCTCAATTCCTTACCTACTATTAAAGTGAAACCTCATATTTTCATCCCTAAGTCAGCATGCAGTTATTTTAATTCTGCTCAAAATAATTTGAATTTCCTATCTTCTTCGAGCTCTGTCAAAACAGATTTATCTGCTTCTATTTTGGAATGCAATGTATTACTTTCTACAAACATGTCACCCATGGAACATAGAACTATGGATGCAATAACTTCTCTTAATCTAGATGAGAATTTATTGGAAATTGCTACATCTACGAACATTTTAATTAAATAAAACCTTTAAAGTTTGGGGGAAAACTTTTCTGATCAATTTTTTTCTATTCAGACTCATTCAGATCTTTATAATACTTATTTTCTCCCTTATAAAATAGTGGATGTCATGGATACTCCTAGTTATTTATTACATGAATCTGATATTACTTATTTCTTATCCTATATTCCCATTTCGGGTAACAGAAATGATCCTGCATCTAAGTTGACTACTTTTTTGTGAGGAACAAAATAACAACATTAATGGACATGAAAAAAGTTTCAATGATAATATTTCCACTCAAATTTAAAAGAAAGAAAATATCAAGGTCTCAAATATTGATGATCTTCTTCATGATTCAAAGGGCTCAAAAACTCCCAAAATGAATGTAGGAAGCCCGCCTAAGTCAAGAAAAATCAAAGAGAATGTTTCAAAAAAATGGGGTTCTAACCCTGGAATTATGTTTAAATGTGGAAATTTCAGGGATTAGCCTATACCAACACCATGAGATCCCTTAAATTTTTATTGTTTTATAACAAAGACCTATTCTTATTGGAATTTATGAACCCAAAATGATTTCCTCTCCAAACATTTATGGTTTGGATTCTCTTGGATTTCACTTACTGGACTATAATATCTATTTCTCTGAAGTCAAAAGTCTCTAGTTTCAGGCTCACTCATCTTTAACTGACATGTCTCTATTTGATAAATTTTGAAAACATGTGACTTTTTCTTTCAATGTCTCTAGTCTCCGGCATTATTGCTCTTTTGTTTATGCAAATACCAGTTATCAGCATCAGAGGAGACTATGGATGGATATTGATGTCCTTATCTCTGTTATCACTAATCCTTGGATTATTATTGGGGAAATTTACTTCAGTATTCATCCGGATGAAACGATGGGTGCAATATTTAATGCTATATCCTATATGGAATTTATGTCTTTCATTGATTCTATTGATTTTCATGAGATTAATCTGGTTGGGGAGAAATTCACCAGGTAGAAGAAATTTTTATGTAGAGTTGTTTCTAGCAGTATTGAACGAGAAATTAGTAATGAAGCCTCTCTTGACCATTGGGTATCCATTTCTTACATAACTCTTCCTAAAATTAACTCTAATCATCATACAATTCTAGTGAATTTGAATATTAAGGAAACTTAGACCTCATCTTCCCTTCCGATTTAACAAGGCTTGGGTTAATCATCCAGACTGTGCATCTATTGTTCAAAATACATGGAATTCATTCAGTTTAGGTCATAATGTGTTTGTTTGAATAGAAAAACTAAAATTCCCTAAAATATCGTTGAGAATATAGAGCAAAGAAAAATTTATCTTTACTGATCAGGATATCTCATCACTTGAAGACTCACTCAAGCATTTTCACGTTCAAAATACAATGAATGACTTTTCCAATGGGCTAAAAGAAGATTTTGAGATTGTTTCAAAGCATAATTACCTCTTGAATATCAAATATTATTTTCAAAGGGACATTTTCAAGGCTAAATTGTTGAAGTATGGAGATAAGAATACTAAATTAATCAACTCTTTACAGCGAATCAAGAAGGTTCCTAAACCTTTCTCGATGATCAAGAATGGGGATCAAATTATTGACAATGACAGGGATCTTTCCGAAAATGTCATCTCTTATTTCAAGGATATCTTTAATGGACCTACCTCAATTAATGATCCGGTGGAGGGTATCATTACATAATTGTTCATTCATAGGGATAATATCAATCTAACATCTATTATATTGATCATTGAAATCAAAGAGTCTATCTTCAGTCTAAAATATGAAAGCTCCCCAGCTCTAGATGGTTTTGGTAACTTCTTCTTTAAAACTTACTGGGACATTATTCAACAAGATGTTTCTAAACTTTTGATTCATTTCTTTAATGGTGGGGACCTTTCTTATGGAACTAATTCTCAGTTCTTTTCTCTTATCCCAAATACTGATAATGCTAATGAAATGAATTTGTTCAGACCTATTGCTTTAGTCAACACTATTTACAAAATAATTTGTAAAATACTTTCCACAACACTCACAACAATTTCTAGTAGTATTGTTTCCCATAATAAATTTGGTTTTATCAAGGTAAGATCTATTCAAGATTGTCTCATTACTGCCTCTGAATATGTAAATATTCTTATTAAACACAAATGAGGTGGTAATATTACCCTTAATCATGATGTCAAAAAGGCCATTGATGCTATAAATTAGGGTTTTATTGTCAAAGTTATTCGTATGTTTGGGTTAAATGATTTTTTCATTACTTGGATCAAAAAAATATTATGCTTTTCCCAGATTTCAATTCTTATCAATGGATCCCCTCGTGGTTTTTTTGATTTCTCTAGAGGGGTTAGACAAGGTTATCCCCGTTTTGCAATTATTTTCTCTATTGCAGAGGACTATCTAAGTATACTACTATCTATCATGGATGGAAGTGGGAGAATGAAGTCTATTAATGCTGGTAGAGGTATCCTTTCCCACACACATATTTTATGTGCAGATGATATCATTATTTTCACTTTGGGAGATAAGGGAAACATGAAGAACATCAAAAGGGCTCTTTTGCACTATGCTTTTGTCTCTGGTCAATATTTCAGTTGGGGGAAATATTATGTCTACATTGGTAATAACATTACTAATTGGAGGAAAAATGATATTGTTCATGAGCTAATACTCAAGGAAGGGGATCTTCCCTTCAATTATTTGGGGGGGGGGTTCCCTTGTTTTTGGGAAATCCAAAAGATTTCTATTTCAAAGATATTTTCTGTAAGGTCGGAAAGAATCATTCTACCTAAAATGGAAAATCTCTCTCCATGGCTAGCGGGGTCTATTTGGTTAAATCTATTATTATCTCCAAACATGTGTATTCCTGTATGGTTTACAAGTGGCCTATTTTTCTTATAAAAATTATCAAATTCTCTCTTAGGAATTTTATTTTGGGTGGAATTATCTTCAAAATAATGTTGTCTACAGTTCCTTAGTGTGATTTTTGCAAACCATTTGATGTTGGGGGATTGGGTATCAAAAATCTTGTTATCATTAATGATTCTTTTTAGGCTTCTATCATTTGGAGACTTTGTAACAGTAACTCTGATAGTTTACACTTCTTTCGAGGAAAATTCACCAACCGACAAAAGATGGGGACTTTTAGTCCTATTGATTCCTCTTTTTTTCCTGCTCTCAATGACATATTTTTCTCAATTAATTATCATTCTAGATGGTTAGTCTCTAAAGACTCATCCCTTGATTTCTGGAAAACCAAATTGAATGATAATGCTGTGATAGATTTGGTGATGGATGAATGAAACATTGATCTGGATTTTACCATCAAGGATCAACATGAGGCCTTGGAATGTCTTACAAGCAACATTTTTAGCATTTTAACAATTATTGTTTCTCAAATAAGAAGGATTTTGGGCCATGGGAGCCTATGGATAATGGTATTATCTCTTAAAATCTTTATTATGAGTTCTCCTTGTATTCCAGATTTAGTACCAAATGGATGGGGAATTTGTATAAAAACATTATCAGACCATCTCTCTCCAATTTGGTTTGGATAATTGCTCATCGAAAGATTCCAACTGATTATTATCTTCCATATTGTGGTATATCTTTATGACATCTTGTGTTCTTTTCCATCAACATAGAGATGATGCTGATCATATGATCGTTTGTTGTGCCACTGCGGCCTCAATGTGGAAGGTTTTAGTGGACGTCTTTGAAATCTCACTTCCTATGATGACCTTCATTATGGACATTATTCAAAGATAAAACTCTCTTGTTCTTTGTAAACAATTTATGGATTTATTTTAGGATGATCCTTATGAATTGCTACATATTTTATGGTTCTGTAGGAATCATATTCCTCATGAGAACCATCCCTTCTCAGTCACTTCTACTCTCTCACACATTCATGCTATGATGTGTGTGGCAGGCCTACCTAAAAATCATTATTGTTCCAATTACATTCATGTTTTCTCTGTTCCAGATCGAATTTGTGTCAAACGTAATTTTAAACATTCATATGGCACTTTTTAGGTTCTATGGAAAGATCCTATTGTTGGATTGTTGAAAATTAATTCGAATGGTGCATTGAAAGTGAATCCAGTTCCTTATGGGTTTGGTTCCATGTTCAGGGATCATATGGGACTGGTGATTGGTTGTTTTTATGGATCTTGTGGTATTACCTCTTCAATTTAATATGAGATGATGGGTATTATTGTTGTAGTGGAATAGGCCAAAAATTATGGTTGGAATAATATCTAGATAGAGAGTGATACGACTAGGATTATCTCTTCCATAAGGGATGGTTGAAGTCATCTCTCCTGGAAACTTCATAATAGGTGGGTTAACTGCTTAGACTCCCTTAAATCTATGAATCATATCATTACCCATGACTACAGGGAAGATAATTCTATTGAAGATGGATTTGATAACAAAGGAGTTGAAGGAGATGACTTTATTTTGTATGAAAATCTCCCTGATGTTTTTCCACATCTTGAAAAGGGATTTGGATAGATCTCATATTTTTAGGATCATGTAAGTCAGACTTTTTATTTTAATAAAGGTTCCTTGAATTTCTGGGAAAGGTCTCATATTCATTTAAAAAAACACACATCCATAAAACAATATTAAAACATGGTCATGAAGGTATTGATATCATGATTTAGGTGATCAAGAAATCTGTATTAATATTTCTCTTCATTGTGAATTTTTTTAATATTATACAAGAGAGTAGTGAATTGATATTATCCAAAAAATAATTTCATGATCTTGGGATTATTTATATAGTATTATTAGATAATAATTTATTCTACCATATTAATCGTCATGCTAATTTTATTGAATAGATTTATTTTTTTACTTTTTGAAAATTCTATATTTATTATGACTTATTGATGAATGGTAGCTTCTACTATAAATAAACCTTACTATGTATTTTATCTAACCATTATTGTGTTTCACATCTAGAGGATATGATAAATGAATCATTGAATGAGTTCTGGAATACATAATTTTCTTACTTTCTCAATGTTATATTTGTTATTTCAAAAATAATATAATATAAATGTATTCATATAGTTTACCTAATATACTATAAAATTATTTCCTTTAATAAATGATCACTTGTATATAGTTCAAATGCAATAACGTAACCACTATCCCTAGGTTATTGTGTTAAGTGTCTTTACTAGTGGTATCATATAAATATTATTAGAAACCATCAGTACTAGTTTTAGAAATAAATAAATTATGGAACATCACAACCTGATAAACATTGAGAAAATGATAAATTATGGAATAACATCCTCATATTTTTTTTGTAAGGAAGATATTTTATGGTCAATCCCGGAAATTGATTCCCTCTATGTATATTACATTTTTATGTGGATCTAATATAATTGAACGTTGGGGTAATAAAAAAAATGAACATCGAGATTTTACTCAATCTTCACATGGTGTGTGGAAACATGCCTTTCCATACACCGGGTTTCACTCACTCTGGGGATATGCTTGGGTTAATTCATATTTTTCACTAAACAATATGATGAAATACAGAATAAAACCAATGGAAACATATGATATTCCATTGACTAGAATATAGAAACATAAATTATTTTTATGAAAAAACACAACCAATTTGGTGGAAAAATAAATTACGGGAAAATTATTATAGGTTATTGGAATGCCTTATATATATGTTAATTGATTCTTGTATAAAGAAACATCATATTATATGATATTTATATAATATTTTGAAATAAACAACAAAAACTCTATATAAATCCAACCCAATCATATAAACGATATAACATAAACATAATGTGTATTTATACACCATAATAAAAACACAAAATCATCAATTGGGATATGATATTTTCATACCACACTCCTACTATAAAATTACACTACTGTAATACCTCATGGATAGTAAATATATGATCTTACATTATCACCTAGCTTTGTACTATTATATTTAATGACAACTGATGTACCAATTTACACCTTAAATGTATCATTTGATGTTATATATCCATCTAGGATTCTAGGAATGGTTTGAGAATACGATTTATGTAAATAGATATAATAGTTTCCCAATATAACAATGAATTACAATTTGTATGAAAAATTATTTATATTCAGTGATATATATATATATATATAATGATTTATAAATAGTTATATAGAAAAAATTTAGTTAAATAGAATGATATATAATTCATTATTTTGTATCATCTATGAAAATTAACTCCCTACAATGAGAGGTTTCAAAAATTATGTATCTTTCTTGAAGTACATTACTTGAGATAGGATTTGATATAGGTAGGTCAACCACAATGCCCATTAAATCAAATTTAGGTGTATGAAATCTTGGGATAATAAAGTTTTGGTGTATATGGATGGTATATAATGCTTCCAAGGAAATCTATTTGGTGTTATTATATGCTATAATGACTGGGTAGGGGAAATCCTTGATATTGTTATCCAATATTATTAATAATTCAACAAAGAAGATAAATCTACATATAATTTACATAACATTGATATAAACCTAAAACATAATAATTATCTATCAAATTTCTATCCATGATAAGAATAATCTACAAGATATATCAAATTACATTCCTGAAATAATCAATTGAAACATCAAAACTATTATGAAAAAGCATTATTCAAATGTAAATCCGATTATAACATTCATCACATTATATAACAATGATAATAGAAATGATCCATTATCCCACAATATCTATCATAATTAAAAAAATAGAATTCAGGTTCACACAAGTAACAACCCAAACATACAATGCTAAATTTACATTAATAAAATGAAAACATATCCTACATGAAACACAGGAAAAAAATCACACTATCTAATTTAATCAATGAATAATTTTTTAAAATAATATAAATTTCATTACATGATATATAAATGGATCATAATTTGAAAATTAAAACTAAAATGAAACCACATTTAAATAAAAATGAAAAAATATTAAGAAATTCCTCCTCTCAAAATACATTAAGGCTCATACCACTGTTGATTACAAATTAAATAGGATAACATATTAGAAATATAAAATAAATAATTTAAATAGAAATGGATATTAAGATCTGTGATTTTATTTTCAAAAATTTATATTATATATAGTAATGCAATATGACTGTTAAATATATTCTAATTGGGATTAAGATTGTTGATAGATTTATATAGACATTTGAAAAATGTGTTCATTGGGTTTATATTTCTTTTGATATTATAATTTGATATAAGTAGAGTTAATAAGATAAATTATACATATTTTACCTATATAATTTTAATATAATTTCATATTTTAAACAATTCCATTGAATTTGAGGCATAAGTAAAAGCAAATTCATGAAAAATAAATGTATAACAGGTAGAAAAAGAAATAATGTCTTATAAGTCTTCTATGTGAGGCTCATTTTTTGATCATTAAAACGATGTAGAATAAATGGTGTTATCCATAGTCCATTCCCAATATAAATATTAATAAGTACTAATTAAGAGAAATATTTTTTCGGAGTGGTTTGTGCCTTTGGAAATCACTATAAGATACATTCCATCTAAATCATGACAAAAAAATTCCATTATTTTATATCTCACAATTAGGTTTTATATGGTTGTTTTTAGGGTTTCTATATCTATAATCTATGATGGTATAAACATGTAGTAAAGAATATAAAAAATGATATTTTAATATATATATATATATATTAATTATTAGATGTAATTTTATACATTTGGATTTTTTTATTACATAATATTAATAAATCAATTTAATTAAATTAGAGAAGCTGTTTTTAACAAAATTTTATTCATAAAATTAATTTATTGTTTAGTAAATAAACAATAAATTTATATGAATTAATAATAAAAAATAACATTTAAATATAACATTTCTCAATGAATTAGATTTTTGTAACGTATTTCGAAATATTATTTTAATCAATCAGAAATAATGATTTGTTTGTATCTTCTAAATTTTATTTATAATAAGTGTTGATATATAAATAAATTAATTGTAATCAAAATATTATTACTTATAACTTTATTAGAAAACATTTAATTTTATGCTTAAAATTTTAATTTTAACAATCTATGAATAATGAGTTGTAATGTAATTTTTTTTACTATAGAAATTATAAATTGATTCCATTAGAATAAATATTATATTTTTTATCAATATTTCCAAATTAGATAATAATTTTACTTATATTTTTATTGATATAAATGAGTTACTATAGTAAAAATTGATTTATCTTGGTATAGATAAATTGAGTTAAAAGGGATAAATTATGGGGTGATGTACTCAAATATCAAAAAATTGTTACCTCTATTTATATAGAGGGGGGAATTATATACCAAAAAATGGAACATATTTTGTCCTCTTTGGATCAACATTCCTTGAGAGAACACATTATTTGTTAATTAGAGAATTTATATTTTAGAAAATAACACTCAGGATCACCTATAGAAGGACCCCTCCTCCCACATCAATAAACACAATTCATTTTGTTTTATCTTGAATCACTGTCTATATTCTATCCTTAATAATACATAATAAAATTCTTGACCTTTGTTCATAAAAATTAATCTTTAATACATCATTTTCAAGAGGTTATATTATATATTATTTATATCTTCAATATAATTCTTATCCTTAATATAATAAATATTTTTGTACTTTTCTATCTACCAAATAAAAATCAGATTATTCATTTTAATGAAATTATTATTAAATTTATATTATTTATAAAAGATGATATTTTAGGTGAAAATTAGCATGGTCATGTTTTTTCATTCATTATAACACGTTTTTTTTGGGATGATTCGACCACTTACCTGAATGGCACTATAATGGCTATATCATTATATAAAAATAAAATATAAATATTTATAATATGAAAGAATAATGAATAAATAAATATTTTTTTATAATTATAT
Source organism: Viscum album (assembly GCA_963277665.1). NCBI lineage: Eukaryota > Viridiplantae > Streptophyta > Magnoliopsida > Santalales > Viscaceae > Viscum > Viscum album. The sequence goes on along the minus strand of OY728163.1, from coordinate 1,468,964,132 downwards.
AATGGAAATATATTTTCATATATATGTTTGTCTGTATAAATTCATTTAGATAACAATTTTTTTGGGGGTCGAATTAGAAATCTTATAAAATAGATTTTAACCTCTCATTTTGTACCATCACTATAACATAGATTAAATGACTATTGGAATTAATAAATACATAAAAATGACTATATATCATATATATACATTATATAGGGGACAAATATATTATCATGGATTGAAGAATGTAATCACTTTACCAAAGTTAGCATTAAACAAGCATGAAAAATCCCAACTGAATGATAATTTTATCGAGAAAGTTAATAAATATATAAAAAATGATTAATAATTGGGGTAATATAAAATGAAAAAAATATAGTTATGGTTTTTATAAATAATAAACATAAAATTAATATACATGAGGTAAATTCTTGGCTAGAAAACCACAAATATGTGGAAACTGTTTTTCAGGAATGAATCTCTCTTCACTGAGAAATTATCACAATTCTATAACCATGTTCTTATAATTTTGATATAAATATAAATTTGGTTCATAAAATGGTACATTCTATTTATAAATAATGACTTTAAATTTTATATTGAATATACTCATCATTGATGTATTTCCTTCATCCTAACATTACGACAATATTATTAATAATTATCATCCTATCTATTTGATCTTTCTCTCCAATGTCCACCTTATTTCATACGAAAAATATTTTATTTTATTATTTGTTAATATAAATACCTATTATATTATATAATATTTTTATATAACATTTCCCATAATAAATTATAATTTTGTAACTCCTTAATCAATATGGGTTTCCTTAAAAATGAAAAAAATTAATATGAATATATATATTTTCACATTTATATATTTTAGATGTTATAATCAACATTTATTCTAATAAAAAATTATTTAATTTCAATGATCCATTATGTAGATTTTTTTTGTTTTAATATTAATATTGGCACACCCTTTATGGATTTTTTTTTGAATCCGATAAATTTTCCTATTGATAACATTATGAAACCCATAATAAATTTCATTTTATGATTTCACTACCATTATTCATACTAAAATAAAAAATCTATCAATTATGGGGGGGTTTTCAAAATTGTATCTATAATTATTTTTTGTTATAGTTCCATCATTTGATTTTATTTTTTGATTCAACATATCAAATTATGAATTTAAACTTATGATATATGATATTTAATTCATTTAACCCAAATTATTTCCATGGGTATTTCATGATATGTATGAATAATTTCTTGTGGAATACATATGTATAGTATATCATTATATGATTGGATGGTATGGTATATCCCTTGAATGAATTATTATTGTCTTTACATATCATGATTCCACTATGTCATATGCTCTCATGATTGATGATATATTTGTTCACAATATTATATATGGACAAGATTGGGTTTATACATATTCAAAAACATATTAAAACCAATGCATAATTAGTGGTGCATAAACGGGTTTTCACATCGGTTTTTTTCCTTTTCATTCTAATTAATTTAAGAAATAATGTCATTAAATTAATGTATCTAGAATGATTACTTACTAATTTATGGGACCAGTGTTACACCATTGGAGAAATATCTCATGGTATTAAGTGGGGCCTCTTATCTATGACCAACATATCCCCTGGGAATATATTGTTATATATTGTTCTATTTCATATAAAATACTAGATGTTTACCTTCAGGATTATTTAGTATATAGTACCAATATAATAAAAGAGGTAAACTAAAGAATTTTGGAACAAGGTTCATAGAATTATAAGGGATTATGTCTTTATGGTTTAGAACAAATTGGACATGGAAGTGTGGTATGATGTGTTTATGGTAGAAGATGGGGGTTTCCTAAGTGATTTTTAATCTCTATGAAGTTAATTATAGAAGAAACATACCCAAAAATGAAAATTTACAAGGTTGTGACATCATCGTATTTATTTTTAAATGGGAACGATGTGAAGTTTAGTAACATCTTGGGTATCCTGCTCTTCTATAATAATAAGGGTTATGGGATGTTTACATACTAACCTAATAATATTTGTGTTAGTGGGAGGACAGAACCAGTGGGTGCAATTAAACCATCAATAATATAAGAATCCCATATTCTATGTAGTTTGGACAATATCTCCTGGATTTATATGGGGCCTCTCTGCTAAGACCAGAAAATACACTAGGATCAATCTCTATGGATTTGTATTATTCACCAATGAATAATTGTGGGGTACCTTTGAAATTTCCCATCCTTGTCACGTGTTTGATACTTATTGGTAACAAGAGTAATTAATCCATGTTCATGATTTTATAAGATAAAGATATAAACTTGTATAATTTTTTGGATCTAACTCAGATATTAATGATAGAATGGTTTTTAATTGATAATTTAATATTCATGAACAATTAAAAAACCCCAAATTCTATTCCCATGTCTATTAAACATTTTCTAGGGTGAAGGGATAAATCAAGGGATTGTTTAACATCTATCCATCCTGGGGATGATCTATTTTTCGTGAAGGGGTCTTTCCATGTAGTTTAATTCCATGAGACTAGGATGTTTTCAAGTAGTTTATCATAAAATGACTAGGATGTTATTAGGTATTTTTTCCTCTAGATACTATGATGTTGTTATTTAGCATAACTTTATGATACTAGGTTACTATCATGAAATTTATCATCAAAAACTTGGAATATTTCATGTAGTTTAACAACATGATATCCGGATATTGTTCATTGTTCATAAAACATATCAATAACGCTTGAATGAGTGGTTTACAGGGACCACCAAGATAACAGGAATACAAATATGCATGATAATAAAGGGACAACTGGGTAGTACATTGACTTGTGTATGATTGTGTGACAGTCAATGTGTGGGAGTGTTCACAATTTAATGTAGAATATAGAATCTTCATAGATCTAATACTCATTGATGGACATGAATGGGTGGAACAAAATGTCATAGTTAGGCCTATAAAATAGAATATATATATTAGTACTTATCATTTAATACCAAGAATTAAGCTACAAAATGTTCTTATACTCACAACCGAGTGCAGGTCTTCCCCAAACACATGTAACATATGATTTTTTTGATTTTAAACTTGAACAAGAGTATTTGATCTATATGAAACTCTGAATCTTGTTCTTACTAGAATAATTCCACACATTGTTCTTAATAAATTACATCTTATAGTTCTGGCTAATATGTAGAGAGTGGTATATTTCCTTCCTTTAATTTCATTTATATTGTTGATAGACCCTTGATTTGTTATATAGGTGTCAGTATATATCTTATAGTAATAGGAATCAAGACACATATAATTTTACTTAGTAAATTCCATTCCATACCTGAGTTCATAAGTGGAAATTGGGAATTTCTATCATATTTATGATGGGATTACGATTTTGGGTTCTAGGTGTCACTATGTATCCTATGATAATGTGAATCAGGACACTCATATTTATTTAATTGAGAATTCCTAATATAAGGAGGACCCATATCTAAATATTTTCATTTTCCTATTTATATTGTTCCCAGAAAAAACAAATATGATCCATTCATCATAATTTATAATGTGATAAATGGAATAATTCCACAGTTAGACACTATTAAATAACAATATGAATATCAGACTCAAATATATGAATGGAGGTATATTGTTTTTCTTCGAAATATATCCATATCATGTTGAATTTTATATCCATAGAGTAATATATCTGATTAGGAAATAATTAATCATTATGTGAATGATGGTTTAGTTCTAAAAACAATTTTTGATCAATTATCCCTTGTGTATGTTTTTTAGAGGAATCATGGATTTTTTAGTTATGCCAATAAACCAAAAATCCTTTTCGATGATCAAAAACATGCATAATATTATGAGGAATGAACTGGATGATGACCCAATGTATTTTATCTTTATTCCATGCAACTGGAAGGATGTTATAGGTTGTTTAATATCATACATTGAGATTGTCCTGTATGATGTTTTACTCCATGCGGTAGAATATATTTTGTGTAGATTAAAAACATGTGTTAAGAAGGTAAAATGGATTATAATTTAAATTCTGTCGTGTATGAATTTTATTTCAAGATACCAACCTTGAAGAGTAAATCTGAAGGGTCCTCTCATTACATGGGGGGGGGGGGGGTAATGTGTTTCCCACCCATCATGTCTAATGAGTAAGCTCTATTGAATAAATTACTTTTATATGGTGTAAGGACATTCCCACATGGGTTTTTTCTTTTGAATATTCTTTATATGTATTTTAGATGTTTTAAGAACCTATACCAATTCCACTTAGAGGAATAACTATATGTGATCCACTTTATTGAAGGCCTTCTAGATCTGATTTTTATGAATTTGTCATTTTTCCAGTATACACAAACATATATCATAGATTATTTCTATCGTGTCAAGATGCTACAATGATTTTTATTCATTTGATAGTTGACCAAATATATCTAATCATAGAGTTAGAGACTAGACATTGGTTGATTAAATTTCCTCATTCACAAAATCTAATGAATATTGGGTTTCATGTGTTCTAGTATGCATGTGGGTACAATAGGTCCAAAAAGAATGAATGAGTTTCTTTTGAAAAATACTTACTATTCTTAACAAGATTTTTTTGAGGTATATTTGATAGATCCATATTAAGGGACTCTATCTATCCATGTCTTGATTCATGAATGTGAAATAATTGTATCCGCATAATGTTATAAATATAAAAATGTATATTCAGTGTGAAATAACCTAAGGCATTTCCATCTCTCTAAATATGATTAAAGGGACACTGAATCTTGTGATAATATTGGAATTTATGAACTTGATGATATTATTCATCATACATTTCTTGATGGCCATGACCTACACTCATTTATAAAATATTTTTACAAAAGTTAGGATTAATTTTATCTTCGTAGCTATAGATATGGGATTGGTCACAAAAAACCCATTCCCTATAAAGAAAACATTATGTTATAATTAGTTATACATAGAAACTTGAGGAGTTGATGGATGAAGTAATAATGAATATGAAATTCCTGAAACATCCTAGTGAATTACATAAATTATTGAATAATTATTTTCTAGTAGCAACGAGGACCTTATATTTGGTGGGAGAGTCTGGTTCTTCACTATTGGGCACCATAGAATCCTACACAAAATTATTTCAGGGATATATGATTATCTCTTTCTATAGTTCTCTAGAGGATGAATCTAACTATACCTATTTTATAGAGGGATGATATATTTTATATTCAACTATGAATAATGAATCCCACTACTCAACAAAAAATATAATATCTTTGTCTCAATTTTATGGGAGGATCCCATTTCAGAGGTAATCCTTTTTGGTATCCATCCATCTTAGGTTTTATGTTAGCTCACCATTCATAGGGTTAACATTGAACTGATTTATTTTCTCTATATAAATGAAAATTACTAGTGATACCCCCCTTCATATCCATGTTTTATAAATCCACTTCACCCTGATCGAGATCACCCCATTGATATTTATTTAGGTCATCTATAACAATAAGGATAGCTCTGAGCCATAGTAATGGTCATGGTATTCAGCCTCATTATTAGTGAAGATTCTATATAGAGAGAAAAAAATCAGAAAAAAATCATTTTTAGAGAGATAAAAAATCCCCCAACAATCATAGATTATATTTTTTTTTCAATTCTCTTACCAATACTACATCAGGTTGCACCATCAAAATGGATCTCCCTTGTTTAAGGAGTTTCATGTTCATATAAAACTTCATCATCAGGATGTTCTATGTACATTTTCATGTAATCCAAGGGAAGATTCACCACAAGTAAATTAGTCATGAACTTTCCATTTAATAACTTCTATAAAAAAATTTTATTTCACACTATATTTGGATAACCACTAATTATAAATTTTTTTACTATTAACATAGGGAGGGGATAAATGTAATTGATCCATTAAAGAATAGGGACAAGGTGGAATTCATGATGACGAATGTAATGCCACATATTATGCACTATAAATATCGGTATGGGGTAGTTATTTTTTGATTCCAAATTATAAAATTTCAATATATATAATCATTAAACTCTGGTATTAGACGATTTTTTTCATTTCTTGCATAATTTTATTGTGTGAGGATTGTAATAAGAGATCATTCCATGGTGGGCACATATTGGATAATTGGATTTCATTTTATCGATTGCATAAAGGCTAGTGGATGTTTAATGTAGTACATAAGCAGTAAAAAATATTTGTTGTAGTACTTCTCCCATCATTATGAGTATCCATTATTTATCAACATAGTAATGAGGAGAGATTTTTCCATATTGGATGGTTATGAAAATCCGAATATAATCAAGGTGCCATCATATCCCCTTTGTTAATAAGATTCTTATGGGGTGTAATTTATAGAGTTTAACTATAATTTTCATTATCAAACTCGATGATGATGTGGAAAATAAAAAATATTTATAATTTAATTCAAATTACATAGAGTTCACTCTATGGAGGATTCATCTTCAAATTGTGCTAATCCAATTTTCTGATTCATTCAAGAATATTAGTGAGGATATCACAATGATAATGAGATTTAAATACCAGTAAATTGATATAACATTTTTTGATTCATCTAACAAATGGTTTAAAAATGTGATGAAAAATGTTATGGTAAGTAGAGATAGAGTTAGCTAATCCAAAAATCATGACCTAGTAGTATAATTTCAATAATGTGTAATTAAGGTAGTAGCTTCCTCATATTTAGGGGTTACCATTATCTGATTATAACATAAATATTCATCTATAGAATTAGGGGATTAGAAAAAAATATTTTTCACCAATAGAATGTTTTCTATCTATTAATATGAAATCTTCCTTCAAGAATTGATGATTAATTTATCTAAAATCAATGAATTCCTCGATCTTCCAATTTTATTAATGAAATCGATAATGTTTTAAATCCATTCTGGGAACTGATACTCATTGAAAATTATTTAATTTATCATTTTTAAATTATAATAACAAATTTGTGGAATGATAGGCGTTATTATCTAATATATCTGCAAAAAACATTGATATTCATAAAAAAATATTAGGTGATGAGTTTATACAAGGGGTTCAGCCTAGGAATATCTATATAATTCATTGTGAATAAGTATGTATGATACTATAGAAATACAATTTATATAATAAAATAATCAAGATGACTTTAGAAAGTATTTTATGTAGGTTGTGGGGTATATTTGTTTTCCAAATTCAATTTCATATGCTCACTGATGGTGGTAGAAATTTATTCCATTAATTCTAGTGGAGCGTTCTTGATGTTATCCATGTCTTCCTATATTTTGTTGTATATGAGGAAAGTTCCATATGTGGTCAATAATTCAGCAGAATATCAATCTCTATTAAGATAAGATAGTCCATGAGAATAGAAAATGATATACAGAACTATTAAATTCAACATAGATAGAATCTTGGGATGGTTGTCTTACATTACTCTACTACTATGGCTAGAGAGGTATAGAAAGCCTAAGTCCCAACGAATTTGTTGGGGAAATTTTCATTTTTTTTATAATGGAATGAGAGAATTATGGGATCCCAATAGGGAATTATTTGGACTACACATTAATGAATCCAATTTTAATGACTCGATTTATATATTATGAACATGATCTACAAATGTTTTTGGTTCACAACTTTTTGGGATTGATTCTACTACCTAAATATGGTTTATGAGTATCATATAATCGATATTTAGAATGATCTGGGGATTAATAGTGTTTGGTACCAAGTTATTGGGAGAATAATCCTTAATATCACCATCCTATATCTTTTATTTTCTTTATCTCATGTATAAACTTTCCTCAAAATATGTGAGTTTATAAAACTCAATGATTCCATTATCACCATATAGAATGAAAAAAAATCATCTTGACAATGTACTTCAAGAACTATTCAAAAATTGAAGGTATTACTATATTGATATTAAGGCATAGTAATCTATAATGGAAATTATCTACTATTTATTTTAGGAAAACCCTCAAATCATAATTACATGTGAGATCCCCAAACAATTCTTTGAAATTTATCTTCTATGAACCATTAACCTATATTTTCATCACAATGAATGTTTATTTTTTACATGAAACAAGTCCCCTAACTATATCTAAATTTATAAAGATTCCAAATTAGAATTTTATTAATCCCATAGAAATTTTTAACTAGAGAAATTCAAATACAGATACTATAGTGTTTTCCTAAATCAAATTATTGTATTATATTCCACTAGATAAATTCCACTAGATCATGATCCATGAAATTTCTTATGGAATGACATTATTCCAATGTATTATCAACTTAGTAAACCTCAGCCACATTGAATTCAGTCTCCAACTCCCATGGACTCTAGAGGGCCTCGAAGAGCGCCTCTTTGATTTATTTAGATACTTAGAGAGCATCATGGACTTATAGTTTTGTTGGGAAAATATTTATCTATATTAGAATGTTATATTTTTGGCACCAGATGACATTACATCACAATGTGGTTTTTATCCTTATAATTTAGCTTTGGGGATGATTTGTTTGAGTTATATTATCCTAATTCGTGGGATGTGGTGAAGATATCATCCATTGAAAATGACATAGGTATCATTGGACCACCATTTGTTTATTATAATAAGACAATCTCACCCAATAGTTGATCATTTAAAGTAATGTATTTGAATGAGTGTTGAAGGGATACAAGAAAAATATATTATTTTATTGGTCATTATGATGTTCCTTACTATGTGTATTGTCCATATATATTCATTAATTGGTAATGTGAGAAATATATTGTGTTTTCAATAACTTCTTCATCCCCTATACAATCATATTCTGAGTCATTTACCATTAAATAATCATTTAGGTACACAAAACTCATATTATATGGAATATTCTTAATCATTTAAGGGAACTATCAAGTAAACCATGATGACCAAACAAAAAATATGCTCTTCACCTGATCAGGGATCTATTTGGTGGGGGGTGATCATTCCAAAATGATTAAGGAAATAAATATTATAGAGTCAATAATTTGTGGGAAATTGGATACGACTCTTACTCTAATGTCTTATCATGTGACTGATGATTACAAGACCATTGGGAGGCATATTCTGTGGTATCTACCAAGGTGTTGGGGTCATTATTTGTATGAGAAGCAATTATATCTAGTGGAATGAGACAGTTTGACTTTTATATGACTCCCCTTGTTATTGTTATTTTTATACTTATAACTAGAAATACTTTCCAAACATCCTCTTATTTTAGTTGGGTGATTATAAAAAAGGTCACCTAAGTCCGGACCTTTCCTAGTAGCACCTTATTGGAATTAACCATGACTTGGAAGATGTATTTTAATACAAATAATTATTAAATGGTGTGACCAATTATCGTATGAAAATGGTAGTATTCAGGGAATTGACTAAAGTTATATTCATTAAGAATCATAGTAATTTGTTTCATGAGGATGTTATTTTTCATATCTATGAGAGAATAAACAATATCCGATTTATTTTGGAAAGAATACACTATCTTCACCCACTTACCAAATTACTAGTTACTCTAATATCTCTTTACATGTATTCGAGGGTTATTTTGATTCTGCTCACACACAGTGGGAGGTGTTCGGTGAATTAGTTCCTTCCTTGGTGCATGGATGGGCACTGTTAAGAGGTTGAGGGTTAAAAAATACTCTCTTTTTTACCAAACCCTTTTCCCTTCATTTTGGCAATGGGACAGTATTTGTCCTGGGTTCCATAAAATAAATCTTCTCAGTGGTGTTCCATTTCTACAAAATCATATAAACCTATTTGATATTTCACCATGAATAAATGATTTTTCAATACATCTCAATGATTATCATCACAATGTTCCCTAAATTTATTCTATTACTATGTGATACTATGTTAATATATTTAATGATTCCATCATGAGATAAATTCAAAACCCCTCTCAATTGTGTCTTATAAAATTTCTAAAATTGAAAATCATTTTTTCCAAAAAAACATAGATGAATTGATAATGGAGTTGAGGATAAAAATATTCCCACCCCATAATAGATTGTTTAATAATGATATTATTCCAAAGGAATGTCTTCCATAAATGATTCTATACAAAAAATTAATTTTCCCTCCTACTTTTCATAGTTTCCCATTACATTGACACATAAATACATGAAGACTATGAGGTGCTATTATGGATCTACCATTCCATCAAATTTCGGGAATATATGATTTACAAATATTAGAGGGGCAATTTTTTATCCTCTCATTCAAGATAAAACATAATTTTATGCAGCACATGTTAGATATTCCCCATCATGGCTTACATTCTAGATGTTATGGATTTGATGATATTGAGGTGTTCAACAAGCATCTCTATCTAGACCACCTATCATATATAGGGAGAGGGTGAGGCGTGATGTAGGGAACCTTATTTCATATCCAATTTATTTTTTATTTATATAAATATTGGATTATCACCCCAAAAAAGGATAAGATATGGTCATAATGGGTGAATTTTACAATCCTCCACACAAATATCATTTATGTGGATCAATTTATTAGACCCAAAGTAGTACTGATTCTTAAATTCCTATCCTCCAAGAGGATTAACGCTAACTGTAATTTTATGAGGAGGGATATACCTTTATATTTATATGCGACACATGAAATGAATATTTCCCTTATGTTGTTCATCAACGGGTTATATGCGATTCTATATCTCATTCACATATAGTGATAGTCATTCCTCTATAGAGGGTATTGGTTCGCTCTAGGTGGTGTGTGTGATGTATCCACAAATTTCTCTTCATCCATGGTAGAGTTCCATAGAGGAGTAGGAAGAAGACCCGTCAAAGGTTCTATGTTATAGATCTTTCTCTAATTCTGCTTAAGTGAAAAATCTATTTTTACGTATATATTTATTTTAGAGTTTCTATGTTCTATATTATTATCTACTTGTGTCCTTGTATCAACCCCATCATATAGGATGAGGTTGATTGAAGCCACTATTGCATGTTGTAGATCATGATATGATGGATTTAATGAATCTTATGATGAGATTTTAGATAAAAATTTCCCAATCCACGTAGACTAAGGTTAATATAGAATTTATTTCAATTTATTAAAGATACTATTATTGTTTGATTTTCCCTGGTGGTGGGGATTAATATAAAAATCACCCCTTCCATAGAGGCTATGTTTTCTCTTTGGTGGATTACATGGACGACTTTATTGTTTTTTTCATATTTGGATCAATTTTTTTCTCACATGGACTAGTTGTAATGGATTTTTTTATGGGATTTACATTATATTGTTAGCTTTCATGTTGTCTACAATCACAAATCATGTGTTTGACATGGGTAACCATTTTTTGATTGACCAATAAAATGAGTTTTTTAACACATCTCTATCCAATCGTGATAACTCTGTATTCCCTAAGCAGATGATATTCCATTTATTAACCAACTAGACCATGTTTTACGATGTCCCTGGATATCTCATGTGTATATGATATTAAATGATTTCATACCCTATACGATTTATTTTTTTCGGGATGGGGTAATGTAAAATTCTCTATATTTTCTCCATACATTCATATAAATGTCTAATGAATCTTTGGAAATCACCCACTAGAAAGATTTCATCTTATAGAGAAAAACAAATCATCAGTATTTTCAATTCTCCTCAAATCCTATGTCTTGGTCCATGGTGAATTCAACCATGATTAGATGAACAAAATGTGTATTTATGATTTGGAGGATTCCCTCATATGCTTGATGAGGGAGGATTTTATCCTTAAATTATTTATTGGTATTCCACAATTATTCATTTTTTTAAAATATGAACTCCTCCACTCATTCATCCATGATTTCATATTATGATGCTAAAAATGTTCATAACATAGCCAGATGGATGTTTTGGATTTCCCCACCTTCATATATACTCCAAATTCTACTTCATCAAAATCATATTCCAATTCATAGTCAGGCTACAGAGGTAATTTCAATGGGTTTTCTACCGAATGAGGTGAGGTGTTGGAGATAGATGATGGAGAACTGTATATAGTTAACCCCATTATTTTGGGATCCTAACTATTTGAAGGGGTTTTCTAAAAGGATATTATTTTCTTTTCCATGTGATATATTACCTTGGGGAGGTTGTCCAAGGTCGGCGTTTGGTGTATAGACCCAATCATCAATGGGTATACTACCAAAAAAAACGATTTTTGAAGTTGTTATAAATATATTATTTAGAAAATGATTTATAATAACATCTAGGTGTGGTAGATAAAAATTTTACTCTCTTAAGGAAACTAGAATTGAGAATATCAGAAATATGAGCCTCATTCAGTGTCTTGACTAGAATATATCTACTTTCCTTTTCAGTTTGAGTTGGGATATGAGAAAAAATAATAATGGTCGTGGGAGTATTTTGTAACCATTTGTTCATGAGGGTATATGGTATCTATACCAAGAACCTGATGGAGTACATTGACGAGTATCGACATATTCCATGGGGTTTGAGACTACCATTGGGTTATTGTTGGAATATAATAAGAAATAATGGTTGATGCTACAGTATAGGAATAGTTCATATATTCTTTGCCTATTGGATTATTCTAATGAAAAAAATTAATGTGGGAAGTGGAATGTGCATCTTATAGTATATCTACTAATGGATGCTGATGTAGTCATTTATTTGGAGAAGGTAAATGATCCTTTCTCCAATAATATATTGGGATATTATTTGTAACCTCATAAGCCATTATATGAACCTTACCTATGGTAATTGTGAAATTTTATTGATGAACATAAAATGGGAAAATGATATAGTCTTTTCCCTATGATTTATTAGTATTCCATTGGGTGTTTTCAATAGAAATGTGCACAAATTTGGATGCATTTTCTAATATAGTATTTGAGAACCAATTAGATTACGAATATGAGCCCTGTACTATGTCTCATACATTACCTAGATATCATAGTAATCATAAAAATTTGAATAAATTTATGAAACATCATTGGAAGAAAAATAAAATCATGTTGACAATGGTGATATTTTTCATTTACTATTGGGTTAGGAATGCTTCCATGTCATCATATATTCATTACTTTGAGAATATGTTGGTGGTTGTATTTATTATTTAAAGAATATAGTAACACTTCCATAGAATATATGGATTAACATAGTCATGTGTGATCTTAATCCCTAATATATATAGTTATATGTATTTTATCTAAGGGAATATATAATACAACTCATGTCATACTTTCTCCATCGGGATGCATTGATCGTATTAATTCATCAGGGTTGGGTTAGGTTCCTCTTCCATTCTTTCTTATAGAATATACATGCAGACATGATCTGAGTGATTAGGGAAAATACATTCATTATGGTAACTACTAGAATATGAAAATGAGATATATCAGTGGGAGATAAAATATGGTCCCACTCCATTAGATCAATATCATTCCATGCAGACATTATCTCCTTGGTGAATAGGGATGAGTTTTCTTGTGCAGAAATATAGCATATCGTTCTCAATAGGTGACTGAAGGAAACTAGTGGAATAGTGATAGGAATAGTGGTCCAAAAGATCTATCCTATATTTCCCATTAAATGGGATGGAGTTAAGGTCCAATCCTTGATATACCGTTCAATGGTTAGATAGGTTAGTATTTTTTATCCCACAAGATAAACTTCTGAAGAAGCTAGTAGTGGCGATAGGCTTCACTAGTTCAACTGATGGTATCATTGAATGAGGAAAGCTTGTTTTCATTACAATATGAAAAACTATAAAAAATATGAGGTTTAGGATCATACCACATAAGTGGTATTCCTAGAATATCTTGATTTTTATATGAGGGTGATGGCATTAAGTGGGAGAGTTAGTTGGGCAAGTCGAGAGGTTGTTGTCATAGAAGAGGATCCAAAATATTCACATAATGATGAAATTATCTCAGTATAATGTTATTTTTATGAGAATAATATCTAATGTCACAAATTAAATAAGGAAAAAGGGAAATCAGTCTATGTATCATAGAATTTATGGAATATACGTAAGTAGAAATGAAAAATAAACATTATTATTTAGTCATGTTGATAGTTCACCAATTTTTCTCTTTTGTAATGTGTATATAAAAATGTTATGTAACATGGGTCCCAATAATACATGATATTATTGAATAATTTTATGTTTTTTTCATTATTATTCTCACTAGGATAGTGATGTCTATCTGGGAATGGGAATAATATGATCAGCTCTTGTAGTGGAACAATTGTTATATTATCACATGATTTCACATTGATTTCATCAATTTTGTTTACATTTGATTCAGTTAGTCTTTTAAAAATTGGGAAACAAGATAACCAATGCTTATGGTGACTCATTTATTCTATTATCACATGCCTTCACATTATGTTCAATATGTTGGATTCATAAGAAAAGTAAAAGTTTAATTACATGTGTTTCATTTTTGTGGATTAACTGTGATTGAAGAATCTTTTGAAATGAGTTCACCATTTAATTCTCTCATAGAAACAGGAAACAGATACCTCATCCATAATGAGTAAAAGAAATGCATTCGAAAGGAAGTAAATTTTTTTTTGTTTCACACCCAATGATGCTTATGATCTTATGTTGGTTGAGTTGAAGGGAGGTCGAGCTGCTCACACCCTTCATGGGGGCATTATTACTTTTGTCAGGACTCCCTGATAGATGTCAGTTATATTCATGAATTTTTATCAAAACATGATATGGGAAAAATTACCATAATAAATCAATCAGGTGTTGAATCAATTTTTATAATATAGGGTGTCATATTAATAATCCTCTTTTTATATAACTGGTGTTCTCTATATAGCTCTAATTATTTATTTAAAAAGATCAATTTCTTATTATATGATAAAATATGACCATGCACTATTGGATTTACTACCATCTCGGAATGTGATTGGTTTTTCAGGATAGTGATTGTACCTTTGAGAAGAATAATACATATCCTATGAAAAAATGAATGGAAACAAATGTAGTTAATTTAAGACCATTCCATCCACTTTTATGTTTTGTTGAAAATATGAATATGAGGTTAGTTAAGCATTGGGCATTGAGCTTTGGACATAGGAAGGCCTGTTATGTATCCTATTTATAAAAATGATTAGTTTTTTCATAGTCTGTTTTTCCGTCATCCTCTTTATGGGTTGAGATTTATAATTAATAGTCATTATGGTTATATCATTAGTGTATATCAATATGGGAATTTGATGACGACCCATACAAAGGTGGACGCCAATATAAGTATGAATTTGTATCATATTTTTTAGCGGGGATTACACAAGAAGGATGAAATGATCTTTTTGGGAATTTAATAACGCATGTGAGGTGATCATTGCCTATGAAAATGCTCAGCTGAGTTATGATATATGTGGCAAAAAAGAGACAAAATATTATCAGTCATAAAAGATATGAATACTAAACATATGCAATAACAAATCACTGATGTCATGTTCAAAATGGAACTCATGACATTGAAATAATACAACATATCAATATTATAGAAGGAACATGTTTCATCATTGTTCAATTGAATTTAATAACCTACTGATGGATACATTTAAATGATAGACCCATATGGGGTGGGTCTTATGAAATATCAAGGTACTTACATTGACATAGATTCCCATGATTTATAACCAACCACGATCCTCTATGTGATAGATGGGAGAGACTAATGGTGGATTATTGAGAATGATTTGATAAAATAGAGATCCTATAATACCAATAAGGTTTCATGATAGAATAACCCTAGTCCCTTAGAGACCCATCACAGAATAAAGAGTAATGATCGTCCAAAGAATCATTGTCATGGGTTCACTTTGTTGAATGGTACATGTTTATGTATTCCAGTTAGACTAGGGTGTCATTTATCGGCATGCCTAGATAAAATTTGTAAGGCTGTATATTGACAAGGATGACATGTATGAGGATACCTGACCAACATGTATATGGTATTTTCATTAACTTGGATGAATTGTCTAGGGTATCAAGTGTGATCAATGAAAACAAGTCTGATGTCGGTCATGTGATCCAACTGACCTGACTAAGGTTTTTTGGGTGATATTAATGACTCGTTCGTGGTTTCTTTCTAATATATCCATGTAATTCACATGAACATGGATAAAATTTATTATTAAATTTCATGATCGCATATGGCATGTCCAGGGTTTCTTGCTGAAAATTTTTTGGTGTCTGGTTGATATTGTTGACACATTATAGGGTGTTTTCCTAACATGGATTATATATTATATGGTCCTCCCAATATCTATTTTAGATCATCCATGATAACTCTAATGATATTATATGGTATTATATATCCCATTTATATAATATGTTTGACATGTCCACATTTATTCACATGATCAGTGTTGACATATCCCAAACGTTTCATGTCAGCCAAACCGACATGTCCAAGGGATTCGATTATACCTAGCTAAATTGTCTGAGGACTTATCATGAACTTGGATGACATGTATGGGTTTTCTCATGTGATCCATGTTGTCATTTATAGTGTTTCATTGCATGATCAAGGAAGTGATTGTAACAATCATGTGTGTCTTTCATTTGATAATAAATAATCTTTATTTATAATATGATTCCTTCATTTTTAGCTACATTTGTGTAAATATTCCAATAATTTGGAGGAATTTTTCTACTAAGGATCTGTGTGACCAATTTTATGTGGTAAATACCCTTCATATGAATAAAATAAAAATTTTGAGATTATTCACATTAACCCACTAATAATTAAGAGATCCTTCACATGATCAATAAAATTTACACATGAGGTACATACCCATATTTCATAATACATTATGTTACTCAGAAAAAATTGTTAGGTTGATGAATCATGAGATCAAATGATCACTCACTACAATAATTTCACTCACACATCAATTGGGGTTTTCTCTATTTTTCGATAATATATTTTTTTTGGCATATCCATCTTCAATCTATATTTCTTTCTACAACCCCTAAATCTCATATCTGATCTTTTGTAATGAATGGTGTATTCACATATTGTATCATGTTAATTTTATAACCCCCTACACATCATCTAATATGAATTCTATATATCATGTGATAAACACTGACCATGTGTTCAATATGTAATTTCCATGATTTTATAGGAATGGCTTTCCAAATGGGAAAAATCAATTTTCTAAAATTATTTTCATAATTTAGTTGACGTACCAAGGGGAATTCATTCGATCTGGACAAAATAAGATGGGGCCTTAATGAGATCAATATAGTGTGTTTATATCCCTTCGTAAGATCATGACAACATGTGGATGGGACTGGGAGTGATTGTTAACATTATAATGAGAAGCAGATAATCCCTTAAATTGATATATAGTGAAATTATTATTTACATAGGGGGCCATAATTTTAATCTTGTATTACATGATCCCATTGAATATCTATATTTTGTTATTCAATAGACATGTCGCATGAGAAAAATTCATAGATTAAAAAGATTAAAATGATAATAAATAATCATCTAGAAGCTATCATGATATTAGTTGGGATCTTCATACGAATATCATGTGATCAATTGACAGATCATGTGAGGAGCTTGACTATTCACATGATGATCCTATGGCCATTCGATATTGAATCCTATCAAATGTTACACTATTTTATTGAATTATATAATGAATACATATTTTTTCATGATAGAATAATCTTTCTATTTTAAAGAAAATAAAACATTTATTTTAAATATTTCACCAAAACTAAAATTATTCATTCCCGTTGTAATGCATAAAAAGTAACTTTATGAGTTATTAGAAAAGTTTTGAGAAAAATGATAAATTGATCGTTGAAGAATATGGGATCAAATTATTCTAATTACTGGTTTTTGATCTCTGTCAAACATATTTCAAGGATATATAAGGTCACTAATTTATGTAATGATTAATTTTAATATACTGGATGTTTTTTGTTTTTTTGAAAATGGATTCCAAATATATATTACCATAACTTGTTCTAACCCTTTTGTTTTTATTATTTTTCATGAAATATAAGGAATAATATATAATTAATTAATTGAAATTATGATTCAATAAAATTTTATAATATTGACAACGAAATTAAAATATATAGTTGAATATTAATTTCAATGAGTAATAGAAGAGATAAAAGTCAAAATTTATCAATAAAAAAAGATCAATATGATCGTATGAAATTGAATGAAATATTTTTTTATATTTTACCAAGTTCTCTATATTGAGAAAATAATCATCCCATAAATCTATGAAAAGAAGCTCAAAAAAAGATTTTTACCATATTTTCGAATGAATCAGTTGTACCATATATAACTTAATGATTTCTATTTTTGTGGTAATTAACATTTTAATGACCAAGTTATCTATTACACTCCATTACTCTATTTAAAATATAGTTTTATTACTACTACTTATAATTATCTTATTGTCTGAGAACTGAATAAAGTATTATTTTAGTTAACCATTATGATTTCCACTTCCCCAATTTCAAAGGAATTTTAATTGTTCTGTTGTATGATATGGCTTTTGATGGAAGAAATATTCAAATATTTTACCGTTAATAACTGTGAAAAAAAATAAAAAAAGTCATATAATGTGGTTGAATATAAAATCATTAAAATATAGGTTTAAAAATTAATAAGATCCATATAACAAATATCATGCAAAAATGATCTTTAAGAAAAAAATGATATACAATAAAACTATTAACATATATAAGCATTAATTTCAACATAGACCTTAAATATGATGTTTAAATAATAATAACTACATTATATGAAATATATATAAATATTTTATTTAATGTAAATTAATTATTTAATTCATAATTAATAATTACTCAATTTTTTATAATGTTATTTTGTGCTGGAAAATTATGTTTTCTCCAAAAATGGGTGTTATATATTTTTATTCCCAGATATTAAAATAATTTCTAAATTTTTTTAGAAATATTAATTGAGTAAATGATTATAATTATTTAAATATTATGGATATAATGTTTATATATATAATAATTATTAATTAATTATTCTTCAATAATTATAATATCAAATATATATTCTTACCATCTAATATTTTTTAAAATGTTAACGTATCTCTATAATAACATGTGGATTCTACCATTTTAAAGTGATGTGATCAATATGTCACATCCTCTTTACATGGTTGTTAATAAGAATATATTTAATTAATATATATTATATTTATGGAATAATAATTAATCTTTAATGGTGACATATTATTTGCCTTTATTTTTTTTATCCATTAAAATGTGGAAACATCACTCGTGGTACGTACTGAGAACCCTCTCTATGAAGATTTTTCACCACCACTATATCTGAATGGTAATAAAATTGTTTATGGTGAAGAAAAATGATAATTATTTTATGATTAATATTCATGGGATGATGAAACAATGACCAAGTTATGTGTTCAAGTATCATCAAAAGGAAATAATCATGAAAAACAAACAAGTGCTTACAAGAATAATTATTTTAATGGAGTATATTCAAATATCATAAAATTAGAATTTATAAGAGAATGATATATAGTACTATATATATATGGTTATGGTACATATTTATAAAACTATACATTTTATACATAATATATTTTTACATTTATGAAGTGATATGATAATTGAGGTAAGTATTTATCATAAAATGTCATTTTTTTCAAGAGTTCATATTTTAAGATACCACTAAAGTAAATTATTTGCATAATATCATATAAAACCAAAATATTTTATTCAAATATATTTATTCCTATAATATTAATGTAATATTACAATTTTGATCACTTTTTTACTAAAACTTATTTGTAAATTGGGTTTTTAATCTAAACATGTCTCATCTTTGGGTGGGTATCTCTTTCATTCATGAAAATATTTTAAAAAAATATGTTTTGAACATTTTTTTCTAATATAAAATGAGTTATTAGTGTAATTTAAAAAATCAATTCCTTTCTATAAAAATGGTTAAAACTAGTTTTTTGTTTTTTAAGAGAAGTACTTTTTACTAGTGATGTGAGTATAATATTTTTTTAACCTATAATTTATCAATGAATTTGCACACTATCATGACTAATATTTTTGTATATATCATTGAATGTTTTCAAGGTTCATTTTAATGAAATATATTACATCATATTCTATAATTTTTTATATTTTCAATCATTTATTTCAAAATAAAAATGTATTTCTCTCAAGATATGATGAAATGAAATTTTAATGGAAATTTCTTCTATAAAAACCACCATCGATGTTACATATACTACATTGATGATATCATGAAATGGAACTAGGCATATTATTTATGTATATGGGTATTGATTTTGATGATGAAATCATGAAAAATACAGTTTAAATTTCCATATGATATGTTATAATAAAATGATAAATGTTTTCAATATCTTACATAATATTTATGAATTGATTTTGATAATATGATGGGTGTGTAAATTATATCCCTCTAATGCCCATGAAAGATTAATATATATTTCTCTTGAGATAATATTGATAATGAGGGAATTTGTTTTTTATATCTTTTTGTGACATTTTGATGTGTGAGTAAGATATACAATAGTTATGCTGATACAAATATACGTGTAAATGATTATGAATGAAAATGTTTACATTTTGATTAGTGGGTATCATTGATTCCAGATAATGTCCCAAGATTATTCTTGTACATGATTTTATATATCAATGATTAAAATATTATGAATCCCTATGATTTTGATGCTGTAAGATAATATTATGGATATTTAATGATTATTACTTATATGAATCCCCCATTAATCATGCCTCTAGATATGAATTGATTTTGTAATTTATTTTATAAGATTACCTAGGTTTTAACTGTATATATAGATATCCCATAATTGATTATTTTTATCATACCCTTATGAGCATCCCATGATCTATTATGATTGAGATCTCCAATGATAATCAATAAATAGATTCTAAGACAAAAAATATTACATTTGTTTTCTTGAAGTTCTACTATATGGATCTATGTTTGATATTCTAATAAAGTAAATAATTTTAAGATCATTGTTGGTTATTAAAAATATATTGAATATTTATCTAGTCTCCAAATATACTAAAACAATATGTAACATGGTCATTATTAATTATGATATATATATAATGTTCATCAAAAATTACATAAATTGTTTTCATGTTATGATCATGATTCCACTTTCATTATTCAAAAAAATAGTCATAAACACAAACTCATATTTGGAATACCTTGTACATTCAATCAACCCCTGAATATATCCCTCCAATACATTAATCTGATGATAATCATACCTGATATAAAAAATTTAATAAAATATAACCCCATACAGTATAATAAAAAATCATCAATATCTGGAAATTGGGAAATTTTATAAATACTGACTTAATTAATTTCTCTATAATAATTAAAAATCCAAATGGAACCATCCTTCATATAAGAAAATATATGGGGGAATAAAGGGGAATAACATGTATTAATTACTCAATTTTTTTGTAACTCTTTGAATTTTAATCTTTTCACTTAATCCATTTAATTTGGGGGTTTATTACTATCTTAGAATCATGTTCTAATAAAATATTAAATTCAAACTAATGATCAAGAATAAAACAATTCTTGTCACTATATAATGAAGTAATATATTCATTTTATATAAGATAAAAATTAAATTTATATGTTTGATTAGTTTTAACAAAATTTAAATGATTTGTTTAACACAAATATTTAAAAATTTTCTCAGCATCATGATATTTTATCAGATATATGAATTCACTATATATAAAAAAATTGAACACATTCTGAATGAGAAATTAATAAATTATACATTATATCTTACCATGATAAATTGAAATCCAATCAGTAACTTTAATACTATTATACTAAAAAATGTATAAGAAAAAATGCATTACAAAAAATTCCATTCCTTGGTTTATATGAAGAAGATCCATATAATCAATTTTTTCATTAAAACCAACCTCATGTGTTTTAGAGGTTTACCAATATATATATTAGTTTATTTCATATCTATTTCTTTCCAATATGGAAACTTCTTTTTGTTTTTTTCATGAAGTACATAATTTTCATAATGATAAATATCAAATTTATCAGCACAATGAAAAACCTCAACATAAAATTTAAATCAATTAGGGAAAAATTTCCTTCATAAATTTTTTAGACATGTGTAAAACCGATCACTTTTTTACTCATTGTCTTGATTGAAATTAATTTTATATGTATATTATCATGTAATATTTTATTAAGCAGCTATGATGTCTTCATAATTTTGATTCAAGACATTAAATTTTCTATAAATTATTTATCAAAGAAAAAAAGTAAAATACATTTGAGGAAGAAATATAATTAATTTAACACAACATTAAGAAATCAATCTCAAAATTATTCTTATTATTTTTAATCACATACCACTTTCAATCGGTTTCACTATTAGATTTAAAAATGGATTGAATTTCCATTATTTTATCTATAAATTAGAAAATATTAAATATGATCCCTAATAAATCAATCAAACCATTATCTTCCTTTGAGTATGAGGATCCCTTAAAAGTTATAGGTGGATATTTCATGAAATTTTCCACTATAGACATGTATACCAATGTAGAAATAGGTTAATCTCACTCATGGGTGCTACTATTAAACACCTATGACCATTGATTCATTATAGTAAAAAATATATCCCTATCAATAATTCAAGGTAAGATATCTGGAATTTTTGTATCCCCTTGATTCCATACTAATTAAGATTCCAATATTCCATTTATAAACACGAATTTGAATAGATATAGAATAGATAAAGTATCATGGAAATCCTAAAAATTAATTCCTATGATAATGTAACCATGAATTATAATCGCTCAAATGTTTTTATGAACATGAACCTATTTTATTAATCTATTTTAACCAATAATTTGCTTGAAATTAGAACAGCCTATCTCATAATAAAAAAACATAATCAAATTAGTTAATATAAGGGTTTCACGTTACAACATTTTTTATACCAATTTTTTTTATATAACTACTAAAACAATTACATAATAATGTTTAAATTTCATAAAATTATTCATTTTTTCATCAAAACTTTCTTAAATTCATACCATTATTTCATTCAAGACAATTTTTCTTCCCATAAGAAAATTCCACTTGGAAAATTAATTAAATGATAAAAATACATAAATCTTTCAAATATAATTTTAAAATATGATATGAAGACGAAAAATTATTAAAAGGAACATAGAAATAAATTTAATATATTAGTATATTAAATATCATAAAATTTATTAATTTTAAAAAATAAAATATTTTAGAAAAAATAAAATATATTCATATGAAAATATAAATCATTTATCAAATAAATCAATTTAATCCCATTAAAATTATTGAAAATCATGATGGAAAATGGATGACTATGATAACGCATGGAAATATTATATGAAGAAACCATTAAACTATAAAATTTAAAAATCATTTATTTCACATTGATATCCTAAATCTTCAATAAAATACCATATATAGAATTAAATTAATATCTTAGGGAATCATATTTAAATCCAATTTCCACTATTGTTTATTAATGTTGGAAAACAAATTCTTAGGTAATTACATTGCAGTAACATAAAAAATTACCTCCCAAAATTTCATCATTGGATTACAATGATTACCTAATGGATTGGAGATTTATATTAGGATCACCTATCATCATATATAATTCCCATTTATCATAATAATAGAAAATAAATTTTATTTGTGAACATTTTCATCATAACTACCTTTTTAAAACACGTTTTAACTAATAAAAAATAAACATTCACTATTATGATAATGTTTTTTGGGAATATTATTTTCCATTGAAAATATTTTACATAAATATTCCTACAATAAGAATAATATTATATTATTTTAAAAAACTATGATAAAATATAGAGTATTCATTTCATAGACTAATAGCTATGATAATGGAAATTTTATTTCAAGATGTAAATGTAAAAAACATACTCAATTTTGATTATATGTCCAATTGACTCATATGGTTCATCATAAAAATATTGCACATTTCTCTGTATTAATGAAAGACAACATAAGATAAAAATTAATTTTAAAATACATGATTTATTTATAATAATATTTTTGGTTGTTTTGTAAACATGGATTTGGCAGAGAAATATTTTGAATGAGTACATTAAAACATGGTTTCAATGAATATTATTTTACTTTAAGTAATGTATATAATTTCACAATCCCCAAATCCAAATTAAAAACAGTATATTTTTAGCAGACTTGATTAATAAAATTTTACTGTTTCATTCCCTTGTTATTATTCCTTTAATTTTTTTTTAAGTTACTAAATGGTTAAGTTAATTTTGATTTTTTTGTGTCATTCAGTTTATGAACTCAAAGTGGAATCTACACAATGACGATGATGAAAGGGGTATTTGATCAATAAAATAAAGAATAATTAAAAAACAATTATTATAATTTTATTAAATAAAATATTCTTTTAAAACCATCTATATAGTGTGGTTCGGAAAAAACGAAACATAACATTTCATGGGGAAGGTCATCCATACGTATGAATGAATAGCGTTTTATTTTTATCACCTGTGTATAAATTAAATATAATAGTAAATATTTTACTTTTCACAAAGATTAAATATATTATACATATTTTATTTATTCATCACCTCTGTCCTTAAAATAATCCTTGTGATTTAGTAATGAGAAAAAAAAATATCTTAGTGGTTGTGGTATTCCACATGTATGCACGAGAAACATTATCATTTATCAACAACTAGAAGGGTATGAAGGTAAGTAAAAATTAAAATATATAGAAATATAATTATTTTATAAGTATAATTTAGAATCATTGGATACATTATATTTACTATAGGGTAGATTTGGTGAAAAACAAAAAAATATCATCACTTCATAGAGGTGGTTGTCCACAGATACCACTGATCGATGATTTCATTTCCCAATAGAATGAATATGAGATTAAAAAGGGTTCAAAAATAAATATAACTATATTTTATCTTATAGAAGATACATATTATATTATATATGTATAATTAAAGAATATTGGATAGAGGTATATAATGAAGTAATCATGCAATCACTAATTTAAATGTTGTAACCATCACTTGGTAAATCTCTATTTTCTTACACATAGAGTTATCTATGATTGGTTTTTTGGTAAGAACAATAAGTATAATGAACTTCTAGGTAATTTGGGAAGGTATTTGGGTAATTCATGATCATGATAAACTACTCATTGTATGTTAATAAGTGGGGGGAGTAGGTTGCCTTTTATGTGTTAGTGGACTAGAACTCTTATTATTCAGATATTCAAAATAATATTAATTCCTTCTCATGCTAACACGGCCCATAAAAATGAAATTTATAATATATGGTGATGTGGGTTAGGTTATTCCCCTACAATAATATTTATTATTACATGTTAATATCTTATTAATCAGTTTTAACCAAATTTACTTTGTTATACCACTTTATTATGCTGTTTGATTTCAAATGATTCTATTTATAAATATAAAAATTAATAGACCTCATTGAAAAATTTTATCCTATTGAAAGCAGATATTAAATCCATTTTTTATAATTTATTTTTCATAAGGGGTTGAAATTACATTGAATATAAGTGTTAAAAATATAATGGAAATTACTTTTAAGAAATATGAATTTTAGGCATAAAATAAAATTAAAACAAAAACATAAACAATGTTAATTCATATAAATTTAATTATAATATATATTATAAAATATATTTAATTTTACATCAAAACATAATCATACAAATGAATGTTAATTTTCTGCTGACTAATTTTAAAAATAAATTATTATTTAGAAAAATTCCATACTTTATCTATTTATTCAAAAAAAATTATTCATAGAAAAATCATAGAAAAGTGAATATAAATATATTTGAGATTGTTATTAACAGATGAAATCCATATTATGTAATTAAATTATAAAACATATAAATATAAAATTTAAATATAACCATATAATTCCAGAATACAAATCTGAATAAAAATTACAATTTATTTTTTCACAGAAACATTTATTAAATTCAATATCCCATACGTATCCAAAAATATAATGAAAAATATTAATACTTCCTGAAATTTACATATTATTAACAGTACATGAGTTATCACAACAATGGAAATTTCTTATTCATTGATTCTTTATAATTCGTTCTTGTTTGGGTATATACTACAACCCACATGAACGATTACATAATTATAATGTAATGAATGATTTAAAAAAATTATGGAAATATTATTTAAAAATAATGAATTTAATAATCAAATTAATTAATTTATAACATATATATACATAATCCTTAATAATATCAATTCATTTAGTTGTATCACAATTCATGAAAATGATATTTTATCCTCCCTTAACATATTGCTATTAAAATATCATAATCATACAATTTGATATTGGAACTATGTAAAAAAAAATTGTTTCTTCCAGGTATATTTTATAGGTAATGAACACTTTAATAATGATCATGGACCTGAATCCCCAAACTGTATCTTGCAAGATCATATAGAAAAATTGACTCCGAAATAATACTTTCAACAATATTGTTTACTAAATTGGTAATATTATTGTGAATATTAATGGTATCATGTAAAATAAATTTATATAGATTTCTTATATATAATTATGAAAAATCAAAATAAATTATAAATTAGGTTATTGAGCATCCTACCAATAAGAAATCCATGGTTAGTATTTTTTATGGATGAATATCTATTATTTAATATATAGAATATCAACATTGAAAAGTATCGTGATTATTGATATAATTTGAAATTATATTTTTAACATGTAATATTTTCTTCATACCATGGTAAAACAAACTTTTATTTTATAATATTATTTATTTATAGCTATCTCTTTTCACTATAGTTTGGAATTCTTTTAATAAATTATTATCCAGTAGATTTTTTATTTCTATTGCATTTCCATGTTCTATAATTGAATTAATTTCTTATTTATTTTTTGGAAATTCAAAATTATGTTATCCCATATTCTCATCATATTACCCTTTATCTATTTTTAAAAATAAATTTTATAAATCCTTCATCGATATGAATTTCCATAAAATATCATGGAATTGTTAAATGAATATTTCTCATCACATTCATATAAATTATATAATTCATTACAAATTACATCAGTAAAATTATTTAATTTAAAGGTTACCTTATGTATATACTGTAATGGTTTAAAATAACATAAATTCACCAACTTTTTGGAATTTTGTATGTGGCCTAAAATACATTTTTTAATTCAATATTACATTAGACTTTATATTACTTTTATTTTCATCCTCCATTTCTATATCTATCTCCAAATGATATATCAACTATAGATTTATGTTTCATTTTCTAAACTCACTATTATTCTATGATATAATTCTATATGGTTATTTTTTAATCAACTAATCCAATTATTGATTTCATCCTATGCGGTACGGTTTGAATATATTATGTTGCTATTTATTTCATAACAGTATGTATTATTTATTTCAATATAAATGTTTGTGGTTAATCATTGTAATGAACGTTACATTTATAAATGGAAATTATTCCTTTTTTTTGGTAATTTTTTTTGTATAAATCACTTAATTTCACTTATAGTCCGTAATAGAAACATTATAAATGAAGAATTAGTAAATTAAAAATAATTTCTAGAAGTTAAGTAAGCTATACTTATTAAATAGTAACATGAACTTAGGAATACTAATATGACCTTTATAAATAGTAAAGCATCAAAATGAATAGTAACTCCACACATGAAATTATAAATTAACATTAAGCATACTAGAAATGAAATTATGATAAAATTATAGTATAATTTATTTAATTAAATTATTTATACATAATTAATTAAATGTAATAATTTTTGTACATCTGAAATATTTAATTAAAATTTTATAATTAACATATAAATTTAAAAGAAGACAAACCAGCAAAAAATGTATCCATATATTAATATTTTTATATCTTATTATTTTAAGAAAATTTTTATGAGTCCTAAGTTAATTTTTTAAAGTGTTATAAAATTAGTTATAATTTATAAGATTTATATTTTCCCAGAAAATGATGATTTTAATTAGAATTTAAATTAATCATATTTAGGAAATAATTTAAAAAAAATTAGTTCATTTTTTAATTATACACATTGAAAAATTATTAAAGTGGATTTTAGGGATTTTTTGTAATACTATAGATTTTTTATGAATGATAAAATACGATAATTTTTTATAAATGATAAATAGATTAATTTTTTGAGTAATACTTGATATAAGAAACATTAAGAACCTTACTCTCTAAAAAATTTCATAATTTTAATGTAGTTATAGATAATTCTCAAACTATTCATATTCATGATCCAAAATAATTAACTAATAAACTTAATAATGAGAAAACACTCCTCTCTTACACTATAAATAACACCCCTCACACCCTCTTATACTCACACTTCTCAAGCTTGTATATCTTCCAAAATTATAGCAAAATATCTTCACAATACCCTCCACCACATCCAAGATCTTTTCATCTCATCACAATACCACTCCTTGGTTATTTTAAAGGGATTTCCAAAAGAGAATTCTAGAGGTAAATCATATCCATTTTTCTATTAATTTCTTTTCAATTTCCATTATTTTCATGTTATCTTATAACCTACCTTATGAAAAATGGCATGGTAAATTTAATACAATAAATATAATTTAATTATATAAATTTAATTATAGATCCATTATTAAGCTCTTACATCTCTCTCTCTTTTATTATAAAAATTATATTTTCTCTTATGACATGTCAATTTACCGACATCGTGTGAAATGAACATCCATTTTCCTGTAACACCATAGAGGATGTTAATAAAAAAATTTATTGGATAAATTATATTATAAAGTATATTTTACAACCATATTTATGTTCTGGAACTGTCTTATACACATAATACTAATTGATAAAATAATACAATTTTATTGTGATTGATGAACTACAAAAAATTAACCTAAAACAACAATCATTAAATTGTATGTAATGATTCAACGTTATAACATATAAAAAATTTCATGATAATTAAATTTAAACTTATGTAATATAATTAATGACATATAACAACAATTTTGGATATTTGTCCTCTTTTTTCATGAACATCAATTCATTTATACAAGTCAACCTATCATGAGAATCATGAAAATGAATGATCTTAAATGTTGAAATTAAAGTATATTACTCATCTATAAGGACATAAATTAACATAATATGACCATAATAAATCATATTAGTCTATAAAATATTGTGTATTTGTTAAGTAATTAATCTATTGTGATTATACATGATATTAATGTGATGTATGTTTTCAGACACAAAGTAAGGGGAATTCTCGAACCCAACATTCTTTCATTGGGGTTTCCCTAATTAACCCAATTTTTAGTATGAATTTTATTTAAATATAATTTCTTCATAATTAAATTTAATTTTTATTGTTTATACATTTTTTCTGCATATGTTTATAAAAAACACAATGCCTTCCAAAAGAACTCATATTAAAAAAACACACCTTTTAAATCATGATATTGTTTCTTCTTCAAATAAGTATACTGATTCATCTATCAAGTATGTTATGGCCTATATCATTTGAGAACCCAATTTAAATTAATGTATGATTTATCAAATAAAACACATTCCTGTCTAGGGGTTATTTTATTTTTATGATAGATATACGTGTTATGTGACATGCATTATAATGTAAATCTGGTGATGTGACAGGTGTGCCTAGAATTATATAGCACTCCATGGTATTGGGTAATGAGATTAATCTCATGACATAAATTGAATTATACATGAAAATTATTATATAATTGTTCAAAAAATATGTGTGGTAGTTTACCACATAGACCTGATGGTTCATTTTTATGCATTTCGAAATTTTAAGAATTTTTTGTAATGCTTCCTCCCATGATTATGATACTATACCTATTTTATGATGATAATGATTATGAATAACCAATATTATATTGTTTCATATATTTATATATCCGATTACTTAGATTTTACATCACAAATTTTAAGGTATATCCTCAGGTGATTACTTTTAATAAAGACAATGTGAAGGATTCATAGAATCTAGATAAGAATGAATTAAATAAATGTTTATGTTTTTTTGTAAATGTTATTTGTGGTTCTAGTTTTCCCAAGACTCAAAAAATTCGTATCCTTGTCATGTAATGTGTTTATTTTTTTTATCATTACAATGATGAAATTGTAATATATGGAAAATAAGCATTGCTATATTTGGTATTATATCACAGTTTAGTTAATTTTGGAACTAGGATTAGAGAAACTTTGTGAAAACCCGTATTATGTGACTATTTATAAGTAGGCACCAAAGAATTTTGGTTTTTTAAAATTTCAACTATAAGAATCCCATATGATATTCATTTAGAGTTAAATTTACAATGGTAAAAATTATTGGTAACTTGTTGACTTATATTTTGTTCTAACGTTCTCTATTATAGAAAATGGTGAGAAACTAGGGAATGCAATCCAAAACTCTATGAGAGAGATAATGAAATTATTTATAGAATGATATACCAAATGCTTTAGGTGGCAGAGTTCAAAAAAATTTGGGTGATTCATGAAAAATTATTTTAGGTTATGAGAAATAACCTGAATAATTTGAAACGTCTGCGTTCAACTAAGAGTGAGAAACTGGATATCAAGTGTTTTGTGTAGAAACAACCAACAACGTTTAGTGGATCTTCCGATATACTTGTTTCAGAATAGTGTGTCAACAAAATATTTATGATATTTCTTGTTCTTCACTATTCTGAGTTTTATAAGCTGAATCTCATTGTTTATCGTGTTGATGTAGCGGACTATCAATGGGGGACTTTGATTAAGAACACCGTGAAAAAGGATGATATTGAAGAGATGAACAAGAAAGAAATTATGATAATGTATTTAACAATTATTTACCATGAAATATTTTATAAAACATTTACATTGAATCCATAGATATGTAGAAAAAGTAAAGAGAATCTATCACAACCTAGGAATAAAATTTCACAAGGACTAGAAGGTATGTTTCAGGGTTTTTTATCTACAATGATAGAAAAATGGATATATTAATTAGTTTATTAGAAACACACATTCAAAAGGATATAAAAATTAAATACATTGAGATTTGTGAAGAATATTTTTAATGTGATATGAAATTGGATATGGATTTTGGAGAACGGTTCAAGGGTTATGGTGATAATAAAGTAATTATAGAGTTTTAAATATTAGGATTTAATGAGAAAGGTAGGGTGAAAACTAAGAAATATCCTTGTCAAAATATTAGAAGAAGAATCATGGGAACAACCTGAATGATATGGGAAAATGAGAAATGTGTTTATGAGATTTCCACAAAGCTCATGAATATCGAAAATACATGAGGATGTAGGAAAATACGTAGTTGGAATGGAGAGAACCAACCATGGTCCAATGCTACAACTGTAGGGAGTAATGTCACTAGGAAATTGAGTGCATTAACATCAAGTTCTTAAGGGTAATTAGTGTCATCAGCCACTAATCCATAATGGGGAAGGGAAATCATATGAAATCAATAATATATATGTTTATAAGGATGAAAAAGTCATACAAGGTAAAATTTCTATTAATTCATGTATTAAAATAATTTTATTTGATTATGGTTCTACACATTCCTCTTTATCCATCATGTTTTGTAAAACTACTGAATCGAATCCCTAAAACCTTGATGTAGTGATATATGTAAAGATGACATGTGATTCAATAATTGAAACACATGTGTTAGAATCTTATACTATTGGTGTATGTTGTGATATTCCCCACTAAAATCTCATAATACTCCCCTTCCTGGAATTTTATGCTATATTAAGGATGGATTAGATCTTGTTATATTGAGAATATATAAATTTTCAGGAAAAGGGTATGTATTTCCATATTCCAAACCATCACATGATCCTTTAAAAAATTAAAGGAAGATGATGAATCCCCTTTTGAAAATACTTCATTGGTGTGGGTGTTGATTCAATGCGATGTAGTATACCATGCTCAAATAGTTTAGTCAAAAGAAGTTACCATACTAGGGAAAATTACCATCGCGAGGGAATATAGTAAGGTATTTATTAAATAGTTACCGAGACTCCCCCAAGATCATATGGTAGTGTTCTTAATAGAACTCATACATGGACCTTGTCCTATATCATAGTGTCTTTATATGATGGATATCATCCAAATAGAGGAGTTAATGAAGAACCAAAAAGTGAATTTGAAAAAATTGTTCATATGCTCTAGTAAATCACTTTTTTTGTACCAATCATCTTTTTCAAGGTGATGGATAGATCAATGCACCCATGTATCGATAATTCGGAACTTAATAATATCACCACAACGAACAAGTATCCTCTTCCATGTATTGATGATGGGTTTCATTCGTTTCTAGGATATCAATAAGTATCAAAGATGGATATTTTTTTTTGATATCACCATATATAGATGATGAATGAATATGTTCAGAAGACTGCCTTCTATAAAATGTATAGGAACTACTAGTTTCTGATGAGGCCTACAGACATACTAATGACCCTAAAATATTCTTGGTTGTTTTGTGAGAAATTTCTCTTGATTTCCAATAAAACTAACTATGGTTACAATGAAAGGGGTAAAGTATGTTTAGATAGGAGAATTTGAGGAAGGCTTCAAGGAGCTAAAAATATGGGTTAACAATTCTCCTATATTCATATTACTATAAAGTAGAGAATTTTTCGTGATATTATGTGACGCTTTAAATAAGGGTTAGGATTTTGTACTCCTTAAAATTTTAATTTGATACACTATGCCTCATGGAAGTTAAAGATCAATGAGTAGAACAACCGAACCCATGATTAGAAGATATGAATATTTTCTTGAATATGGTGGCACTACCTCAATAGTGAGTTGTGTGAAATATATACATATCAAATGATCCTAAAGTATATATTCACACAAAAGGAGCTCAAAATGAATCAAAGGATATGTTTAGTGATAATCAAATACTACAATTTCCCTATTCACAATCATCATAGAAAGTCAAACATGGTAGCTAATACTCTTAGCATAAAAGAACCTACTAATATATCAATGTTTGTAGATTGTGAAAACCCAATATTCATGGTCATGAAAAGGATGGATTTTGAGAATAATCACATTAGCGAAAAATCCTACCATTCCCAAATGATTTTCCAACCTTATCCAAGATAATATAAAAAAGGCACAAAGGTATGATCTATAGTTACAAAAGAAGGTTAATGTAGAATAATGAAGGTAAGCTTAATGAGTTCTAAATATATGATGATGTTGTTGTTGGATTTCGAATGAGGATCTGTCTGACATCATCACATTGGATAAAGATGGAGCTATTGGATAATGTGCATACCCCATATTTCTATATCTATCCAAAGAGTACTAAGATGTACTGTGATCTCCAAGACCACTTCTACTTGGAATACTAGAAGAATGTTATAACATAATATATATCAAGGATCTAGATATAAAATAATGATAATGTATAGAAAAAAATCAAAAGGGATGATAAAACCATTGCCTATACCCATATATAAATAGAGAATGTCACTATAGAATTTTTCACGTGTCTCCCGAATACATCCAAAGGAAATAATGAGATATGGGTTGTGGAGTACTGATTCACTAAGGATGCCAACATTATCACTATTCTTGAAGATATATCTATTGAATAACATGATATGATATATGTGAAGAAATTAGTAAGAATACATTGAGTTCAACACTCAATTTTCTATGATTATGATCCCAGGTTTGCATCAAAATTCAGGAGGAGTATTTTACATGCTTTGAGTAATGAATTAATTTTTAACTTGACCAACCACCCCCATACTAATGGTCAATCTGAAAAAAAACTATTCAAATG
Organism: Viscum album; assembly: GCA_963277665.1. Classification (NCBI taxonomy): domain Eukaryota; kingdom Viridiplantae; phylum Streptophyta; class Magnoliopsida; order Santalales; family Viscaceae; genus Viscum; species Viscum album. Next base: position 1,468,929,967 of record OY728163.1, on the reverse strand, counting down.
GTCGAAAATATGCTATAAGAATACTCTTTAGTGTTTAATTCTAGAAGGGATTTGTATCGAATATTGATTGAGTTCTCATAACAAATAGCTTCCACTCTAGTATTAAGATGTCTCTACATGAAGCACTGCATAGAAAGAGATTTAGAACTCCATCCTATTGGGATGATGTTGGGGAATGAAAGATTCATGGACCTAATGTTTTTCAAGACATGAAAGAGATGGTTCAGGCCATCCAGAAACACATCAACGAAACATAGAGGTTGAAAAAGTTCGATTCTGATATAAAAATGGGACATTGTAGTTCATTTTGTATGTAATGTATTAATTGAAATATCTCTTTGAAAGAGATTCATGTTGTTTGGAATTAATGGGAAGTTAAACCCATGGTACATTAACCCATTTGAGATCCTCTATCACATTGGATCTGTGGCCTATTTTATAGGACACCCCCAAAATATTGATCATGGTCATGATGTGTTCAATGTGTCAGTCATGATGATGTTCACAAAAAATCCCTCACATGTACTAAACTCAGAGGTAGTACAACTGGAATGTGATCTCTCTTTTGGGGATTAGCCAGTAATGATTCTATATAATGACCTTGAACTCTATCAATGAAATTTCAATTCATATTTTTATTTTATATAGTATATATAACCTAAAATCACTTATAAAACACAATACACACATCATAAACAAAGAAATAATTAAATAAGAGGTATTTCTATAAGGAAAGGAACCTATAAAAATGAAATAGTAACATGCCCTTAGGATTATTAATGTGACCCTTATGAATTGTAAAAGGGCTAATAGAATAGAAAACACAACAATTAATCTATAAATTAAATTTGGTCCACTTATAAATTAAATTGTTATATAATTATATCACATTGTATGTAAATTAATATTTTAGAAATCAATATTTAACTATTTTAATTTTTGTATGTCATAAATATATAGGAAATATATTTTAATTACTATTTTTAAACAAATAAAGTAAAATTTCATAATAATATTTCTTATATAAATTTTTTGTATTTTTTAGATTTTAAGATAATTTTAAAAGACTATAGTCTGTTTTTTAATGTTTTATAAAAGCAGTTATAAATCATAAAATGTATTTTTTGAAAAAAATGTTTTTAATTAAAAACTAAATTTCTCATATTTTAAAGTTATTTTACTAAAGATTATTTCATTTTTTAATTCTACATATTGGAAAATGGTGTTGGTTATATTTTGGGATTTTTCTGAAATACATATATTTTTAGTGAATATCAAAATATGATAATTTAGAGTATAAACACATTGGAATATAAAAAACTATTACTTGACTCATGGATGATGTATTCATCTTTGGTTTGAACTCACATGCATATATTACTTTATTTATTCAATGTAATAAACACTATTTCATGTCTTGATAATAACAATAAAATAATGACTAAAATAATGAGAAATCACCCATCCTACAATATAAATACAACCCCTCACCCTCTATTCTCCTTACAAATTCCATTCTTTAAGCCTTGAAAACGTTTTTCCAAATACACTGCCCATGATCCTCCTCCAATTTTATAATATCTTGGGTATCATCAATTGGCCAAAAACAATCCCCTTAGGAAGATTCGAATTGAGGAGTACCGAAGAGGTAAAATACACTAACTTTTCCGTTTATTTTATTTTCTAGTTCTTTAATTTTTTATAATTTCTTCTCCACCTATGTAAAAAAGATCATGATTAAGCCAATATCAACTATATACTGGAATGATATAATGTTAATGGGATTTCATTACTAAAACTTCTTTGTCTCCGTTTTTTTAAACGAGATCATCATCCAAGCGCTGTTGATTTACAACCTACATCGACAACGTATTTTCATTCTATAATTTATCTTTCAATACTGGTTATGAAACCATTAAATGGTTAATATATACTAAAATATATGTAATAAAAACATTCTTATGTTCTATATGAAACATATTTACATAATACTAAATTATAAAACAAAATGAGTTTTATATGATCAACAACCACCGTAATAATGCAAACGATTATCACTAATTTCCATATCTAACAATTCATCCTCATACCATAGAAAACAAATGATGTATATAAAAATTTAATTTTATGTATGTTAATTATTTTTATATACAATCAATTATTTATAATTATACCCATTCCTCATGATCTTTCATACTCACATACAAGTATACAGATCGTGAAAATCAAGGAAATGAACGATCACGAGAAGTAAAATTATATTTAATAACTCATAAAAAGGATATATATGAACATAATAGAATTATAATAAATAAAAAACATGTACATATGATTATTAATTAATTAATTAATGGATTAAAATTTATTATCCTGAAATTTATGGTCATGTGAAAAACACCTTCAGACATAAGGCAAGGGTTGTCATCCTTAACATCCATTTTCATTCAGGTTATGTTTCCTTCCTCCATAAAATAATTTAATTATTAATTATTTTTATATAAATATACAAAATTATACATATATATTCTAAAATCATATATCTATATCATTTTACCATTATTTTAAAAGTGATTAAATGTTTTACAAGGTTCCCTTTTATATTCCTCCCGATACGCAATCCCAATTGAAGAGAACATCTCAATTTCTTACCCATATTGAAGTACCATCCATAAGATGTTTTAAGACACCATTATTTTAAAAAAATAATTTTTTCATGAAAAAATACATTTTTTAATTAATTGTTTTATACAAAAAATTGTGACAAATAATATTATTTTATTGAAAAATAACTTTACTTTGCAAAGTAAAATCGGTATTTCAATCAAGAATTTCTCAATGATTTTATTAGTATTTTATTCTATTTTAAAACCCATATTGAATTTTATGATTTATTGATACTTACCAATAATCACTGTGATCTATGATATTTTATTAAATAGTTTATGACAAGTTTTATTGTGGATATAATATCTTGATACCTTCTACCATGCTACTCAGTTTGGTTAGTGATGATTTATACCAATTGCGGAAGGATATTTACATATAATATGTTCATGTTTTTTATGTTTAGAATCATTCATACAAGGAATCCATTAGACTATGTATGTTACTTTTGAGACACTCTATGGCCCCTCGATGAATCAGTAGGTCTCATGAGATAAAATAGAATTGATTTTCGTTTGAGGCCTTACCCTATAATTTCAGACATCTTTCCCAAGGTCGTGTCAATATGTTTCAGATGATCAAAATTATGAATACCCCAATTATGAATTTATTAATTGATAAAACATTTTATATTTTAATAGTATAATATCTATTATTGAGGTTTATTCTATTATGATTTTTTATATTTCATTATTTTCCCAGATTTCATTATTGTAATATTATGCTAACATTTATTTTTAAAGGCATGTGTTTTTAGTTATTAATTGTTGTTAATTTTTATGTTTATCAAAAAATACACTACATTATATACCCTTACTAATCCTCTAAAATTGCAATTTAATTTTTCTATTTTTTACTAGGATGCGAAGATGAATATTATTAGGAATTACTTGTAGGAATGATCTTATAGTTTATGGGTGTTTACGGTGGAGTTGCAATGTTGTTTTTTTATTTCAAGTTGTCATGTAAATATTATGTTTCTATCTAGTTTTCCAAAACATATAATATATTATTTCAATTTTGATACGACACCATTGTAAACTGTCCAAGGTATCTATATAAGGTATCACCTCCGGGAAACTGGGGTGACAGTCTTTACAGTTTGTATTAGTGGAACTTTAGTAGAAACCTTGGAAAATAAATTTAGAAAACATATATTATAGTACATAGCCCTATGATATAATTTTAGAGTAACAATACAAGAAAAATAATGTAATTTAGGTAAGGTTTAAATTATGAGGATCTTTATAGAAAAAAAATCCCTGGGAGGACACTATAAGTAGACATGGTTTTACCACAAATGTACCAAGGAGGAACAACTCCAACAAGGTATTCCAGACCAAACTCAGGGTAAGTTGGTACACAAAAATAGTATTTTTTAGGAACATTGTTCGAAACTCATATGAAATATTCTTATGATAAGTTTTGTTTTTTAAAAACCATTATGAATGATTTAATTGTAAATATTTCCCAAATGAAACCATTCTTATGATTATGAGATTATATATGCCCAATGATTAAATTTATATTATGTGATTTATAGTTTTACATTCTACATTATGATATATAGACTAATTTAGTGCCTTCTATTATTTAAAAATGGTGCCTAGTGGATGTAATGGAAACCAAATGAATATGTGTATCCCAAAAAGGAATTCAATCCTAGAAAAGATAATGATGTTTGTTTTGGGGAAAAGACTTGTGCTGAGAATATTATAAACAAATTAGAAAAACAGAATTAGGATATGACTAATTAACATACCCTTATGAGAATCCTAATCCACAACATGGTGGATGAATGTTAGACTGTTTTATGTGACAAAATCCTACATCATTTTATGGGACTATGAACCCATTCGTAGCAGAGAGATGGATGTATTCTTTAGAGAATATATTTCTCTCTTTGGGATGTAATTAAAGAGAGATTGTTTTCATGGAATTTTATCATATATCAGGAGTTATTATCAATGATGGTCATTGATTAAAATTATAAAGGATGAAGAAGGTGTTTAACATATGGACATAACAGTTTTTATGTAAATTCTCATAGTAAAATATGTTTCTCATGAATAAATAGTGTATATGGAAAGTAAATACTCGAATCTAAGGAAAAATGATTATTATAATGTTTCCAAGTATGGATCGCAATTTACATGGCTAGAAAGGAATTCTTATAAATACATACGCAATCCAATGAGGATGATTTATTGATTCTTTGTTGTTTAAAAACCATTCATCTAAAGGGAACTGGTTTCACAAAATTTCTCATCATAATAATATATAGTCTCATATGAAATCATGATAGAGAAATAATTCTATATGTGTTATGAATTTAAAGGAATTTATGGAAATATGTTGGTGGAGGTGGAATGGATGGATAAATGGAACAATAAAAATGAGTTATCCAACTTGTAGCACATATAGAAGGAAGCTCCCTAGAGAATAAATAGAAGAAAAATTATTATATTACATGTTTGGATAAAAAGGACACCAAGACTGTGATTTCAAGGGAATGAAAGAAGCTATTAATATTCAACTGTATAATTATAGGGTGATGGTAAACTACGAAAATGATTTTCTAAATAGATAAGAAACAATTCCATTGAAAAGGATATGGGAGAAATGATAATTGTACGAGATCACAATAGTTGAGGTTGATGTTCCTGATGATGTAGTTGCAGATACATTGATTATCTCCTAAAATTTAGTTAATGATATATTTGATACTTGGTCACAACATTCCTTTATATCTTCTAAATATTCATTAAAAATTAGATATTTCCAATTCTCTTTATCAGATGTGTTTTCAGTCAAAACCCCTAAGGGGAGTCTCATTACAACAAATATGTATCAGGATGTTCCCATTATGAAATATAAACATGCTTTATATTAAAATTTTATCACAATATCGATGGTGTAATTTGACATAATCCTTAGTAATGATTATATTTCTAAATATGATGATAAATTCTATTGGATGAATAAGGAATATAAGATTTGTGAGGAAGGTGTAGAATCCCTTATCGTTTGACAAGAAAAACCATCATTTTATTCTTATCAAGATCCACCCCTAGTATCTATAATGAATTCAATTCATGGGGATGAGGGGAATGAAATATTTATGTGTGATGAAATAAATCTTCAAATTGAGGTTGTACATATTGTGAAATAGTATATTGATGTATTTCTAAAGTATATACATAGACATCCTCTAGAAGGGGAAATGGAGTTTTTTATTGATATAATTATTGGTGTATGACCAATATCAACGTGTCCTTATAAAACTCATATAGTAGAATTAGTACAACCATTGTAAAAACTAATGGAATTCAGTTATAAAGTATGTGTCCTCTATTGCGTTTCTCTATGGGGCTCCACAATTCTCTTGGTCCTGAAGAAATATAGATCCATGAGGTTGTAAAATAACTATAGATAAATAAATTTTATTACAAAAAAGAACAATTATCCCATGCCACTTTTTAAGGATTTACTTGATAAACATCCAGATCCCAATATTGTCCAAATATTGAAATTCTATATTGATATTATCAGCTACTTCTATGGAAGAAAGATATTACAAAGGAAACATTTCGAATGAGGAATAGGTATTATGAGTTTATAGTAATGTCTTTTGTACTAACTAATGTGCACTCAGTTTTAAAGGATCTATTGAATATTGTTTTCACAGAATATCTTGATGATTTCTCACAGTATTTATTGATGGTATCATTGAATAATATAATAGTTAATAAGATCATGATAATCACTTGTGCATTATTCTAAAGGCACCTGGAAGAAAAGTGTTATATAAGATGTTTTTGATGTGAGGATTTTCGATTCAAACAATTTCCTTTCATGGAAATATTGTCTATAAGGAAAAAATATATGTTAATTATATATAGAAAATGAATGATCTATAATGTGAAACTCCAAAGAACATAACCAAGGTACATATTTTTATTCATTTAGTAGGTTATTATCACAGTTTCATTCACAACACCACCCGATTAGCTAACCCGGTCACCTTGTTTACTTGTAATGGTGTTATGTTTGAATAGACTAATGAATGTGGGGAGTTTTTTTTGAAAAAGTTAAGAAGATATTAGTGAATTCTCAGGTCCTAACAACACCATCAATAAATGTTGGACTTGTAATTTTAATTGATGGATCAATGAAAGGACATTTTCGGGTTCTTATATAGAGTGACAGAGTTATTTCTTATGCGTCTAGGTAGTTTAAAACTCATGAAAAAACAATCATACACATGATCATGAGATAATAGATATAATCATATCATATAAGATATAAATACATTATCTCTATGGTGATAAATAGGATATATAAAAAGATCAAATGATATTGTGATATATCTTCTCATAGAGGGAAATCAATATGAGGTAGGGGCGACGACATGAGCTACTCCTCAATTATAATTATTCAATACACATCATTACGTAAAGGAAAATATGGTGGAAGACGCATTGAGTTGGAAGGGTCATATAGTTCAAAAAATTAGGATTAAAATGAATCATGTGTTCGTGGATATAGTAAATATAGATATGAGATTTATGAAAGAAGGAAAAACATCCTTACATTTTTAATTGGTTACAAAACAATCCTTATTATAAAGGGTCAAACGTTTTTAACTTGATGACAATAATCATAAAAAATGCAATGATGAAATATGAGAAGCTTGTAGACTTTGTCTATTAAAATGAAATTCTATAATTTTAGTGGAGGCAATGTGGTCCATCTATAACCGAGTTAAAGAGTGAGTTATTGGATGATGCTCGTAGCTTGAATTTCCATATACGCCATAGTTGAATGATGTTGTATAGATATTTCAAGTAACATTTCTGATAGACTAATATAAATTATCTATTTACAAATTGTGTATTAATATGATCAGACTATCAATAGGTGATGGGTGAAAGACAACATCCTAGGGTATTCATGAAATCTATTAATATTACTATATGGACATTAAATTACACAACAATAGATATTGTCACTAGATTTCCCGAAAATTCACGAAATAATGATAAAATAAGTGTAATTATTGATCTACATAAAAAATCTTCACATTTACTCTCTATAAGGGTGGTTTTCCTCTAGAGGGCATTGAACCACATTATATTTGTGAAGTCTTAAGTATTTAGGGAGGACCATGTTCAATTGTTTCTAATCATGATCAATGATTAACATAAAAATTCTAGTGAATTTGTTAGGAATATTGGGAAACTAAGCTTCATTTGATTAATACATAATGTCCTTAAACTGATGGCTAGTTTTAAAGGACCATTCAATCATTAGATGAAATATTGAGATGATTCTCCCTCGACTTTCAAGGTATGTGGGATCAGTGGTTACCTTTCGTGTATTTTTCGTAAAACAATAGAATCCAATCAATTATTAAAATTCTACCTTATGAAGAACATTATGGAAAGATTTCCAATTCACTAATTAGTTTGGATGAAGTTGGTTGAAGGAATCTTATAGAACCAAAGCATGTATTGGAGAAATCAATTAATGAAATGAGTGATCAAATCCATATCAATGTCTCTCAAAGAAGGAAAAATAACTTTTTTGATAATAAAAGGATGTATTTGGTATTTTATGTGGGAGATCTTGTTTTATTGAATGTGTCTCCATGGAATGGGTGTTTATATATTTCGAAAGAAAGGGAAATTGTCCCCTGGTACATTGGTCCTTTTGACATTATGGAGATAATAAGAGTTGTGGATTGTTGTTTGGAAATGCCACTTAGACTTTCTATGGTACACAATGTGTTCCACAACACATTGTTAAAGATGTACATTCTAGAACCAATATATGTACTCACTTACTAAGGAATAGAATTAAAACACCACTTGTCTTATTGTAAGGAGCCTCTCTAGATTCTGGACACTATAGAGTAGGTGTAGAGTAATCCTATGACTTAGATGGTAAATTTAATTCATAAGAACCTTAAAATTAATGAGATAATGTGGGATTTTATGGAATTTATTCAACATAACAATCCAAATAATTTTATGGGGTGACATTCATTAAATTTCAAGGGGAATTTATTTATAGAATGGGGGAATCTAAAGTCCCTAAACTCAATCAATGAAATTTTCCTTCTTATTTTTTTTTCATATATTATAGATCACATAAAATCACTTATAGAACACAATACAAACACCATAGACGAATAATAAATGAAATAAGTGGTATTTCTATAATTTAAGGAACGTCTACGCATGAAATAGTAATATTCCCTTAGGAATAGTAATGTGAACCCTATGAATATTAAGCAACCAATAGAATAGTAACCTCAATAATTAATTTATAAATAATTTTTTTCCTTCTTATTAATGAAATAATGACATAATTATATCAAATTGTTAGCAAATGAATAATATAAAAATTAAAACATAAATGATAGTATTTCTATAAGGTATAAATATTTATTTCCAATATTAAAATTAAGAAAAAAATTTAAATTTAAATTCATTTCCATAAAAATTATTCATAAATAAATATTTTGTTTTCTCATATTTTTTAGAAAATTTTATGACTCCATAGTTAACACTTGAAAGTATTATAAAATTAGTTATAAATTTAAAACATTAATTTTTGTGTCAATAATAATTTTATTTAAAAATAAAATTTATCATATTTAAAATAATTTTGTCCTAATTTAATTTTTATTTTTTAATTCAACTATTGAGAAATGGTTATATTGAAATTTTGGGACTTTTCTAAAATACTTGAATTTTTAGTGAATAGTGAAATGTGGTAGTTTTTTAATATAAACTCAATATTGCATGAGTCATGGTGTATTTATAAAAACATGAATATAAATGACATGAACTTATTACTATTTTTATTAACAATTATCAATTATATTTATTGTCTAGAGAAAAATAATTGAGTAATTAATAAAATAACTACAAATAACCCCTCTCATCCGATATAAATACAACCCATGACCCCTCTTATCCTCACACCTTTCACGATTTTATCTTTGTTAAAATTATTCCCAATAATCTTCCAAAGATATTATCCCACGTTTAGACGATCATGGTCTCATCAAAAGACTAAATTCAATCCCCTTAAAGAGATTCTCAATGTGGGGTATACAAGAGGTAAAATCCACTTCCTTTTCATTGTTTTTAATGTTCATTAATTTTTTATTTTATACTCAAATACTCTATCCAAATGATCCTAATAACTCTGATATCATCGATATACTAGAGTAATATCATGTTAATTTAATAATTTTACAAACAAAATTTTCCCTGTCTTTTTTTTAAATGAAATCATCATCCAAGAGGTGCCGGTCTACAACCTTCGTGGACAAAAAATTTTCATTCTTCACTTTCTACATCTTGGATGATAATGAAACAATTTCTATTGTAAAAAAAGACTATAAAATATTTATTAAATCCTTTATTATGTTTTTTGTGTAAATTATTACCAAAATAATAAATGATAAAACAAAATGAGTTTGTTATGATCAATAACCGCCGTAATAACGCAGATGATTATAACTAAATTTATTATCTAATGATTCATCCGCATAACATATAACCAAATGAAATATATAACCATCTACACTTATATATTCTCATTAATAACATATAAAATAAATTCTAGATAAGTATACCCACTCTACATGAACTTTAGTAATCATATTCTTGTACACCGATCGTGAAAAACAAGGAAATGAATACCCTCGAGCAATAGAATTATATCTTATTTCTAATAAAAAAGGCATAAATGATCATAATAAAATTATTATAAATAAATACATTTATAGAGGGTTATTAATTAGTTATGTGATGTGTTTAATTTGATTATCAAGTAATTTATGGTCAAGTGAAGAACACATTTAGACATAAGGTAAGGGGTTTCCTCCCAAACATCCATTTTCATTCTGGCTATGTTTTCATTATCCACAAAACAATGTAATTATTATTTATTTTATATAATTCATCTGGATTATATTTATGTTACAAAATAATATATCTCAATAAGTTAATAATTCTCTGATAATATAATAAATATTATTTATGGATTCTTTTCAATTCTTCCAGATTCATAGGCCTGATTAAAGAGAACATCTCAATTACTTACCCATTTCTACGAACAATTCATATTCTGTTTTAAGAATCCATTATTTTCCTAAAATTACAATTTTTATCAAAAAAAATTAATTTATTCATTACTATTTTTATACAAATAATTTTAAAAAATCTAAATGATTTTTCCAAAATATAACATCTTTGAAAAGTAAAATAGATATTTCTCCCAAGAATTCCTCAATGATTTTATGAGTATTTTCATCAAAACCAACACCTATGTTGAATTTTATGTTTTATTATGAATAAGATATTAATATTTTCATTTAAATAATATTATTAAATATTTTATGTTTATATATACTATGGATATATTATCTTCATACCATTCACGAGGGTACTCAGTTTGGATAGTTATTATGTTTACGGAATGGGGAATGCTTTTTACATATCATATGTTCTTATTGTTTATGTTTAGTACCATACATATAAGGATGCTATTTGTCTTATGATGTTATGTATGGGGACCACTATATCCACTCAATGATTTTTTATGTGTCATGATAAAAATTAGAATTGGGTTTTGTCTAAGGCCCCAGATTAGTATTTTTAGACGTCTTGATTGAGGCCTTGATGATATGTTTTAGATACCCAGAATTATGAATTCCATCATTTTGAAATTGGTAATTGGATTTAACATATCCTATTTTAGTAGTATAATATCCATGATTAAGTTTATTTCTATTATGATTAGTTATATGCCTTTATTATGTAATCATTCATTCCTTCAATATTATGATCAGGTTTTTTGTGAAATGAATTTTTTTAGTTATTAATTATGACTAATATTTATGTTTATGATAACTTGATATTTATTACTTACCCTAATTTAGAATCGAATCTCACCCCTTTATAATGTTTTTTTCCTAGGATGTGAAGATGATTTTTATTATTGTGTATGACTTATAAGAATAATCTAAGTGTTTTTGGGTGTTTCTAATGGAGTTTTTTTTGTTTTTTTCATTATTGTTGGAATGTAAATATTATGTTTGTATTTGGTCTTCCAAAAATACTAAACTGTTCATTCATTCTGGATGTGAGTCCCATATAAACATAGTAATGTGTTAATATAAATAAATTAAATTAAGAAACTGGGGTCTGGGTCTTTATATTCTGGATCGTAGAGATAAGGTTTTACACAACATGAGAACCCACCTTGACAAAGTGTTGTGGAGGAAAAATAAGACTGAAGATGTAACATGAGAACCAAAGGAGGAGATGAAGGTGAAGTACCCTCACCTGTTTACGTAAAATGAAATTTCATGGGTGAAACGTCAAAGGGGTGTAAGAAGGTAACTACCCAAACTTTTATCAATGGAACTTCACCCTTCTTATAATAATTTAATGTACTTTAAATCACAAAAAAATCACTTATAGGCCATTATAAAATCAATAAAAATGAAAAATTTGGGATATAATAAATATTTATAGAATTTAAGGAACCCATACCGATGAAATAGGAATATGACCTTATAAATAGTAATATGGCCTTTATAAATTATTAATCATCTAAATTAATAGTAACTATTCCCATTAATGCATAAATAAAATTGAAGAAAATTATATATGAAATTATGGTATAATTTTTTCATAGTCAATGTAATTAAATTATCAATAAATTATTAATTAATTTTTTTAATTTTTGTATGTTATAAATATTTAATTAAAATTTTAAAATTGATTTTATAATTAAAAAATATAATTTAAAAAAATGTATCCATAAATCAATATTATATGTCTTTTGAATTTAAGATAAATTTATGAGACCTTAAATAATTTTTCAAAGTGTTATAAACAAAGTTATAATTTGAAAATATATGTTTTCAATGTAAATTATGATTTTAATTAAAAATAAAAAAACTCGTACATCTAGAATTTTTTTTATAAAATTGATTCCATTTTAAAATTCTAGATGTTAAGAAATATATATGGTGAATTTTTTATGAATAGTAAAATCAGTTAATTTTTTGTTCATGGTAAATACATGAATATTTGATTCATTTTTATTTTAAGATGATGTATGAAACTTAATATCAGAACATCATTCATTATTTTAATATATATAGATAATGTTCTCAAACTATACAAAATTGTGAGCCAATATAATAAACCAAAAATATAATAATGAGAGAACACCCCTCTCCTCCACTATATATACTAGCCCCACACCATATTCTCCTCACATATATCAAGTGTTTACCAATACAAAAAAGTTTCCCAACACCTTTCCCTGGACCCTACCCCCACATCAAAGAGCTCTTGGTCTAGTCAAAAGACCAATCATAGGTTATTTGAGGGGGATTCCAATAGGTAAATCCTCTATCTTTAACTTTTAATTTCCTTTTAATTTCATTTAGTTTCTTATTATCACGTCACCTCCCCTCATTAAAACATAATTATAACTCCATTAACGTATACATAATAAAATATAATCATGTTAATGGATGATACATAATTAAAATCTTCCATGTCACTCTTTTATTATAAAAATGAAACCATCTCCCATGACGTGTCAATTTCACGACATCAGGGGTGATGTACATTCATTTTAATTTAAAACTACAAATGAGGTTAATAAATTCATTAAATGTTTTAAAATATATTTTAATGTTTAATTTATAACACTATTTATTCTCTTGATGTAAATTATAGAAAGAATACTGAATGATAATAAAAAAAGATCATTTTGATTGAAAAAACTGAAAAATTTTATAAAAAATGATAATCATTAACTAGTTTCTAATGATTCATCCTCATACCTTATAAAAACATTATTTATAAGATAATTTAAACCTATGGGATTTAGTCACTAAAATATAATTAGTCTTCTATATATTTATCTACATTTCACACAAACTTACATTCTTGTGTACATGAGAATCGATCACGAAAACAATAAAAACGAATGCTCCGGAACGATGAAATTAAACTACAAAACTCATCTAAAAAGACATAAAGGAACATTATAAGGGCATAATGAATCCAATTTTTGTATAAAAAAATAAATATTTTTTTGGATTAATATATATAATGTTATTATATATGATATTAACTTTAAAGAATCTTGTATACACAAGGTATGGGGAATTCCCGAACCCAAATCTCTTTCATTGGGTTTTCCCTCCATCACCCCATTTTTAGTATGTATATTCCTTAAATATAATTTACTCGTCAGTATTATATATGTTCTAGGATAAACATGTTTTTTACTTGATTATATGAAAAAAACAATTTCATCAAAAAGAACACTTTTAAAAAAAACACATTTTACTTATTGATATTATTTATTCATCACTCAATGTTGACGATTCATATATCATGTATGTTTCCACCTATTTCAATTGGCTACACAATTTTTCCTTTTAATTTATTATTTTTGAAATTAAACACATTAATTTATGTAGGATATTTTATTTTCAATATTTATATATGTTCTATGTGGAAATAATGATAATTTAAATGTTATGGTGTGACTTGTGTACCCAGAATTATATAGCACTCCAATGAATTGGTTAATGTAATGAACATCATGAGATAAATTAAATGATTCATGAACATGATGCTATATTTTTTCACAACTATTAGGGTTATTCAACCACTAGGACATGATGTTTAATTTTTATTCATTTACACATTAGAATATTTGTTTTAATGATTCCTATCATGATTATGATAACATGCCAATGTTATGATGATAATGATTATATTCACCCCAGGTTATATTATCTAATGCATTTATATATTATATTAAATTGTTTTTATTTATATAATTTTTATGAAAATATATCGATTAATACATATAATAATATAAATGAAAAGGACTCTAAGATTCTATAGAAGCAGGAATTACATAACTATTTATGCATTAGTTTTTAATGTTATGTATGTTATTTATTTTCCGAATACACTAATCCTTTTAGATCCTAGACAAGTAATTATTATTTTTATTTTATCATTAAAATGGTGTAATATTTATGTATGAATAACAAGGGTATCTATTATCATTATGTGATATTATATATGGAATGCATTGAGTAATCCCTTAAATCTAATGAGATATTGATGATATTGGTGGACGTGATTTCCAATAGATGTTTTCACAATGTTTTTTATGGAAATTGTTTCAATTGGATATTTTCAGATCATTATTAATTAAAATGGTTGAGGATATCTTTGATAACATTATTATGCATGGAGATGATTGCGAATATCCCTTTTCAGACTCTTTAAATTTCATATGATTATGTTTTTTCAACATGTGTATGTTATAACCAATCACTAAGGAATTTTATTCACTCATCCACATTCTAAAACCATTGTATTTTTTTTTCTTTCATGATTAAACATTTATTGTATGATATTCTTATATCATGACTTTTGGAATGTCATTTTGATTCCAGGTTATTTTTTATTTGGTATTTCTCACATCTATTAGCGTGTTTTACATTTTATGGTATAATATTCAATGAATCATTGATATTTTTTCCCTTATTGACATTGTCAAATAAATATTTTTAATTATTTCCCATTTATATTTAAAAACATATGTATATATATATATGATTAATTAAAATGTCGAGATGTTTCTAAGGGATTTCGAACTAATAATGATTAATAAGACCCTTATCTATCTAATATCTAAATAAAAAACATTTTTGTACTATTATTGTGCATTTATTTAATAGATATTATAATTTAATAATAGAAATGATGTAACAGATACGTATGTTATGATATGAACTCCTCATAATATAAGAAATTCATAATAATATGTGATTCCTTAAATACAGAGTCATGAGAATAGTCAATAATAAATAAATTATGCTTAAAATTTCATATATTAATAAATATTATACATTAATATGAATTTTTAGGTGTCAAATAATTGTTAAATTATGTTATATTTTAATTATTTATCTAATATTCTTAGATATATAGAGAGAAAATTCGGTAATTTATATATTAATAATAACAAGTTTTCACTAGAACAAATTGTACCGGATATCAGACATGGTATTGTTTATAACCAATATATAAGAGTAATAAACCATATAAAGAATAAAATGAGACACATATGTTTAATTAAAATAATAGTTGAAATGTAATGTTTTTTTGAAATAATAACGGCATATTTAAAACAATATTTAATGATGAAATTTATTTTCTAGAAAGTGAATCTAGATTAATGAATTATTTACATCGCACTTCATACCATATAAATGAATGTACACAAATTTCACATTAAATTATATAATTTAAATAAATAGGGATGATTATTTATATAAAAAATGAACTTCACTAAATCAATATAAAACATATAGTATTTGTATAAAATCATTTCAAATAATAATACTACATGAACAATAAAAGACTTATATTGTATAAACATTATTATTTTATTAATTATATAGGGAATGAATAAATCTCATGAATGAATATTTTTGATGGCCTCAAACCTTTATTATTATTTGATATTTTTAACAATTTTTTAAATTAAAAAATTGGGTGACTAATATATTAAAAATTAAATATATCCATTCATGAGATTTATTCATTTCCTATATAACGATGAATCATTATAAACCAAAATAACTGATTTTATAAAAAAATTAAGTGAATAAATCAATTAACACAATCATTTATAAATAAACATAAATGTATATAATATATATTAAAAAATTAAATATATAAAAGTTTAAAATTACTAAAATATCATTCGAAATCAATCTTATAATCTTATAAATTATAAAAAATAGTGAGAAAACAATATTGTTTGATACACTAATATGTTTATATTGAAATAATGATAAAAAGAAATAAAATAATCTGAATGAACATTCATTAACCAAGACTGTGGAACCCCTAATCCACAAGGTGATTTCACCATAACATGGTTATATTATAAAACAATTACCCAAATAATGTTTATGTAAATAATAATGATAGAAGGAATAAATAAGTGAGAGAGGGTGATGGTTTTTATTTAATCAGGTTAATAAAATCAAATCATTAATAATGGGTATAAGAAAATAAAAATAAAAAGGAATGAGAGATCTATCAAGTGAAAAATAGTTTAATAGTTAAAAGGGGATTTGATGGAGGACCAAATTCGTGTAGTTTTATTTTTTAAGATCTTGTTTTTGTATGAATTAAGTTTTTTAAGAAGAATAAAATTTTCAATTTCATGATGTTTCAAATTTTGATCACACATTATAAATAGAATTCATAGTGTTGGAATTTCTGAAATTTTTTTTGTTAATGTATTAAGTATTTGGAGGTATATCTGGTTTTTGGGTGATAATAAGAATATTTAGGTTATTATTTAGTTGTTTTTGGAGATTTTGGGGCAGGGGACATGGTTTGGGCTGAACAGTTTTAATAACTAGTCTGGTAACCTGATGATCAATGAGTTTGTAATTTTTTTTCTAACAATTTTTTTCTCACACGCATGGAATATTATTAATTTCACACAATGTGGGTTTTATATGGAACCATACTCTATGAATGTGACCATGGATTTGGTTCTTTTTTCACACAGTTATATGAAATTGATTGAGATGATATAGAAGGGGTTCATATCAATATGAATGGTTTGAACATGTTTTAGTAACTATTGTGGAAAAAACCATGAGAGTTGGATAACATTGATGTAGTTACAACCAATCTGCTACCTAACTATATATACTTATGTGTGGCTAAAAAATTTCTTCTCATTAAGAGAAGGAAAAATTCATGATTTCCCCTAGGAATTATTAAAGGTTGTCACCCAAATATCATCTCTTCCTTCTAAAATGTTTTAGTCATTAGTTCATTCCATCATTCCCTATTGAAAACCTTATTTATAGTGTTCACACATCATTTTCAGAGTGATTTTTACTATGATTTGAGATTCATTGGAATCTTCTCTTTACTTCCTTAGTTTTTATCTATTTTTTTTCTTTGTCTTGGTTTAGATTTCGGTTCTACTTCCAGAGTAGAATAGTGGAATCATCCAAATGTTATGGGGAATAACATTGACTATGAAGAGTAAATCATGTGATTCACTCCCACTGTACTGCTAGTTATTTTTTCATGGTATGCCACCATATTGAATTTGTGAATATTTATATCTTCAATTAAAATTTTTTGGAAGTAATTTTTTTGTTTTGATGAAGGTATTTTTCCTAAAATGTTTTCAAGAGATCCTTTTAGATCTCAATTGTGTAGTTGAATTAAGTTATATTTCAATACGATAACATTAAAATATTTTGGTATTTATTATAAATTTGTTTTAAGTTAATTATTATATAATAATTTTGATAATTGATTAAATATTGATGCTTAGTATGAATTAGGTGGCTGGTACATGGAAATGACCATTGTAGGGAAAATATTATCAATCAAAGGTCTTAGATAATTCTACCATCCCTTAGAAATTGTTTTGAATATATTCAAAATAATTTAGATTTTATTAAATACTATCATTAAGGAAATTATTTTCTATTTGTTTATCATTTGGATTATTGGGCTAATCACATAGAGGATTTTCCCATTGGAAATTATTTAAAATTATTTTTACTTAACATAATTATTTATTTAAAATTGATGAGATGCATGATTCATGTTAAATGTTTTTTAATTTATTTGTTATCTACCACTAATGGTTGATACTGAATCATTGAGAAACATCATGACCTCTGAAACTATTATGCGGTGATATTAAACCACTCAAGAAATTGTGTCCCTGCTATAGGATCCCTAGTTCACCAATTGATGAATTATTGTAGATATATGAAAGGAGATACCCATGAGTTCTAGGAATGACCTTGAAAACCCATTAATACTAGATAACTATTAGGTGGTGTCACTAAAAATGATTTTTAAATTTATAATTAATATAAGAATAGATGGAAACCCCATAGGTAATCTGGGTGAATGTTAGGCGAACAGATTCAAAATTACATTTCCTATGGGCTGAGATGTGTAATGCATTATATCATGAATGTTTTATCTATTGTGAGACCTTGTATATTTTATGAGGATGTTATACCTTAATGATGATGTACTGTGGAACAATGTCTTTATAGTGTCACATGTAATCCTGAGACTATGATTGAGACTAAGGATAAATGAGATGGTGTTTATGATGTGCTCATAATAAGTGGTGTATGTGGGATCCTCATTGACTGAATTAACCAGATCATGTGTATGTGAGATGTAGTGGGTTTTATTAGGGAGTCCACACAAGATCTATGAGATAAATTGGATATGGATTGAGATGATGGGTTTGTGTGTCTTTATGGTTCTATGTATCCTTCATGATGGTATTTGAATGTGTTGATGCAAGTGATGTAATATAAAGACGCTTCCATAGACATGGGTTCGACAATATTGATGGAAAATAATGACATGGAAAGAGTTACATTCATTACTTTCTTGTATAATGATCTTATTATACTATTATAGATTACATGAGATTTGTGTTACTAGAGTTACTATAGTTTTAAGGATCATAATATGATATGGGATACACCATTTTAGATAACTAGATTATATTGATTATGTAGTCAACATCCATACTTTATATAAGATATTAATAAGAGAATCCAGCATTTTAGAGCCTAGAGGATTTGTATATAATAAGCCTGACCCCACAGTCGATTGGACATGATAAGGGATACATTGGATTAAGATTACAAAAAATTAGAATGACATGGGATATGGCCCCAACATTGGGGTTATTTGTAAAGACCCTGAAATTCCATGTTTTTTTTAATTATATGGGAATTTATTGAGGCTGTGAAATCTGACAGTGCATGATTCTGAGGCCCAAATTTCATGGAATGATCTGTCAATGTTTTTTTAAACTTTAATTAGTACGTGTACGCAGTGTTCCTAAAAAAGTGGTATAACTGTTAAACGAATACTAGGATCAGAAATCCGAGGGAACTATTGCACTCAGGATGACAGATTTACTCTAGGTTCGACTTATGTTTAGTCTATGTTGGCCTCCTATGAGAAAATTCAACAATGGCATACCCGTAAATTATATAATTAAAAAAATTATATTATTTATCAAATGACTATAACTCACAAACGGTATCTCAGATTGAAAATCTGATACAACTACTGAACTCATGAGGTAATTTTATATTGACGAATATTGTTACATTGGATGGAACGGGCCACCAAAGAATGTTATTTTTTGGTTATAAATAAAATAATTAAGTGATAATTATTTTTTTTAAATAACTAAATTTTAAATGGTAACACTTTTTGAAATATGAGAGTACCGTTGGGTTCCATGGGGTATGTTTCACTTGGGTAGATCTTAACCTCGACCGGTGTGAGTCGAGGGTGTCTGTAAATAATTTTATAAACTTTTTTTCGGGTATGTTCCGTAAACACGCAAGCAGGTTTTTGTAACTTTTGAACTGGTGCTCGAAATTAAATTCCAAGGACACTGTTGAACTCCCAGCACCAGTATTCACTTATGGAGACCTTCACCTTGAACGTAGTTGGTCGAGGGTGAAAGTTAGTTTACATATTTTTTTTGGATATAAAAATAAAATAAGAATAGCTTTTGTATTATTTTTATTGAAACCTCTCTACATGGGTTATGGAGGTGGGGACCACCCAATTTAAAAACCCCCAAATTGAATTCTAGTGGTGGGGACCACACGAACCCTATTTAATGGAGGAAAACCTTTCATATCCCCATTTAATTACTTGATCCAACTAAAATTAATTAAATGTGTCATTATTTAATTATACCAATGCAATGAAATTATGTATAACATTAAATTGCACCAATGTAGAGTAAATATCTTGACCTTTAAAATAATAAGTAACAACATCGTTGCAATTTATGATGGTTCCTATTAATTGAACCTTAAAAAATTCCATGATCGTTACTTACCCTCCCTCAATTATATTTATATGGATCTTGGGGAGGAGGAATTGGCATGGCTTTACTAAGCGACGAAGCTCTGGTAAAGTACCGCGGCACCCAACACTTGGAAGATGGAGTCGATTATAGTGGGTGGTGATGAGAAAGTCCAAAACACTAACCGAGGATCAATGAACAAGTGACATTGTTGGAGGGTAGTTACTGAGGATGAATAATGCTGACACTTACTCAAACATGGATTCTCTCCAATGAACTAAAGATAAGGTATTATTTTCTTTTGGGGATTTTTGTTTTCCACTTCCTCGTTCAAGAATTTATAAGAATATCACCGGTCAACTGACTAACGGTTTGACCCACGATTCCTTAGACAATGTAGGAGGATGGTGTGGGGTATCTTTTAGGGTTTATTTTTTTTTGAATATCCTATTACCCATTCCTGAAATTCTTCAGGATTCAAGAATGTATAAGCCGATTGATATCATTATAACAAGGAGAGAGAGGAAAAAACGAACACGGTCTGATATCTCTACAACCATTTTTAATTTTGATGGTCTTGAAGTGATGGTGACATCCTAAGACTTGTGTGGAAATATTCAAAATTAAGAACGAGCCACCAGGGTGCGCCCTGTGATCCGAGAAACTTCAAGTGTGGGACTCGAGAGTAGGGGCTGGCACCCCAGCTGGCCACGACAAAGGATGCAGTGCGACCACGCTGTCGGAGAAGGATCGCGGGCCGTCAGCCACAGTGGAGCAAGGGCAGCGGCCAACCGCGAATAGCCACATGAATGGGCGGTGACACACATCCCCATCGCATGGCAGAGAAGAACCATGGCCTTGTGCCACGATGGCAAGGTGAGGCATGTTCGGCTCAATGTCGTCTACCAACGATGGCGTGGCACACGACTTCACCACATAGTGGAGCGTTTGGCCATCTAGCCAGCTGGTGGGCACCAAACGGACCACCTAGCGCAAAAAACATCGAGAGATGCACCACGTTCCACCAATCAAGTCACCCAATGGGCCGGGTCAGACCTAGGGCTAGACCCGTATCTAGGTGTGTGTCGACATGAATCCAACCAGGACCTCAGAGTGGAAACACTAATAACATATAGAACTGGCACCTGATTGACGCACTGTAGGTTGTTTTGGGTCCCTTTTTAATGTGGCAGACCTTTGGGATACTTCATCGTGGGACTTCATGGAATTTGGAGAATCAACATGTGTCTTGAGGAGAAGATCCTGCCAGAATCGAGTGAGCTTAGTGCGGGAACTCTGTAGCTGCCTGTAACATGAGGATGGGATCAAATGTGGTCCATGCCTTGGGATCCTTCATGTGTCAGTGCTTGAGCATACCTCATGTATCTACTCTAGGAATCCATGTGAGACTACTCTGGGATACTTTATGGGTCTGTTTTACTAGGATCTTATGTGGGATTGATGTTGTACTAGGATCATGTGGGGGTCTGCTGTACAGGGATCATGTGTGGTTCTGATGATGTAATAGGATATTGTGAGGATCTGTTGTACTAGGATACTGTGTGGTTCTGATTATGTAATAGGATCCTATGTGGGTCTGCTTTACTAGGATCCTTTGTGGGTTTGATATGGTACTAGGATCCTGTGGGGTTCTTCTATACAAGGATCATGTGTGGGTATCATGATGTACTAGGATCATCTACGGGTCTTATATACATGGATCATGTGTGGGTTTGATGATATACTAGGATCTTGTGTGAGTCTTCTGTAGTAGGATCATATCTGGGTCTGATGATGTATTTGGATCCTATGTGGGTCTGCTGTACTAGGATAATGTGAGGGTCTGATGATGTACTATGATCCTATGTGGGTCTGATAACTTAGGATCCAACATGGGTCTGTCTCTTAATAGAGTAATATAATTCAATAGTTACATCAAATCAGCCTTAGTACTGTACATAATTTATACCTAGTGTGGGCTGAGTCCTTACCTCCGTGGTGATAGCTTTGTGGTTTTCTTACGTATGGCATATCTATGTGGTACTTACCTTTTTGGTGATAGCTTTGTGGTATTCTTCTATATAGCGTACCTGTATGGTTCTTTCCTTTGTGGTGATACCTATATGGTATTTTTCATTGTGTCATTACCCTTGTGGTTCTTACCTATTTGGAGTTACAGTCATGGTATTATTTATTTCATGAAACAGTTGAGCTTTGAGCTAATGAGTCGGGCCTCGTGATTCATCATGAATGATATGGGTATACCTGATAACTTATGAATATGTATTGGAATATATCTAAGTAGGATTGAATGTTGTTTCCATGTTTATTGTTTTATCATTTGGTATTTTGAGAGACCTTCTGGGGTCTCGGGTTCCTACTGAGTATTTTTGTACTCACCCCTGCAAGAGCTATGCCCGCACCATGTTGTGATATGTGCAGATAACAGACAACGCTAACTGAGGAAGAGGCTACCAGGACTGGAGGTAGCTCAGAGGTGGACCTTCAGATGATGAGTAGCTGGGCCGAGACTAGAGGGACCTAGGACCAGGTTGTGCACATATTATATGAGCTAACGTGGAGTTTTTTGAAGACGATATGTAAAAACCCTTTATGTAGGATCCTAGGTGGACAATCGAGGATATGTTTTCTTCTTTTCATTTGTACTTTAACTTTTATAGTTGGGCTTGTATTCCATCCCTTTTTTTATTTCATCACACTTTTACTATACAGTTTACTTGTGCTCATATCCTGCTTAATTCATGGTTGTGTTAGTTTACAAGTTAAAAAGGCAATGCCTTCTCAGTTTTAGGGAATATGCCATTCGGTTCTAGTGGCCCGCCCCTTGCCTATGGAAGGCAGGCTTGGGGTAGTCACGACACGGGTCCCGGGGGATGTTTCATTCCAAATTGGTATCATAGGATTCAATTATACCAAATAACTAGGTCTATGATATTTTCTATGATGAAATAGTTTTATGTGCTATTGGTGTGTTTTTTAGTTCAGGGAGTCTAGTGTTGGTGCGGTGACCGATGAATCCATACAGCAGAACACTAAATTGTGATTTTCAACATAGTGCCTAAAAACACTGATTGTATATGTGTTTTTGAAAAGTTATCTTTGTGATCTCTTTTAGTCAGCTCAATATGTATAACTTAATGAACATGGTTCACTTGTTCCTTATAAGGATGTTGCTACAAAGACAACCAACCCAGGTTCTCGAGAGTTGACACGATGATGGCCCACTGAGTGATGAGGCTCAGGTGCAGGGCCCTATTACTATGTTGGAAACTATAGGTGGTGTACCAGTAGCAGTGCCACCCGTTGGGAATCAGTTACCACCAACCACACTAGTGGATGATGTAGGCATAAAGAGCGCGTTTCCTGAGTTCCCAGGGTAGTGGCTTCATAGGTTTCCAGGGGAGACAGATTCTAACACTACTGAGGGCTGGCTGGAGGTAGTTTCTAGAGTTTTCCGCCTAGTTGACACACCAGTAGAGTAGATGGGGATCTTAGCTACTAGTCTTTTTCAGTGAGTGACCATGATGATGGTCCGCATAGTGATGAGGCTTCAGAACGTGGACCATTACCCGAGATAGTAACTCTGTGAAGTGTTTCAGCTATATCACTGTTCATTGGTTAGCAGTTACAACCGAGGGTATTGTTAGATGACACCTATAGTTTTAGTTCCTTGTGCATGATTCAGTATCAGAAACTCCTCGGGTTATGAGGGGAGCCCACCTCACAGGTGGATGAGGACTGGATTGAGGAGGAACTGAGAGTTCTATAGAGCTTCTACAACTTCGTCAGGACGATATGTTAGTACCTAAGTATTCATCGAGGCATAATAATCCTTCCTAGTACACAATGAATATGATATTATCAGTTTTTATGGGCTTGGACTTTCGAGTGTGGTTTTTTAAGGACATCTGAGCCATCAATATTAATTTATGAATTATTACTTATGTTGGGGTGCTAGAGAGTACCTTTGTGGTTGAATGTTCTTTAGGTGAGCGGATACAACCCTTAAATGTTAGTAGTGGGAAAAAATAAAACTGGAACCAGTCTCAGAGACATGGTCATGTAAAATGTTTGGGGAAGAAGAAGTGTTAGGGACCGATGAATCTCCAAGGCAGCCGACATGGAAGTAGAACTAGGACAACATCATGTGGTGACGTACATTTCAACATGTTAAAACCACCCCCTTTTTTTGACCCCACCAGGTTTAGGGACCTGATGGACAGGGAAAGAGAGTAGTTTCATTCAGTCAAGGAGTGCGACCCAATGGCTCTAGTAATGATTCGTGGTACGGTCTATGTCTACTACAAGTTTCCATACAAATAGATATAGGTACCAATCATTCATTATTTCCACGAATCATGTTCCAGACCAAAAGATTCTTGTTAAGCCATTGAATTGACCCTGACATCTGGAGATACCTTTGGGATGAGACTCAATTATCACACTTACAACGATGGTGTGATTTGGCCCTTGAGACCAGAGATTTGTTTGGAACCTATGGGTGGAAGCATCGAGGTCTTATGAACTTAGTTTGGGAATGGACTGGACATCACTAGTTCATACTCAGATTGACTATATTAGGAAAAAATGTTGTGGTTTATCTACAACTTTGGGATGAGATTATCTTTATTTGCTGAAAAAGGAAACCCAGACAGCATGAAATAAACTCATGCATAGAAGGGTGCAGCGGGTCACTCTTGAATCAGCCAGCCTTACCCTCGTGGCAGAAGGATTTTTGAGTTTTTAGTTCCCAACGGAGGGTCTAGAGTTACTCTAGGACTATGAATTTTAGATAATATATACTCATTGGAAGTGTAAAGTGGTATCAAATGCACTCAGCAAGAGGTCTGACCTACAGCTATTGAGTGAGGAAACAAAGCAGCTAACCGCTTTTTGGATATCCTACATGGATCAAGATGGACGAGCTTTTCTTCAGTCTATGACATTCACTCTCCCACTCCTTCAGAAAGTCTGGGAGGTGCTTCATGTGGGCATTGACTATGAGGCTCAACATGCATAGATATCCTCAGAGAAGGCACCTGATAGACTTTCTGAAGGTGGGGAGAATGTAGTCCTCTTCACAGGACATACCATGGTACCGGTGGTGCTTCATGAGGAGTTGTTGAGGGAGTTCCATACGTCCCCTATGGCGGTACATACTGGTGTGAGGAAGATGTACCAGGACCTCCAACATCAGTACTGGTGGGTAGAGATGAAGAATGTAGTGGAACATTTTGTATCACAATGTCTCACTTGTCAGCAAGTGATGACTGCACAGATTTGGAAGAAGAATTATGCCGACAAGACATGGAAACCCTTGGTGTTACCATGAGGGGGACCATGTATTCCTACGGGGTATCACCCTGATGAGATTTGTGATGATTTGGATAGGGCAGAAAGTCATCTCTGAGGATCATCAGACCCTTTCATGTCCTTATAAGAGTTGGCGATATGGCTTACTTCTTATCTCTTCCACCTCGCTTGCACCGGGTGCACGGCGTGTTCCACATATTCCAGCTGAGGAGATACATGCATGACCCATCTCACATCATCGACAATAGAGAGTATGACATCAATGATGGGGAGATGTTTTCGGAGGTTCTAGTGGAGATTGATGATTTACAGGATTGCATCCCTTATGGGTGATGGATTCCTTTTGTGTGTGTGTGTGTTTGCAGCACATGAACCTTGTGGAGAGCACATGGGTGCGGGAGGCTCATATTCATGCTCATAACCCCACTTTTTTTCCTAGTTTTTGTAATGTGTCTTTCGAGGACGCAAATCCTTGATGTGGGGATAATTTAATGACCAAAAAATTCCATGAATATTTTTTAATTATATAATAATTTTTTGAGAATGCAAAATTTGACGGAGAATGATTATGAGACTCAGAGTGCCCAGAATGATCCGTCGAAGTTTTTTTAAGATTTTATTAGCACGTGTAAGCTATTTTATTGAAAAAGTGGAATAACTCTCAAATGGTTACATAGTTCAAAAATATGACGGAACCTTTGTGCTCAAGATGGCGGGTTTAACCTAGGATCAACTTATCTTTAGTCGGCATGGAACTCCTGCGAGAAAAAACAAAATAGCATAACATTAAATACAATAATTAAATAAATTATATTGATTTTCAAATTCATATTTCTAAAAAAAGGTAGATCAAATTAAAAATCTGAAACCAATACTGAAATCATGAGCGCATTATTTATTTAAACATATACTGACATTGGTCGGCACATGCCGCCAATGAGTGTTTGTTTTTGGCTGTAAATAAAATAATTAAGTGAAAATTATTTTATAGTAAAATTCTTAACATTTAAATGGTAACACAGATTAGAAATCATAGCGGACTTTTGGGTTCATTGGGGTGTGTTTCACATTGGAAGATCCTAACCTTGATCGAAGCGGGTAGTGGGTGACTATAAATAATTTTTCAAACTTTTGTTCAGGTACGTTCTATAAACACGCAAGCGGGATTTTGTAACTTTTGAACTGGTGCGTCGAAATGAAATCGGAGGACACCATTGAACTCACATCACCGATATTCGCTGAAGCATAACTTCACCTCTACCATACCTAGTCGAGGGTGAAGGTTATTTTACATGTTTTTCTTGGAAATAAAAATAAAATAAAGAATAACTTTTATTATATTTTTATTTAATCCTCTCTACATGGGTTATATAGGTGGGGACCACCCGAAATAAAATCCCCCAAATTGAATTCTAGTGGTGGGGACCACCCAAACCATATTTAATGGGAAAGAAACATTCAACTACCATGTTAATTAATTGAGCCAACTGAAATTAATTAAATGTTTCAACATTTAATTGTTCCAAATATAATGCAATTATTTGTGCCATTTAATTATGCCAACACAAATAAAATGGATAGACCTTTCAAATACTATGAAACTATGTCGTTGGAATTTTTGAAGGATCCTATTAATTGAACCATAAAAAATTCCACAATCGTTACATACCCTCCCCCTCTAATATTTATATGTAGCTTAGGGGGAGGAATTGGCATGGTTTCACCAAGCAACGAAGCACTAATAAAGTGTCACGATGCCCAACACTTGGAGGATAGAGCCATTTTAATAGGTTGGCGAAGAGCGACCCTGAACCACGAATTGTGGATCGATGAACGAGTAATATCGTTGGATGCTAGTTGTGGGGGATGATGAACACTGACACATCCTCAAACGAAGACGCTCTCTAATGAACATTAGGTATGTGATTGTTTTCATTTGAATTTTTTTTATTTCATCTTACACGTTATTGAATTTATATGAATATCACGGGTCAACCGAATAACAGGTTGACTCGCGATTCCTTTTTCTTTGTCGGAGGATGTTCTGAGGTATCTTTTAGGGTTTATTGTTGTTTTGAATACCTTGTTACCCATTATTGATGTTCTTCATGATTAAAGTATAAATAAGATGATTGACATAATTCTAACGTGGAGAGAGAGGGCCAAAAAAACATGGCATGAACTCTATACAACAACTGTGAATTTTTATGTGCTTGAAATGATTACTATATCCCAAGAATTGTGTGGAAATCGTCAAAATGAAGAATGGGCCACCGGGGCACACCCGATTCCCTAAGGAACATCACTGGAGGGACTCAAGAGTGTCGGTGGTGCGACCACACCACAGGAGAAGGACCATGGCCCGTCAGTCGTGACAGAGCAAGTCACTATCAAGAGCTTCATGAGACAAAGGCCTCCTACTTTTAGTGGATCATCTGATCCCACGATCGCTGAACAATGGATCTAATCTATTGCAAAGATCTTCTCCATCCGTAAATGTACTAAAAAAGAGAAGGTTCTCCTGTCAGCATATCGTAGGTAGGGTGAAGCTGATCAATGGTGGACGTTGATCAAAAATATGAAGCCTGAGGAGGAGATCGAGGCATCGGAATGGAACGATTTCCGGAAGATGTTTTTTGATAAATATTTTCCGTCCACCCTCCAGCTTAAGATGGAAAGGGACATCCTTTCCCTCAAGAAAAATGTTGAAGAATCTATTGGACCGTTTGAGGAAAACTTCATAAGGCTTTCATGATATGCTTTCAGCTTTGTCATTACCCCAGAATGCAATGTTGACCGCTTATTTGGTGGACTGAGGCCTAGCCTGCGGAAAGCATTGGCGATCCGGGACTTCGACAGCTATGAGGAAATTGTCTGATGTTCCCCTAAGGCCAAAATGGAGATCAGAGAATCATAGGCGTATAATGGGGATATGAAGCATAAGGTGGACTTAAATGCTGTTGGGACGATTGATAAATCCGACGGTGCTATGAAGATCCATCACCCTACTTGCCAAAAGTGCGCAAAGAAACACCTTGGAAATTTCCTTAAGGGGAAGAGGAAATGCTTCAGGTGTGGAAGAGATGGGCACCTAAATTTTAACTGTCGGCAAGAAAGACCTGTGGCTGCGATAGAGGAGAGGAACAATCCATTCGAACCTCAACTCATTATTCAATGCTACAAATGCAATGAACTGGGTCATTTTGAAGAGCAGTTCCCAAATCCAGGGGTTTTCAAAGACAACCAACATCCTCCAAGGCAGCAATGAAGAGCTTTTTCCATCACTTCTGCCGAAGTGTACCCTGAAAATTATGTGGTGACAGGTACGCTAATTATTAATTCAATAATAGTTAACAAACTTTTTGATTCAGGTTCTACGCATTCTTTTATATCTCGAAATTGAACAATCCCAGCACCACAAAAAATCATGGAAGTGAAGCTGTCGGTGAGTACAGAAAATGGGGTAATCATTGCATCCCATGATTATAAATCCTCCCCTGTTATATTCTGTGGATTGAATTTCCAGGCGAACATCATCATACTCCCTCTGTTGGAATTTGATGCAACTCTTGGCATGGATAGGCTTTCCTTATATAGAGCCAACATAAATTGTCGAGTAAGGGAAATCACACTCCATATGGAGAATCGACCGCCGATTCAAAACAAGTGTAAGGAGGAAGATGAATCTCCTTTAGCTCCATCATCTAAAGCGTGGATATTACTACCCTATGAGAACGCGTATCTGGCTCAGATGATTGAGTCCAAGGAAGAAAGAATCCTTGTATAAATGCCTATTGTGATGGAATTTGCTGAAGTGTTTCCCAAGGAACTGCCTAGTATTCCTCCTAGAAGGGATGTTTAATTCTCAATTGAACTTATACTCGGGGCTTTACCAATATCCCATAATCCATATAGAATGGCTGTTTTAGAGCTTGAAGAGCTGAAGAAACAACTACAGGAGAATCTGGATAAAGGGTTTATATGACCAAGTGCTTCACCATGGGATGCACCAGTCCTCTTCGTCAAGAAGTAGGATGGGTCAATGCAGATTTGCATAGATTATCGTGAACATAAAAAATCACGATAAAGAAAAATTATCCTCCCCCAGGAATTGATGACTTGTTCGATCAACTGCGTGGAGCACAATTCCTCTCCAAGGTAGATTTGCAGTCAGGATATTATCAAGGGTGAAGAAGGAAGATGTCCCCAAGGCTGCTTTTCGTACAAGATACGGGCACTATGAATTCATAGTAATGCCTTTCAAACTCACTAATTCTCTAGAAATATTCATGGAAATAATGAATATAGTCTTTGGAGATCACCTAGACAAATTTGTGGTAGTTTTATATATGATATTCTAATATACTCAAAAACCAAGGAGGATCATGAGGAGCATTTAAGAACTGTATTGGAGACTTTTTGCAAGGAGAAGCTTTATGAAAAGTACATCAAGTGTGATTTCTGGTTGAAGGAGGTCTCATTCTTGGGCCATATCACCATAAGTAATGGGATATCTTTGGATCCCTCCAAAATAGATTCAATTGATGGATGGCCGTGGCCAACATCGGTAACAGATATCCGTAGCTTCTTTTGGTTAGCTAGATATTATCCACGATTTGTGAGAAATTTCTCATGACTGTCCAACCCTCTTACTAAGCTAACTAGAAAGGGAGTAATGTTTTCTTGGGGTGATGAATGAGAAGAATGATTCAAGGAGTTGAAAAGAAGGCTTATCACTGCGCCCGTGCTCACTTTACCCACAAGTGGGGAAATTTTTGTGGTATTTAGTGATTATTCAAATAAGGGAGTAGGATGTGTGTTGAGGCAGAATGATAATGTTAAATCCAATGCCTCAAGGTATTTGATAATATATGAGAGAAAATATCCAACGCATGATCTGGAGTTGGAGGCGGTGATTGTTGCCTTGAAAATCTGGTGGCATTTTCTCTATGGAGAGAAATGTGAGAAATGTACTGACCACAAGAGTCTTAAATATATATTAACACACAAAGATATTAATATGTGACAGATAAGATGGATATAGCTCATCAATTATTATGACTGGTCATTCCATTACCACCCTAGGAACGAGAACCAGGTGGTAGATGCCCTAAGTAGAAAGGATCCATCGATTCTATCAATGATGAGAATCAAGAAGGATCCAATCTTCATAGAATTGATGAAAATTGACATGGGAATCATAGAGAAGGGAACATAATCAATCCTTTCACAAATGATTGCTCGACCATCTCTTTTGTAAAGGTTAAAGGATACTCAAAATGATGATGTAGGAATTCAAGAAATAGTGGGAGCTATCGAAAAAGGGAAATCCTCGGAGTTCAATGTTAATGAAGAAGGAATTGTGTGGTTTGGGAAAAAACTATGTGTTCTATCAAGTTCAGAGCTGAAGAAGGAACTTTTGGATGATGCACATAGTTCAAATTTCTCTATTCACCCATAGAGCACAAAGATGTATCGAGATCTCAGAGAAAACTTTTGCTGGGATAATATGAAGAATGAGATTGTTGAATATACATCAAAGTGCCTTGTGTGTCAGCTAGTGAAGTCAGAGAGGCAGTAGTCTAAGGTGATGATGCTACTGTTTCCCATAAAAAAATGGAAATGGGAAAACATCACTATGGACATTGTCACCAGACTTCCGAGGACATCCAAAGGCTACAATTCTATATGGGTTGTTGTGGATCTTCTTATAAAGACTGTACACTTCATTGCAATTCAGGAGGATTTCTCATTGGATCAACTGGCACAGATATATATCAGAGAATTGGTAAGGTTCTATGGAGTACCACTATATCTTGTGTCTGACCGAGATCCAAGATTCACCTCTATGTTTTGGAAGAGTCTTCAAAATGATCCGAATACTGAACTGATCTTCAGTATGGCCTATCATCCTCAAACTGATGGCCAATCCGAGGGGACTATCCAAACACTTGAGGATATGTTGAGAGCGTGCTCAGTGGACATTAATGTAGGATGAGATAAACATCTTCCTCTGGTTGAGTTCTCTTATAATAACAGTTTACACTCAAGCATCCAAATGGCACCATATGAAGCTGTGTTTGGTGAAAGGTTCAGAACACCGACATGTGGGGACGAGGTCGGTGAACGTAAGCCTCTTGGACCAGAAATGGTTGAGGAAATGGTGGAGAAGGTGAAAAACATTCAGAAGCATATCAAGGCAGCCTAGAGTCGACAGAAGAGTTATGCAGATAATCGTCGATGAGACCTTGAGTTTAAATTTGGAGACATGGTTTTTCTACACATTTCTCCGTGGAAGAAGGTCATGAGGTCTGTAATGAATGGGAAGTTAAGTCCAAGTTACATTGGCCCCTTTTAGATTCTTGATCGTGTCAGGGCTGTGGCCTATCCACTAGCACTTCCGCATACTATGTCCAAAGTACATGATGTCTTTCAGGTATCCCTCTTAAGGATGTACATACCAGACCCTTTACATGTACTCTCTTCAGATGTGGTACAATTGGAAGATGATCTTTCTTATGAGGATCCACCAGTGAAGATCTTAGATCGTAGAGAAAAAGTTCTACGAAATAAGACAATGCCCCTCGTCATGGTGTTGTGGAGAAACCACATGTTTGAAGAAGCGACATGGGAATTGTAGGAACTGATGAAGTTGAGTTACCCACATCTGTTTTAGTGTGGGAAAAGGAAAATTTCTAGGGAGAAATTTTTTATGGGGGGAATATTGTAAGGACCCAATGTTTCATTAATGGAAAATCCCTCTTGATCTTATTAAATGTCTCTTTAAATAAATTGTTTCTATAAAATTTCAAATTCTTTGGTTTTATGATTAGAATAGTGACCGTTACTTTTATAGACGTTGAACAGTGATCACATGATTAGTATAAATATAGGACTTTAACACATTCAATTTTACTTAGACAAAGGAAGTGATGGCCTCATCTAGTAGAATTTCCCAACACAAAGCCCATTTATCGGAATGTGGAAAAGAGGTGGCGTCCTTGGGCTTCGATCTTGACCAAGCCCAGGCTGAGCTTCCTCATGTCATGCTCGAATAAGACCGTCTACAGGAAAAGTGGAAGTTGATAGAAATTACTACTCGAGCGATGTTATCCGAGCCACCCCAAGAGTCTATCACCATCGCACACCTTACCCTTAGGTCTTATGTGGCTATTTTAAGGAGTTATGTAACTAATCGATAGTTCTATGTTCATGTACATTATTTTTGTATATAATAATGAATATAATTTCTTGTAATTATTGATACTTTGTAAATAATTTATAAAGTGAAAATGTTATTATTAGTTATTATTTAATTAAGAAATATATTTTATTAAATTAAGGGATTTTTTAATTAAATAATATTTTAATAAAATATTATTATTATTAGATTAATTTTATTATATATAAATGATCATATAATTGTCTCTATGCAATTATTATTTTTATTAAGGTTTGAAAGCCATTTTTGTCAAAACCCGTGAAATTTCGATAAATGTCTGTTTTTAATTTAAAAGTTATAATTAAAATATTTAGAAAATTATTTAGATAAAATAAATGTTATTTTTGGAATCAGGATGTCGAAATTATCCAACAGTTAATTTTTCATAATTTTCTGAGATAGTCAATTTTTTGTGTAAAAATTAAATACCGTTTAAATATATAATGTGTTTTATGACATCATAATTACATAATAGTGATTTAATAAAATAAAATAATCATTATTTTCGGCCAATATATGTTTTACCATTAAAATAATGTTATTTTTGGTTTATTTGGATTACTTTTCTATGCATTAATGGACCCCTCAAGTCTTATTAAACACCTTGTCTTTTTAAATTAATTTCCATGGGAGTGTGACTCACCTCCACATAAGCAACCCTAATATTTTAAGAAGTTCGGAATTTGGACTTATAAAATAATTTTTCTTCTTCCATTTTCCAAAAACTATCAACAAAAACCAGGGGATGGTTTGTGGTTTGGATGAATTTAATATAAGGGGTCCCAAACCTAAATAATAAATAATTCCCTCTCATTTCCTATATAAACTCACCCAAGATCTCACTTCCTTCTCTCTCAATGCCTTCGGAGTTCATCAAACATCTGCCCTACTGTCTCTAGAATCCTCTTAAGGTGCCCCAATCTCCCAAGAAGCCTCTCACAATCCTCACTCTAGCCATTGGAAGCACATTTCCAAGTAACGGTTTTTTCTTCCTTTCTCATTTTTGTCCAATTTTCTTTAAGTTGTTTTTCCCTTTAAATTTTAATTATGAATGTTGGGGTATGGTTTTTCACCTCCGTCATACTTCCATCTTTATTTTTAAATTGTGGGAGACCCATTATCTCTCATTAAATGCCTCCCATGTACACCCGTTATTATGCCGAAATTCTGAAAGGAACTTCTCTCTCCTCTTTTACATTCAAGATATACTTTTGTATCATGAATCTAAATTCCATAAAAACTGTTGGGACATGTATCTATATGACCTCATTACTTTCCATTACATTTAAATATGACGAGGATCCCCTTTCTCTCTCATCAACCATTTTTATGAATTCTTATGTCACACAGTTACACTGCAGAAATCACACCGTTTTTCTAAGCCACTGTCATTGTGTAGTGAATTCCATGCCTATTTATCCATCAAGGGTATTCACCTTTATGGACATTTACATATTTATTTTAATGATTCATGTATGAATTCCACATTCCTTTATCATGGAATAAATGATTATGTTTTATGACTCCCTTATTTATGATCCATGTGGCACACTTATGCATGAAAAGAAATGTTTAAGAAGGGTGCGCCCTTATAGTGCTCCAATGCATTGGGAAAAGAAATGTCGTATAGTATCATTATACGACATGCGAAATGAGTGTTGAATCATGATTATTCAAGTGCAATGAGGTTTTACTCGTGCTTCATGTGCAATGATGATTTACTAATGCTCCATGTGCAATGGGCCTTGGCTCATGTTAATTCCATGTTAAGTGTTGTTGCCACATTTCCATGTTATGATTATCATGAATTATCATGCTTTTATGTTCTTGTTTTTCTTATACTCTATTGATATGCCTATTGTATAACATGTATTGTACTTATCATGTGATTCCATTTTTAGTTCCTTACTGGGCTTTATAGCTCATCCTTTTCTTGTGCATGTCCTCATGTTATCCCATGCAATGCTAAGCACGAGAGAATGTAGTGGTCATGTAAAGGATGTTTTCAATAAAGATGTTGTATTTCATGTTTTATGATTTTATGTAATGATCCTAAGACCAAAATACACTAAACCTATCGATCTTCATTGTTGTATCAATTGAATTTTTATGTAATAAATCATGATTAAGTTGTAATAAAAAGCAGGGTTGTCATAATGTAATTTATTTGTGATGGGTACATTCGAGTGAAGACATTGGAAATATTTTTTCAATGACATATTCAGGAATGGGTGGTACCCCACAATATTTCAACCTATGATAGAGTAATAGGGAAATACCTAATAGTATAGCACATTATAAAAGATATTTTTGAATCCAATAGGGATTTATAGTGCTCACTAATGTTTTAAAACCTTACTAGTAGATGATAAATTAATGACCTCAACACCTTTGAAGATTATGCACTCATAAGGGATGTATTGTTGCATAAAATCATTGTAATGGGGTCTACAAAAGGGATCTATCCAAATGGGGGAATTAAATTGGTTATCTTATGTTGTTAATTATCATACATCGCATAAATATCTGACCGTTGTGTGAACAAAATATATAGTAATGGGACAAAGTAAATGTTAGAAGAAAAATGAGATTTTTACCTCCTAGAAGTTGATAGGGAAAACCCAATGGTGGTGGTTGTGGTAGATGATATGGGAGATATATTCAAGGTAGTTGATGTTATTATAAATACCACTCCCACTATAAATACTATATGGTCTGGTAAATCTAAGTGAGTTTTCATATATGAATGTGGCAACCAGTAGGCAGTTGAATATTATGAACTAGAAGATCCCCTATGATAACATGTATAATCATTATCATCCTAAGACCATATTTTTTCACATTCATAGGTGAAATCCATTATTTTTATTATATTATTTTTGAGAACATGATATTCCAACAAATCCCTTAGGAAATACCTCACTACTAGAGACCCATACAGAAGGGGGTTCTATGATAACTCTCTTCTATCAGTAGTGTGCCTAGGACCTTTTTTGCAACAGTTTCTTATTACAGCTATATATAATATCTGTTTAACTATATTATGTTTTTAATGTTACGGATTTTTTATCTACTATAAAGGACTCAATTTATTTTTTATGGTAGAGGATGTAGTTGACTCGATCTGATGGGTCATGACATTCCATCACTCAAAAAATTACATTTTTCAAATATTTCTTGGACAATATATAATATATTTTATTTCATTTATAATTATTTTAATACATTTAATATTGATATATAAAACATAATAGATATTAAATTTCATATAGTCATAGTGGAAGACCCTAATATCATCCATGATGTCATTCATGATTAACATCCTCATAAAGAAGAATATATCAATGTTTAATTTTACCCTAAGCCCACTCTGATATAATATAAAGCATATCATATTTCTCTTATTAATCATTATGAGTTTAATGTGAAGTGTGAGGAACTTAAAAATGAATTATTGTTAAACACAATCCATCCTAAAAAGCTATTATATTTTTCTGCAATGATTATATAAGAATATTTTTTGTGTTGATAGTCATACCTTAAAATAAATTTACATTTAAAATAAATATCCAATATCTTGGATTGATGATATATTTGAGAAAATTAGATGGTCTTATATGTTCTCAAAGAATGACCACAAATCATGTTATTTCCAGTAGCTATTATATGAGGTGGATATATCGATGATGAAATTCCATTGTCTCTTATATAAGTATAATAATCTGGTAATTCAATTTTATAAGAATTAACCAATATTAATGGTTTTGGTATTCATTAATTTAATCATATTTATTTTCGTAGACCATTTTTTGTGGTCTTTATAGATGAAATTATTGTATACTCGGCATCCGAGGATATGATTGTTATGGAATTGATGATGGTCCTAGATGATCATTAAGATAAATAGGAATATAGATAAATAATGAAGTGTTACATCATGATTTTAGGGGTTCTTATTCAAGGGAAATTCATATCATATGATGGCATATATTTCTACACAAGGAATATTTATGAATTCACTTCTTTAGAGAAACAAAAGAGTGTTACTGTGGTGTGGTGATTTCAGGGGTTTATAGATAGTATGTGAGTTTTGTGTCAGACTTCTCTATGATTGTGAATAACATGGAAAACATAACCCAAAAGGTGGATCCTTGTATCTAGTCATAGATGTGAAATAAATCCTTCAAGGAACTACAATAATGGTTGCATAGTAATAATTTTCTGTGGTTTATAGAGGAAGGAATTCTTATGTATTATTTTACAAGACCTATAGAGATTGAATATAGTGTGTGTTTAAGAAGATCCAAATGATGATTTCATATGAGTGTTGGAATATGATAACCACATAGAAGAACTACATTTACCATTATTTGGAGCCAATTTTCAAGCTAGTCACTCATAAAAAGGGGTGACACTATTTTGTTGTGGAGGAATTTGTTATTATTCTAAATATAAGAGTATAATTTTAAAATTCACAAAATGGAATATCAACATATGAATGAGGTAGTACATAGAGTCATAATAGAACAATGAGTTTATTATATTATATATCGTTATTATATGGAATGTTATGGCCGATTTCTTTAGGATGAAATCATGTTCCCATCTTCTTGGGGAGGAGATATAGTAGATGGATTATTGCAGTTTTACATGGTGGATAATGGAGGAGTATAAAACCTTAATTTTATGTTTATTACCAATGTACCCCAAAAATTGATGTGTGAATTATAGTTTAGTGATGATGATTAAAAGGACATTTTCAACAAGCTATTCAGACAACATGTTCTTGGTGTATTTTATAGAGTGGTGTTGATTTTCATCCACTTATAGGAGTATGTTTTGTTTAATTCATCACATTGTGAGGAAAGTCTAAATGATTATAGAAATTATCCCTTAGTGGAATATTGTAATGTTTAAAATTTATACATGGTCCTTCGACAATAGTTTTTTTTGGATTGGGTGAAGAAGAGTGCTATAGAGAGATTATCATAATGCATATCCTATTAGCTGATTTAGAAAAGGCAGGTAACAGAACAATATGTTTCTAAATATGACGTTGGTGGGTGTATATTGGAATTTTAAGATATGACTCCTATGGACGGTGAGATATCACTATGATATTTCAATTATCATGGATCGATTTACTAATACCACCAACATTTTCTAAATAGATAGAAGAGTTTGATGAAATATTATGATGAATTTTTTAATAATAGACTGTAAAATATCAGTTTTACCACTAAAAAATGGTATTGGACTATAATTATAATATTAAAAATTTATTTTTTTTGAGTCCTATAGTTTTATTTTGGGACATAGTGTCTAATGAGCTTCATAGTCCACCTCTATACAGATGGCATGTCTTAGTAGACCATTTATTTCTTGGAGAACATATTATAGGCTAACATAATGGAAAATAGACAACATTATGTCTATAACACTCATTTTGTAGTGTTAATAAATATTCATCATTATACTAAATTTTGGGTACCATTAAATGACATTATTGTGGTAACTTGCATGTTAACATTGTACTATTTAGGGTTATAAGAATCAGCATTTATAGGCCCATAGATAGATAATTAAATTATTGATAAGGTTTTGGGAACCACTTAGATGATGATAAAAACATGTAATTTCCATTAATAATTCATTTACAGATAATGGAGACCATTTGAGTTCAAGGAGGAAGACCATCGTTCATATAAGCCTCACACCAATTTTGTTTATAATTATTTGAAAATATCAGTAAAATTTGACATAGTTTTAGTGGTATAATTTTGATTATATGGATGTTTATTGAGGTCACATACCTTCTATATATACCTCCATTGAATAAAAAATACCTCTTACCAGAGTACCATGTATAAATGGAGGATAAAAATGACAAGATACTTCTTTGTTGGATGATTCCCCTTTTTTGTGTTCTTCAAAATCATGAGATTAACAACCTAAATTTTATTTATTTCACTACATTATAACTTATTTAAATTTTTTGAGTTATTTTCGTTATGACTATAGTTGTTTCTTTAATTTATTTTATGGTTTTGGGTGCCTTTATTATGGTGCATAGTTTGAGAATACTCTATAAAAAAGATGAAAAAAGTATATATATAAAACAATGATAGCAGTTTAGGGGCCACTAGGATGGTTCAATGTTACTAAATGATGTATAAACACCATGTGACAAACCATGTGAATTTGAAATTTTCTCAACTGATTAAAATCCCATTGTATGTGCACAATTTTTCCACCCATAAATTATATCCTTGTTATAAGAATTATATTATATAGAAATGTGATTTTTAACCATAAAATTTTCAAGCATCCTTGTTTATTTGCTGGTGACATATTATTTCATTTTCTATGTTTCCATTTGATGATTTTTGATGATATTCTGTCTCTGCACTCCAATTTTTGGCAATCATTCAGACTAAATATTTTATAAATAAATGGTATGAACTTTGATACTCTTATCTCTTCTACATCAATACATTTTATCTCAAACAGAATCCTAGAACATGGATTCCCTAATATCATCTATATGTTTATATGTGTTTTAATTGTATACTCTTATGATTAATTAGTGTTATTATTGATGAAATATATATTTTTTGGGATCATATAAGTTTTGTCATTCCAAAAAAACATAAGTAAGATGTTTTTCTTTTTATCAACTTTAATTGGAGGGAAAAAAATATAGGGATTCATTAAAAAATTATATCTCAAATATTGATAAATTTACCATTTTGATATGCTGTTGGATTATCTCATTCTAGTTTTCATTTGAAACTGGATTTTGGGTGTTTTCTAAAACATGTTCTGTAATCATACTAAAAGAGGGTTTATAAAATTTGAATGGTTTCCATACATGTTATTGGAATAAAATTATTGTGAATTATATATATAAAGGAACATTGTAGTATGTGTTCATTATTATCATTTTGTGAAACCTTTTTTAAATAAACGTGATGTTCTGTGGAAACTAGAAATGAAGTTTGGGAATGGAAACTAAGTGAAAAATGGATAGGATGTATCACCACTCATGGAAAAATTGATTTCATTTTGATTATATGGGGTGTGTGAGAACATATATATTATACCTAATTGAAATTAATTTTCATATTTTATTTATTGGTAAAATATTTTATGGTTATATTATTTTGGAAAGATATTCCTCTCCTTTATTTAATATTGAGAGAAAACAATTTTTTTAATATTCATCGTATTTATTAAAAAATTTTGAGTTGACATACTTATTTTTATAGTGGCATGATTGAATGTATCTTTAGGGTTTAATAATATATATTGTTACTCACCCCATAAATATTCAATTTGGTTTATATAGAAATTATTTTTACATGGATATATGAAGGGGATATTTCTTCTAAAGTGGATCTTCATGAATGATTTTTCACAATTATTAGTGGTGGCTCTTATAGTATATTGTGTCTCAATATGTATATTTTTCATCAAGGTCCTAGTTTTTTTAAAAGATTAGAGAAAAATATTGTTTTTAATTGATTCTTCTATTAAGACAATAATTTTTATTGATTCATTATTTATTTATGGGTTTAGATACAATTATTACATATTTTATTATTTTCATGATTCATTATAAAATATGGATTTGGTTTAATTAAAATCAGCATTATCTTATATCTCATTATGTAAAAATTACAATTAATGTGTAAATAATTTTTTCCCATAATATTTTTCATAAAAACATAAAAATTAATTAAAGCCATTAGTGTATGGGAAAAACACCTATAATATGTTTTTCTATCAACCTCGTCTAAGAAAATGGGATTGGTGTGGCTGCAAAAAATGGACTTACTCATTTAATTATATGATTTGAGATTGTATAGATAATATAATATGATTATGAACATAAAATATATATCAGAAAATTACCTAGCTATTTTTAATGATTAACATCTACTTACCAGAGTAGTATGGGTTAAAAAATATTTTTATCAACTTCTTGGTGCATTATTTACTCATTTTGATGGGTTTAACATATGAGTATAATGTATCAAACATTATTTAAGAGGATTCCCACTAGGAATTCATTTTTACATGGTCATTTTATTATTGTAATATTGTGAATTTTTATTGATATATAAAATATAACCATGATGTGATGAATGTAAAAAGTTTTTAATTGTTAATCATTGAAATGGTCTATAGAGAGAAATAACACTACTATGGAGGAAATGAAACTAATGAGTGGGAGATGTTTGGAACGTGTTTGAAGCTAAACTACAGGTGAACCCGAATATTCATTAGTATATTGTGATATCATTTTAGATGTTTCATAATGGATATTGGTATGATAAGCATAATTAGGTGAATCACATGAATTAATTTCAAAATTAGAACCCACTAATGATTCCAATTGATTCCGGAACTGAATAAAAATAGGTAATATTTAGAAAAATAAAATATATTTTTCACATACTATAGAAATTGGAAAAAATGATGGTTAAGATTGAAATGTATAGTCTTTAACAGGTGTAACATGTATGGATAATAATCTATTTTAAAAATTTATTAGATAAATATTGAACTTGGAATGGATTTCTAGAACTGTTCAACAAAAAAATCTTTAGAAAAACATTCTAAATAGTATTGATGAATATCTTCTTTCAATTATAATATTGAAGTATGGTAGTGATTGAATTTTTTTCTAAATTAACTCGCCTCGTTTAATTTTCACTATAGGTAGTTACATTCAACAGGTTCAAAGCTCAAATCATTTAGGTGGTTCTTTAACATATGGTGTTATCCAATGTATAAATGAGTTGTATTACAATGTAAAAAATGGGAAGAAATGCACTAGTTAATGAATGATAAAATGATGAAAATACTAGTGGTGGGGATAAATTTTTCTTATTTGTACAATTAAAGTAGTATTAGTGTAGGGAATAAATTCAATAGGTAGGGTTACTCTCACGAAAAAAAGTAATCAACAAATTAATTCACCAGATCAGTCTTTTATATGTTACATTATAGTAATGAACCATGTTATTTTTAGAGGGGTTATTTTATGCATAGAAAAAATAATGCACTAAACCACTACTAAATATCCACCATTATTCTATGAAATAGAATATTAAGAAGAAAAAT
Organism: Viscum album; assembly: GCA_963277665.1. Classification (NCBI taxonomy): domain Eukaryota; kingdom Viridiplantae; phylum Streptophyta; class Magnoliopsida; order Santalales; family Viscaceae; genus Viscum; species Viscum album. The sequence continues at coordinate 1,468,887,627 of OY728163.1, read as the reverse complement.
TATAAATTTTCTATATAATTGGTGTATTTATCTCAACTCAGTATCTTACTACATATGCATATAAGGAACAATCCCAGTGGATAAGATCTTTTTTATATTATCGTGTAAACTAGGATAGCCCTAAAAACACATAACTTGTATAGTGGAAACCTTAATAGGGAATAAATACCTATCCTTTAGATTATGGTCGATATTTATATAGAGTATATTTGGCTATCATGAAATGGAAACTAGGTAAATAGATAATGTGAGGTACCAACCCTAATAACATAACTCATATACATATCTTGAGTGAAACTATTGCATCACATTCAAATAATTGTTCATGTGTGGTAAAATAACACGGATCAAACAATGATATCATACCTCACATTATGATAATCAAGAAAGACATTCGACATCATTAGTGTGGAGGATTCAAGTCCCCATGATGTTCCATTATAATTTATATAATATATATTATCTTGTTGTTTTTCTTCTTTGTGATGGATTTATTTGATTATGTTTTTTATTGGGTAGTTGGTGTATGTTATATCCACATTTACATCAACACCCAAAATTATCCTTTCACATAACCAGATGAAATGTTTCAAGTATTCAAGGGATTTTGGGTGATAAATTCTAGTGTATTGGGACCTCTAGTTTTAGTTGATGGAACTATCTATAGTAAGATTCAATCAATTATCACATGAACTACAACTCAAAGAAGAACATGGATTCTTATTGTCATAGTGGATTTTTATGGAAATGTTTTTCTAATGGATTTATCTTTATTACCATCATAGTGTAATTTAATATTTTATATTGACCTACTCATAGGAACAAGTAATATTTGTCTCCAAAAAAATTAGAATGGATCTGAAAGTGTATCGTGAAATCATGTTCCAGCTATAAAAAATAGAGAAATATTTCAACAATCCTATAATAACTCCTTGGGATGCCCCAATAATATTTATAAATAAGGATTATGACTTTATCAATTTCTTTGTTGATCATTATAAAATGAATCAAATAAAAATTAAAATAAATACACTATTCTTTGATTTTATCAACTATTTGATCAACTAATACGATCGAAGAGGTTCTCCAAGATTTATCTATGATCATGATATAGTTAGATCAAATCTACAAAGGACAATATTTTGATGAAAAAATTGTAGAGTAATTATTTCTTTTATAGATATATCATCAAAACCATTGGTATAATGAATTTAGTGAAATTCATCTTAGGAATGAAGATTAATATATTATAATGATGTGTCAAATACTTTTTTGGGGAGTTTTTTAGGACATTATGTTGTGATCATGATAAAGAATTTATCAGTAGGATAACATTGAAACAATAATGATTAGTTTCAATAATCATCAACTAAATATCCATGTTTTCTAAGTGGCACTTATATATATAAGACTTTTTTTCCTAAGATACATAATTTCTAAAGAGGGACCATCAGATTACCATAATATATTGATGTAGAAAACCCTCATAAACCACCAAAGAATGTATTCAAGAAATTAAGCTCTCTAGAAATAGAAATATATACTTGTCATGCTATTTGGTATTTATGAACCATTGTCCTTCAAAAAATTCTTCATATAGATAGGTTTTTCAACTCAAATTGAATGAAGACTATTTTAAATGAATTCAGAAGGTTAAATAATGAAACACCAATACTCTAATATTTATATTTCTATGACTAATTTAGGTATACATGCTATGTTTTGGTTCAGGTTGATACATTCCATGTGGTGTATTTATGATGTAAGATCTTTTTTTGGAAAACTGATGATTTATTTGCCAATTTATAAGAATAATTAACCAACACATTTCCTGAAATTAGAAAAAAAATTAATAAAACCATAATTCAAATCATTTCCACTTTGTATATTGTTTCCAAGTCGTCAGGGATCATAATATTATGAGATAAATTTTTTATCAGTGTGACTAGTGTTTGATTAAATGAATATTTATGGATTACATATTGATGCCTAGCATTTAGATAGTTTAATCACCTAGGAAATGGAATTAAATGGATGCTGATTTTAGTTCGTCTTCATATGATTACATTTGTTGGGATTATTTATAAAAATAGAATAATATGTTTATTATTTAGGACATGTATATGGAATGCACAAAACTAAATGAGAATAAAAGTTCCTTCATAGTCTATCGTGTTCATGATATGTTGGATATTTTTTAAGAGGACCATAGACAATATACTATTTTCAACACCATTTGGTTGAAACTAAGATATAGGGAGACATTTAATGATTTTATATGTGATAAAAAAGAGTTTATATTATTGTAAATAATAATTATATACTATTAGACTTTACGGGTTTAGTTTCACTTGGAATATCTCTAATTTAAATGGTATATTCATCTGGGTATTTAGATAATGTAAAAAGGTGATGAATACTCATTTCTAGTGGTCATGTATGAAATAGAAGATATAATATTATCGGTGAAATTTATAATGTTTTATATTTTAAAGGTTGATAATTGACAAATTATTGGTATGTTGTAATATATTCATATCCATATAGTGATGATATAACAAATTATGATAGAAGTTTTCACTATTCTACCAATTATACTTCAAGTGCATGATATTATTTGGTTTATTATGGATTGAATCCACATGATAGAATAGTTCCTCTTAATGAAACATTACAACATGGTAGAAAATTTGGGAATAAATATATTTTAGAAGTGGTATTGTTTCAAATTGATGTCGTTTAATGTTTCTCTTGCATGGATCTATAATTGACATATCTATTTTCGGTATCAATGCATCAAGATCTGAAATCACAATGGATCATTATCAAAACATATCATTCTTATATGGATGGTCTGTAGGAATAAAAAATTCCAATATTTTAATGTATTCATAAATATTTGGTCTTATAATTCAGATGGCCATGGAAATATAATATTCCTTTTTAGAATTATTATATAATAAAAGTCACCAGGAAAAGATACATATGAAAATATTTAATTTATTATATGATTCTCCATGACATTCTAAACTATGTTTGGTGGACATATGATATTCCTCACTAATATAACCAAGCCTTTTCCATGTAACTATAGATAAAATATTGATCATTTGGATGTGGATGTAAATTATTCAAATATGGAAAAAAATTATATGGATCAATATCATTAAGAATTTTTTAATTAGAGTGACAATGTCTACTGAAAATTGTTATTGAGACTTGGTTGGTTATGATTTTTAATTAACGATAAATTTAATCTATTATAGGTTGGACCATTAATGATTCATTAAAATATATGAAATGTCACATATTAATTATCCTTTTAGTTGGGAAATAGTGTCATTCATAACATAATACTAATGTTTGAACAAACGAATAATAACATGTATCTTAGTCATGTGATCAAATGGGGCCATTTTTACATCCCAAACCAGAATCTTTTATAATGGTTCTTCGAGGAAGTTGGTTATGAGGACTCATGTGCGGTTCCTTACACTCCAAAACGATCCAATTTCCAACAATGTCATAGGGTGTGACAATGGGGATAGAATTCTCTCATTTTATCCTGAGTAAACCACAATAGTTTATGGGAATAATAAACATTTGTAAATAAATATATTTTCAAATTAGTAAATATTCTAACATATAATAACAGTAATAATAATTGATAAATCAATAAATGACTGAAAAACTATGTCATACATTCAACACAATTCATCCACATGGCTGACCATACAAATACATGATTACATAGGAAATTGAAATAAAATTATAGGGATACACTACAGACAATGATCCAAATCATATACCCAGTCTTCAAACACTATCAAAATGAACCAACCTGATAAAAGAAACCCACACAAGTAGCGTCCCTCAATCATGAAATATCAGGTCTCATCCCTATCGACTATTCAATATGTTCTCAACCAGAATATTTGAAATAAGGTCAATAGGTACTATGAGGGTCATTTTTAAGGGTGAGAAATAATCGCATTAGGAAAACCAAACAATGGACCTATAAAATACAATAATACAGGTTCATGAAGAAGTAATATGTTTAGCCATGTCGATACACAGTTGGAAAGGTGAGTAATGCCAATAACGTGAAACCACAATCAAACCCCAGGTCCAAATTCTCTATTATCTGGTAATGTTCCACCATTTATGTCCAAATGTATATACATACAAATGTATATACCCATTCTTATATATTTTTACATATATAAAAAATAATGTTTATTGTGAATAAAATAACATAAACAAAATCTATAGTCAATCCTTGGTTCTGTAATACGAATCACCTACAAATATTATGAAATGGAGTTGAGTTGGATTTCATAAAACTAAATCCATATATTATTAATTAAATAAACAGGTATGTAATCCCAATATACAAATAGATGATTCATCCAATTCCAAAAAACTATTTTTGAGAATGGTATGTCACTCCAAAGCGATACACATCATATACATGGGTTCACCCATACTCTCCTTCTATCAGTGTAAATAGGGATTATAGGTAAGTATATCTAGAAAACTTATATATGTTAATTGATCTAGTCTTTATACTTCTCATGTCATGTGAATCCAGTTCAATGTCTGAGCCATAGGTCTAGACCATAGGCAGTCACAACATTGTGACCCAGATAGACCCTTAGGGTCTGACTAATAAGTGATATGTTTGAGATCTAACAAATGACATTCCAAATATAACCATGTAGATCTAAATTATAATTTAAATCACATTTTTAGAATCTATGATAAACCAAATAGAAAATTAATAGGGGTTATAAGAATGATCCTAGAGACAATGTCTTTTGATCCTTATCATATGACAAATCGAGGCGAGCATAACCATCCTCCATAAACCAGTAGTCAAAGAAAGTGTAACGATCCTTTATTAACCACATGTATTGGAGAGTGTAAACATTCAACAACATCCATGGGTCACAGATAGCCTAATGACCCTCATTTTACCCACAATCTATGTATAGTGTAACCCTCCTAATTCCATGAGAGAGACTAATCATCCACCAGTATCCTTACTATATATCAATACAAAAAATAACTGGATATAAGGATGAACCTATAGATATATCAATCTTATAATAATAAAATATAAAGTCTGAAAATATATATCCCATTTAGTACATATGGGAATACAGGTAAATATCATAAATTAATGGTTCAGATGCTGGAACCCCAAAAAACACTTCTGGGCTTCCAAAAGAGAAAGAAAGATGCCTCATGCCACGATCAACTACCACCAACCCTGAAGAACATAAGGATATCATAACAATATAAATAGAAAACATGTGAACATATAAAAATATAGTGAGCATGGATGAATTCCTCCTCTCAAAACCACCTCCACTGAACCATGGGATTACATGTTTTGCAAGGGTTCCTTGGTGACACCCTGTACCATCTATACACAAACCCAATGTACTAGCTCAGTGTTGGTCAAACATCAGTGCACCCACTTTGTTCCTCAAGTCAAGATATAATAGATATATCCTACATTGGAATGATATTATCAAATTAAAAGATTAATCTTTGATAGGATCCTTAATATTCATGAATAAGGGATGGCGTCCTACACAGGATCCTCAGTTCAAAAATGAGGGAGGAATCCTACCTGGGATCCTATAATGGAAAGTCAATAGAGTTATACTACAAGAGATACATTAAATAATAAACAAGTAAAGGTATCTTGTGAGGGACTCACTAAGTTTTCAAATAGGACATGTTATCCCATAAATTGTCCATGGTATAGAAATAAGATTGAGGCATCATACAAGGGATCCGCTAGTTTGAAACATAAATAGAGGAATCCAACAGTGGATCCTTGGAAATAACTTGTCTCATGGCCTCATATTCCATCAAGGAACATCTTACAATGTATAAATCCTAAAAGAAAAATCTAAAAAGGAGAGGTCCCAAGATATACCCCTTAGATGATCTATAATCATGTATAACTATCAGAATACACTTTATATAATAATTGGTGGAACAACCACACATTCCTAAAATTCTAACTTGGTGTCCTCAAAACACAACACAGGACTTACCATCACAGTGTAAATAAAATGATACCCAAAGAATTCGAAACATTTTCACAAAATTAATTACTTTTGTTAATGATAGGATAAACCTGGAGAAGGTTGAAAAGGGGGTGTACATGTTGTGTCTCTCTAAGCTCATGATATGTTTTACCAAATCCCCTAATGTGTGTTTTAACTCATTGGGATTTCCTTATAAACTCCATAGTAAATGGAATGTACTATAGGTAAAAATTTCGTACCCTACATGAGGTACCTTCATATTTCCATCAATTATCCTTTCCATGAATATTTCAAATCCGGGTTCTTCTACCTGACATGCGACCCACACAGGGTCTAGTCATGTACTCTACATGACTATGATCCCCTACATTGGTATCCTAGTGGGGTACTCAGCTAAACCACCATGTAATATCACAAAACATCTATTCACAATAAAATTAATGTAAATATTAAAATTCATCTTCCCATAAACAAAGGAACACGTGGTATGTGTTCCCTAAACAACATGTCATATAGGCGAGTTTTCCTCAACAGAAAACATTCTGAAGCTTTTGAACCCACATTTTATCACCAAAATCAACAACCCAATCTGTGAGGGGTTAAAATTATTCCATATAGGGTAATTATACTAGAAAATGTTAAATATAAAAGGATTCATGAATAATACATAAAAATAGAATACCTTTTTGTGGAATCTACTAAATCTTCATTGATTTCCACAGTCCATAGTTTTCACTTGATGACCCGACATGTTTTGACCTTTGTGATAGTACATACCTATATTCCTATCTCCATTTATATCTCTATATCCCATGATATTTTTGGATATATTTATGAAGGTCCCTATAGGGAGTATGTGAGAAGATAAAATGGAAAGAAATAAAATGAAGAAGAAGAATATAACGAAAAAGAAAAGGGGGCCACAACCGGCCCCGATGCTCAATTCCAGTTTGTGGCCCACCTATGAAAAACACTCAATTTGTGTATCAATAGAGGAAACAAAATCTCCATTATATGAAACATTCAAATGATCATTCTAAATGAACATGTTCATATAAATCAATTCTTAATTTATTAATTATTAATTATTAATTATATCACTAAAATACGAATATCTCCAAATTCCATTAAACGCATGCCTTATGTTAAATACCCATTTATAGGACCAAAAGTGTGATCTAAAAAATTATATGATATCCTATGCTATGGAAAAAAGACCATTTTACCCCTCACAAGATTCATATAGAAAACATATAAATCTATGCTAAAAATTATCATCTAAAAAAACATGGGAACTTATAATCTTCCTAATATAAACCTTCTCATCTACATGAAGGATAGGGATAATAAATGAAACCATGTTCCCAACCAAATAAACTTCCCAACTAAGCTCCATGAACTGTCCAAATAATAACTTCATAGCATCAATAAATGTCTCCTATAATGGATATGCTTAACTATGATTGATCTTGTACTCCCCCTATAGGAATAAGTTAATTATAATCTCAAACCAAACATTGATATGAAATGATCATGGAAAATTCCTTATTTCGCCTAAAAATCAGGGTGTCCACCCTCAAACAGCCAATGGTGCACTCCCCACAATATGGATTAACTTACAAATTTTCTTGAGAATAACTAAAATAGTTTTACACAACCAGGAAGACATTTAAAGGAAAAGATACACATCATAGGTCTGATGCATTCTCAATTTAATTATTATGAAATAAATAGAGGGCATGATCATCTATAACTAGGACAAATGTTTGATTACACAAATGGAATATACTAATCTCTTCTATCCATTCCCACTATCCAGTAAATACCTAATCAGGATTCAACCATGGTTCAACCATCTTACATTACTAGAATTACACTAAATTTCACATCTACCATGGAAGGATATTATTCAATTAACCACAAATACTAGGAAACCAAAACAATATAATGTTATGTAAGCATTGGAACTCAGCTCACACTCTACCCCTCAATAATTAATAACATAATATTTCTAATCTTAGTTGACGTATACATTTATCACCCATCTTGTATTCTAGTCTGTTTTCTATCACAAGTAAAAGATGAATATTCCACATATCAAGTTAGCTTTGAAATAAAAAATATCCCTTTTAATTGCTAAAAAAGTATGATATCAGCACTCATTCCATTATTTATGCTGTGACCGCTCGTTACCCAGAATCATTCAAGTCATGAGTTTCTACATGTTCTTAGACAAAAATTGAAAAAGAAGAAACCCTAGTTGACTAATCTAGCACTAGAAAAATCCTTTCCATTGATGTTTTTATTGATTCCAATGCAGCCAATGTGCCTATCCAAATTTTAAGGGATTGACATGACTCTAAAGAAAAACCCAATAATGAAATTTTCCTCGATCTCTACCAAGAATATAACAAAGAACACATCTTATAAATTGATTCAAAAAATCATTCCAACCACCCATGTAGGTTACCATCGAATAAAACAAACATCGGCCTATAAGGTTTTGACTCAAAAACATGGGCCTCTAGTTTTCCCATATTTCCCTATAGAAAAAGATGAAAAACTGGGAATAATGTATAAACACCAATCCTAAAAGAAAAATCATATCTATAAAAGGTGAAGTTCACAATAAAATACAAGGGAAAAAACTGAAAACACAACATAAAAGGTCCCAATCCTTATTGATATTCCTCATAAGGAAATGATCCCTGAAGGTAACGGTAATAATGATGAAATAATACTTTATTGAAACTCAACAAGCATCTGAATACTATAATACCATCTGATGTTCTGGTTGACAAGAAATTTCCTTGTACCATTCAACATTATACTCAAGTATTTGACTAGATAAGCACTATATATGAAACAACACCCTACATGGGGTTCAATAGATGGGAAACACATTTCATATTGACCTATTAGGGTCAATGCACATATCATGAACAATGATTCGGTCTTCTTCCCCATAGTAAATACTCTACATAGTTTCACATTACCTGCCACAGGAATGAAATATATATACATATGTTAGTGTAATAATTTAGGTCTCCATTGTCATTATATATCACATAATAACGGTCCTATGTGATATGAATCCTACATGATGAATATACATCATGAGATGCCTCTTTCCTTTTCCATCCAAAAATCAAAATCCATCTATGGACTCTTTCTATAGTACAATAGATAGAGATACATAATAAATCATATCATCCACACATCATGTGTCTTTATCAAGGATGAAATCATATGAAACTATAACATCACAGATCTAAAAAATAATAGAAACAATCAATTTTTACCAGAACAAGTGTTATCTATATAGAAGAATGATATACATCATTGGTTTTGAAATATTCATAAAAGACATTTATAACACATCCAATATAGTAAAGACTAATAAAATAACAACTCTGATAAAAAATATTAACATCTTAACCCAGATTTTACTAAAATGGTTCTTCGATCCAGTTGGTTATGAGGCACCAAGCATGCCTCGTCATACACCAGAGGCTAATGACTAGTACCAAGGTCCATGCTTGGGACATTTGGGAGACTATTCTCTAATATCAGTGTGAGAAAAAAACATAAGGAACTATGTATCATACCCAATAGTAAATAATTAGATTGAGGAATATATACAAAATTAAATATAACATTCAATAATAATAACTGAAAAATGGTATAAAAACCAGAACACATATTCCAAACATACAAAACTAGTCACCCACAATGCCGATAATAAAGATAAAAGAGTTAAGAAGAAACTAAAATAAATGAACATGGCTCTACTAGAAACTCCGAGTGAGACCACGTACCCTATATCAAGACATTGTCGAAATACACCAACCTAAACAAAATAACCCACCTAAGAATGTCAACTCAATCATTCAATAATGAGTCTTATCTCTATCCAATATGCAATCAATTATCAATCAAAATAGAAACCATAAGGCCTTACACTAAGGTTCACTTTTAAAGGTGATAAATAATCTGAGTAGGAATCCCTAATGATGAAACTATAAAATATTTTTCTATAGGTGAATGAATAAGAAATATGCTCAGCCTAGTCGAGACATTACTAAAAAGTTGAGAAAATCCAATACTGTGATTCCACAGTCAATCCTCGTGTCTAAAATCTAGATCAACAAGGCATGTTCCACCCATGATTTACATATCCATATATATAAAAATTTATTGTCCCATACCTATATATATATATATATATAATTATGAAAATTCATGATGACTGTGAATAAAATAACAAAAAATCAATGATCAGTTGACCATTGGGTCTATAATCCTTATCCCCTAGACATATCAGGCAATGAAATTATTCTTGATTCATAACACACATATCATAGTCTACATATACCTTATATTGCTAACTCTAGTAAATATCCATAAGAAAGATATGTCCACACTTGGGGATACACATCCCACATTTGGGTTCTCCCATACTCACAAATAATCACTATAAAGAATGAATCCATGGAATTTCATTTATACATCCTATAAATGGTCAATGATCTAGTCATAATACTACTCATTTGAGGTAAATCCAGCCTAATGTTTGATCCCATGGACCCTTTCTCTAGGTAGCCATGAAATTTTTATCCAGATGAACCCTGAGGGCCTGACCCATAGGTGATCCATAGGAGAGATCACTGGTGTGATGCTAATCCCACCATGAAATTACCAAATGAGAATGTAAATAATATTTTTGAGACACCATGATAAACCAACCTGAAAAATTAAATGTCTCATGATACTGATCCCATAGAGATCATCTATAGATCCTCATCATAAGAAAAATCTAGGAGAGCATAGTCATACTCCATAAGATAAAAACTAAGGAGAGTGTAGTCAACCTATATTGAACAAAAGTTGAAGACATTGTAATCATAGGACCAAAAAACTAGATTTAGGTGAGCGTAATCATCTTTATTAAACATAGGATCCATTGATAGTGTAATCATCCTCAATATATGGGAGTTTGTAATCATTTAAGAGTACCAATAATGGGGATCCATGTTCGAATATCATAATCATAGGCTCAATATCTGGATCCTAGAAAGACCTCAATAAATCCTGATATTATAATAAACAAATAAAAAATCATAATATCTAGGTCCTAAGTATTACTTCTTGGTATATAAGTAAATATTAAATTCAACATGGCACAAATTCATGATCCCAGGAAATCCTTGGATTCCAAAAGTTAAATAAAGACACATCGAGTCATGAGAAAAATTCACCAACCACGAATCAGCTCTAGCTATTATCAGTATATAAGAACTAAAATTGTGTAGGTATAAACAATGAGTTAGTGTGGCATAATTCTTAAACCCACCACTACCCCCACACCCCCATGATATTGTAATTTCATGATGATTTCTATGAAAACACCTAATTACAACACTACACAAATTTCATGTAATAGTGTAGTGTTGGTCAAGCATCAGGGAACCCACAAGGTCCCTTATGATAAGACACAAGAGATGAATCCTACATGGGATGTTTAATAGAAAAATCAAAGAGGAATCCTAATTTTATCCGCAAGTTCCATTTATTAGTGAAGACATCCTACTCAAGATCCTTAACATAAAATCTTGAGATGAATTGTATATGGGATCCTCAAACAAGTAATCAATAGATGCATCAGACAAGGGATCCTCAGAAAATTTCATATGTAAATGGACCCTATAAAGGACTACTTGAGCCATGATATAAAAAAAGGTATCTTACATGGGGTATTTGGTAAATATATAATATAGAGGCATCCACATGATATCTACAATTTTAAAATAAAAACAGAGGTATCCTACAACAAATCCTTGGAATAAACTATTCTTATGCTCTAATAAAAATGATGGGAACATCTAAAAAGGTATATTTCTAGAGTGTAAAAGCTACAATGTCTTGGTTATGATAGATAAATGAAGGCTTGTATCAGATTAGGTATCATTCTCATGATACACTATATATAAATAATTGTAGGAAGAGATTCCAAATCACGAAATTCCACCTATGATTCCCCAAACCATCACATGGGTCATACCATCATAAATATACGAAAACATATACACGGAATGGGAAAATCATAGTCCAAAAAATGAATCCTTGAAAATACAATATGAAAATCAATAAAAGGGTTGAGAATGGGTAATTATAAGACATGTCTCCCTAAGAACACGATGTGTACTAAAAAATCCCCACATGGTCGTGTACTCTAGAAGTGCTTGTCTTATAATGGCCTAACTGCACAATGTGTTAGATGGGTACACGACATGTACCCCTAAATGTTGTATCATATCTTGTCCCTCAAATTTGCAAAAAAAATCTATTCGTCTTGCATTATACTTCTAATTGTTGTATGACCCATACTAGGTATGGCCGTGTACTCTACTCAGGCACATGCTCTTACACATGTAGCCTGGCTAGGTATATGAATACACAGCTGAGTTATAGTAGATGGAGTGCATTCCCCACACATGGAGTGTAATAAATATTATATACCTTACCCAAAACGAATGAACAGATGGTGTTTATTCCCAAATCCACACACTGTATTGATGGGTTTCCCAAATGGAAAACCCTACAATGCTCTTCAAAACCCCATTATCTCCCGAAAAAACAGATCATGCCTTATGGGTCATAAAAAATAAATAATTGGATTCAAAATATTAAATTTTAAATATATTGGTTCATATGTATAAAAAATTAAGTGGCCTACATTGGGGTGGAATTTTCGAAAGCATTTCCAATTTATTAGGCCCATAGTTGCCACATGATGATTTAATACATCTTGAGATTTAGGTAGGGTAACTCCCTTTATCCCTCCATCCTTTATCTCTCCAAATCACATCCAATATATCGATGTAGAGAAGGATATCCATTAAGGTAATATGAAGAAATATCGATGAAAATGAGGAAATTAAAAGGAAAGAAATGAAAGGAAGAAAAAGAAAAGGGGTCCTCTACTGAACCAAGTTCCCAACTCATGTTTATGGCCCTCCTAAAAAAACTCCATCTTCAAGACTCAATAGAGTAGGCATAATATCAATCTAAGGCTCTATTCAGAAGATACATCCAAATGACCATTAATGAACACATTAAAATTTATTTTATTAAGTATTTTATATTAATTATTCTTCTAAAATTTGAATGACCCAAAATTACAAATAATTCATATACTAATAAGAAAACCCAATATCAAGTCGAACAAAGATTACAAAAAAATAGAGATCATATTTTAGGAGAAATTTACATTTTACACCTTTTAATAAGATTATTGATTTTTTTAATTTCTTCTCAAAATTATCACTCAGAAAAATATGTGTCCATAAAACCATGTTATTTTTGTACATGATGTTGTGTTTTTCTATGAAATATAATAATATATTGATGGATATGACATGATTATGTGGGTATAATTTTACATTTATTTGGGATATTATTTAAGAACGGTAATATTAAAGGGTAAAAAATGGATTGAGAGATGTCGATATGGGAGAAATAAATAAAACTATTATTGTTTTCTATGATAGAAAATCTTAATTGTAGAGACCCAAAGCTTGACGTACATGGACATTAAATTAATTTTGTGGAATAATTAATACATATCAAAAAATGACACCCAAGGACTATAATAGTTTAGTGTCTTTGGAAACTCCGAACATAATCTTAAAATCATGGTGAAAGATCTTCAACATATCCCATAAATATATTCCACTTTTGTTTTTTTACCTAAAACCTTTATTAATATCATGTGGAAAAGAAAACAAAAAAATGATGAGCTCAAATACTCAGTATGGGTAATCATAGAGAACATAAAACAATCCATAAACATTTTAATGTAATAACATGAAAAAACATCAAAATCATGACTAATGACATAAATATTGATATTACATGTGGAATATATCATAAAGGAACATTAATAATGATAAAATCGCATGGGAATAAAACATGTAATTGTAGAAACCATTATGCACATGTTATGATTTTCTTATTATCAAAGGAATTGCATCCAAGACCATCATGGTGGAAAAAGTCCATTACTGCACCGGGTTTAGTTATTGTTCTAGACCTACATTACTAAATCAGATTAACTTTTCGTTCCAGCCATGTCTATCTCATGAGATATAAATTGTTACCCAATGCAATGGAGGTAGTCATTGGTCCCACACATCTCATAATGAAATCATTCTTTCTTGAGCCAAAAAATATACATAATTCATTCATCATAACCCAAAGAATAAAATGGGTTTCATAAACATCATCCCATCATAACATAATCCATATAAAACAAATGGATATAGATTCATCATAATAAGAATCAAACCATGTAAATAACAGAGAAATTATACTTGAACCATTAACATATTAAATACATTCATTTTATATGGAAGATATTTTTGATACAAAACATGAAATGATTTCTTGAGGAAAATATACATTCTTCTTCAAATTCATTTTCATTTCACAAAATGTCCTAACATTTTAAAAGAAAAGTATTTTCATGAAAATAATCATGAAATTTCTCTGAGTAAGCTTCATGAAAATAAGGCGTTATGAAATCATAAAAATCCATTCACACCGTATAAGTTAAAAAAACATTATCCTTGTACATTTTCTGAAAAAGTTAAAAAGTTCCTCATATGGTAAACAAAAGAAAGATTCCTTCCATAATAAAATTTGAATGTCAAGAGGGGTTAAGGTGAATTTAAAAAAACATGTAATAATAATATTAAACAATATATTAAAAACATTTTTATTGAAATGGATGAAAAATATAACCACAGTAAATACTTATGTATAACCAATCATTGAAAAAAATGATATTTGCAAAATTATCCCTTACCTTATGTCAAATTTCTTCTGTATCTGTCTAAGACTCATGTATAGTGGGTTTAAACATATTATTAATTTTTAACATAACCATTATAATATTTATGATATCATATATGATTCAATTATAACTTTATTTTACTCGTTCTTTTGTAAATTCTATGTTAAAGAAGCGTTTTGGGTAAAATCGTTTCATTTATTGTACATGTTTCGAGTTTTTGTTCTTGATATTATAACATATATCCAAATTTACATAATTCCATAATGTAAAACATGATTTATATATAACATATATTCATCATAAAAATATATATGGTATATTGATAATTGGAATGAAATACACTGTTCATGGAGAGGTAGGTCGTACATACGCATGAACGTTGTTTTCGTTTCGTTATTCAATTGAGTAGAATTAATTAAATGAAACATATATGTACATAAATCTAGTATCATTATTATGTAATTTCTTTCAATATTATTTATTGTATATCCTTTATAATCAAACATGAATGGTTAATTATGGAAAATGAATATCATCGCGTTCGTGGAGACGGTAGTCCGTACGTACGCACGAGTGACAATATCATTATTTTGATATTAAAATCATATATAATTGGACAGTATATTATATATAAAAAATCATCATAATGTTTTATTTATTATGTATATCATTTATACTCATTATTATACCCATCCAAATGATGAAATGTTTGAATAGAAAACTACACCACGATGTGGACACGGTAAGCCGTACGTACGCACGTGTGTTGACTTTTTCATTAATATGATGGATAAGATAACTAATATGGTTGTAAAATATTTATAATAACATCGAATTATATATATGATACTGGAGTTATTATTTTATAATGGAAACAAAAAATAAGGAGGAAGTGGAAGATGAATGGAACTTGAATTAGGTGGTGATATATTTACCTCTTTTTTGGGTTCTTCCTTTTGATTTGGCCAAAAGGGCTCCATAGGTTGGCTTTCTAACTAAAGAAATTCCTATAGGTTGGCGTTTTGAGGTCTTGAATTATGATTTTTTTCTTTATGACATATTTATAATTAATATCCATTTCTAATCTATTTTCATGGATATACGGTGCCACCAATTTATTTTGATTATAGATTCTTGTTGATTAGATATTACTTATATAGTAATAATTCCATGTTTATTTCATGATTACCTCAATTATATGATTACCATGAAGTGTGTTTGATGTCACCCCTTATTATATTTCCATTTCATCATGTTATACGGAATAGTTTTACTCAGGAAATGAATAAAATGATAACATGTTACATAAATGATTTCAGAAATTTTGAAGGCTTATTATGGATTATGTACATTATGATATAGTGTAAATAGTTTCAATTAGTTCAAAAATAAATGGTATTTATTTTATTTTGTTTTCTAAAATTTCTATAATGAAATAAAAATAATTCTTTTAAATTTCGGTAATAATTTTATTTCTTTAGTTTATGTAATTATTTGGATACTTATATATGAGAATCAGTTGTTGGTATCAATGTAAGAATGTAAAGTATGTTTTTATGGAACTAGATATGGTAGTTCGGGTCCATGGAACCATTGGCGGTATTAGACAACCGTATTTAATATAGGGAAAATTTGGATTTTTATTGAGGATAATAAAAGGGTTGACATGTTATAGTTGATTAAAATTTCAAACGAATAGAATTGTTTTTAGAGAAAATGATTTATTATTATGGTTATAATGGATACATTATTTGGGGAATATGATAGGTTAACATTAGTGAAAACCCTAGAGTCCAATATAAGTGGTAATTCTATATATAGGATGACATCCATATGTTTATATAAAGGTGATGTTATGTGGTAATCTATGAAATTAAATCCAAATACTGTTACTAAATGTGTTTACAAGATCTGTAAAAGGTGATTCATGGGATAAAAACATCAAAATGGATGGATTGGGTAATTAATTGATAATAACGTATTACATTAAAAATAGGTATAACAACATACCACATTTTTTACTCCTATGTGATATGATATGGATAACCGCATTTTTTTATAAATTTAATTGATTTATTTAAGAATGATGTTATGAAATTTGGGTAGAAACCCAATTGAAAAATTACAATGTATAAACAATAATTGATGAAATAGAGTCATAACTTAAACTGAATGTATCATATGATAAAATAATTCAATTATAAGAGAAATAATAATCTGGTTTTGTTTATATTAATTTTTTTGGATATTATCAAATACATTATAATTTTAGATTTAGGCTGAAATAGAATCATGAATTTCATTATGATAATGGTATGTGTTTAGAAGTCATAATGTCTTATAAATGAATAATGGTGCATAAAAAATTGTAATAAATTTTAGTACATTCCTACTATGATCGGAATGGTGAGTGTCTAATTCAAAAAAATGGTAGTGAGGTTAACAACTTAACAAAATATAATTCATGACACTGTTAGTATATTTAATTATGGAAGAGATATTTATCTAATACATTTTGGTAAATTTAAAATGTTATGGAAGATTATATAAAATATATAAAGAATCCATGTCGTGAGAATGGAGGGATTTCAAATCAACCCTCTCATCTGATTTCATTTATGGTCATAGGAGTCGTGAGAATCCATGTCGTATATATCCTTTTATAGATGAAGACACATGGAGACAATTTTTTGAAAGTAGAAGAAAAGAATCATTGTTGGTAAGGGAAATGTAAACTTTTATAAGATTTCTTATATAAATGATCTTATTATTGTTTTGTTAATGATTACTTATTCTTAATCTACAACAAACAAGGAAAGCTCATCAAGAGATCCAATCTAAAAATGTATACCCTCATAGTTTATCTCGGGGAGGGTATGCATTATTGGAAGAACAAATGATGGCAGAAAAATTTCAACAACTAAGAGCTGAGTCTTCAAGCTCTGGAGAGGTGGCCCCTCCATCCCCTCCATCTAGACATGAGAAATAGAAAAGAGCTCGGAATGGAAAAAAAGGACAATATCTTTCGGAAGAATCGAGACTCTTAGTTGATAGGATTGTAAGATATCTATTTTATTTATTTAAGTTTACTATTTTCGTCATATATTTCCAATCATTATAGAAATGTTCAATTAATTATTACCGGACTCTCTTGAGGAGCAGAGTTCACATGGGACATTTACACCATCTGGGAGGGAAGATATTTTATCTGTGGCATTGGGAAAGCCCGAACATCTTGGTCGTGTAAGAGGATATCCGGCAGGTGTATCGGTAAGAAAAGTGTTGACACGTTCCTCAACTTCTAACGTTGAGGGAGTTTAAAAAAAATAGAATCCTTGGAGGATGAAGTCCATAATATTAATGCAACAATGCAGGACAAGATTAGAGCATTAGTGCAGTTTATGTTTGTAGACTTGCAAAGACAATTTCAGGGTGCAGCTCCCACTCCACCTCTCCCAGTAGCTCCCACTCCCCCACCTCAGCCTGCGGACCCCATTTTTGATCCTCCTCCTCCGCCGCAGCTACCTACTTATTGTGAGTTGTATGTTGATGATCCTCAACATCATATAGTTGCATATGGGATGGTATATTGTATAGGAGATACAGTTCATCATCAACAGTTAGAGGTAGAGAATCAGAGGGTCGATGTACAGGATATTATAGATAGATCAGCTCGGATACCATTACCTACAGATGAGGTGACGACAGTTGGACATAGTATCTGCCATTTTTTACTTTGGCCATCCAGACTTCTTCGACTAATTACCATAGAGGTATGGATGTTATATCTTTTATTTTATATTTTTATTAATTTTTTATCATTTCAAAACTAATATATTTTTCAATTTATTTTTACAGGAATACTTCAAAGGTAAAGAAATACTGTATAGACAACAACAAAGATAGATAGCTATGACATCAGATGCAGATACTAGCAGTCTTGACAAATTGTCAAGATATTCAAATTTTTTGGCTGATCATTATGACTTTACAATGGAAGCTCATGTCTGTGGACGTGAACTAAGTGTGGGTATTATGAAAACTGATATCATGGAGTTTGTCACTGGAGATAAGTTGGGCATCAACGTGGTGCAAATTTTTATCATGTAAGTCTTAACACCTTTTCCTTGCATTATATTTATTAAAAATGTATACTTATGTCTGCTTTGTATTAGGTATCTGTATAAAATTTGTGAGAGGAATGAGCTGACAGATGTATATGGATTCATGGACCCACAATTGATTTCCCCTGAAGCATGTGCATTGGATGAGGAACAAAGAATGCTTTATATTGCTGATAGATTTGAAAAGAATGTAATCACACAGTGTTGGATGATGCCTTTTTGTGAGAGATATGAAACACATCACTCTAAAAGAGTTAATTATCTTTTAACATAAAAACCCACTAACGTTAAATTTCCTTTTATCAGGGATCATTGGATGTTAGGGGTTTTTTTCCCTAGGGAGAAAACACTTTATTGGATATGCTCTCTCCATGATGATGTGCGAGAAAGTTTTAAGAATATATTGGAAACGTAAGTTTTAATTTCACAATAGTTTTATATATTATAATGAATTTTAAATTTACCCCATTCATATTATTTTCTAACAGGGCATGGGTCCACTTTCAAAAAAGCGCAAAGAAAAGGAATTTCAAGATCAAATATGTACATGCGAAGGTAAATATCCATTTATAATTTGTACATTTGGATTTATTACATAAAAATAATATATTGAATTTAAAATCATTCAAACAGAAATGACATGAGCAACAAGGAATCATCGAATGCGGATATTACATGTTAAGATTTATGTATGAAATAATAACAACTGGGACAGTTCTGAGTTTTGACCTGGTAAGATTTCATCTTTCTCATAATATTTCAATTTGATTTATTCATTATACACGTTGACTACTATCCTTTTCCTTTGTAGCTTTTTGATGACCCTCAACCCTTTACTCATGAAGATATCAAACACTTACAAGTGGAGTGGTCAAATTATTTTACAGGTTTGATTGACTTTTAGTTGTTTGTAATGTAAAATGTAATTTTGAATATTGTCAATGTAATTGTGTATTTCGTAGTAATTTAGGTTGGATTTAGTTTTTTTTTGAAGTTAACAGTGTAAATTTTGAATGTTATATAAGTGAATGTTTAATTTTTCTCTACTTCTTGTTTTGGTCTATTGTTGATGGTTTTTCTGGTCTAGATTTTGGTATGGGGGGAGAGGTTCCAAGGGGGTGGGTGGGTGTTTGGGGGGTGTCCAAGGGATATGGGAGGGGTGTCCAAGGTGTGTCTGGGGCTGTCCTAGGGGCCGGGGGGGGGTGTAAACGAGGGTGGGGGGTGTCCAAGGGGTGGGGGGTGTTCAAGGGATATGGGAGGGGTGTCCAAGGAGTCGGTTGGGTGTAAATGAGGGTGGGGGGGGGGGTGTCCAAGGGGTGGGGGGGGGGGGTGTCCAAGTGGTGGGGGGGGGGGTGTCCAAGGGATATAGGAGGGGTGTCCAAGGGGTGTTTGGGGCTGTCCAAGGGGATGGGGGGTTTCCAAGGGGTAGGGGGGGTTTCCAAGGGGTCGGGGGGTGTCCAGGGGGTGGGGGGGGGGGCTGTCCAAGGGGTGGGGGTGTCCAAGGGGTGGGGGGTGTCCAAGGGATATGGGAGGGGTGTCCAAGGGGTGTTTGGGGCTGTCCTAGTGTTAGGGGGGTGTAAATGAGGGTGGGGGGGCTGTCGAAGGCGTGGGGGTGTCCAAGGGGTGGGGGGTGTCCAAGGGATATGTGAGTGGTGTCCAAGGTTTCTGGGAGTTCTGTCCAAGGGGCCGGTTGGGTGTAAATGAGGGTGGGGGGGCTGTCCAAGGGGTGGGGGTGTCCAAGGGGTTGGGGGATGTCCAAGGGATATGGGAGGGGTGTCCAAGGGGTGTTTGGGGCTATCCAAGGTCTTGGGGGGTGTCCAGGGGTCGGGGGGGGGGGTGTCCAAGGGGTCTGGGAGGGCTGTCAAGGTGTGGGGGGGGGGGGGTGTCCAATGGGTGTTTGAGGCTGTACTAGGGGTCTTGGGGGTGTAAATGAGGGTGGGGGGGGACTTTCCAAGGGGTGGGGGTGTCCAAGGGGTGGGGGTGTCCAAGGGATATGGGAGGGGTGTCCAATGGGTGTTTGAGGCTGTACTAGGGGTCATGGGGGTGTAAATGAGGGTGGGGGGGCTGTCCAAGGGGTGGGGGTGTCCAAGGGATGTGGTGGGGCTTCAATGTGGTGGGGGAGGGCTGGCCAGGTTGTTAGGTGGGTATAGATGAGGGTGGGGTTCAGTTGGGGCTTGGGGGAGGGCTGGCATGGTTATTTTTGTTGTTTGGTTTCTGGTTGCTTTTTGGTGAGAGCAGTGCAATTATTTCAAAAAAAATATCCCTTTCACATCGGTTATTTTATAACCGACGTGGTAAATAAATCGGTAGGGGTTTATCACGTCGGTATTTTCGAGAACCGACGTGATAAACCATTCCCGGGCCTTTTATCACGTCGGTTCTTAATATAACCGACGTGCTAAAAGGCCTGGGAATCGATTTACCACGTCGGTTATTGGATAAACGACGTGCTAAAACATTTCCCAGGCCTTTTTATCACGTTGGTTATGTCATAACCGACGTGATAAACGATATCCCAGGAGTTTTATCACGTCGGTTTAGAAAATAACCGACGTGATAACCCCCCCCCCCCCCCCCCCGCGCATATTTATCACGTCGGTTATTAATGAACCGACGTGATAAACACCGTGATGTTAGGGATGTTACATCGGGTTTTAAATAACCAACGTAAAAAACGTTATTTATAACGTCATCTGTATTAACGTCGCCTAAAAACCGACGTAAATAATGAAAAATAACTGACGAAAAAAATGTTTTCTGTACTAGTGAGGTATAAATAACACTTATAATTAAAATATGTTGCTGGTTGAAGTAATAAAGGGTATATTTATTTTGTGAAATGTCAGTTCGATATTATTGATAGAATTGTAATTGATTATTAATTAAAGAAAAATATAATAAAATATTTTTTTTTTTATTTGTATAATATTCGGGGTAATGTTATATGTTGATTTCTAGGTGAAATTATGACTTACTAGTTGTAGATAAGTGTTAATAGATGTAAGAATTTATAACTTCAGTATGATTTATTTAAATAGATATTCATATGGTTTTTGGAATGGTATGTTATAGAGAATACATGTTATGGTGTAAAATACATGATTTTTTGATTATATGAATGGATAATATTTTTTGTTGAAAGATAATTAAAATAATATACCCTTATAGTGTAATGTATATGTCATATATGATGTTATATCATGAATAATGAAAACATTACCAATACCCTCTTCTATATTCATTAATGCTTAATTCTTAAAATTCGGCATATAGAATTTCTTTATGGTGGGTAAATGTTACACCTAGAGATCTTAATATAAGATTACTTTAAAATGCCAACATGTTTGAAAGATGGTTGCATCTGGAACACCAATCACAGTTGAAAGCATGATATATTTAGATAAAATATATATAGTTATGGATGAAATTCAAAAACTAGATATTAAAAAATAATGAATGAAACATAGTAATTGTTTTGTAAAATATTAATATTAATTAAATAATTCCTACAGTTAATGTGAATGAAATTCAAAAATACAGTAAAAAAACTATGAAAATAATATATTTTTGAAAATATATTTTTATAAAAGTAGTTTAATACTAATAAAAAACTAAATATATTTCTTTTATAATATAATTTATACAATGATAATATAAATAGTAGATTTTTAATAAATTAACTACAATCTGATAAGGAATAATAACTAATAAAAGTTATCATGTTAAAAAAATCAATCTTCAAATTTAAAAAATTTTCTACCATAAAACGGATTTTTAACATATTTACTTGGTAATATTTATATATTTAATTTAAATAGTGAACATAATTTTTTGATTAAAAATAACAATTTTCCCCTATGATGAATATATGGTAATTTTTAAAAAATGTGTTATAAATATGTAAATTTGAAAATCATTTTTCCATACAGAAGTAAATTTTAGTAGATAAAATGGAATATATATATTATATAAAGAATTATAAATTAGGTTACAATTTCTGTCATCTTTTTATTCATTGAAAAAATTATGATAAAATATTATTTACCATGGTAAAAGTAGATTATTTTTTTCTGTGAATTTATTTTTTCACAGTAATATAATTTTTATAAGAAAAAATTCTATTAACCCACTTTATCAAATTTATTTATCATAAATATTATTCACATAAAAAATATCATAAACACAATGTAATAATAATTAATAGGAAATTAGGATAAAAAATATAATATATAAAATAATATATTTCTATTAAAATAGGGTTCCAAATATCTTATGTTATAAAAAAAGATAAATTTTACATATATTGAAACTGAATTTGTGTTAAATGAATTCCAATTATATATATATATATATATTATTAATTTTTATTGAATTGTGATCTTATATTTTTAGTAATAAAATAATTACTATGGTTAATATTTAATCAATATTAATGAGGGTAATGGGTAAATTAGGTATCTCAATATTTTAATAATTAAAAGCCCACACACACCTCATATAAATAATTTATAGATATAAAATTAAATCCCATATGTTTCAAAATACATTTATCCACCTGACCCATCATTCTCTCATGAAATACCATTCTTATCAATTACCTAGTATTCCTTTCCCAATATAATTTTATTATTCCACTTATTAAAAGAGATCACATCCACCAACTTCATGCCACACATATAGATTTAAAATCCCATGAAACTCAACCCAAATGAATTATAATAAAAAATTAATTATTTTAATCCATAATCCTCAAAAAATGTTCCCGAACTCCTTTATTTCCAATGGGTACTTCATTAGATGATCAAAATTCTCAATGTATGTATTACCCACCATTTAACATTTATTCATTCTCCTTCCCATCCACCCTCATCAAATACCATTATAATAATATTTATATAATAAAATTTCAATAAATTTCAATAAATTTTATTAATTTTTTTTAATATTTATTTTGGAACCATTATTTATCCCCTCAAACTGTATCAATAAAATGAAAATGTTTCTGAAGAAAATTTACAGACAACCAACTATCTGAATGACATGTGTCTTCATCACAACCATTAATGGACAGTTATAAAAATGTGTTTAGAAAGAAAATAATAATTATTTGGGGTATTATAATTATAATTAATTATTTATGAATTCTATAATTAAAATCTAATATAAGAAATCAGTGTAATAGTTTCCATAAAAAACAAGCATAACAAGAGGAAAATATTTATATTAATAATATGTATTAATTTTTCATCCATTAAATATATTTTTAAATATATAAAATACATAAAATTTTAATATACCATATAAATAAACATTGAAAAAATCATTATTCCTGTGTTTTAATGATATTATCACCAAACTACCTCATAATCCTCCATTAGTCCTGGTAGCTTCATGTTTGGTTATGTTTTAACTCCTTTAAGAAAAATACTATGAATTTTTACCATTCATTAAAATGAAAATATATTTAATATTATAATGGTATATAAATAAGTGAATAATGTTTTATCTTCCATTTTAGTATAGATATATGAATATTTACCTAATTAACTAATAAATTGTCCTTCATTTATTATGATGCATTGAAACCTGATCTCTACTGTATTGAACCTATTTTATCATAACCAAAATAACCATGAAATGAAAAATTTTATTTAGAAAACAATATATGACACATATTCCTGTCAAATTAATTATAAATTAAGGAAAAAAATTAAAACAATATTTAAAACCAACTATATTTTATGAAATTAGGTAAAAAAGTCAATTATTAATTACACATTTAAGGAAAATATGTAAAAATATTAAATTACATATATTTATAGTATTATAAAAAATGATAATTATAAATTGTTAAATTTTTAATAAAATTACCATTAAATAGTTATTTTTAAATATTTTTAATGGTTATTAAATGTGAATTATGAATCTAGATAGTGGAAATGGTCTTCGTTTAAAGTTCATCTCTTTGTGACATGGTTGGTATTATTAATATAATTTAATATATGTTTTTAATATACTATATATTTGAGATATCATATAACTGATAACCTTTTAATCATGGTTTTAAGTTCAATTAAATGTGTAACCTTTTCTGGGATTTTAATTAATGATTTACTCAGGCCAAATTGTAAAGACCCGGAATTTCAAGGGAATGTTTTTCCTTAAATACATGGGAATTTCACGAGACCATGAAAAATGATGACTTGTGAATCCAAGGACCGGTGTTCCAAGAATAAATTACTGATGTTTTTTATATTTATTTTCACTAAACGTATGAGTGGGTTTTTATAACATTCTAAACGATTCTTGAAATTGAAATCTGAGGGCACCGTTGAACTCACAGCGCCGATATTCTCTTAAGAGGGATTTCACCTCGATGACATATGGCCGGGAATGAATGTTCGGTTTTGGGTTTTATGTGGGAATAATAAAATAAATTAAGTTCTTGTCTTAATTTATTTTTAGTTTCTTAAAACCTCTAAGAGGAGGTTGGAGGTGGGGGCCACCACACCTTAACCTCCCATGAGAGGTTATGGTGGTGGGGCCACCAGAGGTCTAAAACCACTCTTCATCCGGGGTTAACGTGGTGGGGACCACCTGAGACCACTTAAACTCTTGAAATCCCCTCAATAATGAATGGGGAGCCTCTTGATCTCCTCAACACGTATTGTGACAACCCTTACAATTATTTAATTGAACCCATTCAATTAATTAATTTAAACATTTTGAATTCTAGGCCAACAATTTAACAATATGTCATAATATATTATTTTTTTGGCCATTTTTCTTTTGGGTGGATCTTGAGAGAAAAATAACTCTCCAATAAAGCACACTTCTTCATCCAATGAATAATAATCTTCAAACAGGGAATAGGGGGAAGCGCCATCCTTGAAGAACCCTGACAACGCCATCCTAGACTAATTCATTCCTGAATACATCAAATCAGCATCCACCTCTCCACAACATAATCAATAAACAATGAAACCAATGTAGGGGTTTAAGCTTGGAAATGGTTGTATGTTCTTCATCTTCTGTAATGGTTTATAATTAGATGATTCTTGACATCTCCCTAACGCGAAGCGCGTGGGCCGATAAACACGGCCCGACACCTCCACTATCTTGGTGGATTTTGACGCTTAATGCAGCATGAGTCTGTGTTGCGCCTTACTCGTCAACAATGGTTGCGGATTGAAGGAGATTTCCTGAGGAATGCACGACTTCATCTGGAGAGAGAATCGGGCCACCCGAACTTGTCTGGTGACCCGCAAAAAGTTCACTGATGGTTGCTGCTACGATCATCACCACAAGGATGGTGGTGGCGCAATCGCACTGCCAGAGGAGAAGGTTGTGGCCGATGGACCTCAGTGGTCCAGCAGCGGCCTGTGCAATGCCGACCGAGAAGGAAGCCGGTGACACGAGCCGTCGAAACACCGGAAAAGGTGCAACACAACCTGCTCCATGCGGTTGACTGAAGGAGGGTCGTGGCCCCCTGACCGCGGTGGTGCAGCAGCTGCCGTCTCGAGCCCGGTCATGAAGAGGTCGGGTAGCCTGAGCAGCCAGGTCGCCAGAGAAGGCATGGCGCATCCGGTGCCGCACGAGAGTCGGTTGGCCGCTCTGCCAGCGGGGAGGAGCAGGACCCATTATGGGTCCCATGTACGTGGATCGGCGCAACCCAGTACTGGTTTTCATTCCACCTGAATGGCTATGTCATTCGTGTTACCAGGGGGCACGTAGCATCCCCCTTGCACGCGGCCATGTCAGAACCAGCACATGCTGCCGGCCCGAAACCAGCATGGGCCACCGGGTCAGACCCAGAGCAGGCATGACCTTCCTCGCGGTCCAGGCCCTCCCAGCAGACCGGGTCGGACCTGCGGACCGGGCCAGACCCTAGTTCAGACCTGTTTTGGCCTGTTTTCCCCTTTCCACGCATAACATAGGCTACAGGTGTCCGATTGACGAACTGTATACGGGAATGGAAATATTGGAGTGAGATGTTTCTTTTGTAATAAACCACTGAAGGTTTGGATGCATATGGGGTATGGGCAGGTTGGATTGAACCAAAATCCATGCAGAACCCCAGAACAGAAATGCCAATAACTCTCAGACTGGGAGTACGATTGACGCAACATCTTTCTCGCTGTGTTCCTTTTGACGATACAAATCTCTGGGATAACTCAAATTGGGACTAAGTGGAAGATTATGTATTGAATATTGGATTGAGGAGCAGGAACTCCTCAAATCATGCATGTTAGTGGAAACCCCGAGGCTAGCTGTGCATTGTTGACAGTTTCCAGATCATGTGTTGGTCTGAATGTTCTGATGACTATTCCTAAGTCATGTGTTGGTCCCATAGTTCTGAATTCTATTCCTAGATCATGTGTTGGTCCTATAGAATAGATGGTCTTATATCATCTGTTGGTCCGACATCTCTAGCGACTATTCCTGGATGATTTGTTGGTCTTACAGTTCTGACTTCTATTCCTCGATCATGTGTTGGTCCGACAGAACAACTGGTCCTGGATCATGTGTCGGTCTGACAGCTTAGATGATTCAGTGGCAACATCTTATCATCTCTATATCTCTACAAATTTTGTAAACCAGTGTGAGCTGAGTCCGTGACTTCTATGTTTTCCTCATAATTGAGATGGGTTACTTGATAACTTAGTAATATGTATGGTCATATACCTAAGTAATAAATATCCATTTATTTCATACACTGTGGTTTATATTTGGTGGATTTTGAGTAACCTAGGTGGTCTCAAGGTCCCCACTATGTATCTTTATACTCACCCCTACAAGGGATATGCCCGCACCTTGTTGTTTTGGATGCAGATGATGGACATTGCTGACTAAGGATGAGTGTACGAGGACTGGATGGTACCCGGAGGTGGACCTCATGATGAGTCGGTACCGGGAGGATATTGAATGATTAGGAGTGATGAAGAGGATATTTTTTCCTATCCTTCAGAGAGGATCCATGATGGACGATCCAGTAGCCCCTCTTCACCTTTCAGCTATTTTGTACTTTCCATTTCCTGGTACATTACTGTCCGGCTTGTATTTCCGGCCCCTTTAATTTTCATCACTTCTTTTGTATAGAGTTTTACTTTGTGTTTTGCTTCCAGATTACTCTGTTTTGGGTTTTTCTAGTTTATAAAGGAAATCCCTTCCCATATTTAGGGATTTACGCCTTTGGTGCAAGTCGCTAGCCCCTGGCCTATGGAAGGCGGGCTTGGGGTAGTCACAACACGGGCCCCAGGGGACGGGTCCTTACAAATTGGTATTAGAGTAGTCAGTTCTACAGCAGAACTTAGGACACTGATATTTCTTTCTGTGAAGACATAGTCTTAGAGTACTGAGTACGGTTTTTAGTTCAATAAGACCAGTGTTGGTGCGGCGGCTGACGTAGCCATACACCAGGACCGCGACTTCTGATTTCTGACTCAGTGCACGAAAACACTGATTGCGTGTGTGTTTTCAAAAGGTTTCTTTGTGATCTCTATGAGTAATCTAACCAGTAATAACTTACTGAACATGGTGCACCTGTATCATTTTAGGATTCCTCCACTTTGACAACTAGCCAAGGTTCATAGAGTTATACGAGATTATAGCCCACTGAGCGATGAGGCCTTAGTGCGAGGGCCCTATCACAGCGGAGGCACCCTCGGTACCACTACCTGTTGGGACATTGATGCCACAACCATAGCTGCAGAGAGTGCATGCCACCTGAGTGTGTTACAAGAGTTCCAACACCAAAGGCTACCTAGGTTCAGGGGTGAGATGGACACTCAGGCAGCTGAGGACTGGCGGGAGGCTGTGGTGAGAGTATTTTGACTATTAGAGACACTAGACGACCTTATGGTCATCCTTTCTGTGAGTCTTCTCTAGGAAGCAGCAAGAAGATGGTGGTTCCTGATGCTCCTGGTGAATGACAAGGTGACACTACTTTGGGAAGACTTCGAGGGTCTATTTCGGGAGGAGTTTTTCCAAGCACCCCTATGTGCAGTGCGGATAGAGGAGCTACTGCATCTACTACAGGGTAGCATGACGGTGGCACAGTAATCAGTAAGGTTCACTGACCTCTAAATCTACACTAAAAATATGGTACATGACCCATTATTTAGGGCTCGGACCATCGATCAAGGACTCAGGTGATAGATTAGGGTATCGATGATCTCCGTCATCATCCCAACATAGGCGATAGTGTTATAGAGAACCCTCCTAGTGGAGAGTTTCCTTGCGGAGAAGTCCCCAGTAGCGAGACCCACCACTAGTCGACATTAAGTGGAGTCTTCTGCAGCTGGATGTATACAGATGTCGCTGATGTCTTAGATAACTAGACCATCTGGTGGATGGCCTCAGGATATAGGTTCAGTTGTTTAGGAAACACAAGACAAAGCTAGTCATGCCAGGAGTGGGCAATGTTACACCTGCGATTAGTAGGGTCTGATGTCTTGTGACTGTTCGACACACCATTTAGTTGACCAGATGACAGTTGAGCGACCTTCCAGGAAGAGGCAAAGGTTTGATCAAAGTGGTCCGTAGTGAGAAGGCAGTCGTGTTAGATGAGCTGGTCGTGCAGCTAGCTGTGGATGTTGTTACGAGGTGTTACCACCACCACCACAACTAGGAGGTCCACCCCGACCACAAAAAGCTGGTGGACACGGGAGACCTCATCTCCAAGAAGTGGAGTCTTACGACCATAGAGCTCCGGGGTTGATTTGAGGTATGATCTATGTCTACCTCACCTAATATGCAGTTCTAAAAGACACAGGTTGCAGTCACTCTTTCATTGACACATACCTTGTTCGGATCTCGGAGATTCCGAAGGAGTTGTTAGTTCAATTCTTATGGATAGAGAATTTTATGAGAACTGATTCGACGATTACACACTGGATTCGGTAGTGAGAGCTTACTCTAGAAGACGAGAGCGTCGACTGGGTTCTCCTAGTAGTGACGTCGAGGCCTTACGACTTCATCTTGGGTATGGACTGGTTATCTACATTTCATGCTCAGATAGTATTTATTAGGAAGATGGTGTGGTGTGTTCACATGGATGGGACCCGTTTTACCTTCTCCTGTGACAATGGAGCCTTTTCTGCGCATGAAATTCTTTCTCGAAGGAGGGTACAACCGATCACTCCATAGTTAGCATGATTTATCCTCAGAGCTGTTGATGTGGATAGTCCGAGCTGTCCTGTAGTGGTGGACTAGTATGCGGATGTTTTCCTCGATGATGTCGGAGGTCCACCTCATCACAAATAGGTGGAATTATCAATTGAAATGTACCCAGGGATGGAATTGATATCTACACCAACATATCAGATGGCTCCCGTAGAGCATTGAGAGCTATGGGTTCAGCTAGAGGACTTGCATGGGAAGGTATTCATGCAGACCAGTGCTTCTACCTAGGAAACCCTGATTCTGTTCACCATGAATGTAGATGAGAGCTAGCAGATTTTTGTCAAATACTATCACCTGAACCAAGTGTCCATGAAGTAAAATTACCCACTCCCATGGATTGATGACCTCTTTGATCAGCTAAAGGGAGCACGGTGGTTCTCAATGATAAACATTAGATCAGGCTATCACCAGCATAGTGTTCAAGATGAGGTTGTGCAGAAGACGAATTTCAGATGTCGGTATGACCACTATGAGTTTTGGTTTATGCCTTTCGGCATAAGTAGCACTCCAGTAGTGGCCCTGGGAGTCATGAATAGGATCTTCTTGCCGTACGTCGATCGTTTTGTCGTAGTCTTCATCGATGACATTCTGATATACTCGACCACTGAGGAGGAGCATGCCTACCATTTATAGGTAGTACTGGACACACTCTGAGAGACCCATATTTATGGTATGCTCTTGAAGTGACAGTTTTGGATTCAAGAGGTTCACTTCATGGAAATTGTCATCTCGGAGGCTAGGGTTGTCAGGTATCCAGCGAAGATTGAAGAGGTACTTACATGGGATCCACCTAGGAGTGTGAAAGAGGTGAGTACTTTACTGGGTTTGGCTGGATACTATTGAAGGTTCATACTAAAAATATCCATAGTTTCGGTACCACTATCAGCCTTGATATAGAAGGGGAAACCCTTCGTGTGGTCAGAGAGATGCTAGCAGAACATCCAGGAGCTGAGGCAGTGGCTGACTAGTGCCCCCATTGTGAGGCTTCTAGAGGAAAGAGTAGGGTATGTAGTCTATTGAGACTCATCAGGGACCAGACTCGGGTGTGTCCTGATGTAGGAGTGTGCAATGATCATGTATGGTTCTCAGCAACCGATACAACATGAGAAAAACTATGCAACCCTTGACATGGAGTTAGAGTCAGTGGTTTGTTCCATTAAGATGTGGAGACACTACCTGAAGGGTGAGCATTTTACCATATACTATTATCACAAGAGTCTCTGGTATATGTTCTCTAATATGTACTTGAACCTGAGACAACAACGATGGATTGAGTTACTCTATGACTACAACTGTGAGATTGTCTATACCTCTGGAAAGTAGAACATTATTACAGATGCACTCAATAGGAGGTCTAGTATATAGCTGCTAGGTGAGGCGAAAGAGTAGCTGGCTGCCTTACATATATCATTTGTAGATAGATATGGATCATATTTCGTAAAGTCTCTTGCAGTCACTCCTCCACTTCTTTAATGAGTTAGGTAGGCACAGTATGGAGATGCTGACTGTGAGACGTAATGTGCTTAGATTTCCACAATCCAGGAACCTGATGGATTTTTTTAAAGTGGGGATAATGTCATTATATTCAGTGTACGTACCTTGGTACTATTATAACTTTAGAAGGATGTGTCTAGGAAGTTACACACATCCCCTATAGCTGTACATCCAGGTGTGGCAATGATTTTTTAGGACCTCAGACGAAAGCACTGGTGGCCAGGTATGAGGAAGGCGGTAGAGGATTTTGTCTCTCGATCCCTCACTTTTCATCAAGTGAAGTCAGAGCACCAGATACCAGAAGGCTTGGTACAACCATTTGAGGTCCCAAAGTTGAAGTGGTATGGGATATCCATGGTCTTTTTGATGGGTCTTCCATATACATCCAAGGGACACAACTGAATTTGGGTAATCATCAACCGACTCACCAAGTCATCCCAAATACTACCGATCAGAGATATGGGCTCAGTAGTGAGATTGGGACGCCTCTACGTGTAACGAATAGTGTGGCTACATGGAGTACATTCTTCTATTGTCACTGATAGTGATCCATACTTTACTTCACGACAATGGAAGGGGTTGTAGGAGGATTTTGGGATACAACTACATCTGAGCACCACCTTCCATCTTTAGATAGACGACTAGATTGAGAGGATGATTCAGACTCTCTAGGACATGCTACGTGCTTATGTACTTGACTTCAGTTGCAGCTGGTAGGATCAATTACCTTTGGTGGATTTCTCCTACAACAACAGTTATTACTCCACCATATATATGACACCCTTTGAGGCGTTATACAGGTGACCTTGTAGATCACCATTGTGCTGGACAGACCCTAGGAAGTCATCACCGGTGGGACCATAGATGGTACAATCTACCACTGAGAATGTGTAGATAATCCAGGATTGGATGAAGACTACACAGAGCAGGCATATGTTGTATGTTGACAGGAGACTGAGACCTCTGGAGTTCATAGATGGCGACCACGTCTTTCTATGGGTCTCACCACAATGAGGTCTACTGATATTTGGCCAGGGCAGCAAGTTATCTATGAGGTTAATCGGAACATTCTAGGTCCTCAATAGAGTTGGTGAGGTGGAATACTGCTTAGCTCTTTCAACTGAGTTGCACTGGGTACACGATGTCTTCCACATATCACAGCTGAGGAGATATGTGTATGACCCTTCCCACATCATCAACCATGAAGATATGGATGTCGACGATGGGGAAACATTTTCGGTTGTTCCAGTGGAGATTTAGAATCGACATGAGTAGGTTCTACATGGATGGTTGATACCTCTAGTGCGCGTTCGCTGGAAGCACGAGAACCTCAAGGAGAGAAGATGGGAGTGGGAGGCACAGATGCATCCTCAGTACTCCCACTTGTTCCCTTTGTTCGAGTTGTAGCTTATAGGGATGTAAAACCCTGAGGTGGGGAGAATGTAACGACCATGAATTTCAGTGGAATTTTTATTCATAAATACATGGATATTTTAAAAGACTGAAAAAACTGACGGTACATGATTCTAAGGCGTGGTGTTCCCAGAGTCAATTTATGATGTTTTGTTCAGGTACATTTAGTAAACGTATGATCGAGTTCTTATAACATTAGAACCGGTGCTTAGAATTGAAATCTAATGGTATCGTTGAACTCTTTGTGTCAATATTTCCTTATGAAGACTTTCACCTCGACGTAAGATGTTCGGTAATGAATGTTAGCTTTTGGTTTTACGTGGGAATAATAAAACAAATTAGGTGCCCGTCTTAATTTATTTTTATTTGGTTAAATCTCCTAAGATGAGGATGGATGTGGGGGCCACCAGACCTTAACCTACAATGAGAGGTTATGGTGGTGGGGCCCACCAGAGGTCTAAAACTCCTCTTCATGTGGGGTTAATGTGGTGGGGACCACCTGATTCCACTTAAACTATTGAACTCCCCACATTAATGATGGGGGATCCAATTAATATCCTATACAATTATGGTGTGATCCCTCACAATTAATTAATTGAACACATTCAATTAATTAATTTAAACCTTTTGAATTATATGCCAATAATATAATATGATGTCATAATCTATTGTTTTGTTGGGAATTTTTCTTTTTGGTGGTGCTTGGGAAAAATGAACTCTCCAACGAAGAAAAGTTATTCTACCAGTGAAGAATGATCTTCAACTGGGACAAGGGGAAGCACCGTCCTTGAAGAATGCTGACGCTGCCATCCTCAGCTTCTTCTTTAATGACAACATTGAATCGACGTTTTCCTCTCCGCAAAAAACATCAAAGAAACACGAAACCAAGTAGGGGTTAAAGCATGCTAATTATTTTTTTTATTCATCTTCCATCATGGTCTAGAATTTGAATACTCTTGATATCACCCTAACGCGGAGGGCACGGGCCGAAAAAACATGTCCTAAACCCTGCGCATTCATTGTGGATTTTGACACTCAACTTGGTATGATTCCGGGTTGAGAATTACTCGTAAAAAATGGTTGCATATCGAAAGAGATGACCCGATGAATGCACGACTTCTTTCAGAGTGAGAATCGGGCGACCGTTACTTTTCTGGTGATCCGTGGAAATTTTGCTGATGGTTGGTGTGACGATCATCAACGCTTGGACAGCGGCGGCGCAACCACGCTGCCAGAGGAGAATGCTGCAGTGGATGGGATGCATTAGTTAAGCGGTGGTCGGTGCAAGGACAACCACAAAGGATGCCAATGACCTGATCTGTCGGGACGCGGTAGAAGGAGAAACACAACCGGTACCACATGGTGGACCGAAGGAGGGTGGCAACCCCCTGGCCATGGTAATGCAGCAGCAGCCGTCTTGAGGCTGACCGCAAAGAGGTCTGACGACCCGAGCCGCCGCGTCGCCGGAGGGGACATGACACATCTGGCGCCACACGGGATTTGGCTGGCCACTCGGCCATCTGAGAGGACTGGGTCACACCGTGGGTCCCGCGTGACGTGGACTGGTGCCACCTGGCACTAGTATTCCTTCCACCCAAACGGCTATGTCGTTCGGCTTACTAGGTGAGCCTGGCTTCCCCCTGGATGCGGCCAGGGTGGACCCAATGCGGGTCTGGCCTCTAGCGCATGACGGGATGCCCTCACGTTCTAGGCCACCCTCATGGGTGGGGCCATCCCTGCGGACCAGTTCGGACCCCCGGACCGGGTCAGACCCTAGTCTGGAGCCATTTTGGCCTATTTTCACATTTTCACCCATAATATGGGTCATGAGTATCCGATTGACGAACTTCCTATGGAGACAGAAAGCATGGAGAGAGAAGGTTTTTTTACATAACTAACTCAAGGTTTGGATGTAGTTGTTGTATGGTCAGGTTGGATTGAACCTAAATCCAACTGGGCCCTCGGAATGAAAATGCTAATAACTCTCAGACCGAGTGTCCGATTGACACACATTTTGTCGCGTTGCATTCCTTTTAATGATATTAAACTTTCGGATAAATCAAGATGGGACTATGAGGAAGTATATGTATCGAAACATGGATTGAGAAGTAGAACCTCTCAGAATCAATCATGTTATTGGAAACCCTGAGGCTGGATGTGCATTATTGACTTTTCCCGAATCATGTTTTGGTCCGACAATTATGATAACTGTTAATGGATCATGTGTTGGTCCAATAGTTCTAACTTCTATTCCAAGTTCATGTGTTGGTTTGATAGAATAACAGGTTCTGGATAATGTGTTGGTATGACTACTCTAACGAAAGTTCATGGATCCTGTATTGTTACGATAGTTCGGACATCTGTTTCTGGATCATTTATTGTCCAACAGAATAGCTGGTCCTGGATCATGTGTTGGTCCGACAACTTTGATGTTTCAATGGATACATATGATCATATCTATCTCTCTAAAGAAGTTGTATACCTATTTGAGCTGAGTCAGTGAATTATGTGTTTTACTCACAATTGAGATGGGTTACTTGATAACTTAGGTATATGTATGGACATACACCTATGTAATGCAAATCCGTTGATTTCATACTCCATGGTTTATTCTTTGTGAATTTTTAGAGACCTAAGTGGTCACAGGGTTCCTACTGAGTATCATTGTACTCTCCCCTGCATGGGATATGCCTGCACCTCGTTGTGTTGGATGCAGACGGCAGACAACGCTGACTGAGGCTGAGTGTACGAGGACTGGACGACACCCGGAGGTGAACCTCACGACGAGTCGATACCCGAGGAGATTGACGAACGATGAATGATGAGGAGATTATATGTACCTACCCATGAGGTAGGATCTGTGGTGGATGATCCAGGAGCAGCTCTTCACCTTTCAACTATTTTTTACATTCAGTTTCATTGTACTTTACAGTCGGGCTTGTATTTTCGGCCCCGTTACTTTTCATCATTTCTTTTGTATACAATTTTAAATAGATTTTGGCTTCCAACATAATATTATTAGTGTGTTTCTAGTTTATAAAGGCAATTCCTTTCGAGTTTTAGGTATTTACGGCTTTGGGGCTAGTCTCCTGCTCCTGGCATATGGAAGGCATGCTTGGGGTAGCCACGAGACGGGCCACGGGGGATGGGTCGTGACACAAATTTTTTTTCATAGTATCAAATTGGATTCTTTGAGACATGTAATATTTTATGAAACATATCTTCTATGTATGGAATTTGATATATTTAGTATCAAATTATTTTTCTATACATTATTTATTTTTAAATATGGGTAAAACTACTCCTAATAATTTTCTTTTCTATAAATGTCTTTTGACTCAAGTGTTACCACATGCGTAAGTGTTTTATTCAATAAAAATTATTTATATTAATATATTTGATTATATTATTTTTTATCCTATAATTATTAACATTTTATCTATGTTAAAATAATTTAATTAATTTATTTCCTTATAGATTATGTTTCTCATATGTTATATTCACAACTCAAATATCCATTCATTGATTGATTATGTTTAATTTCCAAAAAATAATTTCTATAACATGGTTATCACACACATTAATTTTTAATTTTTAATTTTTTAATTACATTTTGATAATTAATTTTTTATAAAACTTATTGTTTTTTTATACTTCTAATATATTTATTTAAAATTGGAATGATGAAAATAATAAAAAAATATTCTCTCATTTTCTCATTTTTTATATTCCTCTCACCATTTCTATAAGATAAATATTTTTTATTTTCCTATGGAAAAAGTTTTAATTATTGTAAAATTAATTTTTCCTAATGAAATAGTATTCACATTTTAAAAAATTTAATTTCATAGAATCATGTATGTTTTTTTGGATCAGTGATTGATTTTTTCTAAATGGCAATTTTTTATTCAACATCAATTATATTTTCATTTTTTAAATGATTTCATATAATGGGATTAATGGTTCATCATAGGTATATAATATGATTTTGGTCACTTTTCCCATGGTATTAGAAAATTCAATTCTTTTGATACTATTAAGAATATTCTTTGGTTAGAGTGTTTTGCATTTATATGAACGGACTTATATGTTTC
This sequence comes from Viscum album, assembly GCA_963277665.1. Taxonomy (NCBI): domain Eukaryota; kingdom Viridiplantae; phylum Streptophyta; class Magnoliopsida; order Santalales; family Viscaceae; genus Viscum; species Viscum album. The sequence continues at coordinate 1,468,850,399 of OY728163.1, read as the reverse complement.
ATTATTGCACCCGCATTATATTTTCATAAAACTATCCTTATTCATTATATTTATGGGGAATGAACAAGTTATTCCATTATTGACTTATCCATATAGTAAATTCTCTATCAGGTGTCACATCATATTATACATAATTTAAATATAATGATGTTCACCCATAAAGAATGTTATTCTGATGGAATGATGAAAATTATTCATATTCCATCTATTATTATTATAGTATGGATGAATATTAAAAATTGATAATAAATTTTTCGACCATCCATCTTATTTCTATAAATGGGTTAGGACCTTGTAATCCATTATATTGATATGTTGGGAATAATTATAATTTATAAGGATTGTTGGATACTGCTGTAAGTTTATAATGTATTAATCCTCAATACCATTCATAATATGTATAACCATGTTTTATTTAGTATGTGTTCTTTAGGTAAAGGTATCAAAATTATTGTTGAAAATTATTGTAAATGCATTTTACATAAATATTTAATGGGTGGATCTTAGAATTATAATTCCCCATGATTCATTGATAAATCTCATCCCAATATTTTGTACATGTAATCACATGTTATGAGGAATATTTTTAGACATGATTATCCTAACATGATAGCATGTTTTTATATTTTTTTTGGATATTTTGAATAAATTTCATGGATTATGAATTTTCATATATATTTGAATAAAATCTTATTAGATTGAGATGAAATAATTTGTTATATTTTATTATCGTAATTTTCTAATTTTATATATCAAAAAGGAATTTGAAATGTACCCAATGTAATTTTATATTTATATAATAAAATTTGGAAATAGTTATATTAGGAAGTATATAGTTTCGATTGAAGGAATTTTGAATTTTATATGTTTATGGAAACCGATTATAAAGTATAGGTGCATGAAATAACATTTTAAATTTTTGTTGGGGTTGTTTCCCATAATTTATTTAGTATATTAACTAAATCATTTTTATTAAAACTATATTGTTTTGTATAAGTTCATTACATAAATTGGTTTTCTGTGGGGACATTTTTTGAAAATATTTTTCCTGTTTTCCTTATTTTAATTTTTTGGGGACTATTTTAAATAAACATGGTGACTGTTTAAACCAAGAAGTAACATAGATGATTTCCATTGAGTTAAAACACGGTGGATCATGTATCACAAATCATGAGAAAATGGATTTCAATAGCTATCAAAATGTGGTTATGTGACTAAACATGAATGATAATTAGAAGTTGAAAATAATAAATTGTACCTTCTATTTAATGGAAAAATCTTCATGAATTATTCTATTTTTGAAAACCTATTCATCATATTTATATAATATTGTGACATCTAATTTCTCATGATTTTTATTCATCATATCTATTTAATAAACATGTGATGTTATTTGATTATTGTCATAGTGGTATATAGGAAGACACTCTTGTGGGGTTTCCAACATTGTATTATTACTCACCACATTCCCATTACATTTTATGTATATATAGATCCTTTCATCCAAGATACCTGAAATGAGAATGTCTCTTATATAACTTTTAGTGGCCTCTTAGGTCACTACCACATATTATAGAGGTGGATCATGGATTTATTTGAATATTGGTTTATATTTATTCCACCATTGGGACACGATCATTACATAACTTGAGTATCAATATTAATTTTACGTTATTACAATGTTACACAGATATTGTTCATTGAATAATTTTATATTTACGGCCTTTGATACAATTATTATTGTGGGGATTGTTTCAAGAATCATTATTATAGATGTATTTGGTTTTATTTATTTCTGACCAATCATGTTTTTGAGTGTGTGTATGTTATTTAATATGGTTAAATTTTTCCCATTATAGTATTTTATTTAAACCATTCACACTTATTTCCAAATTTGGTATTTTTGGAATGTCTTGTATTATCACTAGCACATTTGACCTATAACAGGAAATTTAGTTGGACAAGGATATTACAATGAGTATATTTGGGAGTTCTCATGGGAATAAGAGAACCAAAACAAATACTAGTTCACACACTAGTTTAATTAGTGTCATCATTAATGGATGAGTGGACTTTATAATGGGGAGAGTGAAACAACCCATGTTTTATAGTTATCCGAATATAATTTTTACTCTAATATTTTCAGGGAGTCTCAGGGAGTTAGAATAGTTTTTTGGGTTCCATGTGGACCTAATATTAATATATTAAAAATATTACATACATAAATCATGAGAATATAAAATTAATGTGATAATAAATCATCCTAATTAATGGGGTCTCATAATGGGTCAATAATACTACACAATAGTCTAAAATTTTGGGTTTACCATAGTGATAACATATATGTATGTTTTTATTTGGTTTGGTAATGATGAATGGTCAATATAAGATGTTTTAATTTAAAATTCATAATTTAATAAATATAATTTTTTTAAATATTTGACTAATATTACCTATATACAAACATCATCATAAATTATATCGAAGGAAAACTATAGAAACCTATATATTTTAGGGATAGAACCCATGGTGGAATCCATGGTAAATATAGAATCATGGGTATATGAATTACATAGTGAAGATCATCAATGATGGAATGAAAAGAGAACACACTTTTACCCAAACATTAATACATTATTGAGGTAGGTAAGTCAATTTATTTTGAGATTGTATTACAGGTTTTTAATATCATTATGTTTTAAAATGACCCTTATAAGAATATTATTTGGTATAGAAAAATAATTACCATGTCAGTTTCTTCATTTCAATGAAATATAAATCTAGAATATATTTCGAATTAGATAATATATTTGTTTCCATGATTCGTTTATTTACTTTTGTGAATAATATTTATATTGATCATGAAATTATTTTTGTAACTATAATTTATGATTAATATATTTTCCCCTTTCGGTGTCCTTAATTGTTTCATTGTTAATCATTTTGGAGTGTGAATTGATCATTTCAATGGATCATTTCATTTCACAATTGAACATTTCAATCATTGTTTTTTTTTTCAATTTACCATGGTGGATTGAATCATGGTAGAGGAATGATGAGAATGATAAAATTTGAGAATGATAATGAAATATTTTTCTTAACAACTCATATGAATTCATGATTGATGAAACTTAATGGAAAATGAAATTGTTCCTAATTTAGAATGACTAACATGCATAATATATCCTTTTAAAATGAATGTATGTTGTCCAACATAGTGTTTTAGGTTATCCAATAACAATCATACTGAGCCAGAAGAAAAATTTAGTGATTGAGGAATAATTCAACTTCAAAAAAAATAACGACCACATAGTGTATAGTTTAGATGAGTTGACATTATGTAATATAATGTTCTATGGATCTAGGGATTCTTAAAGAATAAAATAACACGTGTTTGTGTGGAGGATTGACATGTTTTGTGTCCATAGATGTGTTAAATCATGTAAAGGGAGTACACATGTAAGTATTCTTAGGTATCCCACATTCCATGTATGACAATGAAAATTATTGTGTACCACATAGAAGAAAATGACATGGGTAGTGTAATGTGTCACATCACAGGACCCCACCATACATCCAATGAGACCACTTTTAGATTTTTAGTTGATTAATTATTCAATCCATCTTAGCTGTCAGTGCAAGTACATGTGGTTGGCTTAAAATTCATATTGTGTACTCATGGGATACACTATATACATCCTTTTCCTCACACTAGAGACATCGGTTGACCTCCTAAAAATGGATTACCACAATTTAAATAAAATTTTAATCTCTGATCCCATTATATAAGGAACAATATCATAATGAATAATTATACTATGTGATCTTTTCTTTCCAAGATGATCTTGAATAGGGTTAGATATCCGCTCACATGGCCAGAGGCCACAATTCATTATGGATGGTTCCTATTTCAATTTATATGTCTTATAACCTAAATCCATGGGTTTTCACTCCCCTATAATACATTAGGTATAAATTCATGTAGCCATCTATTGAAAATGTATTGATCGAATATATTTGGATTTAATTCCATTATTTGATCTAACATCAATGATATGTGTAGAGAAATAACATATTATTGGGGTTTCTGATGGAACAGATTAACATAAACTGTTAGTTAATTTTGATCATTATTCTAGATGTATAGTCTATGGCTATACATTATGGTGGAGTACCCCTATGAAAATATTTGGGCCCAAAATATTTACCCCCATGTTTATGGTGTCTATAAAACACTCTAAACATTAAACTTTACGATCTAGTCATTTCAGGGTGACCTATTTGGTATTTATATACCGATGCCTAAATAAGAACGTCCCACCAAAGTTATATCTTATGAAGATGATATACTATATAATGGAGATACATGTGGACATAGAGTGGGATGTACCTAGGGGTTATCGTTGTCTGTGGTAGTGAGAATGTACTACATCATTAGAGTTCATATTCTAGGTTATAATATCTATTGTTATCCAGTTAGACCCTTTATTTGGATTTGGGACTGTATATTCCCCCATTTATTGATGGCTATTTTTTTCAGAATGTCCTATTTGATTTTTATGGTAGTCATGGAATTTACAATTACAGTTAATTTTTATTCATTAAAAGAGTATTCATGGTTAGATAAGGGTGAATGATTATAGATATATTAGTATATAGTCACTCATATTTCTCAAATACTCCTAATTATTTACATTATCTACCCCATGGGATTATATACGTTTACATTCGGTGGAAAACATGGATTAAAACATGCTGGGAGGACCTCGAGGGGTCAATTCATGTTCGATGTAGTGTGGGGAAATGCAGAGAAATTCTCATTAAATAAAAATTCCAGTGGTGAAAAGGTGCATTATACGGTTCCATTGGGTACCTAGTTGACCCTCCAAGAAAACTTGTATACTCTCTAGAAAATTGGATAATAAGATCCTACAAAATTCTTAATTAATTTCACCACACTATAGAAACTCCAAATCAATAAACCTTTAACGAAAATTCTATCATCCTATAAAAAAATACACAATTTCTTCTTCATAATACATAATTTACATCCAAATATCAAAATATTGCTTCCCTACTTTAATTAAAATATGTGACTAAACCCATGATTCCATCACATAATATTCCTTCACGGTCTAAATTTTATATATCAATTATTTCAATGAGAATATATATTATTACATAACAATAATATAATTAACCTATTTCATAAATGAAATGAAATGTTCAAAATAATTTTAATTAATCTCTTATTATAAAATTTTCAATGGGTAGTAGATCATATATACCATTAAACTTTTTTATACTATGATAATTTACTCAAATTTGTTACAACATATTCCCAACCTATAGGTATTAAGTGTAACAATTCAATGTAATAGAAATCACCTTCCAATGTAATTCACACCGTTGTAAATTATCATCTGGTAATATTTAGTTTGTTAAGTAAATAAATAAAAATCATTTTTATATCCATTTATAAATACAATACCAAAAATACATGCACAATTTAGCGAACATACTTTTTTTATTTTATATATTTGATTTTACTTCAAAAAATGATCAATTGGAGTATCTATATTATTTATGAACTCATTTTAATTTTACCAATTCATAAATTCTTTTATATGGACTTATTAATATAGAATTTACACCTATTTATTATCTATATTATTTAAAATCATATAAATTATCTATGTATACTTTTTTTTAATAATTATAGTATTCTATCTTCATTATCCCATAGATAAATTAATATAAATTTATAAAAACTAAAACATAAACATTCCTTCATCATTTTTAAAAATTATTTCATGAAATATTAAAATAATGTACAAAAGATTGAAATTGAGATAATTGTTTTCTAAAATTACATGACACAAAAGAGAAATTATTCTTCAAAGAATGAAAATTTAATAAAATAAAATATAAAAAACAACGAAATATAGATATATGTGTTTTTTATGAAGAATACTTATGTCTATAAATAGTAGACCAATTTCCTTATTTTGTGTTCAGTAATAATGACACTATAAATTTTGAATAGAAAAATTTATGAATAAGGAACTCATAAAAAATGTTTATGCTAAGATAACCATTATTTTTTACTATTCATAAATATAGAAAATAATATAAAATTTAATAGTACCCCAGTGTTCTGTATGGGACTATAGAAAATTGTCTATCTCAATTTGGATGATAAATAAAATAGACTCCCAATAGACAATTATGCTATTATTGATTCATATATAATGTGATGGGTAGTTTGGTATATAAAATTAATTTTCCCATGACAACATGGTTATAATAATAATATATTTTATGATTTATAACAACTTATTTGGGATACATATAAATAAAAATGATAAATTCTATGGGTTTTCACTTCCATTATACCTAATGCTATTATTGATTCCCTGTTATATATGATATAATTTTCTATTATAACACCATGTTTTAAATTATATTAATTTATTATTCCTTATAATAATGTTTTAATGGTGACAAGATGGTTTTAAAGTTTTCCCAAATATTTAATCTATGATGTATAAAAGTTATGCATTTTATGTTTATATCAAATAAAATATACAAATTTTTGAACAATATAGATAGGTAGGATCAAATTTTTTTGGTTATTGTGATTTTATTGATAGTGTAATATATTTATTTATTGGTGTAAAAAATTGATATTCTATTTTATGGTCATTCTAGGAATTATTTTATGATTATATGTATATGATTATAAATTTATACCCAAGTAGAATGTTTTCAATTTTAAAAATAGATTTTAAATGATTGATATTATGTTATTATAGTTAATATATATTCGGAATTGAATAGATTAATGAGATAAATATGGACTGTGAAATACTTATTCTAATAATGTTTTATTTTCATAATCTTTTTTTGGAAATTATTTCTTTTTTATTTCGATATTCCTTTTATCATATAATGGATATTGTGATTTCAATATGTACAATTCTTATAGTTGATAGTTCCGCCAAGATAGTGTGAAATATTTAGATTTATATATCTATATATTATATGTTATTATGAAAATGAACATTCTATAAAGAGCATTGGTATTATTAATAAGTGGATGCAATTATAAAAAATCATGATGATTTTCAAAATTTCCAATATGAAATATTTTTATATTTTTTTAAATATTGTTCATGGAGTCAATGAAATTTCAAAAAATTAACATTAGGAAACTGGGTTGGAGATATAGAAGAATGAGTTCTGGGATAATATTTTTTTGAAATTTTAGTATCATGAAATGTGTAAGTTTAATAGCATAAAATAAAAAAGTGACTATAATAAGGGTTTTGTTGATAATTAGATTTCTATTTAGATATGTTTATCTCCTCATCAATTGTTTTTTACCCTAATAAGGGAATTTTTTTCAGGATGTGGACTTTATGTGGTGTTGAAAAATCATTGATGACTTCATGAGGATTTTTGTGAATTTTTTCTTTTCATATAGATGTTGAAGTTAACTGCTTGTTTTTAAAAGGATAAACATTTGTAAGAAATTTAGATGATTCCATATTTCTATTTATATTATATTTCATTAAAATTAAATTTTTTAAATTGGTGAGTCACATTAAATATTTTATAGCTTGAGAGGATTGGTGAGAACAACCTATTAATTCTTTCATAAGAACTTATGTTTAAGGATAAGTGTACTCTCTATAGTTTATTCCTCAGAATGATGTAAAATATATTGTAATCAACAAATGTGATAGTTTCTTAAATGGTATAAAATTTCTATGTAGGTATATATGGATTTATTAAGATGCATATGTTGAATCCTATGAGTAATGAGTCTCATTGAATGTGCATGTATAAAGTGACATGATTTTCAAGAGTTCGGCTCCGAATTTTGTATTTAGTTTAGAGATTCTCTAGATTTATTATATTTCATGAGTAAATATATTTCAATTGAAACTATATGTAACATCATGGTTGTGTATTTATTTTGGTTAATTTTTATTTTTAATCAATATATGTTTATTGGTTATTGTACTGGGATGTACATTGTCTCATCAGATGAAGATATCATTCCTTCCCTTAGAATATCAAAAGAGTGTTTCTATTTTAATATAGATTACAATTTTAATTTTTTATATATATATTCCCCATTTTTTTAATGTTATGTTTAATTTATTGAATATATCAAATTAAATTTAAAATATGAAAAGTTTTTTATCTTGTTTTTTATGTTTTGTAAATTATTTTTTCATATGAGCATTTTCTTTATTATTATTTTTTATCTGATCAAGCATGATTGTTGGTAATAAAATATGACATTTTAAATAATGTCTTCTATTTATAAAATAGTATTTTCATTAATTTTTTGTCCAATATCAATATATTGTGTAGGGGTTAGAAACCTGTTCTATTTGGTGTTAATATGTGTGGGGTCATTATTTCTCATTTATATATTGTTTTTCAATATTTTTATAGTGAAATATAAATTATTGATTTTTTTCACAAGGAATAAATACATAGGGTAATTTCATAGTGGTCATGTTTTTCTGTTGTATTTATTATATGGATATTGTATATTTATCATCATTGGGAAATTAAAATGAGTGATAATTTCATCACATTTTAGAGAATATTATAGGTATATGTTAGTCCACTTAGATTATTATCTTTCATAAATAATTTTCTTATTATTATCTCTGTATAATCAAGGAGATGATTTTTTTTAGAGTTTACTAATTACTATTCTTTAACTATTATTATCATAATTGTTTGTTTTTTTGGTTTTGAAAAACCGACTTGTAATTATTTGAGTAAATATTAGATGGAAGTTAACTTTTATTGGTTTTATGGAATCCATGTATTTAGGTTAGGTAATAAATAAATTTATGTTATAGGTTAGTTAGTGCATATATATTTAATCATTATTATCTAATAATGTTTAGGTATTAAATGATATAGTTATTTCCAGTCTCTAGGTGGAGTGACATATATACTCGTATCATAAGCGATTATTTGATATATTGAAAATGTGTTTATTCCATGAAATGGTATGGAGATATATATTGAATTAATTTACTTTTGAATCCTTAATATGGAAATGTAATGCCCCAACCCTAGAAGCCCAGAGTCGGTGCATTATTACATATCATTAGCATGATCACAAAAGATCAAGTCACAGAAGAACGATTAGTTTAGTAGCCTTGGAAGTACTAGATACATTCATAAGGATTACATTACATTATAAAAGGGAAAACTACAACAACATTGTTTCAATATAAAACATTGATATCCCATACACTATTTCTGTAGGTCAGTCATAATATACTTCTTCGCATCCTAGGAAAAATAAAACATAGAAAATATTTGAGGTAATATGATCAATAAGGATAAAAATATAGCAGAAACTTTCATAACTAAGCGTAAACATTTAAGGAAATGTATAGAAAAAAAACAAAATCCATTTCAACATAAACATCATCATAATATGGAAAATATAATTCAAAATAATTCATTTTACTTACTCATGTAGATATTCTATTAGTCGAATAATCACATGAAATTTCAATAGTCACTTTCATAATGATGTAATGCATAATGTCCGACATTCATAACCACATAGTCAAGGCCTTGTTCAAAGACTACAAATAAGATTTTTTCAAGGCCTTGTGCCAAGAAACTAGATTTTCTCACGAGACTTACCGATGCATCGAGGAGCTTAGCAGGCTCCACCCATCACATACTAAGTCCAATGCCTTTTTCACATGAAAAGGATTAGACATCATAAACATTTTTATTAAAACTATCATACTAAATGTCAAATATTTATCCATAAACCATAAATGGTATAAAAATACCACATCCACAGTAAAACATATCACAAAAACTTCATTATAATATGGATGTTTTAATCATAATAAATCAACTTCAAATAATCTTACAATACATCAAAGGATGTGGACATAGATGAAATAAAAGCATTTTTTGAGAAATATATATTTCTATATTGAAATCATTTAAAAGTAAAATAATTATATATGAAAACATTTATATTTGAAAGTATTCTTATAAGCTTTTAAGGTATGCTTCGATTATGTTATAACATAGAAAAATAGCTTCACCTGTCGTATAAGTTTAAAAAAACATTCTTACCTTAATTTTTTCAAAATAGTTATAAAGTATATTATTTGGAAAATAATATAAATATTCCATTCAAAACATATAATTTCATATAAGGGTATAAATGATATCATATAAGAACTTCGAATATTGACTTTTTAATGATATTTTAGTAGAATCATCATTTTTGTTGTTAAAGGATTCGTTTTCATTTATATATTTAGTTACGTAAGACATTGTTTTTATGGATAGAGTGTATTTGATTCATATCTATAATGATAATAAGTTCTTTAAAAATTCTGTTTAATCATCACAAGAAAGTTATTCTTGAATTATTACGATGGGGAAATAATATCATTGCATTCTTGGTGACGGTAATCCATACGTACACATGAGTGACAATATCAATTTTTTAATTTAAATCATAATTAAATGGATGGTATATTATATATACATAATCACTAACATGTTATATCTTTTATTTACATCAATTATTTTTCATTATTATACTCATCTAAATAATAATGTAGTGAATAACAACTACACTATGACGAGGAGACGGTAAGCCGTACGTACCAACGTATTGTGACATGTTATTAATAGGATCAATAACATAAGGAATATGGTTGTAAAATTTTTATAATAAAATCACAGTATTTATAAGATAATCGAGCTTTTATTTTATAATGGAAACAACAATGAACAAGGAAGTGGAAAATGAAAATAACTTGTAAGAGGTGGTGAGATATTTAACTCTTCTTCGGGTTCTTCCTTTTAATATATCGAAAGGGATCAATAGGTTGGATATATAATCAAAATAAGGCCTCTAAGATGAAGGGAATATATTTGGGAGGATATTTATGTAGGGTTTGGCCGAGCCAAATGTCTTTTAAGGTGTGAATTTTAGAGAAGGGGAAGTGCCCTTTTATAAGAGGTGTGTAGGGAACCTTATGAATAGATTGAAATATTATTTTATTATAAAATAATGTTCGGTTTCTAATGGATCAAAAAATAATTATTTAAAGGATTAGGTAGGTATGGCTAGAAAAACACTGAACCAATAGGTTTTAGATAGTTATGGTTCACTATATTAACCTTATATTTTAGATTTAACTCTTAGTTAAATAGTTTGTCATTTACAATGTCGCATTGTGTTTTTATATTATATAGTTAATAAACATACTAAAAACTTCCAAGAGAACCCCACATGGTTCTTGAATGACATATATAATAGAATTTAATCCCTTTGGACAAGACTTATATTTTTAAGAATAGAATATTAACTAATAATATAATATTTTTTTTAGAAACTCTTTTATATCAATTTTGACACTATTTTGTGTTTTGTATTTTTTTTGAAATTTATAACAGCAATATTACTTAAGAAAATTAATTTAATCAACCATAACATGTCATATTAACCTATCATATTAGTTTAATTCATAAAAAGTCTCAAATTAAATTTATTTGGGTATTTATAATATCAATTATTGTAACATTTCTTTAATTAGGTTATTACTGTATCATCATTGTGTCATAAATAAATTTTATTATTTACTTTATAAAAATTATAAATAAAATAAAATTATTTAATAAATGTTTTTAGATTTATAATTAATTTTTATTGTAGAATTTATGTTATGTATAGTCCTATATTAAAAATTGTTTTGTTATTAAACTTTGTGTATAGAACTTTTTACTCTCCATTGAAATAAATATTAACAAAAGTCCTAATCGAATCCAAGTGGACCTAGAGGATTATATTTTATTCCTTAGGTTGTTTTTGGTCTAATTAAACTTTTCCAATAGAATTATGACATTTGTTAGGGTAATAATAATATCATTTTTACTCTTAAGTAGCCTATTAACTTTTAACAGTGGTAAATAAAAGTAAGAAGTTACTATTCACAAAAAAATTATTTTCATCTTATTGAACCAGATTTTACATACTGATATCAACCGTGTCTCATGGATAATTGAAATTCAATTTTCAAATTCGGTAAAATTATGTTTTATGTAAATTTTCAAATGCTCGTAGGTGGTGGGTAAAAGACAGTAAAAAGGTCAAAAAAAATTATATATCTTAAATTATTATAAACTAACTAAAATTAATTACATTGAACTTATATAGGTATTATGTATCTATTTTGACCTAAAATAATATTAAATAAAATAAAAAATTATTAAAATTAAAATTCGGTTTTAATCAATAACTCATTGTTTCTCACTATTCATCAAAAAATGAAAGTATTTTAAAAAATACAAAAAATTCACCCTATGGTAATTTTGATATTCCGAATCTAAAAATGAAGTCCATTTTGAAATATAAAATTTATAATATTTCATAATGTGGGTATTACTATTCAAAATGGCTAGTTTGATTGGTTCTGGTGTGTTAGAACTCAAAGTTGCATATAACACATGCTATTGTATTATTCAAAGAGAAGCATATCATTGAGTATTGGGGTGTTACATTATTCCTATCTTCAAATAAGTTCTTTCTCAAAATTTATTTAATATTACTTCATAAAACGAATCGGGTGGTTCTTCATCATTAATTCCTCAGGATCCCATTTTCCATCTTCCATCTTATGGTTTCTCCATAGATTTTTTAACAGATGAGTTGTCTTGTTTCACAGCACTTGTTATCTTGTATCAAGAACCTTGAAAAACTCTTTGCATTAAGATAGATCGGGTTCCAATTCCAATTCCACATTGGTGAGTACATGAATTGGGACATGCATTTATTTTTTAAATAGTGATACGTGGAACACATCGTGAACTATGGAGAGACTTGGCGGAATTTACAAATGGTAATATTCAACCCCAATTCATTATATAATTTCTAATGGTCCGATTTAATAGGGACTTTATTTTCCCATCATACCAGAATGTATAACACCCTTCCATAGAGATACCTTCATGAAAATATGATCTCCTACCTAAAATTCCAAATCCTTCCATCGGTTATCAACATAGATCTTCTTCATAATTTGTGTTATTTTGATGTGGGATTGGATAAAATTCACATATTCAATAGATTCCTCAAATAGATATGGTCTTACGGGATTGGTTTCACCAACATCATCCCAACATGTTGGTGTGCGACTTCTCTTTCCACCAAACACTTCATCTAGTTCCATCTGAATACATGAATAGAAGATATTGTTATAGGAAAATTCTACCATAGGTAAATATTTATCCCACGTACCTTTAATGTCAAGTGAACATGATCTCAACATGTCTTCTATCATTTTAATAGTCTATTCTGATTTCCAATCAGTTTGGGGGTGGTGGGCAGTACTCAAAAAAGTTCAGTATCCGGGGCTTTCTGAATACTTATCTAGAATCATGATGTAAAACGTGGATCACTATCAGAAAAAATCGATAGGGGTACTCCATGAAGTCTCAAAACTTCATTAATATATTGTATTTATAGACATTCAAGTGGTAAATATTCCCTTATAGAAATACAATGTGTTGACATGGTAATATGATCAACAATGACCCATATAGCATCGTTCCTTATTGGAGCCTTTGGTAGCCCTATGTCAAATTCCATCATGATATCATCCCATTTCCATTTGGTTATGGGAAGAGGGTTCAAGACTCTTAAAGGTTGTTGCCTTCCAAATTTCACTTGTTGACAAACCATACATCTTGACACAAAATCAGCAATCTCTTTATTCATGTTGTCCCACAAAAATTTTTACTTAAAATCATTATAAATTTTGGTTCTCCCTAGGTGTATAGAGAAATTGGACCTATGAGAATCATCCAAAAATATTCTTTTTAGATCAGGTATATCGGGAACACAAAGTCTATACCCAAATTTCAAAATTACATCTTCAAATATGAAGTCTCTCAATCTCCCATCATTCATATCTTTAATATTCTTTTGAAACTCTTCAACACCGGTCTGAGAACTCTTTATCCTTTCGAGTAAAGATGGTTTGGAAACCATTTGAATGAGTATTGATGTTTTACCTTCCATGTTGATTCCCATATCCATATTTACTAGATCAATGTATTTAGGATCCTTTTCTACTCTCATCTTGTTCAAAACTCCATGATCCTTTCTACTCAAAGAATCTTCCACCTTATTTGCCTTCCCCGGGTGGTAGTGTATCGTTCAATTATAATCCTTGTGTAGTTTATGCCATCTCCTTTTCCTCATGTTGAGTTCTTATTGTGAGGAAATATACTTCAAACTCTTATGATCAGTATAAATCTAACATTTTTCACCATATAGATAGTGTCTCCAAATCATCAATGCAAAGATTACAGTTGCTAAATCAATATCATGAGTAAGATTGTCTTTATCATGAATTTTTAGCTATCGTGATGCATAGAAAATAACATTATCATTCTGTATAATGACACAACCCAGTCCATTTTTGACGAATCACTATAAATAACAAACCCATCATTCCCTGATGGTAGATTGATGATAGGAGCATTGAATAATCTACACTTATATTCATCAAAATATTATTTACACACATTTTTCCAAAAAATATTTAACCCCTTTACGTGTGAGCTTTGTTAATGGGTTAGACAACCAGGAAAAATTTGGGACGAAAATTCGATAATAACCTCCTAAACCAATAAAAATGCATACCTTAGTTATAATCATTGGTGGTGGAAATTCATAGATTTCAGTGGTCTTATGAGGATCAACAGATATGCCATACTTAGAGACAATAAGGCCAAGAAAAGAAATATCTTGAATTCAAAATTCACACCTTCTAAAAATATCATATAATTGATGTCTTCTTAGAGTGTTTAAAAAAATACGCATGTAATTTTCATGATCTTCATAGCATTTTTATTATACCAAGATATCATCAATAAATACCACAATAAATAATAAAGATATTCCTTGAAATCTATATTCATTAGATTCATGAATATAGAGGGTGTATTAGTCAATCCCAAAAGGCATTACTGTAAACTTGTAATTCCCGTACCTGGTTCGAAATGATATTTTTGGAATGACTTCCTTCTTCACACAAAAATAATGATATCCAAATAAATGGTCACTCTTTTAAATGTGTTGAGCTCTGTGAATTTGGTGAAATAAATCATCAATGCGAGGTAGGGGATACTCGTTCTTTATTGTTACAACATTGATCATCCTGTAGTCAATACACAACCTCATAGATCCATATTTCTTGTTAACAAAAAGTATTAGGGCTCCCCATGTAGATACACTAGGGTGAATAAATCCCTTATTACCCAATTTCTCTAGTTGTTTATTTAGTTCCACTAATTTCACAATGGCCATTCTATAATGGGTATTCAATATTGGCCTTCAATTAAGAATTAAATCAATGGAAAACTCAATTTCTCTTTCTTAAGGATGTCTGGGTAAATTTTCTAGAAACAAATCACATATTATTTCACAATATGTTAGTCATCTATTTGAACATTACTTTTCTCACCCACAGTTATTTCATTCTCTTCCTCCCCAATAATTTAATTTATTTGAGCTACTGTGGTGGATATAGATATGAATTACGTGGTGATGATTCTGCTCTAAAGATACGGTGTTCTTTATCATCGTCATAAAAAATACTAACCTATTTCTTCTTATAATAAATATTTTCATCATGGTCTGAAATCCAATCAATAACAAGTATTATATCAAATTCAATCATGTGCATGATGATGAGGTCAGTAGATAAAGAAAAATTGTATTCCCTAATGTGGATAGATTCACAAAACATTGTTGCAATGAAACTTCCCTTAGGAATTTTGACTGAAAACTCCCTTGTTAAATCAAATTGTAAATATCTAATTTTAATAGCAATCTAGGATGATATGAAACAATGTGATGATCTAGAATCAAATAAAGAATAGGCTAATGTTAATGAAACCATTAAATTACCTGCCACTACGTCTTTTAGAGCATTAACCTCAGTAGTAGTGATATTATAATCTTGGTCTTGGTCCCTTGGCCTTTTTGGAGGAATGTTCCTCTAATTCTTAGGAAATTCATTTTAATAATGCCCTATTTCTCTACAATTGTAGCATTCAACCTCGACAACCTCTTTCATCCCCTTGTAATCACGAGCTTTGTGGCCTTTTCAACACAATTGTAACAGGCTCCCATTCCCTTCACGAAAGTACTAGGGTGTTTCTTCAGACATTTACAATAGGATGGATATTAAAGTTTTCCCTTATTACCCTTATTTACATTTCCATAGTGTTTATAATCTCTCTTATTCTCTTTCATTGATTTATAGTCTTAAGACATAGAGAATTCTTTTTCTATCTGAATAGCACATGAGACAATGTCTTCGTATGATGAGAAGGATTGTGAGACTAATTCTTGAGGTAAAATGGAATTAATCCATCAATGAAATGATAAATCATACTTCTTGGGTTACATATATAATCTGTATCATGCCTTACAAACCTTTTAAAGTAAGCTTCATACTTTGCAAAATTATAATCCTCTTTTTGCCTGAGACATAGAATTTGTCTTTCCATATCAGTTTGATGGTCATGAGGAATGTATTTTCCTAAGAAAATCTCTTTAAACTCTACCCATTACATATTTTATATTTAATAATCTTCCTTTTTGTTTTTAATCAATGACCACCACTGATCAGCGTCTCCAGTGAGACTGTAATCTAACATGACAACTTTTTCCATTTCACTACTCCCCAAGGTGTAGGATATTTTCTCTATGGAATTTATTATTTTCTTCGCTACTAGTGTATATATACCCCCATTGAACATTGGTGGTTGTTACCTCATGAATCTGTCTATCATTGATCCTCCAAGATGAGAATCAGGGTGCTCCATATAGGTATGGTTATTATTCCGAACCTGAGTGAGTTGTCCCAGTATGGTGATTAGATGGTCAGCACCGGTTTCATCACCAGATCAACTATAATTATCATCAGTTGTTGGTAAATTTATATATGGAGTGTGTGCATTGATATGATTTCAATTCCTTCCATTAGGTTCCATTTCTAAACAATGGCGTAAACTAGATTAGTTTATGAATCGAAATAAATAATTAAAAAACATGTAAAATACATAACATAAATTGAACAATTTATGGATATAATAAATGATCATAAAAAATGTTTTCCTTGAAGAATTATATACTCATAAACCCTTCATAATTTTTTATAATGAAAATTAGAATTATCCTAAGAATATCCCCTGGGAGTGTCTTAACCAAGAGTGCAGCAAGGCCCGTTGTCATGCCCCAATTCCTGTTCGAGAGTAGCTCAAATCGATGTTTTTGGGTTTTACACCTAGGTACATCTGTGCAAGAGCTACCTCTACATTCAAATATCCAGATATGGATTTATTTCATGAAAACTCACAAAATCTCTACAATACTGAAATTGTAGGTTGTTCTTCTACACGCATCCTCAAAGTCTATCTTAGGGCTATTTGGTATAATCAGAGTTTATCTTAACACAGTTTGCAATGTTTGTACTAAACATCCTCTAATACCAACTATAATGCCTCGAACCTAGAAGCCCAGAGTTGGTGAATTATAATTTATCATTGATATGATCACAAAAGACCATGTCTCGAAAGAACGATTAGTTTAGTATCCTTAGTAGTACTAGATACATTCATAAGGCTTAAATTACATCATAAAATATAAAACTACAACAACATTGTTTCTTGAGACAACACCTAGATCCCATAGAATATACCTTGAGGTCCTTCATTATAAACCCCTTCACATCCATGGAATAATAAAACATAGAAATGGTTGAGCTCATATGTTTAGTAAGGATAACAATATAGTGGAAAATTTCATAAATAAGAATAAATATTTAAGTTAATGTATAGAACTAAAACAAAATCATTTTAACATAAAATTTATTATAATACTGAAAATATAAATGAAAATAATTCCATTTACTTACTCACATGGATATTCTACTAGTCGAATAATCACATGAAATATCAATAGCCACATTCATAATAATGGAATGCATAATGTGAGGCTTTCATAACCACATAGTCAAGGCCTTCTACCATGACTACAAATAAGAGTTTATCAAAGCCTTGTACCAAGACACTAGTTTGTCTCATGAGACATATTGATGCAACCAGGAGCTATAGAGGGCTCCACCCATCACATACTATGTCCAATGCATTCTTAATATGAAAACGATTAAACATCAAAACCATTCGTATTAAAACGAGCAAACGAAATGTAAATACATTATCCACAAAACATGAATGGTATAAAAATAACACATCCAATTTCAAACATATAAAAACCCGTTAATAAAATATGGTTGTTTTGTATCATAATAAATCAACTACAAATAATCTTCCAATCTATCAATGGATGCTGATAGAGAAGAAATAAAAGCAATTTTTGAGAAATATATCTTTCTGTTCTAAAATAATTTAAAATTCATTTAATTATAAAATAAAAAAATTATATTTGAAAATATTATTATAATCTCTTAGGGTATTCTTCAACTATGTTATAACAGTGGAAAATATCCACACCCACCGTATAAGTTAAAAAAACATGCATACCTTAATTTTGTCGAAATGGTCATAAAGTACCTAGATTGGAAAAGGATAGAAAGATTCCTTTGAAATTGTATAAGGACAAATAAGGGTATAAATGGATTTAAACCATAGTCTAGTAAGTAGTAAAAATGTTTTGGAATACATTTTTAGGAAAACACAAATTTGGATGATAAAGAGCTCCCAGTAGATAATTACAAATAAACAACCTCGGATAATGAAGGGATTGTGAAATTTACCTTTATATTGTACTTTTTCTTGGTTGAGGGTTGGTTAAACTATTGTATAATGGTAAAATAATTGTTAATAAATTATAAAATAACCATATAAATTAATATGATAACATATATGATCTTTCAATTTTGATTTTTTAATGATATTTTAGTAGTATCATCATTTTAGATGTTAACTGATTCATTTTCCTTTATATGCTTAGAAATTTAAGCCATGATTGTAATGGATAAAGTGTATTTGATTCTAATCCAGAATGATATTATGTTGTTTAAATATTATTTTTAATATTCACATGAAAATTATTCTTGAATGATTATGATGGGGAATGAAATCTCATCGCGTTCGTGGAGACGGTAATCCGTACGTACGCACGAGCGACAATATCATTCGTTTGTAATTAAAAGCATTAGTAAATGGATGATATATAATATATAAAAAGTCATTAACATTATATATATATTATTTAATTCAATTATACATAATTATTATACCCATACAAATAATAATATATTGAATAACAACTACACCACGACGTGGACACGGTAATCCATATGTACGCATGTATGGTGACATGTTATTCATAAGATGAATAACATAATGAATATGGTTGTAAAATTTTTATAATAAAATCACAGTATATAGTAGATACTGAAGTTATTATTTTATAACAGAAACACCAATGAAATAAGAAGTGGAAGAAGATAATAACTTAATAGAGGTGGTGAGATATTTACCTCTTTTATGGGTTCTTCCTTTGGATTTGATAAAAAAGGATCCTTAGGTTGGATTTAGAATCAAAATATGGCCTCTAGGATGAAGGGAGGATAGTTGGGAGGATATTTTTGTAGGGGTGGATTGAGCCAAATGGCTTCAAAGGTGTGAATTTGAGAGATGGGGTAGTGCCCTTTTATAACAGGGGTGAAAGGCACCTTATGAAAAGATTGAAATATAATTTTATAATAAAATAATTTTCTGTTTCAAATGGCTCCACAATGAATTATATAAAGTATAAGATTGGGATGTGTCAAAAACCACTCATCCAATGGGTTTTAGACTGGGTTGGGTCACCATATTAACATTATCTTTTAGATTTAACTCTTATTTATATAATTTGATATTTACAATGTCTCTTTGTATTTTTACATTATATGATTAATAAACATATTATAAACTTCAAAGAGAACCCCAAGTTGGCCATTAATGACATAAATACCAAATAATAATATAATATTTGTTTTAAAAACTCTTTTATGTCAATTCTGAAACAATTTATTATTTTGTTTTTTCCTAAATTCATAATAGAATTATTACTTTCAACAAAAAACATTTTATAGACCCTAACATGTCATATTAACCTAGAAAATTAGTGGAATTCATAAAAAATCTCAAATTAAATTTATTTGGTTATTTATAATCTCAATTATTTTAAGATTTTATTAAATAGTTAATTACTGTATCGTTATTGTGTCATAAAGAAATTTAATTATTCAATGTCTAAAAATTATAAATAAAGTACCATTATGTAGGAAATATTTTTATCTTTCTAATGAATATTTATATTTGAATTTTTCTGTTTTGTAACCCTATATTAAAAGTTGTTTAGTTATTAAACATTTAATTTAAAACTTTTAACACTTATTTGAATTAAAAAAATAATAAATGTCCTAGTCTAATACAAGTGGACCTGAAGTATCATATTTTATTATTAGTGTTGTTTTTGGTCGAGTTAAAATTATCCAATAGAATTAGAGAATGTGTTAGGCTAATAATAATATCATTTCTAGATTAATTACTTCATTTACTTTTAACATATGGTAAATAAATGAAAAAAGTCACTATTCAACAAAAATTATATTTATCATATTGTACAACATTTTACTTATGAATATCAACTGTGTCTCTCAGATTTTTGAAATTTAACTCATAGAATCATAATAAATTATGTTTTATGAAAATGTGCAAATGCTACTAGGAGGTGGGTAAAAGACGGTAAAAAGTTCAATAAATTTTTTAAATATCTAAAATTATTATAAACTGACTCCAATGAATTACATTGAAGTTATATATGTATTATGTATCTATTTTTACATAAAAATAAATTTAAATAAAATAAATAAATATTTAAATATAAAGTCGGTTTTAAACAATAACTCAGTGTTTTTCACTATTCATCAATAATTAAAAGGTTTCTGCAAAATACAAAAAATTCACCCTAAGCTAATTTCGATATTTCTAATCCAAAAATGAAGTCCATTTTGACTGATAAAATTTATAATATTTTAAAAAATGGGTATTACTATTTCTAATGGCTAGTTTGATTGGTTGTGGTATGCTAGAACTCGAAGTTGCGTACAACACATGCTAAAGTATTATTAAAAGTGAAGAATATCATGGAAGCTTGGGGTGTTATAGGAAATATGTTTGTCATGATAATAATGGTTCAATAATAAATTTGGTTGATGAAGTTTGTTTTTAATTTTTCTCATTATTTGGATGTCTCACCATTAAAAAATATCATTGTTACCAGGAAATTTTAATGTATTTTATCATTTCATGAAATTTGGAAATAAAAATGACTAGTAATATTTTTAAAATCTTATAGTACGATAAATTTATGTTTGGAACAACATTAACCAGTTGAAATAACATTAATGTTATTTGGAAACCATGTTATTATTTTTCACATTTTCATATATAATTAATTTATAAAATAATTTTTTTATTATATTTTTCCCTCCTTTATTGACATTAAAATAAAAAATATACTGTTCAATATCTATCTGGTTACATAGGTGATACACATTGGTAATATATATTTTATATATTAATGGAGCACATATTGATGTAGTTCTTGCATAATAGACAAATTTAATTGGATGTGGTGTCCTTTAATAGAAAATATAGAATGTACGTTCATGTTTTGGGTTTCTAAGAACATATATTGTTATAAAAAATTGATACTTGTTATTTATTTATATTTTCATCATGAAATAACGGTTCTTTATAACTATTAAATGGTTTTTTAATATTCATTTTATGATTCGATGTATTTTTTTGTCATTACTTTCATGTAATGCTCTTAAATTTAGGGTGGAATAGTAAAATGGACTTATCTTCATGAATATAGGAAATGTTTTTGGGTTGTTATGAAATGATTCTATTATTCTTATATGGGTCAATATATTTTCCTTTTATTGTTATCTATATGATTTTTTTAAATGCCTTCATGGGTAATTATTTATTTGTGTTTTGCTATGATTTGTGAAAGGGGATAATCAAGAGAGAGGTCTTGTTGAATAATTTTATATTTATGTTGATAAAGAAAAAATTTTGATGGTATCATTGTATAAATTGAAATATTACTGATATTTATTGATTTAATTTAACATTATTTGTGTATGATAAATCATATTTATGGTATTTTCATTTTGTTTAGTTGATATAAATGAATTTTCATCACACTTCATGATTTAATGCTTAAATGAGGTGGAATGGAATACAATATTATTTGATAGAGTGGAATATGATTATCACATAACATTCTTGTTATTTTTTTCAAACAAACCATTTTTTGTAATTTTTAATTATTGTTTTTTTATTTATATTAATTATTATATGATATATTATAGATTAAAAATTTATTAACGATGTGGTTAAACCATGTAATTTTTTTCTTATTATTACTGTTTTATATACAAATACTTGTTATATTGTGATATTATAATGTGGAGATGAGGATATGGTGCATAACAATGTTTGGGGGTGAATTATAAATTAAATACAATGTTTATGTGGATTTAGATTAATTTTGAAGTATATGTATGGTTTTTTTGGTGAAATTATATGGTTGTGTTTTTGTTATATAGTACCGAGTTTATTATAAGATAAAGATTATGAAAACGGTTTGTGGAATCATAGTTGGAGTAAAAATATGATAAATAAAGAATGTGGTTATTTACTAATTAGTTGTTTAATTTATTAATGGCTATATATTTTTCATGATAGAGTGATTTTTTATTTTTATTACATTTTAAAAGAATATTTTATAGTGTTTTGAAACCACATATACCTACTAATTTGTGAAATATTGATATCTTTCATAATATATATATATATTTCTAAATTTATAATATTTCCATTTATAATTAATGACATTATTAGTTGTCTTCCAGTGAATTGTCACATATATTATTTCATTAATTTTTATTGTAAAATTTATATATATTAGTTTTGGATTACTTTTATTAAATTTTTGATATTGGTTAGATGAAAATTTACATATTTTATATAATCTATTAATTTTGGTAGATGTATTGAAGATTTTATTGTGTGTTTTTGTTTATATATTGTTTGATATGTAGTTTATGGTTCTCAATAAGGATTAGTAAAAATTAATCTTTTATAATTAATAATGATGTAAGTGACTGTATACTACACATAGATGTTTATTATAATATTTAAATTCATATATTCATTTATTTATTTTTAATTATAAATATTATCAAATTTTTATTCAATTGTTTTTATTTTATGATAAATGTGATTTTATCCAAAAGTTATCTTACCGAGTCAACCAATGTTTCCACCCCATATAGTTATGTGTTGTGTTTAATTTTCATGTTAATGTGATAGTTTTTTGGTGATGTGATTTGGATAAATTTTTTTGGGGTCTTGTAGATTACTTTAATTCACATAATTACTAATAATATATGTATATTTTAATTATAGTATTATATGTTGATAATTTTTAATGTTTGGATTAAGGGATATGTTTATTAATTTAAATCATTGACTTTTATTGGTTTTTGAAATTAATATCATAGTTAATTATATGGTTTATACTTGCCATATTATTAGTGCACACTCTATGTGTTAGCCACTAACACATTTTTTTTGGATTTATAGTTAGTGTATAGACAAAAACCAAAAATTTTCACTTATTAAGTTAATGAATTAGAATTCAATGGATGGTATAATTTTTTTTGAAAATGGTTAATATTAATGTCAATGAAATGGTTGGGATATGAGTTATAAAATTTGATAGTTAAACCTCATATGTTAATAAAAAACACTTTTTTAAAATTCAATATAAATTTATTTTTTTTTACCATAAAAACATATCTTTGTGCATAAGATACATGAGGAAAACACTATTGAGATGTGAGGGGTAAAGATTTCAATCATGGTAGAATACAAGGTATAACTATAAGAGTGATATTTTTAAAATTTAATGTCAATAGGGGGTGACTAAGTGTATGTATATTTTCTACTGTTAATTAATTTACATGTGTAATTTGTGTTTTTTTTCATTCACCATATTCATTTCATTATCTCTTCCAGAAATTATAATTATATTGAGCCTTATTTTACTATTTGTTATATTTTTCATTTATTTAGTGATTTATTTTTAATATTATAATATTTGGTTCCTACCTAGGACTATTCAAATCTTGATGGATTTGATCATGATTAGATGACGAAAAAAATATTTATGTCGGTGACATTGAAGTTGGGGGATTAATTTTTTCATATTTCAGATATTGAAAAGTTGTTTAGATATTATTGTAGAGAGGTAATTATTGATCATGGTGATTTAATAAATTTAATATAGTGTGGTATTTATTTGGGAATTTAGTTTGGTTAGTTGGTTCTGAATTAATAAAATATATTTCAGGAGTGTATTAACTTGTGAAAAAATTATCACACTTGCGTATAACATGATGGATTGTGTTTTTCTCCCATAAAATGATGTTACCCCACTCAAAGTGTTGTATATGGTTGGTAGTTAGAAAAATATTACACCATATGATCTTTTCCAATTTTCAAGGGGAATGGGAAAAAAGTTGAGCATTCATAACTCAAAAAATTGAAGTGAATATCATATAAAAACCTATATCAAATATATATCTCTAGTAAATAAATAACTTGTAATAGTGGTAGTATATATTTAATAAACTAAACTGTATTGAATTTAAGAATGTGAAACTAAATAAAAATATATACCGTTAAATAAGGTAAAGTAAAAAAAATAAATTAATAATGACATTATGACTCTGGGTACTAGGAGGTACATCCACACTATATGTCCTCCTAGATCTACATGTAACCTAAATAGGATCTATTGATATAATTATCATACATGAACAAATATGTGTTAATAATCATATGCTAAAAATTATAATTTATGTTTACATCTACACATACCATAGTGGTAATTGAGGATCATTAACATATTAGAGAAGAAAAAATATACACATGATAGGATATTCTTTCCATGTATGATTCTCTAAAAAATATTTATTACAAGTAGAAACTTGTCCACTCAAACTATAAGTTCTATAAAATGTATGAGATATAGTTTACAAAACTAACCATAAATAATATGTAAATTGAATATTAAGGGAATAATTCATTTCCATAATTTATTAAAGACCTTATAAGTTTTGTGTTTTACAGAATGATTACATTTACCTTATATAATGATATAATACATCATTATGTAGAAACATCCAATAAGTATCCTTTTTAGCACAATGAAAATATTTTCTGATAAAAAAAGATACTTTTACAAGATATATAGTCATAATTTTAAACATAACACATTTTTTTCCTTAATATATTTAGAATACAGTATTATAACATTTATCTCAATAAGGGATATATAATAAGAGATAATAGAACATTTTTTCTTTGATTTCTCATAAAAAGTTACGTTTGTTTTAAATAATCCTAGTTCACAGAATAAAATATTAATTACCCAAGTGGTAATATTGAGTACCAAAATATTTCCATAATAATTATATTAATAAATTTTAATGAAAAACTATATTTATTTTGTTTTGTTTCCAATAATTAAAATATCATAAATATAATTTTACATTGTTATTAATTTCACCCTTGAAAAGTATCATTAAATTCTCTATATACATGGCATAATTAGCTAACCATGGGATATCATAAAGATTATATAAGAACTCATATAATATATAGATAAATCTTGTAGTTTAATTGGGGAATCATTTTTATATCACTCTTACAAACAGAATATCATAGATGTTAAATTCCAATAATCTATTTGGAGAAACCTATAATTGTTTAGCTCTGTCACTTTAACCAATAAATTTGACTGATATATCAAGATCACTTATAATAAAATTTTATAGAAATATCCCCATAATTATAATTAATTCTCAAAAAATAATAATATAAAAATAAATAAAAAAATCATATCAACCATTTTTATAAATATTACCATAAAAATATTTATTTCACAAATAATTAAAACATTTTAAAATATCATATTTTTCATTCTTCATAAAAACAAATTTTAAATATACCATGAATAAAGGAATGTGGGTTATTATATTGATAAATTATTATATATTATTATGGATTAAAAATATAAAATAATATTTATGGAAAAAAGAATTAAAATTGACTCCTGATGCATAAAAATAGAGAAATACATTCTTTGTTAGAAAAAACATTCTGTCTAAAATATGTAATGAGATTCCAAATTAATATAATATAAAACAACATAATATGTGATATAAAATTTCATTTATAAATATTTATATTCATATAATTACGTTTATAAAATAATATATTTAGTATAGAGATAGATGGATATATCAAGAAAATTAATCATTAAGCATTTAAAACCAGGTTATTGGGAATGTTGCCCTTATATATAAATTGAATTATCATATACAATCTTTATCATTATGAATAATAAAATTATATTAACTGGTTATTTTCTTAATAATCTTCTTAAAATGTGACATTCAAATTTATTATTAAAATATTAAATTTAATTAATAAATCTTTTATATTCACAAATAATGTTTTGAATTTATACAACTCATATGACCAAGATAAAATTGGTAGGATGAAAATTCTCAGTGTATTAATTATTAAATCATATCAATAATAATAATATTGGTATAATTAACCTTTTAATACTATTATTATATATTTAAAATATCTATGAAATATTGATATGAAAAAATTATTTATGTTGATGTCTTGGAGATGGTATGTCATATGTACACATAAGTTATATTATTATTATTATATATACATGTATAAGGGAGATAATTATTATTTTACAATAAAATAATTATTAATGTATCATATATACAATATTTCTTCTTTAATATAAATTTAACTTCAATGTTATATAATGATGTAAAAAGAATCACATTGCTTTGTGGTGGTAGTAATCGACAGGTATGTATGAATGATGTTATCCTTTTTTATAAATTGAAATGTATTACTTTATAATTATAGAATGATTAATATTTAAGGAATATCAATTAAATATGAAAATATAATTATTATAATCATTTAGGAATAGCGGAGATGGAAATGAATTATATCAGTTCACAGTGTAATAGTCTACCATCATGAAAAATGATATATTTATTTAACATTTGATTGGAGAGGATATGGATATAGGTTAGGAAATTAATGTAATAATATAAATATATATTTAAAATAATAGTGTTATAATTTTTGTATGGTTGATGATTATTTAAAGTATTTATATGATGAAATAAAACCAGAATCCTTGATTAGGAAATAAAACTCGTCTTCATACAACCTATTTAACATTACATTTAATGCCTTCTGAGGAAGATTTTATGATCCTGAAAGAGAAAATAATACAAGGAGAATGAATTTTTGAAGGTAATTTTATAGAGTCTTATAGATTAAATTGGATATTAATGTGTGGTAATGAGAGGAGAGTGAGTTTCCTTTTATATGTGGATGAGAGGATAAAATTGTAATTTTTTAAAATATTAAGGTAAATTATGGAATTAATTATGAAAATGGTTCCAAAATGTATACTTTTTTATTATAAAATATTATAGGGTTTAAATATTTATATAAAATTTTATTTCTTAATTTTCTATAGTCATTTTAACCCTCATCAATTTAGGTGAACCCCTACTAAACCTGCATTATCCTTAATCAATGTAACTGAATTATACAGTTTGATCAATTTATCACTTACAAAACTTAAGTTCAAATTATATCCTAATATAAAATATTCTAATTCAAAATATAGAAAAGAATTGTAGAAACTAAAATAAACTAATTATGAGAAATTAATTTAAAATTAACGCAATATAATGCAATGGAAAATGATTTTTGGAATAAATGTATCCTTATATAAATAATCATTTTATATAAAAACTAATCAGAAAATAAATTCCAATGAATTTATTTGTATTCATAATAATATTAATAATCTAATGTAATATTGAGAGTTTTTTTTTAAATTATCTTAATAAATGATCGATATAAAATGATAATTTCAATAATAATTTATTTATTTCACAATTCAATTGAAACATAATAATTTTTATGAAATTTGAAAACCCCCACCATAAGATTATTGTTAATTTTTTAATTAAAAAATTATATACAATTTTTTTAATTTTAATTCTAATATTTATCAAGTTGTGTCTAATATAAATCCATGTAATTTATGTAAACAAATTTTTTATGAAGAAATCCATTTCCATTTTAATTGTGAAATTACATAATATTATGATAGTGAATTTAAGTATATAAAATATAACTGATTAATAATAAAAATATATTAAAATGAATTATTTTTATATTTTCGTTATTATTACATTCGTCTCCCTTTTTAAAATTGGGTCCCATATATTTTATTTACTATTTAAATATGTTGGGGTATCCTTCCACAATACAGTTTTCCATTTACTATGTTATTTTTTAAATTATATTGTTTTCCATTTAGAAGTAACTTAGTAAAATACTTTATTATGTAATAATTTATCTTTATGGACAATAATATTTATAGTTTGTCTCAAATAAGAATTTATTTCTTACAATTGAAATACAACAGGCCTCAAATATGAGATAACTTTGTAACATATTTTCTCAACAATGACTAATTGCATACATTATGTACCTAAGATAAGTTAAGAGACAAGTACATTCGATAAGTAAACAATTAAAATATTATCAATAATTTTATATGGTATAATGAAAAAAAAATATATCATTCCCTTACATAACTCATTACAAATTTCCATGAAGATATATTAAGAATAAATTAATCACCTACCTCGAATGAAATACCATTCATCCAGTTATCCACATTAGTTTTATTCCTGGTCTAATACATTTTTATATTCTACTAAATCTTCCACAAATTCTCAACAATTTAATATACAAATTTTTTTTCCCAAAAACATTCTTCCTTCGACATGCTAAATATAAAAAGTACAACACCTTTTTCTATATAATGCCTCAAATATTTCATATACATAATTAAATAGGTCCCATTATTATAATAAAATTTACCCAGTGTTATATATTAATACCAACCACCCTAATAATCCATTGGATAAGCTCGAAAGACATATTCATGTGTTTGCATCTCTCCCTCTTATTATAAACATAATTTGTGATGAATTTAGATGATGAAATTTAATTCATTGCCTAATGAAATTCAATTCCATTTTAGGAAATTAGAAGTGAATCTTGGAACATGATCAAATAAAATAGAAATATGGACTCTATTTTATATAAATATCTCTTAATCATAAATTCAATAATGATAATACGTATATGTATTATATAAAATGAAAATTAAATGATAATATTTTGTTAATAAAATAATAATTTCTCAAATAATAGTATATCCTCTAAATTTATATTGTGATCCTTACCTGAAAACCATGAATATATTACCCCATTTCCATTATGTCATATGAAAAAAGGATGATGCATCCCCTTCAATAAGTTTTATCCAACATTAACATATTATCATAAAAAAAATTGTAGTAAATTAGGAATTATATTTCCTTATTCTCTCTGACCATAAATGATCATAATGGTTTCAACACATTTATTACTTCTAGTGGGAATATATTTTTTAGAGCTATGAGCCTCACTCATTGGTTTGAAATTTATAAGGGGTCACATGGATGAAAATTCAATTTTTGTTCATATCGATATAACCTCATTAAAAAATATTATTTTGGAAAAATACATTTATTAAAAATTTTACCTTTTTCATTAAATCAATATATCCAATATGAGCTTACTTAATTATATATTATAAATTTTTCAATACTGACAATGAAAAAAAATAGATGGAGTTCCCACATGGAAATTATTAATCCACCATTCATCAAATCATTAACCAAACAATCATGTTTTAAATGTAATATTGAAAATACAGCATTAGCGTTCCAAATTAATGAATCATTAAAATTATTTTCCTTACCTTTATAGAATGTAATTTTGAAGTCATAACTGTTTATCCATTCTAGGAATTTAGTTTCTCTCATGTTCATCACTTTTGGAGTAAATATATACATTAAGCATTGATTATCAGTTTATATTTGACAATATACTCCATACAAATTATGCCATGAACATGTTAATGAAAAAACAATAGCTTTCATATAAAGACCGTTTCTAGGAAAATATTTCATAAAAAGGTTCAATTGAAGTGATTTTTATGAAAAAAATGACAATTCAATATTAAAACACAACCCAATCACTTAATTGTAACATCATTGTTTATAGAAACGCAATATTTTATAATTATATTGATAGAAACAAAGGATTAACTAAACTATTATTAAATTCCACGAAATAACCATTACATTATTTTGTCCTGATGATCCTAACTCTATTTTTGTTAGACTGGTAGGTGGGTTAGGAAATAATGAAAAGTCTAAAAAAATCTCTAGTTTTATCCTTCTATTCTACACAACATTTTAATCATAGTGACATATATATGCCATTTAAACTTACCAAACACATATTTTTTAATGCTAACAATAGTAAATGAATCTCTATTAATGATAAATCCATGGAATGAAATTTTTTCAGCACAAAAATTCTCTAAGAATATTTTAAAAAAAACAGATTTTCATTTATTATATATGAATTTTTTTGATGTTTTTTTGATCATCATAACTCTATAAATTAGAAAATAGCTAATAAAACACAACCAAATTTTTTTCCAAATATTCATATAAAAGACCCTTAAATAGTTATGTGAATATAGTTGGAGATATATTTTACCCAATAGGAATTACCACCAACTCAAAATACACACACCTAATAAGAAATTTTTTCTTATTTATGATACCATAATTAAAATTCTTTCGAGGGTGCACAGTACTATGATAAAACATTAAAAATATTTATTTATATTTATTTTATCAGACATGTCATCGATATGAGTCCATAACGACATGTCCCTATGTTTTTTTGATAAAAAGTGATCTATAATCAATTCAAACCCATATGTAACCATATTTTATTTCAATAAAACATTTATGTGGATACATGATTATGTAATATGATTAATGTAATAATTATAATGAAATTAGTGTAACATTGTTTTTTAATTCTAAGAGTATTACTATAGAAATTAAATAAAGGTGTTTGGAAATTATCCTTTCAAAAAGAAACTAGTTCATTAGTAATCCAAAAATCTTTAATAGGAATAATACCAAAATAATAATGTATAAAATCATAAATATATTCTTTTACTTCCAGAAAATGATTCATAAAAAAGATATCTCATTTTAAAAAAATGTGAATGATAAAAATAATTACTACATTTTAATAGTTTCATCAATTCATTATATTTCATAATATGTATGAATTAATTAAATTTTAGATTCTAAAACTCATTTCATAAAATAACATACTTATCTATGTAATCTAACCTAACATGATAAAATTGAATCCACTCCATGCCCATAGCTACACCAAATTCTATAATGGTAAATACTAATGGGTTTTCAGGGAAAATCTGTCTAAAACATTAATATGAAAGTCAATATAAATTTTTGTTTCTATAATACTACTCCAATTGTTTTTTACAAAAAAAATAATAACATTTTTCTTGGGGAGGAGTTTTCCTTAAATGATAAAATTTCAAATAAATTAATGATTGTGTGTAACCTGAATCAATGAATAAATTTTAATACTTTGAATAAACATGTAATTAAAATGTTACCACTTCTTACATATCCTAACCCCATCCAATGATGTTTCAAATAATTTCATAAAAATCTTATAGTTTTATTCTTATTACCATCATTCATTCTCTTCTTTCTACACAAATCCACATAATTAACCTTGTTAATACATTATCTATATTCCACTACCTATTAATAAAAATTAATATTACCACTACCAATGTATTTTTCATCGAAAAACAAACAATATACCTAAAAATTGCACACTAAAAGAACAGAATATATACATAAGGTATTCATCATGGTGATTTGTATGAAATCTGTCACAAACGTGAAACATGGGTTTCCAATAATCAGATATAATTAATGTATTGTTATTGTTTCGATGATTGAAATTTCTATTTATATACTTTATTTTAAATAAAATATGACCATTTGAAAACACAATTTCTACCTTCTCATCACAGTAAAAAAATCAAATAAAATTGATGTTTTTAAATGCCAATACCCTTAGATATAATGTCTAAAATTTTAATTAAAAATGATTATTTTGCAATCAATATTTCTAATATAAAATGGTGTTTACCTTGAAAATATGGAGATCTTGTCATTATACACACCCATCAAATCATCCTCATTATTGTTCAATTACTAAAATTCATAGTTTAATGTATGTCAATTTTTTTTAAATATATATGAAGGAATATAATCTAAAATTAATCCCCGTAATTTTTTTCAATGTGTTTTATTACTCCTTTGATCTTAATCATTTAACAATATTGATCATCTTCACCCTCACAATGGTATAAAAACAAGTTCTGTTTTAATGCTCAAAAAACTGATTAATTTGAATAAATTTTCAAAATACCTAATTTATACCTCATTAATCATTAAGTTAGATGATCCTAGGAATTCTAGAGGGTTCTATTGGATAAATTACTCCATTTTAGACATATTCTGTCAAGGTAGATAGGATTTATTTCTAGAATTAATTCCACTACTATTTATTTATTTATTTATTTAGCGGATCCCTGAAATAAAAAAAAACTAATTGGTTTAAATTATTACAATTCTAGGTCTTTAATGTGGTAGGATATTCTCCTCTTGGATTCTTCATAATTTATTTTACATGTTTCCTTGAAAAATTCTTCTAAAAAATCATAGATAAAATGAATCTATATGGTAATATTTAAATTAAATTTACTGATTAAACTAAATTAAAATCTTATTAGGGTATTTAATTACTTTCTTTTATCCTCTAGAATTATATAAAAAATTTCTCTCATACCAAATATAAATACACAATAAAAATACATTATAATTAATTATTAATGAATGATTAAATTTTATGACATACTCAAAGACCATCTATGTTGTTTTAGAAAATACATTCATCACCCATACATTGAAACATATTTAATCAAAATTGGTAAACTTCCACTCTGTTTACATCATTCCAAACTATAAATATATTAGTATAAAACAATTTTTTTTCCATTTTATATCTTCAAAATTTCTATATTGACGTCATCCTTGTCCTATATCATCATTAAAACATTATATATTTTTTTTTAAAAACATGGGGTCATCATTAAAATATTATTAAATATAATTTATTATCAATGAAAGAGACATGTTATTTCTTGAAAACAGATGATAACATTCCTTTTCCATAATAAACATTGATATCAAAATCAGAATTTTCAGAACCATGAAATAAATATCTCTTCACAACTACTTTCAAAAAAATATTCAAAAAAATATTTATGAAATAATAAACTCATAATGGTTTAAGTAAAATCATGAAAATATCCAAGATTTTTTTTAAAAGTTATACATTTCACCCTTTTGTATAAGAGAATCTCCCTTTAACTATATTTTCAATACATTACCTCCAAAAAATCAAAATATTTCTTTAAAACCCAATAGAAAGAATAGATTAATCACATTTGTAACATGGTACATAATTATAATGACAATAATACAATCAATAATATAAATTTAATAAAATATTAAATAAATTCCAAAAAAATATATGAGATTCCTATAACATGTTAACTCTATTGCTGTAAAAAATATATTGGAGAGCTTTATCAGTATTTCGAATCATTTAGAGTAATATCAATGAAAATGATAATAAAATAAAATGTATAAATACCATTACATAATCAAAACACATGAAATATTTAATTTTCATCACCATAAACAGAAAAATATTCACTACACACTTATCAATGATATTTATGAATATAAAAAATGTGTTCCATTTTATATTTCATGAAAATAAAAACGTGGTAGTATTTTTCATTAACAATAAAATGAAATATAATAAATAAACTAAATCATTGGATTATAACTATTATTGTGGAAAATATTTTTTAGTTTTTATTTTTTAGAACTGAACATTTTTTTATTTATTTAAAGTTTTCCATATTAAATACATAATAACTATTATACTAAAAAGATTTAAAAGATTTAAAAAAATAATAGAAAATTCCCTAAATAAATAATTTATATATATAAAAATAAATCCAATGAATTTTTTAAAATAGTTGTACATGGAAGGAAATAATTTACATATAAAGCATTATAACATTTAATATTAGGGTTTTTAAGTAAAAAGACCCTCAATCCAAGTCTCACTCATCATGTACATTCATTATTATTGTAATTTATAAAATTAGTTTATGTATGTACCTCCATAATATAATTTTTCATATTTATTATTCATTACATATTAATTATTCCAATGTTTTATTAAATTAAATAATCAAGTATATTCACATGAATATTTTTATAATGTTTTGATAATTTATCCGAAAAGAATTTGGTGGGTTGAATTTGGTTGACAAAGAAATTATTCCAATGCATCATGAATTAAAATAATGTAATAATGTTAATTTTTATATTTTAATTATAATTTTAAAAATAAACCATAAATTATGATTATGAAGGAATCATGAAACTTAAATCATGGAGATGGGAGTTTATAAATACATATGCCTATTATTTATATTTTTCAAGTATAATGTTTGAAGAATTTTGTGTATTATTTTATATTCATAAAATTATGTTGATATCAAAAACATAATATTATATCTTATGAACAATTATGTGTTCCATCCATGTGTAACTATGATATAATATGAATGACAATTCTTGATGAAGGTTGATATAAGCATGTACGCATGAACGAAATTACAATATTTCAATTGTCAAATATGAATGCAAATAGGTTAAATATTTGTATCAAATGATGCTAATAATGTCCTTGATATCATTAAAATACATTAGCTCCATCATTATAATAAGTCGTGAGAGGTGGTGATAGATAATTATTTACATCTGTTTTTGAGGGGGTAGTCAACCGTACACACGAACAATAGTCTTATTTCAAATTTGATAAAGAGGATATAAATATATGGTTTTATATTAAGATAATAAAATATCAAAATATGAAGGATAAATGTGATATTATTTCATCAGGTTTTATGAATACTTGATGGATTTATATGAAAAAAGAAGACAGTGAATCTTAAATTAAGTAATATACCACTTCATCATAATACCTTGTTAGTTTTAGACATAAAAACATCCATTGTTGGTTTTATGATAAAAAATTAACCACTAATATTTGTTTGGGGATATTATAAATTGATTTTGATAGGAATTAATTATTCTAATGGAATCTTAAATTTTGCATTAAATAATAAATTGGGATCTATTATATAACTGAGGGAGAGGGCATACATTGTAATTTATATTTTAAAAAAATATACAGTTCTTACTCAAGAAGAATTACTATAAAATAGCCATTTATCAATATGAGATGATATATGGGATTATTATAGTGACCCAACCTTTTCCTAAATTACTATTACATCATTATAAAGATAAAAACATAATAGTATTATACATAGAGTATCCAAAGGTTTAGTGTCATGGGAAAACTATGACCATACATAACAATTACAACATCAAGCATACACATATATTTAATTCTTTCTTCTCCAGAATCTTGTTGTCACTTGACCTCTCATTAGTACAAGTAGTTAACTGAGGATATACATTAGAAGGGTTTAGCTAAAATCCTAATATGGGGATATATAAGATCCATATAACAATGGGTGAGAATAACCACAGCATAGGAAAAGGATCATGAACATGAGAGGAAGCATTAATAAGAGAATTGAAATGTAGAAATGCATAAAAATAAAACATCACATGTTAGTGGTTAAATACAACACATACTTATGAACAAAGATTTCATATTGTTATCACACAATTTTCATTAACACATGAGATTCATCACTTTAACCAACGCGATTGAGTGCTATATAATTCATGTTGCACCCGTCACATTGAAATATTCATATTACTCTATATAATTCCAGGTGCATCTGTCACATCATAACATTATCATTTATAATGAATTCTATAATGAAAAAATATCAAAAATAATCATAACAAACCCATGAAAAGAAATTGGTTTCATCTCATATGAACACTTTCATAAACACTGGGTTCCCAAAATTTAGTGGGAATTGCATACTGGATACGTTATCCATCAACCTTGAGTGAGAAGTAAAAGTTGTGTTTTTGAATGAAGAGTTATTTTGGGTAACATTAGATTTCCATTAACTTTAGTAGAAAACATTTATATCTGAGAAAATGTAATATAATGAAGAATAAATGTGATATTATTTCATCAGGTTTTATGAATACTTGATGGATTTATATGAAAAAAGAAGACACTGAATCTTAAATTAAGTAATATACCACTTCATCATAATACCTTGTTAGTTTTAGACATAAAAACATCCATTGTTGGTTTTATGATAAAAAATTAACCACTAATATTTGTTTGGGGATATTATAAATTGATTTTGATAGGAATTAATTATTCTAATGGAATCCTAAATTTTGCATTAAATAATAAATTGGGATCTATTATATAACTGAGGGAGAGGGCATACTTGGTAATTTATATTTTAAAAAAATATACAGTTCTTACTCAAGAAGAATGACTATAAAATAGCCATTTATCAATATGAGATGATATAGGGGATTATTATAGTGACCCAACCTTTTCCTAAATTACTATTACATCATTATAAAGATAAAAGCATAATAGTATTATACATAGAGTATCCAAAGGTTTAGTGTACTGGGAAAACTATGACCATACATAACAATTACAACATCAAGCATACACATATATTTAATTATTTCTTCTCCAGAATCTTGTTGTCACTTGACCTCTCATTAGTACAAGTAGTTAACTGAGGATATACATTAGAAGGGTTTAGCTAAAATCCTAATATGGGGATATATAAGATCCATATAACAATGGGTTAGAATAACCATAGCATAGGAAAAGGATCATGAACATGATAGGAAGCATTAATAAGAGACTTGAAATGTAGAAATGCATAAAAATAAAACATCACATGTTAGTGGTTAAATACAACACATACTTATGAACAAAGATTTCATATTGTTATCACACAATTTTCATTAACACATGAGATTCATCACTTTAACCAACGCGATTGAGTGCTATATAATTCATGTTGCACCCGTCACATTGAAATATTCATATTACTCTATATAATTCCGGGTGCATCTGTCACATCATAACATTATCATTTATAATGAATTCCATAATGAAAAAATATCAAAAATAATCATAACAAACCCATGAAAAGAAATTGGTTTCATCTCATATGAACACTTTCATAAACACTAGGTTCCCAAAATTTAGTGGGAATTGCATACTGGATACGTTATCCATCAACCTTGAGTGGGAAGTAAAAGGTGTGTTTTTGAATGAAGAGTTCTTTTGGGTAACATTAGGTTTCCATAAACTTTAGTAGAAAACATTTATATCTGAGAAAATGTAATATAATGAAGAAAAAATTATTTTTATGGAGTGGCCATACGAAATATGGATTTAAAGAGGGAGAACCCGAAGAACGAAAATTGGGTTCGAGATTTTCCCTTTACCATATATTGGAACGCTTCCATAGTATTAATGTCCTATATAACCACATTATATTAATTAATGAACAATTACAGAAAATTGTGTACATTAATATTGTTATTATGGTTTCATTATGTTTTTTACTTGCCTTTGGATGAGTTAATGAGTTTGAAAATAATGTATGGGAATGTTTGTTTATATGGGTTTTCTTGAGCGGTTCATAGATATTCATAAGTTGAAGTTCGGGTATAACATGGGTAATCATCCAGAATTGTTATTACATGTTATTAATTATATTTCAGGATTTTAAATGATCTTAAAATTTATTATATTATATACAATGTGGATGAATCATTAGATAAGAATTAAAAAATGATTATTTGAGTTAATTTGGGCAGTTTATTGACCACAACAAACTTGTTTTGATTAATCATTTAGTAATAAGTTCCTAAAGTAGTTCTATAACATTAAATAGAACATAATACATATAATATATTATTGTTCAAACATAAAATTTATTTCATGACCGTATATGAATGTTGAAATGGAAAAAGAAAACATGTGGTTTTTGAAGGTGATAGATTAACACCTCACGAATAACGTTTACTTTTATAAAATAAAATGATGTGGGATTGGGGTTTCATGGTATAATATCCCATTTGTATCATAAAATTAAACTATATATATTATACTAGAATTACCAAACCATGTAGATGAATATAGGTGGGGAGAGAATAAAAAAACATGAAAATGAAAGGGAATTAATGAAAAGAGGAAGGGAAAGTACATCATGAATCCTCCTCTTGAGATCATTCTTAAGAGACCTAGGATTGGCCATTTAAAGAGACTAGATCCTCTTGGATGTGGGGAAGGGGCTAGCGAATATTCTTGGGTAGTGTTTAGACGAGGCTTGAATCTTGAGAGGTGTAAGGAAATGAGGGTGTGAAGGGTGGTATTTATAGTGGAGGGGAGAGGGTTTTCCATAATATTTAATTTATTAGTTTATTAAATTCCCACAAGAAAACTAATAATGAGTCTTCGTTGACAAATAACAGTAAATAGGGAAAGCTTGTTTGAGATTTGGTTTCTTACATCACTTGTGATGCGAGGAATAGTGGTTTTAAATTATAATGTATTTATACCCTAAATTAATGTATATTACTATTCCCAAAAAATTCAAGTATTTTTTAAAAAACCAAAACATTCCCCCTTTCTATTTTTTGACATTTAGAATCTAGAAATGAAGGCAATTTTTGATAAATAATTTTCTAAATATTATAATTTTACTATTTTATTAAAATCATAATTTATTATCAAAAACCAATTTTAAAAGATTCATTTACTTATTCTAAAATAAAGGTACATCATACATTTACATAAATATTATTTATATATTCTCATTGGTAAGGTTAATATTCATTAGGGTATATCACTACTCATGAGGGAATGTTACTATTCAAAAGGGTATGTTACTATTCAAAAAAAATTATGATTTCATATTGGACTCCAAATACTTTACTGATGACAACTGTGTATGTCAGATTGTCGAAATTCCAAAAAAAGAAGTGGAAAACATATGATTATAGGTCACTTAGAACTCAGTAGTTCATTATGTTGTGTTTTCATGTGATTTTATGACATATTTATAAGATGGGAATTTCTATTGAAAAAACAAGGGTCGTTAAATTCTTCCCCCTTACGATATTTCACCCTCGGAATTTCACTTTACAAAAACAGGTGTGGGTATATCTCCTTCATCCCCTCCTCATGATCCCATTTAGTTACATCGATCTTATGGTTCCTCCACAACACATTGACAATATGGGTTCTCTTGTTGTGTAGAACCTTATCTCTCCGATCCAGAATCTCAACTGGATGCTCCTCATAAGATAAATCATCTTCCAGCTATAGCACCTCTGAGTTCAGTACATGTGAGGGATCAAGTATGTACTTCCTCAGGAGTGATACGTAAAACAAATCATAAACATGATCCATATTTGGTGGAAGTGATAGCCGATAGGAGACAACTCCTATGAGGTAAAGGATCTGAAATGGTCCAATGTTCAATGGGCTTAACTTCCATTTCTTTCCACAACACATGACTGTCTTCCATGGTGATATTCGAAGGAAGATTTTATCTCCATTGCCGAACTCCAATTCTCTTCGACGGTTGTCATTATATCTACTTTTCTGACTTTGATCAATTTTAATGTGTTTTTGGATGACCTGATTCTTCTCTATCATCTCTGGCACAAGATCAGGTCTAGGTAGCTTTCGTTCTCCAACTTCATCCCAACAGGTTGGTGTTCTACATCACATTCCATACATATCATCATATAGAGACATTTAAATACTAGGGTGGATGCTATTTTTGTATGATAACCCAACAAATTGGAGATGTTTATCCCATCCACCTTTGAATTCTATTGAGTAGGCTCCTTGCTTATCATTAAGAATCTGAATAGTCCTTTGAGGTTGACCATTTTTACGGGGGTGATAGGCTATTATAAAATTTTATTCAGAAATTAATGCATGTTGAAGGATTCTCCATAATATAGATGTGAACCTTGATTCATGATCATAGATATTTTAGAGTGGAATTCCATTCAGTCTAACCCCTTCATGTGCATATATCATTTCATTTGGTTCTAGTGAGATGTCTTCTCGAATAGTGATAAAATGGACATTCTTGGTGATTCGGTCAACCACAACTCATATCGTAGTATTTCTCTTCGGCGTCTTCTGGAGTCCCATGAAAATGTCCATATTAACATTCTCCCATTTCCACACCTGTATATGCAATGGTAGTAGAAACCCATGGACTTTTTTCACTCTGTTTTAAATTTCTGACATACCAAGCACATTGAGATATATTCCACGATCTCCTTTTTCATGTTATCCCACTATAAGTGTTCTTGGAGATCACAGTAAATCTTGGTACTCATAGGATATATATATAATGTTGAGATATGTGAATTATCCAATAGTTCTTTCTTAATCATTGGAGATAAAGGAACACAAAGTCGCATTCTAAAACAGATCACATAAACATTGTTGATATGGAACTCTTGAATCTTTCCTTCCTTTACTGCATTCACCCTCTTTTGTAACTCTACATCATATCCATGTGCTTCCTTAATCTTCTCTTGGATTGTTGGTTGTGCAATCATTTTGGAAAGGTATGATGTTTCCCCTTACCTTATGATTTCTAAATCCATCCATTTCATATCCAAGAATAAATTGTTTTCTCAATCTATAAAATGGATAGACTAGAAGGTTCTATTCTACCTAGAGCATCAGCTACCTTGTTCGCCTTTCCAAGATGATAGTGAATAGAGTTATCGTATTCCATAATTAGCTCTTACCATTGTATTTGATGCATGCTGAGATACTTTTGTGAGAACATATACTTTAGGCTCTTGTGGTCGGTGTATATGACACACTTCTCACCATAAAGGTATTGCAGCCATATCTTCAATGAAAAAATACCTACTGCCTACTCTAGATCATTCGTCGGGTAGTTATTATCATGTATCTTAAACTGTCAGGAGGCATAGGCTATCCCATTTTCATTTTTCATGAGTACACAACCCAAGCATATCTATGATTCATCACTATATATCACAAAACATAATCCAATTTTGTTAGTGTGAGTACAGGTTCAGTTGTCAACCTTCTATTTAGCTCCTTGAAGCTTCACTCACATTCTTACGCCCAGAAATAATTTACCCCTTTCCTGGTTAACAATGTTATTAGGATTGTCAATCACAATAAAAATCTCACAAAACGTCTATAATAATATTCTAATACAAGAAAAATATGGATTCATGTGACACTATAGGGCCTGTGACATTCCTCAATCTCCTTTGTTTTCAAATGGTCCTCAAAAATTATTTCACTTATGATCGCATGTCCCAGGAATGTTACTTGCTTCAACCAAAAGCCACACTTTCTGAACAAGGCGTACAACTTCTCCTTTCTCAGTATCACCAATACAAGTCTTATATGTTTTTAATGTTC
Organism: Viscum album; assembly: GCA_963277665.1. Classification (NCBI taxonomy): domain Eukaryota; kingdom Viridiplantae; phylum Streptophyta; class Magnoliopsida; order Santalales; family Viscaceae; genus Viscum; species Viscum album. The sequence continues at coordinate 1,468,808,540 of OY728163.1, read as the reverse complement.
CTCCTAGCTCGTTGAGTATATAATAATATCATTAAAAAAGTACCAAAATTTTTTCAAGGTAATTTCTAAAAACTCTATTCATCAAATTCATTAATATTACAGGGGAATTAGTATGTCCTATGGGAATCTCCAGAAACTCATAGTACCCATACCTTGTAAAGAAGGCAGTCTTCTGAGTATCTTCCTTCTTCATCGTTAACTGATGATATCCAGAATGAAGATCCATCTTTAAGAAGTATTGATCTCCTCATAACTGATCGAACAAGTCGTCAATCCTTGGAAGGCGATACCTGTTATTTATGATGGTCTTGTTGAGTTCCCGATAATCATTACACAGCTGCATTGTTCGATTATTCTTCTTTACATCGAGCACTCGTGCACCCCAAGGTGATGTACTAGGGCATATGATCCCTTTTTATAGATTATATTACATATGTTTTTTTAACTCCTCCAGTTCTATAGGATCCATCCTATAGGGACACATTTATATAAGAGTAGCTCATGATATGAGTTTAATTGAGAACTCTACCTCACGATCTAGGGGAATTCCAGGTAACTCTTCAAGAAATATCTCACCGTATTCCCTCACAATGGGCATTTCCTGAAGGTTTTCTTTTTTCTTTAACTCAACCATTTCTGTGAGGTATGCTTCTTCATAGGGAATCAACACCCTTATAGTTGAAGTATTTTTCAAACATGATTCATTATATTACATTAATATGTAAAAGGGTGTGGGATATTTCTGAATATTAAAGGATATTTCCTTTTCCCTAATGTTGATACATGTTATATATAATGAGATCCAATACATTCCCATTATATCTTTGAATTCCATGATGGGATGTATTAAAAGATTAGCTAGAAGAATATTCACACATATTACAATAGTATAAGAGTCAAACACATGGGTTTTAATGATTTCACCACATAGTGTTTTTATATATATCTCTACTTCAAGGTTTTGGGGATTCAATTATATAGTTCTTTAAAACATGCAAGATATAACAGAAAGTGTAGAACCAGAATCAAATAATAATTTTTTCCATTATTGATTTAATAGGAAGTGTACCTTGTACAACTTCATTATCATTCCCCATTTTTAATGTAGTGATGGAATAAGCCTTCTGTTGTTATTTTGGTTTTGGTGGGTTCTAATGATGATTACCCTCAGGAACGTGAGGTTTAGTGCAATGTCTTGCATAGATCCCCAACTCCCTTCAGTTGTAGCATCGAACTATGGGTGGTTCCCTCCTTTATTTTTCCACATTTTCAATGATTTTCACTCCTTTTTGACACACTTGATCATGGTTTCCTTATTTACCATAGGTGAGGCACTTCCACGTCCCTTTGAGGCAGTTCCCAATGTGAAACCTCACAAATTTTTTTCATGTGGGTCATTGAGTTTTCTTCCCTCCTTTTTCATTAGATCCACTTGCTTGAATCTCCATATTTCGTTTCTTATCACCATAGCCATGGGACCATTCTCCAAACTCCATCTTCACTTTGAGAGCATATCTATCAACTTCTACATAACTCCCAAAGTCTCAAATTGAAAGAGCCTTTAGAATGTCTAGTTTTATTCCACTGAATAATCTATCAATTTTACTATCATTGTTCATAACAAAACCCAAAGATTACATTGCAAGCATTGTGAAATTCACTTCGTAGTGTGTGTCAAATTATCGTTATTTTTTCCTATGATCTTTGAATTATCTCTCCATCTCCATGCATAGTGTTCTTGGGAAATACTTATTAAGAAACAGTATCTTAATGCCTTCCCATTCCATCTCTTCAATTTCCTCCCTTATTTTCGAGTTATTAATCAAATCCCACCAGTAATCATCCTCTCCATCTAGATGATAAACAGCTAGAGTCACCTATTCTATACCATAACAGTGAAGCAAAAAATGAACTTCTCCATGGTGTTGACCCACTTCTCCACAACAAGTGGATTGAAAGATATACTAAATGTCGGTGGTTGTTGGCTCATAATACATTTGACACCTATCTTCTACCTCATTGGTGAAAGAATATGTTTCCCATTTTTATGGTTATTATTCATAACCTGAAATAGATGGTTATGAATCTCCATTATGTTCTGAACTCCACCTTCCAATCATTGGGGATGTCATTTGGGTAATCATTTCATTGGCCCTCACACGAGTTGTTGGCCTGGATTCTCGTGGTTCCCACCATTTTATAAAATAGAAAAGTTTAGAACAAAACCTAAGTCAAGAAGTAATGAAAAAATAACTTATTCATTTGCAAAATTTATATTAAAGGCATAATATATGGTATCCCTATGTAACGATTCTTGTGTACCGATTTGTACTTAGTCTCATGGTAGATGTTTTCTCTATGGTTCAATAATCCTAATTCCCAAATTAACTAAACCTTTCCTTTGATACGAACTAGAGCGACACAACCATTTCTTACATTACTATTGCATAATATTAAAGATAATTAACATAATATTCTTACACATATATGTTCCAAAGGTTTAGTTTCTTGCGATAAATAGTTCTATACATAACAATTACAATATCTAGCATAAACATTTATTTAATTGCTTCTTCTCTAGCTTCTTATTTCCAGTTGACCTTCCTTTATAACATGAAGTCACCTGAGGATATACATCAAAATTAGTAAGATAAAATCCCATTAAAATGATATATAATAAAAATATAAAAATGGGTGATCATAACTATAACATAGCCAAAGGATCATGAACATGAGAGGAAACATTAATAAGAGACTTGAAATGTGTCAATGCATACAAATGATACATCATGTCTTAGTAGTTCACTACAACAGATGCCTGAAAAAAAAAATATTGGTCAAACATCATTTATCTTAACTCAATAGATTCATCACATTAACCATTTTATTGGTGCACTGTATAATTATGGGTGCACCCGTCATATTGAAACATTCATATTGCGCTATATAATTTCGAGCACACCTATCACATCATAACATTATCAATTATAATTTATGAGACAATAATTATATAAAATAAATTATCATAACTATCCCATAATAAAGTGTGGTTTTCCTCTCTTAATAACACATTCATAAACACTGTGTTCCCAAAATTTTGTGGGAATAGCATACTTGATACGATTTCCATCAACCATCAGTGAGAAGTAAAAGGTGTGTTTTTGAAAGAAGAGTTCTTTTGGAAAAAATTTAATTAACATATACCTGAGTAGAGATCATTTATATCCCAGAAATGATAATATATTTATGAAAAAATGATATCTATGGAGTGACCATAATAAATATAGAGTCAAAGAGGGAAAACCTGATGAATGAAAAATGGGTTTCAGATTTTCCCCTTACATTAAATCTGAACACTTCCTTTGCATTAATGCCACGTATATCCACATTATATTTAGTAATTAAAAGTATTATAACCTTTTAGACATTAATATGGTTTATTATAGTTTCAGTAAGTAATTTTATGTTTCTTTTGATGAGTTATAGAGTTTAAAAACATTGTTTAAGAATGTTTTTTTAGGATTTTTCATGAGCGGTTCACTTGTATTCATAAATTGAAGTTTGGGTTGAACATGGGTAAACATATAGAAATGTTATTAAATATTATAAAATATATTATAGAATAATAAATAATCTTATAATTTATTATATTATATACCATGTGGATGAGTCATTAGATATGAATTAAATGCTGATCATTTGAGTTAATTTGTGATGGTTTTCAACCACAGCGATCTTGTTTTGATTAATCATTTTTTAATATGTACATAAGTTAGTTACAAAAAATTTAATAAGACATAATACATATAAAATTTTATGGCTTAATATTAAAAATGTTTTAATTAGCATATTAGAATGAATAAATGGAAAAAAAGAACATGTCGTTCTTGGAGGTGATAGATTAATGCCTCAGGAACAACGTTTTCTTTTATAAAATAAAAAGATGTGGGGATGGGGGTTGGATGGTATAATATACCATTAGTACAATAATATCCCATTATATTTATGATACATGAGTTAACATATCATGTGGATGATGATTTTTTGTGAGATAATAAGAAAATAAATTGAAATTGAAAGGAAATTAATTGAAAGATGAAGGGAAATTACCTCTTGAATCCTCCTCTTGAGATCCTCCTTTGGGGACCTAAGATTATTCTTTTGATGAGACTAGATGATCTTGGACGTGGTAAAAGGGCTATAGAAGAGGTTTGGGAAGAGTTTGGACAATTTTTTGAAGCTACAAAGGTGTGAGGAAATGAGGGTGTGAAGGGTCTTATTTATAGTGGAGGGGAGATGGTTTTCCTTAATATTTAATTCATTAGATTATTAATTTCCCCTATGACAAGGAATATTGAGTCTTCCATGACCTAGAATAGTAAATAAGGCATGTGAGTTTGATATTTGTGTTCATACATCACTTGTGATGTTAGGAATCGTGGGATTAAATTATAATGTATTTATATGACAACTAAATGTATTTTACTATTCACAAAAAATTCACGTATTTCAGAAAAATCTCAAAAATTCAACCCAACCATTTTTCGAAGTGTAGAATCAGAAAATGAAGTCCAATTTTTTTAAAAAAAATTATAAAAACTATTATTTTAATATATAATTAAAATCATAATTTATTATGAAAAAACAATTTTAAAACATTAATTTACATATTTTCATATACAGGTACATCATACATTCCCTTGAATATTATTTTTATATTATCATAGGAAAGTTTACTATTAATTAGGGTATATCATTATTCATAAGGTAAGGTGACTATTCACAAGCGTATGTTATTATTCACAAAAAGTTATATTTTTTAAATTGTACTCAAAATAACTTATTGATTGCAACTGTGTATGTCAAATTTTTAAAATTACAAACACATAAGTGGAAAACATATGTTTAAACGTCACTTAAAATTTTTAGTTTTTTATGTTTATTTTTCATGTGATTTTACAACCTATTTATAATAAATGAATTTCCATGGAAAAAATTTGGGTCGTTACAATTATAATATATATAAAATGGATTGAGAAAAGTGCTTATAAAATTTACCCCTTATTATTTTCTCAAAACTCACAGTAAACGGATTTAAACTATAATTGTGACATCCTGAGGTGAGATTCAGGCAATGGTTCCACATGTTGGTTGATCACATGACCTCCCTAATGACTCCCCTTATTCCAGTGGATTCTAACTAGTAGATGGGGTTTAATATTGATCATGTGGAGACTCTAAGAATTTTTTAAAGTACTAGAAAAAGGGAATTAAATAAACACTATTCAATAGATAATTACCATAACCTTATTAATACTAGTATCACCTGAGAAAAAAATTGGAATAAAATACCGAATCCAAAATAGTATATATTTATTTTCATCTTAAGTGTCAAGTGTATAATAAAAAAATAAGAAATAAGAATCTCAATGCGAGTCCCAATACCTTTCTTGTTTCTATAATACGTGCTTGATCACAACTCATCTATCCAATATAGGTATCATACATTAATCCTTTTCTCCAAATACAACATCAATATGGGTACCAATAGATAAATCCAAGTAGGTTGTGAGTACAACTCATAATAACACCACCAACAATGTCTAAAACAATATCATGTTATCAATAATTTTTGTGGTTGTATAATAAATATATTACATGTGATAAAACAAGATGTTTACATATCCAATTATTCATTATTTTTCCACAAAAAACCCTATGTTTTTGAAGATTCCTAGGCCATAACTACCTACTTCATCTTCTATCAGATTATGAAATAACCCCAATTGATATCACATATCAAAATACCATTATTATCATTTATCATTTCAATCCATATCATATCTTGTTCATTGGAAACCATAGTACAATTCCAATCTAGTGGTAATAGAACAACTTTTCTAGCACCCCATGGGTATTTGGATCCTCTGTCTGAGTCCCACATCTCAATGTACCAAGGGTGTGTGGATCCTCATTTAATGTTCCACACATTCAATAAAATAAAGGTATTTGGAGTCTTAGACACTATCTCGCACTCATTAATCACATATTGGTATTTGGAGCCTCAGTCCCATCCAACGATCATTTATCAAAAATGGGTATTTGAAGCATTTTTCCATTTCCCACACCCATTTGGCACTTATATCACAAATATCGCAATGAAAGATAAATAAAATTACAATTCTTATCAAATATTATCATTAACGATTACTTTTTTTAACTTTATCACATCAATCATAACTATTTACTCATATATAATGTATTAATTTGAAAAAATAATCATTAAACCAATTATCGACATGTATTTATATAACCCATTAATTCCCATTATCAATCAATTCCATCTCTTAAAAATTAATCAACAACTCAATCCCATTTACTTGACTAATTTCGTAATAAAAAAATATCCTCAATTTCATCATTATTTTATTCCATTAATTAATTATCCAATGAAATTTTCTAACTGGCATTATTAATATTTCCAAAATTAAACCATTTAAATTATCACATGGAATTTAAATTAAATCAATTCCAGCACAGATAGAATTTACAAAACATTGAAATTGAAATTTCACAGTCACATAGCCATAATTAATTCTTGAATATGTGATTTAAATTTAGATCTCCTACCTCAATATAAAAGACATATTCAGGCCCACCTTCATCCCTAGTTGACATGGAATATTCAATTTCATAATGAATAACAAAATATAGATTCAAAACCTACATAAAAAATTGAACTAATTATGATCTCTCAAAACCCATATCAATATAAATCCCAAATGGAGGATAATATTCCTTCAAAATATGAGATAAGGAAGATATAGAGAATGGATAAATACATTGGGTTGATAATTTCTTAATTGAAGAGGTTCATATATTCAATCTGGTCATGAATTTATGGATAATATAGTTTAGAAGGCCATGGAAAGTGTTAGGGATCCACCAAAACAAGAGGGAAAAATTATGGTTGATTTGGGTCGAATTAGTATGAATCTTAGTTAGTTTGGGAGATCAAATTTAATTTTTGGAGAATTATATCTAGTGGGTGTGGTTTCCTACAAAAGGGAACACCATTTTCCGAATTGTGATCCATATGGATGCTCCTATGCAATTAGGGCGGATGATTACACCTAAGAAGGCGTGTGGTTTGAAAAGTTGTGCGCCAGCCATTCACAATTATAAAATATACATTGCAATGATTTTCTAAAAAACCATGGCTATAATGGAAACCTATATAGTTTTTATATATCCGTAGTTTCAAAAAAACTGTGGCAATAGGTGTTTGAGGGGGGGGGGGATTATTAGAACTATGAGGGCATGTGGTTTGAAATGTTTTGCACCAACCATTCACAATTATAAAATATCCATAGAAATGTTTTTATATAGCCACAGATTCCCCAAAACATAGCCAATCAGTGTTTCTTTATTGACTATATTGAATAATCATGTAAACATAGTTATTATTTCTTCATATAGATAGGGTTTTAAAAAAACGGTATCTATAGAGATTTTATATAGCAATAATTCCTCAAAATAATGCCTATTAGGTCTCCATGATTTGTATGGGAAACAAATTTCCTCATGAAAAATGAATTGGAAGATCTATTTATATGGTTTACATCCTCTACAAAATGTTTTTAATAATATATATATATAACAATATATAAATATATACATTATTTCTTATCTGGTGTATTGGTTAGTTTGTTGAATCCCATAGCAGAGGTACACGAATTGAATCTGGCTGGGCACATACAATTTATAGTGTATAACAATGGTTTTTGGAAACATGGAAATAAATTCTTCCTATAGCCATGGTTTTGAAAAAATAGCAGAAATATAGTTTTCTTACAGCCATATTCTTTCAAAATCATGGCTATAGGTCTCCCACATTTTCACAAGAAAAACGTTTACCCTTGAAAAAAGAGTTTGAAGTAATATTTCTAGGATTTTCCTCCAACAGAAAATGTTACAAAAAATACATTATATATATATATATATATTCAATGTCATTTTTGGTGTAGTTTTTAGGTTCCATTATCCCATAAAAAGTGTATAAATATTTAGTCTGGCATTGTACATAAAAGTTTTGGTCTATAACCATGGTTTACAATGGTTATAGATACTGTGGAAAACTAAGGAAAGATCCCAATTAAATGGCTATAGACTTTATCTATAGACACACAACTACAAGCCACAATCCATTGAAATTGTGGCTACAATCAATAGCCACATTTTTAGGATATAACAACAATTGTTTACTGTGTTTGTTGGTAAAGTTCATACTTGTAGTGAAATCCATCTTTTTATGTGGCTCTAAGATATTCTACGACTGGGTTCATAGTTTTATAAAATGGTGCACCAATTATGCTCTACCAAAAAACCCCTCTAAAACATAAATTTTTAACCCAAACACACCCAAAATAATACCAAAATATAATTTACAAAATTTATGTCAAAATAGTACCTATAAATGATCTCAAGGATTATCCATAAAAGGTTGAGATATTAAAATATCTCTACATTATAACATCTCATCCCCAATCTATACCCAAAAAAAATAACTATGATTCCGAGTCGAATAGATCATGATATTGAGATATCATATCCGATTATATCTTCAAATTATCCACCTATTAATTCCCATTTTCACACTATATTCAATATATTAGCATGGTATTTACTAGTAACACTTTTCAATATGATCCAATACACACATCAGATGCTCCTCAAATGACGCATAGGTCTCAATCTCAACATCATCTACACTGATCACATGAGAATGGTAGGGGTGATACTTTTGAAGCTACGACATAAGAATGATATTGTGGATATTATATACTTTTTTGGAAGATCCAATTGGTATAACATCATACATATTCTTTTCATAATATGAAAATGGTCCAACAAACATGGGAACTAACTTTCACAGCTTCTGAATCCTATAGTGACAAAATATAGGTTACATTGAAAGGAACAAATTACCTTAAATTATAAAATCAAGGGAATGAAATATTATATCCACATAAATCATTTATAATATCTAATCCATAGCCATTAGATTACATATTTTATAATCCAACTTCGACATCTCAGGCACGAGTCTCAGTCCCATCAACTCTTACTCACATAAATCTATCCAATTTGGAGGTGATCTTCAAGGACTAAAATAATGTTCCCGATAAGGTTTCATCTAAATAGTATCCCAATAATTGATGATATAGACCAACTCCATGAGTGTTAATTGATTCTCCCAAAACCTATCAAATTAATGAATATATTCTAGTAGTATAATCTATTAAACCTATATAGTACATTCTATATTCCCATATGTATCTGGGTGGAAAGTTGTACTCGGTAAAATTTGTGCACCAAGTGACTTACACAAACCCTTCCAGAATCATGTGGTAATGTTTTATTTGATGATATAAAAAATTAGCATATGGAACCCTATGAGTATGGATTATCTCCCATACATATATATCTCTCATTCGATCCAATGACAATGTCTCTCATATATGTAAAAAATTATTTAATTTAATCTATCATTCTTTAACTAGAAAAATATGATCATTGTTTTGAGGTGTCATTGGGAGGCCCACTACAAAGTTAATGGAAACTACATCCAACTCCCATTCTGAAATAGGAAATGTTTTTAACAATACAAATGGTTATTGATGCTCAGCCTTCACCTGTTGACATGTGTAGTATCATGTTACAAAAACTATTACCCCCTTCTTCATTCCAAGGCACCATAATTGTCATCATGGGTCATGATAAATTTTGGTCACACATAGATTTACCACCCACTATAAGGAATTAAATTCATCCATTGGATCATCCCACATACACATAAACACAAAACATGATTTCTGATGTTGAAGACGTCATCCCCATATATGATTCAATCGGATAATGAATACCCAACCTCATGGCATTACCTCAAAGGAAAAAATTATGAATCCACATATTATGTACCTCTATTTTAGTTCAAAAGTATAGAATCCAATCATAGGTATATGAGATTTATCTACTCCTAGATCTCCTAATCCAGAAAATTAATCTCATTCAATATGTTCATCAACACCCACTCGGAGCTAGACTCCTGAAATATCTAGGTCTGAGTTTTTTTACATAGCGTCAACAACATTGTTTCCCTTCACGACCATATATTCCAAATAAAAAATAAATGACATAATATAATCAACCTATATCTTCATATATTGATTAAAATATTGTTGGAAAAATATATACTTTAAATCATTATGATTAGTGAACAAAGTATAATTGTTACCCAACATATAAATACACCAAAACATCAATGTATACACCATTACAGGTAAATAATGGGCTTATGTATGGTAGTTCCACTCCCGAGGCCTCAAATTCCATAACCCATATTCCACTAATTTACCCCTACATCAACACTAATCCACGTCAGATCAATAAATAACTACATAACACTATATAATCCTCCCCATTCATGGGTAGGATAAACATTGGTGTCTTTTCAAGACATTATTTAACTCTTGGAAGGAAGTCTGTCATGATCATGACTATTCAAGCATTACCAACATCTTGGTTAAGCATGAATGTCGTTATTCCATATGGGGAAAGTTATGGATGATCCGATGATAATAACCATTCTAATCACTTAAAACTATGGATATCAAATACTTTCAAGGGATGATCTAATGAAGTCACAACATGCACATTCTTTGGGTCTAAAAACACACCTTCCTAAAATTTTTTGTGTTCAGTGAATAGTACATAATCAATATATAAATGAATGTTAAGAAAACATAGCGTATAACTGATTCCCGCTCAGTATGCTAAGTAGGATGTTATGATGATTGACATTATTTTCAAGATTCATAGAGTACACCGAGAATTCATTCAAAAACAATATCACAAACAGATCCACGTATGTGGGGAAGATTTGGTTCATCAAATTCACAAAAATTTATGTGTTTTATTCGAGACAAAAAACATCATAGAGAACTTATAAAGTCCACAACTACATCTGAAAATATAACATGGTATATTAAAGGGTTTAATTATCTATTGATGATACCAAATTATCATGTAGATGTGGGAGAAAACCAAAACTCCAATCAAATAGTCATATAGATGATCAATACATGGAAAATGATACATGTTCAATTTACTAGAATCAATATATAAGTTCATATTCATGCAATAAAGCTTATTAAAAAATAATATTGAAACCCAAGGTGATATACGTAGACAGATAAACCCATTTTCCATTAACTCTTCCTATTGAGTTTTTTGAGATTGAGGCTTTGTTACTTGCATTCTCTGTGGTGAAATTGAAACACGGTAAACCACCACAATGATAACCATTGTAAATTTTAAAGCTCAATCTTGTTAAATCCCAAAATTTTCATCTATAAAATTTTCATGTATGTTTTCCACTATGGATTGAATGATATTATGGTTTTCACCTATATCAACCTGAAAAATACTATCAACTAGGGTAGTGAGCTCCCCTAGTTTTTAGTGAACTGGCCCAACACATCCTACATTGATATCCCAATATCTATGTTTAATATAATTTTAACCCTATGGATATGTTAATGTCACCCTCCATTGATTAATATAAATGTGTGCTCAAAATTCTAATAACTTGTTAATACCCATATTTAGTTCATAGAATAACCTATCAAGAATGTAATGATCCAAACAAAAATGTTACTCTCCATCCATGAGACAAACATTGTAAAATTAGATGTGTCTTGACCATATTACCGATGGTGAATCTATCATCATAACACAACTGATTAAATCCTACAATGAGCTCAAACCATTCAATTTTTGGTTATATATTCAATAATAACAGTCACAAGTATCAAATAAGAAACTATCAAGCATTGAAGTTACACGAATATTAATTCTAAATGTCTATAGTATAGCCTCAATATCAAATTGTGTATGATGAACTACATGCAACATTCCTTCCACTCTTCCATGTGATGAAATCTATGTCTAATAGGCTACACCACTCCAATGATATTGGTGATCATTTCTAGAATCATGTAGTCTCCATTTTTGACAACTAGGGAAGTAGACCTCTAACTTCTTGGATGGTATGGGTTTGAATACCGCCTTCAAACAATCTTTATTCATTCATGATTCTCCACCAGTACCAAATTATTGGGAGATACTAAACAAACCTCTATAAATGTCCCATCATGTAGTAAGATCAACATTCTACTAGTGGTTATAGAAAATTCATATTAATGTGACCGACCTAACTCACCAATTGAGGTGAACTCTATTAATATCCAAAGTAACTAATCCTTCGCACATTCCACTCTTCATCCCAAAACATTGGACAACATTATCAAAGTGGTTCATCCTACTCTTGGAAGATGTACCTCATAATTATCCTGTCAAAACAACTATTCCTATACTAGATCCTTCTTTTGGTTCCCCTCTAATATTAGAGCATGATCCACCACCTTAAAAAAATTATCCAACTACAATATATTAACATAGGACATAATCCGATATTTATATCCTTCCAAGAAATTACATGTTGTAGCATTTTCATTATCTTTAAATTTTTGATAAATGAACAGAATTTCAATAATGTAAATGGTATTTTATATCATGGACATACTCCACTGGGTTATGATTAAAACATTACTTCAATCTCCTATCAAATGACTTTGGAATGTAGTTCACTGGTAACATCTCGAAAAATTAATTCCATTCCATAGAACATGTATGTACAATATGAGCATGAACATCCCACCAATGATCCACTGATCTTCATAACATATATGAATCTAACATGACCCAATTCTCATCACGAGTCTCTAAATGGCCAATTATAGATCCAATGTACTCAATACAGAACACGGCTATATCAGCTCCACCCTCTCTGGTGAAAGTTAAACGATGTTATAATGGAAACACCCATGTTTGGTTAGACATACTCTTCAAATCCCGCTCTCGGTCGCTCTCTATAAACCGCATGAAGCAAGAAACATTATCCTAAAACTATATCATGATCAATCTCATGGAACAATCAGTACCTCATGTTCCATAGCCCAAGGATCATTTCAATCCATATCCTCCCATCATAAAATCAATAAGAATCATTAGAGAGGCATATATCTATAATTAAAAACACAGGTTTTAGGTCACATAACACTACATTATCAATATAATGAAACACGAGTTCACATACACCTATAAAAATTAAACCCCCTATTTTTTCCACACATTAAAAACATAGGCATTAACAGTACCATAAACCATATCCCAAATAGAAAATGGTAAAAAAAGGGTAAACACATTCTCATTTATTAGGTTTCTCCTTTTAAACCCACTTATCTATGTCTTGTACATTTAATTATTTATTATTTTCATATTAGGTTCGTATTTCATTTATTTCACCCATGTAAAGAATGATTTTTCACTTAACAAATTACAAAAAAAACTAATCTTTCCATGTATTCCTAACAAGATGAATGCCATACGATAATATAGACTTTCTAAAATGATTTATGTGTAGTAAATTATTATTACATATTCTACAACAAGTTAATTCATATAAATATAAAACATATTAGAAACATCATAAAACAAGTTCAACATTTGATTTGTTGTAGAACCCATCTATAATAACACACATCAATATCTACAATCCCATACTTGGTACTTAGATTTTACCCCATACATGTTGTTGATACATAAATTCATGATCTATAAACCAAGTCCCAAATAATCCAATTATCTAATCTATCCATCACAAATAGATGAAAAATTGAATTAAAAATAGATGAATAAAAATTTAATCTGATACCACATTGTGACTTCCTAGCCTAGGTTCAAACATCAGTGTCAAAAACTGGTTGATAACCTGACCTAAGCAGAAAATCCCACATGCCAGAGGGTAATAACATGTAGTTATTGTATAATATCTGTTATGGATATAGTATACCCACTTTATAAAATTATCACAATAGTGTATGTTAATAAACAATAGTCAAAATATTATAGCCATACCTAAAAAAATACCAGTATCCTAGGATTACCTAAATGAAAATAAAATATCAAAACCAAAATAAATGATATCTCATTCCACTATAAATGTCAACTGTATAATAAAAAACCTAAAATAAATACATTGAGGCATCCTAGTGCATCTTACCACTAGGTTTGGTTCCCATATATATTCTCCATCACAACTCAGTCATGTAACATAGGGGTTTTTCCCTTACCATTTTCAAAAAAATATGAAATTTATTAGGGTATGGAGCAGGCATCCCAAGTAGGATGTGTTTAAAACTCATTTGGACACACAAAAATCCATCTAAAACAATGTTGTGTTAATAAAAGAGTATTCATTTTTATAAAAAATACAAATGATAAAACAAGAAATTTAAAAAATCAATTTATATATATATAACCATAAAAACCCATAGGTTTCCAATGACACCCATACCATAAATAAATTTTTCATCCATTATTAGAGTCAAAACTATCCCCAATGGATATTATATATCACAATACCATGATGATCATTTAAAAATTCAATTTAATCAAATTATTATTATGTCCATTTTGATCCATAACCAAATTACAATATCAAGGTCACAAAACTTAGTGTGTAGAACCATGTGGGTATTAAGATCCCCTCCCTATGTCCCACACCTCAATGTAAAAGGGGAATTTGGATCCTCTATCCATATAATACCCTAATTATTACGAATTTTGTATTCATGGCTTCATTCCCTAGCCTATAATTAATAATTCCATATGTGTAATGGGAGCCTCAATACCTATCCATAACAAATTTATCACATATATAAAAAACATCACCATATCACACAAATCACAATTAAAATTATTGATCAACAATAATTATATTGTCAAAAATTGTCATTAATTTATACCATTTCACAGTATCATAACAATCATATCCATTTATATAAATTCCATGTAAGAATATGAAATCATCATCATTAAACCAATTATCAACATTTATTCACATAACCCATTAACCCTTCATGGTTATTCCAGACATCCCCTTCTTCCCAAAAAAATTAAATTAAATATCGAAACTACTAACCTATTACAAAATCTAATTTAAATGACTAATTCATTAATCACAAAATCCCATCAATTCCATACACATATCATTACATTAATTAATAAAATAATTAATTAATCTAATTTACCCAATTTTAGTTATCCTAAATTCAACAATATTAATTATAACATTGAAATTTAATAATATCAATTCATCCTTTGATTTAATTAACTAATAATTTAAATAAAAAGTTCATGATAACATACACTTAATTAAATAAGAACTATTCGATTGTAAATTTTGACCACTAACCTCAATATCGATGAAAAATGCTTACAAACAGAAATCCTCTACTGAAACAGAAAATTCAATTATAAAATGAATAAAAATATTTAGATTCAATAACTAAATACATAATTTAATGGATTATGATATATCACAACATTTATCAAGATCCATTAGAAAATGAATAAAACAACCTTTATAAATATGATATGGATGGAAGAGTTAATGGAATTATTCATAGTGTGAATCTCAAATTGAGAGAGTGGAATATCTCTAATCCCATATTATATTTTTCATGAATTAAATTTGGAAGGGCTCAGAATCCATCCTAGAGAATCCAAAAATGATAGGAATCATTTAAAGTCGTATTGGGTTGAATTAGGGTTAATACATGGGAGTTTGGTAATTATAAATCTATTTTTTATGATTAAATCATGGGTGAATGATTTACTGGGAAGGGGCACACATTTTCCAAACATTGTGACCGAAACATGTGTCACTCCTATTATGGTTCTCGGTTACACATAATAGTGAACACAATTTCAAAAACCTTTCTCCAATATTGAAATGCAACTGTATCTCATGTTTCATGGTTTTTGGGGGTGGGACACAAGGTTTCAGAATGTTGTGCATAAACCATGCATTTTACAAACAGCACAAAACATCCAAATTTCCCCAAAATACACATAAGAAAATAACAAAAAAGGATATAATAAAAACATAAAATAATAATACCTATAAATATGATCGATACATATCCAAAAAATTTGGTAACATACAATAATCTATGTCAAATATTTTGGGCCTTGGGTCCTTTAAAGAATTCGAGCCACCCAGGGCATTCGTGCCAGTAAGGCATTCAATCCACCTAAAGGACTTTAAGCCACCTCAAGGACTTCAGTCCACCTTAAATTGTTCTTAAATGATTAGATAAACTCTACAAGGAGAAGACTCCTGATGGGGATTCAGAGCAGACACATTCAACAGAGTAGATGCTAAGAGGAATTGTCAGAATGTGAGGGTATCACATTACCGTCGGGGCCAACATATTCTTTCATAGGAATCATAGTTGAATTGCCATATGAAGGTGGATAGATGATATCAATATAAAAAATCTGGTAGAACGAGTTCTATGTATAGTCTGTATATTTCTTAAGACCTACGGGTCATGTAATCTCTATTCCTACGATCCTTGTAAGGGTTTCCCCTCATCCCTTGATTAGGGGGTTATCAAAAATCAATCAAAAGAAGGCCATTGGGCCATTCCAGAAAAAATATAAATCAATAAATTATAATATATGAATATTAAAATTACATAATAATAAATTATTTTAACATTACCTCGGTTATTAGTAAAATAATATTTGGAATCCAAAACACCAATTTAGACCCATGCCCCGGATAAAAATGTATAGATATAAGAGAAATAATGATCATCAACACAAAATCTAGTATAGATATGTAATTGCGGGAGTATTTGAGATTTTATTTGAGAAATTATATAAAATACTATCAACTCTTGATAGAATATACATATCATATAATATATAATCATCAATGACCTAAAAATGATCATATAGGGATATCATTCACACTAAAGTGTTTAAAAAGAATAATGTCTATAGCTAGATATATACATCATCATAATGAAACGATATATTGTGAAAAGGTACAACATGTCTATGAGAAATGTAAGCTTTGTATCATTTCCAACTAGTCCAGAACATTCAAAATCTTTAATGAAATATTGTTATGGTCAATAAATACCATTGAAATGTTCATTTTTCTAAACAAAAAAGTCATGTAACCTATGTTACATTGCAATAATAGTATTGGAGGACCCACACCACACTGGAAGACACCTTAGTTGAAATTGTACCAACTCTATAGATAGATTTTATGATCCCTGATAGGGTAAAAATTAGTCTAGGGAGTATCAAACCCTATCCATATAAGGATGGTGACCCACTCCTCATAAGCACTGATGAAGTACAAGATGAATGTTTATCTAGAGGTTTTGATCCCCTTACAGGGGGTTGGTATGTAATTTTAGGATAATATTTTTTCATTACACATATGATGTTTCAATTAACTACATGGGGAGTAATAAACCCATTCATTTTTTGATGACACACATAATCCCCATCAACACCCCTACAGATTTTATATACCATATCCTCCATTCCCATCTATATATTGACACAAATATACGTACACTCTACACTATTGTGTTCTATGAATTTGGAAATGACTAAACATGAATATTTATGTTTTAAAAACATTTTTCTAAAGAATAATTTCAATGATATATTTGGGGGAGGGATTATGTGACATATTAGAGGACAATATTGGAATATAGATAACACTGGGGGGGTGTAAACAATGTTATGAAAACATTGAAAAATTATAATTTATCCCTTTTCACTCGTATAAATTTAATGATCTTTATTCTCAATTTCTTTTTGTTATTATCTCAAAAATTTATATGAATTTGGTAAAGGATGTCACATGATGTTATTACAAGGATTACTACACAAGTTGATCATCCAGTTTTTGGTATGGTTTAGAAATAATCCAAGACCACCAAACTACTAGAGAATAACACTTTTATGTGGCTACAAAATAATGGAGTATCATTTACCTCGAGTGTCACTAAATTAAAATGATTGTTCTTACTTTATATCCCATATACAGTTTATTATAATTTATATTAAGATATGCATAACCTCTTACTCAGTATGTGAATCCAAGAGACTTGATATAAAATATTTTTGGAGACATATTTCTGGGCTACTGAAGCAGTACTATAGATGGTACTGTAGCATGGACTTTTCATTATTGTTCCTTTCGGATCTATTCATCCATTTGGGCCCCTAGGCCACCAAATTGGACCACAGGTCCTGCAAGGCTTTTTGGGCACCAATGGCCTTTGGTCCCGTTGCCTCTCAAGGCCTTAAAGACACCTTGGCCTTTGGGTTACCCTAAGGCCATTGGTCCACATTATTATGAAGATGTACCAGCCATTCTTCAATGGAAAAGGCTTCATGTAAGGATCAAGGGAAGCCACATTCACTAGAGCATGTCTAACCGAAGTGGAATGAATGTTAGTGTATGGCATTTATATTTTACCAGGGTTGTGCAGCTTTGCATATGACAGTTTTTTTACCATCCCTGCAATGGTGTACTGGTAATATCATTACATATTCTCCATAGGAATAGTTCTATGTATTATTTTCGGGGTGATTCCCGTTATGACCTATGGATCGTGTAATTGTATCTATGCCTTAAGGCTTTGTAAGTGTTCCACCTCACCTCTTGAAAGGTGGATTGTTAAAAATAATAAAAAATGAAGGCCTTCAAGCCATTCCGATTATTTGAAGTCAATGTAATACTTTTTTATTCCACTAAATTCACCACATGATACTTTCATAGCAACATTATCGAAACCCTTCTTCTACTTCATAGTAGAAAAATGGATGTAGTACAATATTCTAATGTTTTGGATAAAAATATATACATATTAAATTATTCTATTCATAAATTATTATATACATATTATTTATTTGAAAAACGATAACACTAGTTATCCTTCTCTATTGCATGAATCAGATAACTTTTTTTAATTATTAGAAAATTACAATTCTCATAGCATTATTAAAATTGGTTAACCCATAATAATGATCAATTGAGTTTTGTGAATACTATTATTTATTATCAATGATATGATTTTTTTGAGGAATAGGGAAATCAATTATTACTCAAATTATAATAAATTTAATATGAATAGTAAAATCACTTATACTTTTAGTTTTATACAAAAACAAGAGATATTGAATTGCAGTTTGTATTATTTTTTTCAATGAAAAATTCGGTCATTGAATTTAGTATTATTTTTTATATAGAGAAACACATTCTTATCCTATAAAAATATTAATGTTAGTGTGTGGTATATTTTTACATAAATAATATTTCATCCATTAATGTTGGGAAAACATACTGATAATGAGATATTGGAACTTGTTGTTTATGTGTACACCAATATCATACATGAAAATACATTCATTGTATTATCACTATTCTTTAATATAAGTATGTGGTGCACTTGGTTCTCTATATATGTAATATTTTATGTGGTATCTCATATTACTCATCATATTAAAAATACAACATGTATTCCTTCATCTTCACGAGAGTACATTTGTGTAATTTCCTCATCATATAATCTAGTCACATAAAAATATATATCTCGGAAAGAAGATGCTTCATGAAATGTACATATTGTTTGTGTATTTGACAAACCAATATCATAGTGTCTTCTTAATTGATGAGAAATAATTTCCTTCATAGGAATATAAATAGCTACTTTATGTATGACAGTGGGATTAAACTACGTCAAAATGTTATAATAGAAGAGTTCAACATGTTTCAAATTGTGTGTCAAAAACATGTCAAACACCCAATCACGATGGATACAAGTATTTTTTAATGAAAAAAAATATTATTATAGACACTCAATGAACTTTGAAATTATCGTATTACTAATAATTCATCTACAATATAAAAAATATTTTATTTTCTATTTCCTCTAGATTTGAGTTGTGGTATTGGTTTCACTTGATGGTTTAGTTATGTGAGAAATTTTTGGCCCTCACTAAATCTTTTTAATTGGGTTTTATACATGTTCAACCTTTCCTTGAAACTCCCAATGGTTCCCTCATCAATTTCTAGGTATGGACATAAATTTTAACGGAAGGTGGTCACCTGGGTCTTTAAGCGCATCAAATATTTTTCACTAACATTGTTCGAGAGGATCATTGGCCATGCACATTTCACACTTTTGGGTGAATTGTTACAAACTCTAGGACTATCATATAGATTTGAGGTACTTTGGTAAATCTCATCATAAACCCAATACAAGACTGGTTTCCATAAAAATTACTAGAGGATAATTATCCTTCAAGTGAAAAAGAATGATGCCTCTTTAGTGAATCCATATTTATATATCCATGTTTATCAACCATTTATCAGTAATGGGATGCTACTTATTTGCTTAATCGGTATAACCATGTTCTGTGAAATGAGTTACCATGAATTGAGGTAGTTTATATTTTGAGGAGGGGATTGAGACATTATGAGGAATGCTACCTTAACACTATTATTGATGGAATAAAAACCCACATATATTATATGACCCATGCAGTTTAAAATCATCCGAGAAGGATTTATTTCAGTGTTATGGGACACTGATTATCCAAGGTCAAGTCTATGAGGGATGTCCAATATATCTCATGTATAGATAGATTCATAGTTGTATATTATTTTTTATGGATTTATATATTGAGTTTACCCCTATCATTGTAGAGAATCATGGTGCAGATGATGTGATCTCCAGAGAATCCTAATATCAAAAATGTTTTTCCTTGTGTCAGAAACAAGGGGAGATAAAGGATAATTTCATTTATCATGAAGCATGAATTATCTATCGGGACATACTTGAGATGATTTATTATGGAACTCTGATCTCAGAGAGACGTCCTATGTATCCTAATTATAGAAGGAATTTTTGTAATAATAATTTAATTTAATCTCAATCCATTAATGGATGAGGTAAGGTGATCATATATTATCAATAATTGGGTCTTAATGGATGAGATGTAGATGTTGAGAAAATTATTATATTGAAAGGGGTGCGTATTTTGGATTGGGCCATAGTAAGGGATCCTATGTATCTTGGTTATCACATGAATTAGAGTCATCATAGTTCACAATATTGGGGATTACACATTGAGCTTTCATGTACTATTGAAGAGGTTTATAGTCTAGGTATTTTCAACATTTATACATCCTAATACCATGTAATCCATGATCATTATGTGAAACATGGGATATAAATAAATCAATTTCATTACATTGGATAAGTATGTTAGATGTTGGAATATACCTCATTGAAAATATGGAGATCAAAACACTGGGAGAGGTGGCCTACATAGCCTAGATATGGTAAAAATCATATTGTCATAGTTTCTTTTATATTGGGTCTCAAACACCAAGGATACTCTATTGATCATGGAATAAACTCTGAGGTTGACCTATTGATCAAGGCATGCACACCGAAGAGATACAATGATATTATTTCATGGAAATCCCTATTGATCGAGGATTTCCCACTGAGAAAAGAATGTTTTATAAATTCTAGGTATTCCCTAATTATTAAGGTATATACACCAAGGAGGTACAATAATATCATTTACTAGGATAATTTTTTGTTCAGGGCTTACACACTACGGAAATAAAATTTTATCATGTCCCAGGATTCCCTACTGATCGAGCCTTATTATTAGGAGGGTGTGGCATGACCCAACTGACATGTCTTAAAATCCATCACATGACCTGGGTGTCTTGTCCAGGGGGTGTCACATGATTATGATGATGTGACCTAGTGTAATTCTCCGGAGTTGGCTTGGTATATTTGGAGGGTGTCATAGAATTCTGTACAACATGGTTTAGAGGATGTCGTGTATCATGGCTAACATCATTGGAGGGCGTCATGAAACAAAGACATCATGTCTAGAGGGAATCACATGTATTAGAATACATTACTACAGGATCTCATGATAACATAATTATCACACCTAGATAAAACCACATGATTTTACTATTATGGGTGAATTCCATTTTATGTGTAGGTAAACGTATTTGAAAGACATCATAAGTATTAAGTGTAAGTCTTAAAGGGTCTTGCGATATCAATTTGGTATTCCCAAGGAGACCATATAAAATTCTCTGACATGTCTATAGGAGTCTACATGACCCAAAATATCATATTGAAGTGGTTTCATGAGATCTACATGACATGTACCAGTGATGTCTTGTGTCATTGGATGACTCAAGTGACGCGCATGTGGACCACATAACATGTTATTACATAATGTCAACAACTTTTAATGATTTCTTAAACACAATTAATTTTATGTCCTTCGGTTCATTCAGTATCAGTTTATTTAACTCTCATGAGATATAAAGGACGTGAATTATGTTGTTTGTGTGCCCTTCCATCAATCCTTCAAATGATCTATGAATAATCACATGAAGTGCCATTTTTATGGGGAATTATTGGTAAAAAATATTCACTGCTATATTACTCAATGAATGAATTTATGTTTGGAACATTATCAACTCCAAGATGTCTACTCTAACCCTTGAAGTGGAGGGTCCATAGGCCTAGAGTTGAATCACCCAAATTCTAATCCTTTTTCATATTGGGTTTGTGAATTTATAGGCATCAGTATTACAATTGTATGGTTCATTGTGTGGAATATCCCGTGAGCTTCCAATATGGAGTCATATAAGAGATTTGGAACTATGTGTCTTTTAGATTCTCTTCCATTCATATCTTTGATGGCATCACATGATTTTCTGCGACTGTGATACCCTCTCATCTATGACTCGATTATTATATTGATTCTAGTTAATGGAGACCTTTTTTGTCAAATTGATTTGTTGAGGTACCTTTTTATTTTAATGTTGAAATGTACAAGGGACTTTGCAAGATCCGAGTTATTGTTGAATGATATCTATGAGATTATTTATGACTTGTATAGTACTTTACATGGGAAAGGGACGGTTTTCATGGAGGTGTAACTGGACCATGCATTATTATTCCTTATTATCTCTCAAGAATATTTTGTTATGTGATAGGATTCATCCTCCACCCAATTTTATTTCATATTATTATGAGACAATGTTTTGGAGTCAGGAAATATTTCTTGAGTAATTGAAGGAAAACTACTATATTTTTTTCGATTTGTCTTTTGACGGATATGGGTAGTATGTTTGTGTGGAAGGACGTCGTCAAAAAATCCATCCATTTTTTCCTTAGGAACATATGGGAAGCTCATGGTATCCAAAACATACCCAAGAATTTCTATGAGATAAGGTTGATAAGAAAATGGGAATTCATGAGATGATAAAGACATGCCTTCAGGGACTCACGATTATGTGCAGATCGCCAGTGGTGCGCCACATTCCCTTCAACAATCATGTGTAGCTCCCACCTCCACCCATTTTATCTCCTATGTTTTATTTTAAAAATGTTTGATGAGTTTTTCATTTTTATCAGATGTTGTCAAGGATAATTATCCGCCATTAGATTAATAACTATCATGTTTTATGTAGATACTAGAGGTATCTTACCTTGGGTATCCTTCATCACATTTTCATAGGATTTTCAAGTTGGATAGTTTGGTACTTGTCACTAACAACCCACGTTGTCCAGTAGTGTTCATTTAGCTACGTCTTGTGAGGTTACTATTTATATATGAAAATTCCAAAAAGCACAGGGAAATATTGTAACTTGTAACTACAATACCCACTATAAGTCATTTATTTCATCTCGATTCATCATGTGACCTTTTAATGGTCACACAATCATGATTATATCAAAGGTTCAACTGATCAAAATTTATCACCCATTTCTTATTCATCTTTGTTTTTACGGAAAAATAAACCCATGGTTATATATTTATTCCCTTTTGAATTTTTTGATTCCCATTTTACAGGTGCCAAAAAATGATCCCATAGGAGTGACGTCCATAGGTAAGAGGGCTCGATTCAGAGGAATGTAAATGCCTGATAGAGTTGTTTCCAGTTTCTCAAATCAGTGCCTTTATTAATATTTTGTATATTAGGAGATTCTTGGAATTCAATGAAATTAAGTACATAAAGGATGTGTTGGAGAGAAATTAATTCGACCATTCACAACTTCTATAAAGAGATATCACTAGTGTTTATACCACATGCCACCATCACATGATCAGTCTACGAGTCCCGATCACGAGACATTGTTTGTGAGCCTTCTCCATGACCTCCATCCAACAATACCACATTTTCTCTGGAACACATTGACTCAAAATTCTAACCATAAATTTGTTATTCCTTTTGATCTTTTACCATGAGTAACTATGATAGTCTTGATGGGTATTCCTTGTATGAATCTTCAATCATTTTTTACTAGTGTACGTGTCCATGTTAAGGTCATGCGATCATGAGTCCAAAAAGGGATAATTCTATTATGTTATCCCCTTATGGGTTTTCGACCCATGAGTCTGTCAGATTTCATAATATAGACAAATTATTTATGTGATATAAAAATACTATCTTGATTCATTCAATGCACAAGACTCTTCTGAAACATCCATGCCTCTATTATTAAAAATATCATAAATTATATTTTCTTGAAATGTTCCACATACAAATGTTCAGATGTTTTCGATTTACCATCATGGTTCCTTAGCTACATCCAATAAAAGGACCATGATTTATTGGAATCATAAAATTAATCCTTGATATAACATGAATACTGATAACAAAACCATTAAGAGGTTATTTTCATATGGCATCCAGAATTATCTCTTATCACATTGAATAACTCTGCATGAGTTTGGTTTACTAGAGGATTATACTATTAATTATCCATGTTTTAATCATTCATCCCACTGGTCGATTGATTCTCTTAACCACATTTCGAAAAATATTTCTAAGGGTAATTGGTTGGTTACATCATGATCATAGGGTTTATATTTTCTATTATACCACACTACTCAAGGTCTAAATGGTGATTATTTTTCACAAAAACATATTTATCTGAGATTTTATCATTTAATTTTATCATATTTAAATATCTTAAGAAGAACATAATACTGAAAATAAGACCACCATCTTAGTGGAAAATTATTTGATGAGTGGGTGTGGCACTTTTGTGTCAGGAAATGATTCTTACAGATTACTAACGACTTATACCTGGAAAAAAATCATAAAATCATATGGATAACTAAATATAATATATACTTCCAACCCCTTTTCCTTCAAGAAATGATCAGCTATTGGTGACTTAGTACCAACACATTTCATCTACCCCTTAGTGATGTGGGTATTAGCCTATGACACATCTACCAGTTTGTTAGTATTATACCCCATTGAAATATTTATGATAAATTTCTCCCTACAATGGATGTGTGGGATAATCATCAACAGAGTCCATTTTTCTCATGGTAGGTGAAAATTATTTTAAGGGAGATATCAAAGAATGATATAAAATTTTTCCCAGTCATTTCTATCAAAGATTGAATAAATATTTTTCTTATTTAGAAGAAGAGTTAGACCAACCTTTATTTCTCCTAAAATGTGTCTCTCTTAGAATGTTTTTGATTGTGACAACTCATATTAGATCATCTTAGAGGCTGGATATTATACCACCTAGATATATTTTGTGAACATAAAAAACTCTTTGATCCTAATACTGGAATGTTTTATATCAATGTTCATGAATTTCCTATTTATTCCAGCTAGGGACAAACATTGAAGAAGCAATATTATAACATTGGTGATGGTATCCTATCTTGTAGAAGGGAGGCTCCTTAACATATATGAACTAGTATGTGGACACCATTATCAAATGATGGGCTATATTAAACATTGCATCACCCATTATAGGACAAGTGGTACTCTCTAGTTAATGTTTGGATGGATAGGGGGATCATTTCCATTATTATGAATACTACAACACTTAAAGGATCCTTGATGCAATATCGCATCCTAGATTGTTGAACAGCTTTGGGTTTGAGGCTATGTATTTTAGTGTTTCTAAGGTATGGGTGCACTACACCATCCTAAAATATTTTACATTACCCCTTTCATGCATTAGTTGTGCCAATCATTAATGATTGAAGATGCTCCCTTGATTAAATATCTTATATGATCTCCCTTTCAACATAGGATTCACACAGTTATGGTGGATCATATGTTCATCATCATGTCTTGTACACTGTTTTGATTTTCTCATTTATTTGGATATACTGAATGGGTATCCCCTCATCCTTTTGTCGGTTTACGAGGGGAGTGATTTCATAGGGTTATCCAAATATTTTGGATTATTCTGTCACATGAAGACATATAGGCTAATATTATTCTTCCACATACCAATTATTCATCTTTTTTTTCTCACCCAATATTATGACCATGATTGGGTAACAACTTATCAAAATGGTTTTCGAAGCAAGTTGGTCAGTAATGTGGATGGGCCTTTCGGATTTCCAATTCCATTGATAGAGGAAGCAATGGAATTGATTAAAGATGTGTTTGAGACATTGATAATTAGGAATAATTATAGTGAAAACCACATTAAGGGGGAAATAGATTCTATTAAGGAATATAATAACCCAACATAGAAAATCAATGATGTGTTTGTTGAGAGAATTGAATATTGGGCCTCTTGTCCTATTGTGGCATTGATTTGACTTGTTACTCATCCATATACAGAGACTAACTCATTGGTTGTAGAGGATCCATCTCATCAAACATTTATACAGATATATATTGTCACCATGTTTACTAATACCCCCTTTGAAATATTTTATGGTCAAGGGGAATGCATTCACCAATTTTTTCAAGGATTTGGGCATGGAAATTTTGATCGATATACATGTTATAGAATTATAAAACAAATCATCCTGAATTGAAGATAAATGGACACAAATGAATGGGATCTACACTATCATGTGAATAAGGCATTCCATGAAAAGGATTTTAGGGAGATAGTTGAGGCATTGGAGTCAGTTCATCAGTTTTTTTAAGTTGAATTCCCAGATGGATGATTGAATTTCATGAATATAGATATATGAGGAGATGAATCTCAACAATGGACTTACTATCAGTCTAATATTAGATAAAGGTCTGACAGGATGGAATCCTCAGTTTATATTTTAAGAGTATGTATATAATGTTTCAGTATCTTAATGAAACTTTGGGTGAAAAAAATTATCCAACAGTATTCATGGATCTCATAATAAATTTCATATATCAATATATCAAATGTTTTATTGTAATATTTGTTTCTATATCATCACATTATTACCAACATCATAAATGCACAGAAATCAACTACATATGTTATTAAGTACAATTCAAGCACATCAACATTATAAAAAACAATCAAAATTTCACTTAATTATTTATGAGTTGTGATTTCTCAATCAATTAACTTATAATGTGTGAATTTATGGGGATATGGTGATTAATAAGTCTATGGTGTATTTTGAATTCATTATGATGTTTTTAAAATCAAGGGACTCATTTTTTACCTATGTACTATATATGGTACATATGACACATCTTTCATTTTACAATAGATATAAAATGTTATACCAATATGTGGGGTAAATATTTAATCGAGTAATAAATGTGATGATAAATTTTTTGAGGTGAATAATTGATTAATGATGACACTACATTTTATTATTTAGAATATTATAACCTCTTTGGAATTGTGAATGGAGTTTTGTTGGTGTAGATGGATCAGGAAGTTATTGATCAGTCACATCATCTATAATCCGTAGATCAGAACAACCAAACTGATGACATGGTGTTATAAGAAGTATTACTTAATCAAAGGTTTTGGAAACATTATATCAATGGTGAAATATTCATAGTTTCTATGAAACATCGGATCAATAGATATATATTTTCTCAGTTATACATGAACATGATTTAGAGGCCTTGGCTTAGGATTTAATTACATTTCACAGAGATAATTAATATTCTATAGGTAATGTTAATGTCTATGTAAATCCTCTTAGAAATAAAATGTAATAGATTTAGAATATTTTAGATCATAATTAATATGTAGGAGATCATTTGATGTGTTTGATTGAATTTTGGTTTGTGGATATATCAATGGATCATGTTGAGATGACGTTATCACATTTAATGATATTTTATTTTTCAGTAAACCATGTAATTAAAACATAAAATTCATATCTAATTGTTTTTTTCATGATGGAATTCATAGAGGAAGATGATCTAGATCAAGGATGGTCATTAAGTGATGATAAATTTATTTATGTCCTTATAAGGATAATAGTTCTATCTTATATGAGAGATGACATGTAAACCGACACTAATGATTTGATATGGCTAGTGTATCAAGTGTTTAGAAATATGTGAAATGATATTGTAAATCAATTTGGGTGACTATGTAGGTGGACATAGGTTGCAGGTTTTATCTTGCATTGCCTTACCTAAAAAAGGATAGAGTTTGAAAAATAGTTTCATAGCAGCTTACATCATTAAAATACAGTGTTGATATAAAAGATGGATCATGTGATTATTGTCTTCATGATTTTGTTACCTAGTTCCTATAGTATTCTTGAATGTTTTGGGTAACACTCAACCATAAGATAAAATTTGGCCACATCTTTATTACCTGAGAGAATCTATCTATATATTTATTGATAATGATATAATAAAATGAGAATATTATACTAAAATGACTTTCTTCAATAACCATATGTGACATGTAAAATTTTATCTATATTATTTTTATTGAATGGATTGCATTATGATTATGATACTCTGTTGATGTTGACTATAGTTTATCTTCCACAGACTAATGGTCTATTAAATATGATGATCTAATCATTGAGGATATGATTGATGATAAAATCATAGAAATTAGTGACTATAATGATTAAATATTCATTTTATATTTCATTTAAAATAATAGTTCCCAAGAATAATTTTTTATGGATCCTTTTTTTGATCTCGATGTACAATCATTCTCCTCATTGTTATGTTGGCACAAGGTTGCTGAGGAAGGATTTTTTGAACATTGTTTGGTTCCAAAGACCACTAGGAATGATTATTTTAATAGGATTTAGTTTTTCACCACATAGATCAAAAAATTATTATATTCCTACAATATTATTTTTCCAATGTTGTACACAGTTGGTGAGTGGGTTTCCATATTTGTGTCACCTTGTTTTGGGCATCATCATTTATGGATGAAATGGAAGTAGGGACTATACATTATCAGACATCATAATATCCATATTTGTATCATTGTAATATGTTATTGAATATTCATATCTTAGGGTGGGATGAATATATCTACACCGAATCATTGCAGTGGGAGACAAACATCCAAGTGCATTAACTTGTAATATTTGGGAATAATCAATATAGATTATACTTGAGGATGATATGTGATTAGATATTGAGTTTTTAATATACCAAAATAATAATATCATGTACATAAATCTTTTTTTGTATGTTATACCATAATTATTTGTGTTTATTCAAGTTTGACCAAAATATTAGAATATTTAGAAAGAATTTATTTGATTCAAAGAACACTTTTTCCAAAATGATAAACAATATAACCATGGTTAGTGTCATGATGGCCTCTGGTCAGATCATATCTATAACAAATATGAGGAACCCAATAGTAAAATGTATAGATATATACATGGAGATCATGGATTGATCAAATGTTCCTCATCTAGAGTGACATCACAACTCCTATTGTCTATACTATAGTGAAATAAAATAACACTAAAAATTGGAACATTCCCTTGGTGCATCAACACATTACTCACTTTCTATAATGAAACCATGACCATGGTGGAGTCCATGGTGGAGGTTTTGTGTGTTTTTAAATAGAAATAGAAATATCCATTCTTCATGGATATATTTAATTTTGATGTTAAAAACTAGAAATAATTATGTGGTTTCATAAATTCAATATTAATTATTCACATTATTCTATTATTTTATTGAACCATGAAATTATTATCTTTCAATTTATGTAGGTGTTATTTGAATGAAACCATGTGATTTTGGACATGAATTCTTTAATTGAGGTGAATAAGTTCAATATCCTCATTCATCTCAACCCATGAAGACTGATCTTATTATATGAATAATAAAATGGTAGATGGGGTAAAATCTTGTCGAATATGAATAAATGGATCATAACCTCTTCTACATAGTTTTACGTTAATTGTGTTATGGACACATGTTTCTTTTTCTGAAATTAAATTCAACCATTGAATTTATTGATTTTTAGTTATTTACAACTTATACAATTATAATGTTCCCATCTTCAGTCTCATTATAAAATTGTTTATTTTTTATTTTAATCGATTATAAGATTTCATGGCATTATTCTATTTCAATTTAGCGTCAGAATGTGGTTTGATTGATGAAACTAATAATAAACACTGGTATAGACATCAACATTCTAGATGAAGGATGTTTGTTATCATATGGGACATTGAACAAGATTTTTATCATGATATTATGTTGTGTTTTATATGCTTTAGAATATGAATTAGTTTGATCTCAAGTATGTTCGAGTCTATCCTAGATACCATGATTGATGTTTTATCACATGTATGATCATGTGTATACATGATAATATTTTTTTCATTGATCACATTTCATTGTATGTGTATCTCATGAGATACATGGTTGATTTTAATCCCATGTATGTTTTTTTCGTATATTACCCATCCATTTGGTGTTATACCTCTTGATATATGTGACTAATTTTATAATTCTATTTCCATTGATTTATTAGTTATATGTTATATTTATATTCAATTAATGGTATGTACATGATATATGGAATAATCATTTCTCAGTGGCACTGTAGGGGTAGTGTATTAAATAATGCATATTACATGGTTTCATGATTGATTACATGATGCTATAGGGTAGTCATTTGAGATCATATGTGAGAGAAAATAGTAGGACAGGATGTAATTTGATAACCTAATCATAAACATTTAACCATGATTAAATGACCATGTTTTCTAACTCATTTTAGTGTTACGATATGTCATCCTTCTTTCCAGACCCATGAGAGAGATAATACTTGTTTCCCTTGTGGTCTGACTATAGAATTTATATCGTTTTGGCTACTCCTGAGTGCATGTGGTGACCATTTGGTTAATTATAGTTCATGAAATATATTCTGATATTGTATCTGGTGTGGAGTTGAAGAAGTCACGACTAGGTGTTTTTGGAATCTTGGTTACTATATGAACCCTTGGTACATGATTTTATATTATTTCTTGTAAATCTATTTATTATCGTAACATATAATTGTATGGATACACACTCATATTGAATATGTATTGGTGGTTCCATAGAGGTGTTATACTCAATCCCAACTTCAGTATCTCAATGCATGTGAAAACATCATGTTTAGGCTTATAGGTATGTAAAGAACAAATGAAAATGATATTGGACATGGATAATCATGATCAAAGGTGGTATTGAGTCGGTCTCCATAGTGATTCTGTGGTTTTTAATTTTCTTACCTATCATTCTCTAACCGTTTTTTGGAAATCCATTTTTTCGGGATTTTTGGTTTATTTTTATCTATGTATTATTACATATTTAATGTATTTTTTCTGTCATTTATTATATTATTCCCTTCATATTTCAATGAAATTATTTTTTATTTCAACTATTAATACTATTATGATATTCTCTCCACATATGATTTTTATAATCCTGATGATATTCATCAACTGATTTCATATGGGGAGGCATGAATTTTTCTATTTGGTACTCTATCATGGTCATTCTGATTCGTCTTTGTTCATTGAAGGTATTTCCCTATTTAAATATTTTAGTGTTATTTTAAATTTATTTTTGTCTACAGAAAAACCATTGATGTTACTAATTCTTTTCTATGGATATGATCCAAGGATACAATCATTAATCATTCTAAGGATGTTTATTGGTTATGATAAATAAATATTTTTAAAACCCATTCTCCCGTCCATGAATTAGGCTATCATGGAATGAAATTTATTATCATGATCTTGGGGATTACATATGAATGAATTATGTTTATGTCATGCGTGGGTCTATTTCATCCCTGCCAAGGGTTGGGAAAAGTTATATATATTTCTAATGGTGTGGGGATGATATGTGTGTCTATGACTGAAGAAATCTATGTTCACATTTAATTGATTGGGTATAGTTTCATATATATATGGTCACATGATTCTTCATTGACATTGTTTTTAATGGTTATGTTTCCATTTTGAGGCATGAGTGTGATTACTTCTATATATGATAACATTATTATGCATGGACATGATTGGGAATATATATGTTCAGATTCTTATTATTTCATGTTTGGATAATTACACCAGCCAATGAGATGATTACTGAATTATTATTTCTCCATTGAAAGAATTATTAATCATGTTTCTGGATATCAATTGATTTTTTGAGTTTATGAATTATAGTTTTCTTGTTTTGAATATATAATATATATAATAAGTACTTTATGTTGTTATTATACCCTTACGAACATATTATGATATATTATGATTGATATCTCTATTGTTTACCCATACATGGAATCTAATATCACCTTTTATTATAATTTTCTATTGGTTTTGATTGAATTGTCCATGTATTACATGTCTATAAGTGTAAAAATATGAAAGTAAGTTGGTGTTTAGGTAAATAAATTACTACCCAGACAATGGAATTCATATGTTGTTTTGAAAAAAATAATCCTATGGTAAAACAATGAAATGGGTTGATTGGGCATGAAAATGACTATCACTTGTGCATTATGACAAGACCTAAAACTATATAATCGACCATTCACAATCTGGAGATGTTATTTGGTTAATTAATAATCTCCGTGTATATTATTGTAATGTATGAGAGGATAGAACCATTGATATAAAATTATATGTCATAGTGATATTAGGTGAATATAAATGTGATTGTTTAAAATAAGGTCTCAAATTTTTTGGACATCATAATAATTATATTAATAATAGTATGATTAAAAAAAATAATTAGTGAGGTTTGATTAATAAATTATGTATTTTTGGTACTATATAAAACCATGAAGAATCACATGAATAATGAATTTGATATACAATGAAATGAACATAGTCATGATGATCCAAATGAAATGTAATATAAAATGTAAAAAAATGTTATCTTACATAACAATCAGTAATAAATTTTTGTTAAAACATTCAACATGAGGGACATTAATGACATACCTAATATGAAAAAATTGGTTATCCGTGGAGAAAATAATATTATGTATTATACATTTCATGACTTTGGTAAGAATAAAATAGGGAAACCATGTACAATAATAAAAATATGTTTTTTGTGTTAAAATGATGGGATAAAGAATTTAATTTATATGTAAAAATGATTAATTTTATGGAGGGGAACAATGTACATACCCTGGGCCCCCTTATAGTTCAATTAATTATGTGTGGTGAACGTGGGTATTTTTCGATTCCATGACCTAATTCATGGTCTAAATGACTAAACAATATTGGGCCTACATTCTGTCAATACCTGAAGTTTATCATGATTTTTAAGGAACACATATCATTTTGTTAAGATTTTTGGATTTCATTTTCATATTTCTAATAATATGGAATATGAAAATACTATTGTTCGTCATTTAAGGCAATATAATGTGTATTTGAACATTTTTTTCCCATATCTTCCTAGATTATGATTATATTTATAGAATAAGGGGATCAAATTAGATATTAAAAGTTAACATATGATCATCTATATGTTTTAATACAAAAAAGAAAATATAATGGAAATTTATTTCATTGTATGGTTCATTCTACATATTAATAGGGGATATTTATCTGAAATTGTAAGTGAGAAAAAAAAACATTGTTGTTATTTTTGATCTTTTTTAATTTACTAATTTTTTTCTAATTAATTTCATAGCCTTCAACTAAATTTTTATATTGAGTTTCCAGTTGATGTAATTCATTGTGGTATGCCTCTTCCAATGATAAAAAATAGAATGTCCCACATTCGGTAGTAAGAATTGAAGAAACCACTACAAGATAGTCTAGAAAATGTAATCCAAGGATTGATCCCTTAATAAAGATCAAAACATATCCAAAAAACCTCCCAGATTTTATATCCATTACGTATAAGACCAACTCTTATTATATGACCCACACAAGTGTACATAAGAAAAGATTCAAAGAAGGTTTCTTAAGGTAGAGGTCTGAGATATTATATTTTTTTTCATTTTCACTGAAATCAATTATTTATTAAATATGATTTATCGATACGAAAATAATTAATCATTTTTCATAAAAATATATTTATGTTAATGAAATTATATAAAAACCATTTTAGAACTCATTTCAATCAAATGGATAATTAATGTACCACCCACGTGATGTGTGGACTACAGGATCCACATGGGTATATGCTTCATTATATATTTCCGTATATCATGGTTATTTATTATGATTGTGTTTATATATATATAAGTATATATTTTCTACATTAAATACACTATTTATCTTATAAATTTTATGTTGTGGTGAGGAAACAAAATTTGGTGATCCTTAGATGCAGTAGTTCGCATGTAACTGAATGACAATTTAATTTTCATTAAAACATGATACAATATAAAAATAAAAACTTATATCATTTCATAATCATAATCATGATATAATTTTTTTATTCTATAATTAAATTTCTTTCTTTTTATAATGATGTACTATATTTATGATAATTAGATCATGCCATTGATGGAGGAGGTTGACCATACAAATTGATAACGACATCATAATTTTTTGAATGGTCATGGAGGAAGGAAGAGTAGTGATATTCAATTTGAATAAGAAAATTCATAGTATTATTAATATAAATGATATGATATACAGATTGATATAAAATATTTTAGAGGGTATAAGAATGATGGGCCAATTTTTTCTTGTATAACAGTGTTACCTATCCATTTAGATCTTCTCCCTTTGGGAACAAATTAAAGATCAATATCAGGGTCATTTAGATGTAACAAGGATAAAATGATGTGGGTAGAGGGTTTATTAATGATTGTGGAAGTGTTTCAATATATCTGTATCTATTTTTTGTTTGGATGAATGTGGTGGATGTAATACACATTTATAATTGATGAAAATGATACTTTTTAAAATACACATTTCTTATCAATGATCAAATGAAAATATAAAATGATAAAAGACACCAAAAGGAAAATCAATTGAGTGGGTGACATGACATTATCATGAATTACTTCATTATTAATTTTCCTTGACATTAAAAACATATTCGTAGTGTTTTAACATTATATTTTTTAACATTTTCATTTTTGTTATTTACCCAGGTAACTTGTTTTATCAAAAGTAATTTATATTTAATTATATTTATAGTGTATACCCTCATAAAAATTGTAATTTTATTAATCGACATATATGATCCATTTAATCTAAATCTACTTCAAAATATGATAAAAATAATATTTAAATCAACAATATATATATATATAATATAATATTATATATTGAAATGTTATTTTACTATTAAGTGGTTGTAATAATATTTAGTATGCATATTTAATTAGTGTAAAAGTATTATTATATAGGATTAAACATTATATTAAATTTATTCTAATGAGTAGATAAATTTATTTTATTAGATAGAAATTAAACACTATTAATTAAACATTTTTTCTATTATTACCTAATTGAAATTCATTATTGTAATCAAATTTCTATGACTAAAATGAAATTTAAAACATTAAATAATATTATTTTTTATTTATAAAATAAAATTAATTTCCATTTATTTAATTTATATAATTGATTATTTTTATATAAACGAACAAATATAGTTTATAGAGTAAACTATTACATATGTTTCCAAAATATTCAACATGGGGTTTATAAGATCAACATAGTTTTTTGAATGACATGTTATTATTTATAAATATATATTTTCATTGAAAAATGTTTTCAAAAATATTAATTTTATTCATGTATTAGGATAATTTCATAAAAGGGAGGGTATTTGATTTTTATAATTTTTTCATTATTCATAAAAAATAATTTATTTTATAATATTCTATAAAATTCACCCTAGGAAATTCTTGACAATCTTAATTGTAATATATTATTCAATTTTTAAAAAATAGGTTTTTGTTTTTTAATTTACCTTTTTAATGAAAAATAAAATATATATACAAAAAATCAGTGATGGATTCCATTTTAAATTATTATGTAATCTAAACACAATCTTGTAAGAAACTCAAGTTGATTAAAATATATTTATTTATGGTTCATTTATTTTTCATAAATTTTATTATTTATTTGAATCTTATATGTTACCGATCAATTTAGTTTTGTATTATTTTTTTGAAATAATGTATTAAAAGAAATGTTATTTATTGTAAAATCTGTTATAAAATCATAGGGTGTTAATTAATTTTTTCCCGGAAATTATAATTATCAAATAAAAGATAATATATAGAATGATATATAGAAGATAGTCATGAATCAATGTTTAATTTGAAATGTGGTGTCAACATTAATATCTTTCGTAAGAATAAGAAACACATAAGTTCCCTTCCTCACGATATTAAATTTCCCAAGATTTACATTGAAATTGGTTTATCTAGGACAACTAAAATAACAGATTAAAAAATATAATTTTTCATTGATATATCACCTAGGTTCCACTTTATAAATTTTTAATATGATGAAAATTGAATCTTATTTCATTTAACATTTTTATCACATGAACATATTGGACACTCCATCCTTATCTTCTTTGGTTTCTTTAGAATCAAAACTATGTAGACATTGTTATATATAATTCTATGACTTCATTTTCTATAGAATCATTATTTTCCAAGAAGAATATATATTTTTTAATGGTTTCTCAAATGTAACAACACTATATTGTCCATATAATACATTGTTATCATGGTTTCCATGGTCTTAATTGATAACAAAAACTATAAGGTGTTACCATGAGTGATGAATATTCATATCATAAGATTAGAATTATAAATAACCAAAAACAAAAACAAATCCTAAAAAATTGTTAAAATTTAAAA
This sequence comes from Viscum album, assembly GCA_963277665.1. Lineage (NCBI taxonomy): Eukaryota > Viridiplantae > Streptophyta > Magnoliopsida > Santalales > Viscaceae > Viscum > Viscum album. The sequence goes on along the minus strand of OY728163.1, from coordinate 1,468,771,455 downwards.
CCATCAATATGATATTTAGTTCAACCTAAATCTCTCTTGACATAATCTAGTTTATTTTTTATCTATCCCTTATTAGGTTCTATAATAATACCTTATTTATGTGATGAAATCCTTCATAATTACTTTTATCCAATATAGAGTCTATGATAAACCAAATAATATATAATTTGAGTGTCCATACTTGTATATAGTAATATCCCAACTCTTCAATCATCATGTAATGATCATATAAATTCTCAACCACCCTATATTAAATTTATTGCCATTAAGTGTATATATTCCATAGTTGAATCTAAATCATTGTTTCAAATGAAATTAATAAAAATAGTGTGTAAACATTCGTCAGTAAAAATAATATATGAGTGTAACATTACAAAACCATATAAATATTGTACATATATTCATATAAGAAAACATTAAATTCTTGAGTCACACACTTACACATATTGTTATAAGTCAATATAAATTTACCCAATTCAACAAAACCGTAGTGTGGAAGACACATGTAGTAACACATTAGTGAAAACATATTTGTGTTTATGTATAAAAATATAATGAAATATAAACATTTTACCAATCCATAGGATTTTAATATATTATAAAGTAATTTGTAATCCATACATATGTGTTTCACATAAAATCATTTATTTTTTATAATATGAAAACCCTATATAATGAAGAATTTTGGTTTTTAGATTGATTCAAAAACAGAAATCATTGAGAATTCATATTTTCAATAATAATATGACATCAAATTGAACATAAATGTGTATTCAAATAAATTAAGTATCCTTCCAGTTTAATAATCTTTATTTAATATAATGATGTATATAGTATTTACATAATTTAGATAAAATTACTGCTATTAAATTAGTTATATCACTAATCATTATATGTTTGGAATCATAGTGAATGCACATAAATATGATGAATTTAATAATAATTTTTTATTGAATAGATGAAATAAAAGAGTAATAATATTTATTCATAGTGGATGATTAGTGAAACAAAATTAATAAAGGATTTCAATAGGTTTGGTTAGAAGAAATATTAACATTGAGTATAAGGGTTATTTATGAAATACAAAATTTCAAAATATACATTTTATTTTAAAAATGAATATTGTGAATGAACTATAAATGAGTTTTTAGTGATTATTTTACTTGTTTATAGAATAACAAGTTACATGAAACATGAAAAAATAATTTTTTGAAATGGTGATGGAAAAAAATTAGAAATTATTTACCATAAATTTCATTCTCAATAATGGATTCCTGAGAAATATTTTATAATTTTCTCTAAATGAAATATATATTCGAATATAGAATAACTATCGGGGATTAAAAATAAGTATGAAAATTTTTAAATTCATATGTGAAATTCACACTATAAATACCGCAGTCCTAGTATCCTAGAGTTGGTGCTAACCATATTATATTGGTATTAGATACAATAGATCATATATTAAAGGAAATTCTAGTTTAATAGTCTTGGAAATCTAAATACCGATTTGAATCTCAAAATAACATTGAACACAAAAAATACAATATAGAATTTACATATGGTTCACCATTATAACCTTTAGATAATCAATACATATCCTTCATAATACATTTCATGGATTACATGGGAAATTAAATATAAAAATTGTGCGATCTTAGATGCTTAGAAATGGTATGCGTACAATGCAATATATTATGAGTAAATAATAGATAATTAATATGGAAATGTAAATATCACTAAACACATTACATTTAATAACTATCTACTGTATTCTAATAATATAAAAACACTAAAAATACAAGAAATTGATATAAAAAAACATAACCGTAAATTTTATCTTCAGATATCATAACTAATTAAATAATCACATGGAAATAAATGGCATATCTCATAATGAGGGAATACATAATGAATGAAAATATAAAAATATCGGAAATTAATTATTCTAATACATATTCATTTAATGGGTAAGGCCTCATCAAAAACACAAAGCTATTATTTATCGTGAGAACAAACTATGAATGAAGATGGTATAGTGGGCCCCTACAATCACTTACAATTTCCATTGCATTCCCCATATGAAGGGAAGAATCATAATCATGGAAATAATTTGTATTGAAAAACTAGATAAGTAATTGTTAATACATTCCCCCATCAATAAATATAATCATAAAATATATAGAGTTGTATGGTAAATTGTACAAGAATTTTTCATCCCCATTAATGAATAATATTCCCAAAATAAATTTGATAGAGATTAATATAATAGAAAAATAAAATGGCATAATTTCTTAGGGAAAATACTATTTAGACATTAAAATCACTAATTTATAATCCGAAAAACATACCCAATATTCTGAAATACATTTTCATAAATAAATTTATTTTAATGTTATAAGGGAATATAAAAGTAAATGATTTTTTATGATTGAAACTATTTTCATACATGAAGTATAATTAAAAAAATTTTTTTTCCATAATATTGTAAAAAGGTGAAGAATTACATCATTCGGAAAATTAAATGAAAGTTACACATAATTTTAATGTTAAAAATATATTCAAGGGTTTAAATGTAAATAATAAAACATTTTATAATGTAAAACTATAGTTTTATATATTTTATATAATATATAAACATGGAAGATAAATATTTACAACCGAGTAGAAAAACAATTTTGGGTTTTCATTGTTTTTTATTTGTATCATGATTACATAAAGGGTGGATTATGATGGAAATAAATTTTTTAAAATATATTACGAGAGGAAAATAAAAATATTTTTGGAATATGATTTAAATATCAAATAATTCCACCAGCAGAGGTTGTATCCTAAACAATCCCGAATAATGTTTTTTTATATAAACCCTAATAAAATTAGTAATATTTGAATTAAAAACCCTATCAATGTAATAAAATAAAGAGTACAAATACTTTCCATGAAGATATAGTTTTTAATGAAAAATATTGTCATAGGTGTAGAATAAATGAGACAAAAAAAGAGTGAAGTGGTGATATGGAATATGTACAATGGAAGTAAATGCGAGTCAAGAGTCCCATACATTATGTTTTACATACTTTATAAATATATAAACCTCATGTAAAATTATTATAGTTTTATTATAAATATACTATATAACTATAATAATATATAAATATCATACAATATATCATTTACTTTTAACTTTTTATCACGTGTTTATTATCCATTGTTTTTTATAGTCACATTTTTAGGTAACGACTACATTAAACTTTTTATATGTTTTTGTTTGGTAATTTCATTCCATTCACAGTGGTCATGGAAATATTCTATCCTAAATTATAAACATGATATAAATATCATATATATTCAATATAAATTTATTTATAATATTCCATAAATGTTGATGGCAGAATGTTTTTGTATCCAATTCATGGTGACAGTATCCAATATGCACACTTGAACATTATTCTAATTTTTGACTGATGAAAAAATATATTTTTGAGTAATAATTTTACATTACATAGTCATTATTATATTATTTATATCATATACATTCATATTATTAGTCATTATTTACATATATTTAAAATGTAAATGAATAATGAAACACAAAAATCTATGGAGGTAGTATTCAACACGTACGAACATGTCACATTCTCATTTTCCAAAGGATTGAGAGTTAAGAATATAAATGTGAATTTATAATTTGAAAATCGTTATTAAAAAACACATTCCACATACACACACACACACATAGATATATATATATATATATTAGAACTATAGTGTTATCTCTGAGTGAGAGGTGGTTATGGAAAATGAATTGCCTTAGTTTGTGTGGCGGTATTCCATCATACACATGGTCACAAACTTCATTTCATATTTTATAGAAGATGAGTAGGATGTAAGATATTATATCATAACAACAACAACTCAGTATATAGTAGATACATTTATTTTTAAATTTTAATTATTAATACATGAATAATAGTGATAATATAAGAGTTAAAAAGGAACTAAATTACTTACGACAGTAACATTTTCTTTGAAAACACTATAACAGATCAAACATCAAAGACCATAAGGTATTATTTTAATGAATAGAAGAAGCTATATAAATTATTATATGATTTTTTGGGTACTAATTATCATTATTTGGTCAAGATAGAAGGTTTAATATGTGTAAATATTTTAGGGGAGGTTGTTCCATTTTTCAATTGATGAATAGTGAGATTTTTTTTAAATACAGAAATACAATTGATATTCATTAGTCAATATCAAATTATGTGGCTCAAAAAATTAAAACATGTTAAATTTTAGGGATTATATAGCTCATAATCACCTCCATAAAATTAAAAAATGTTTTAAATACTTTATTCCCTTGTATTATATGTTTACTCACATTTACAATTTTAGTATTAAACACATTTTCATTACGACATTGGTAGTTTTCCATTATGCATGAAGATAATATTCTCCATATTATATTATTTGTATGAAAAAATAATACATAATAAATCCAAATTTTCTATGATAAATCCAATGTGTATGGAAATTAAATATTACACAAGAACATGTGACACACAATACTATTATTTAACATTAAAAGGAGAAATTTTTTTAATATTATTTTTGAAACAATTTTATGTTGGAGTTATTAAGAAAAAATAATTAAATAGATAAAAAATACTTAATCTATTTTACTAATTTCAATAAGTATAATTTTTTAAATTTACATTAAAATCAAAATAATTAGTGTGATGAGACGTTTTTTTTTCAAAAAAAAATGGCTTTCATAAATATAAGTAGTTATTATATGAAATTACAATATAAATCTAATTCAAATTAACTATATTGGATTAATAATAATATAATTGAACTAATATTACTTTTATAAAAATTTAAAACAAAATGTAACTTTATATCTTCTCCAAAACAAACTTTCTTTAATAAAATTAGTATTCATCAGTTTTCATCAAAAAGATAATAATTTTTAAAAATTAACAAAATCTAACTCTATGATAATTTTTATACATTGAAATAAAATATGAATTTAATTTTTTTAAATTATTTTTATTATTTTTGAAAAAATTAAATTTACGTAGGTATAAAAAATAAGAAAGAAAATAATTTTTAAAATAATATTGTTTTTAACCATAAAACAATACTTAATATTTATCCAAAATTAGAAAGAAAAATATTATATGAGGGATAAAATATTTTATTTAATATAATATATATTAATACATTGAAAATTTCACAGAAATAATTATTAGTTTAATTAAATATGAAAATAACACATTTCCTGAATGAAATTAGTTTTTTATAAAAATATTCATATTAAATTCAACTTATTTTAATTAAATTTATATTAGATTGATAAGAAATAAATTTATATAATACATGAATTAACCATATTATTTACTTAATTTATGTAATCTTATTTATAATCAATAATTTAATGGATATTTTATAATCATATACAATATTATTATTCATTTAGAACTATAGTTTCATGTGTTGTAAAATATATTAGAGAATAAATTTATTTAAAATTAAATATATAATATTATCCTCGGGTATTATATTCTACCCTACAACAAATAATTTCACTCCTGAAATTTTTAGAATATCACTTCGCAAAAATATTTTGATAGTTCATCATCATAATTTATTTAGGTTCCCATGTCAACTCTTCCTTCGTAAGATTTCTCCATTCTTCTTTTACTATCTAAGTCTTTTGTTTCCTCAACACATATCCCCTAGTGTAAATAATATAGTCAAGATATTTATAGTAATATTGATAATTTTTAACTTCTATTTCAATAGTTGTCAGAACATGTGTTGAATCAGGAGTGTACGTCCTTACTAATTATATATGGAAGATATAACTTAAATTAGAGAGACATGGTTTCATTGATAATTGATAATCCATATATCCATTACATTCAATGATATAAAATAGTATTATGTAGAAAGTTATTATTTTCCCTTAATATCCAATCCATTTAAAAACCTTAAATGGAATTAAATTGTGGAATACAAGATCTATCACCAGCAATTTTTATTTTTTTTAATTATATGTTTATATATATTTCCTACATTGATATTCTTAGATATGGTTCTAGATAATAATTAAATATTTTATTACCTCAATAATTTCTTGTCTTGTATGATTCCTTTCCCCAAATTCATCCCAAAAAGTTGGAGCATGAAATCTCTTTCTATATGACACATTATATGATTCCATTATAATAATTTAATGGAACATTTTATTATAAGAAAATAATATAATGTAAATACTGATCCCACATACCTTGAAATTCAATATATTATGACATAAACATTTATATTAATGTTTTAATATTCATTTTGGTCTATCCATCAGTTTGAGGTTGACAATTATTTCTCAAATTAAGCTCGGAATCAAATGAATTTGGAAGAATTTTATAGAATTTCATTGAAAATCATGGATCATAATTCAAAATAATTAAAAGAGGTATTATATAAACTCATACATATTTATTAATAATGATCCCCATAAGGGGATATAGATTATATTATTCTAATATGTATAACAAATGTGTATGTTTTCATTGGTGATAAGTAATAACCCACATTATATAATTCTTTCAATGAGTATTTGTTAGTTAATTGAAAAATTATATAGTAATGACATCAAAATTCTATATCAGAATATGAATAGGTTATATATCTCATATAGGATGGTGTATCTTGTGATTCAATTTTTGATATTAATAATATCTTGACACATCCATAGTTTATATTATTCGACAATAAATGTTCCCAAAAGTCAATATATATCTCAGTGTTATGAGGGTGTATGGTGAAATTCATGATATTATAATTATGATAAGAATTCCATATTCATATTAGTTATATATATAACACATAGTATATTTCAAAATATCATAATTATATCTTCAGAAATGATGTATGAAAATATTATATCATTCATTGGATTAATTTTTTTAATAATCTCTCATCATCATATAAATAAAAAATTATTATTTCCATCAAAGTTGTCTTAAAAATCATTCAAAAATGGATGGATGTATCTTAATGCATAATAATTAAAATATCCATCATTACTACATCAAGGGAAATAGGATCCATTTATACATTTAATTTAGACATAACTCTAAGGTAATTCATTCTTAACACATCTTTTAAATTATCTTTTCCCTAGTATGTAGTGTTATGATTAATAAGTTTCCACGAGTATCTTAATCATTTATAATTTCCTCACAATCTATTCTTTATATGAAATTAAGTATTTCAAAATCTTAGGATTCATGTATATCTAAAATCTTTCATTAGTGGAATAATGACTCCATATCAAAAAATATATGATTATGAACTCTAACTCAATATCATGGGTTGGATATATTATTCATGAATAATTCTCTATGATAATGAATTATAAGTAATATGATCATTATTAAATGGTAAAAAAACCATTTGACATCACTAATTAACCACGATATATCAAAATTTAATCAATTACAAATGGTAGAGTCAAAATTATATATGTAACCAAATCAACATCGATTCCAAAAAAATAATCATCAAATTCCATCATCGGTGTGATCCTAATCCCATTCTGAGAAGTCATTGTTAATCTGTTAGCCATTCCAAAAATGGTTTGGTCAAATTACTAATAAAATCATATCAAGAATGAATTTTTATAACATAGTGGTTTTTTTATCCCATTCTTGGGAAGCCATTTTTTCATAGGATCAACTGTTACCCCATCCATAGAGGAAAAATTTCCTAGAAATAAGAATATATGAAGAAAAAAAATCAATCTTTCTATATTTCTTATATAACCCATTTATTTTATGGGTCTATAATATGATATCCAAGTGATATTAATGGTCTATATATATCCTACACTATAGAAATATATAATCAATAAATTCCAAAATGAAATCATCAATATATTCCATCAATGACATTTCATTTATATCTTTAAAAAGAGGGTTTATTGGTGAATCCAAATGGAATTACTATAAAATCATAATGTCAATACCTAATAAAAAATGTTTTCTTTATAATATATTCCATATTTACTAATAATGGATGATACATAGTATGATGCTCAATATTTTAAAAATATTGAGATCCATGATGTTGATAAAACAATTTGTCATTGATTGGTAGATGATAATTCTTCTAAATCGTAATAACACTAATTTTCTAATAATAAATTCAAATCCTCTTAAATCCATAATCAATATCGATGAAAATAACATGGTCTCCTCAAGGAGAAACTTTAGAGAATATTAATCAACTATCACACAACTCTCTAGTTGTTTCTTCCACTATACTAAATCCATTGTGGCCATTCTGTTGCTATTGAATAATATGGGTCATCTATAAATAATTAAATTGACGAAATACTATTATCTATAGTTTGGTGGATGTGTAAGTACTTATTCATGAAATACATCAAATTAATCTAATAAAATAGGTAAATCCTCAATTTTAAGGTTTCTTTTACAATCTATAATTTTTTTTACTATTCATCCTCAAGAATATCATTAAAAAAGTATATTTGGAATGATATAGACATGAATTTAATGAAAATTTCTCCCATATAATGATATTTATTTCCATATATTTGACAAAAATTAAGATTTCCTCATCATTAAAATAAATTTTTCATTATATTTATACATTAAGAATTTAAATTCTTCCTAATGAATTATAATAACTTATTATATGGTTTTTTAATCATGATAATTTTGATTCTAGACCATTATAAGGATATTATCAAAAATCAACCATTAGTAAAATAACAAATTCAGTAAATATGGACAATTTTTTGTCATTATTGGATTTGACTAACACATCCTCATTGCAGCCATACATTTTCTAAAAGGTTTGAATTATCAATCCCTTATTATTGTGCAACGGAAATATCCAATTGTAATGGAAAAAATTTATGATATAAAAATGAGTAAGGTTCCACAGTCAAAAAATGAATTCTATATATTTGAGAATATTATTAAAGTAAATATTAGAACATACATAGAAACATTTAATTCATCTATTTTTATCAGAAAATGTTTTACTCATCTCATTGGAATAATTTAGTGAAAATACAATTAATACCATGGGAAATAATAAACATAGTACTCCATCTCCTTATAGTTGAAGTATTGGATTTTTTATCTTTTTTTTATTCCATTGTGACTACATACCGATATGACATTTTTCACACATACAGAAAACTACCATTCCCAATAATCATATTCCACAATGTTTCATTCCAAATTTATTACATGATGGAAATTACACCTTTCCCATATTCAGAATTTTTTAATATCATTTTCAAGATTGATCAACTACATCTTCTTATCATAGATTCCTTCAAATTATTAAGAGGTGCAGAATTATTTAGAGTTCCTGATAGAAAATGGTATCACATATATGTATGATGAGAAGGTATCATATATAAGTAATTACATCCTAACAAACATATTAGTTTATTTGTATTAGATAACGACATACATAAATGAATATGAAATTAAAATTTAAAACATTAAATATAACATAGCAATTTATTCTAGTGCCACATGATTCTATTTAGAATAGCCATTTATATTAGTCATCATAATCTTTCTAGAATCCCATGAAAAAGAAACATAATAAAGAAGTGAGATCAGATGATCAATTAGGTTTTCAATACTATAGATGTTGTCATGACTAAATAAGATATATTCAATTTTGATAGTTATATATCTAAAAAAACATTACATTTAATTTATAACATTATCTTGAAGAATAATATGGATGGAATAAATTATGAATGAATAATTCAGTATACATATTCATAAAATCTTGAAACATATCCATGTATATCATACCTATTCAAATAATAACGTTGATATCAATAAAAAAATCATGTAATTGGGGAATGAAAAATGTTTTGGAATCATAAACATATAAATGAGTCCATGTTACAGTAAATCCAAAATAATTTTTAATTATATGGTTATATTACTAATACAGTTTTACTTATGGGGCCAGTAAAGCTTTGGTGGACGGTAGCGAGTCCTTCCCACAAACTATTAACTCAAATTAATTAGTATATAAACGGGGTGATACATAAACAAAATAAATATTCAAATTGAAAAACCAGCATTTGAAATGTTAATTCATTACAGAATCAATAAACATAATCATTAACCATCCTGAGTAATACAATGAGTCCTCATAGAATAGTATGTCATCAGTGAATCTTATTTTTGACTAACAAATTCTAATATTGATTAATATACATTAACAAGATGACATGAAAATTTCTTGAGGAAAATAGATTTTCTATATTGAAATTTATAATATATATATATATATTAACTTACTAATCATATTTAATGGAAATAATTATTCATTTAATTGGATTTTCTAATCCTATAAATGATGCTTCATGTATATTATTTGTCTTTATGGTTGGTGATTATATAAATGTTGTATGTTTTATAACATATCCTATTCTCAGTAATTTAAAATCGGTGAAACAAACCTTGATTAAAAAATGACACAATGATTCAATTAAAATAATTTTATAAAAATATATAAGAGGATAAAAATGATTTAATGATTCATTGGATAAAGTGAAAATATCCATCTAGAAATTTTTATGAAAATATGGAATCAGTAGATTAATATTCCCAACTAACTTAAAAAAACAGTTTTCCATAAAAACATATGTTTGGTATATTGAGTAGTTAAATGGAAGAAAATGACAAGACAGTAATAATATAAATACAAAAAAGAAAAATAAATGTTTTTTATTTTAATATTTAAATTAAAAAAATTACCATTGGAGACATCACCATAACAATATCTCAAATAATGAAGAATTTGTGAAATAACCCCTTACCGCTTTGGTAACAATTTAATAAGGATATCAATGATAAAATTATCATTATTTGGAAGCTTAAATACCATAACTATCATTATATTATAGATGTATATTATCAAATGATATGTATATCAACAAAAAAAATGATATTAGTGGTCTATATAGAATATGTCTCATGGAAGTAAAAGTGGGATGAGAAACCGTTACTTTTAGATTGACATGTTTGGTAGGTGTATGAACATCCTGTATGAAAATTAAATATTTATAATAATTATATTAAATAACCGTAATAATTTATATAATACCACATATGATATATTTAAAATATATTATCACCTTTTTAATAACCAATGATTTCTAAAAATATTTTATTCAAGTAATAATATCTTTTTTTCTCATTTATGTTTAGGTTTTAAATTTATAGAATATGAAAATTGGTCATGGATCCATAATAGTCAAAATGATACCCATGATATAAATATAATATAAGTTAACAATATTTTTATTTATAATTGTCCATAAATGTTAGAGATATATATTTGATTTACAATATTAAGGTAGATGGTAGGACATACATGTATATGCATATTGTGTTTTTTTACTTACTGATTGAATGATAGAATGGTAAATTACAACAAAATAGTGAGTAATAATTACGAAAATAATATATACCATATATTTTCATAAAATCCATACTTATTACCATCCATGTTGAAATAATATGAAAAAAAATCATATCACTCCGTAAAGGTGGTAGTAGACATTTATGCATGAGTGATGCAATCCACATTAAATAAATTTGACGAAAAAAGGTTGATGTGAAATTATTATTTAAGAATTATTATTATGTAATAAAAATTATATATATAAATCAAATAAATAATTATATCCAAATTTTATATGTGGTTATAGAATATAAATTATTCGGTTCACGGGGCTATAGTTAATATTACAAATTATTGATGGTTTCATCCCCCATTTTATGGAAGAGGGGAATGATAAAGTTAATTCCACAAAAATAATAAAATCTAAATATATGTTAGACACTAGAGTTATTTAATTTCATTTATAAATACATTAATGAAATGTATAATAGAACATGTAAATACTTAAATGATATGTGATGATAATTAATTTCCATTTGAAAAAACGTATTTATATGTCTTAATAAGGACAATTGGGTTGGGATTTTGGGAAAATAAATAAACATGTAACAAGTATAATTATTTTGATGATTGATATTGTTAGGTTTTCTTGAGATGAATTGATTGTAATTTCTGAATATTCATGCAGAAGAGGTTCTCATTTATAATTTTGGATGATTATCATTTTTATAAATATAAAAAAATATTAAAAATTGATATTTCACACTCATCCCATGAGAATCCAAATGTGAAATATAGTGTAGTGGTGTAAATATATGTGGGATACAAACATATACCACTAATAAATATTTTAATATTTTTTACCATATCATTTATGGTTTCTAATATTTACTATTTATGTTTTAAAAGTGATATCTTGTTTTAAAAAATTATAATTTTCCATTTAATTATATAAATAATGATATGTATTATATAAATTGGGCACATTAATTCCAAATATTATTTACAGTAAATAAAATATAAATCCAATATCTATGTAAAATTAAATTTATCAAATACACATGTAACTCATAAAACCCTAGTTTAACCATAATTGAAATAAATAATTTTTACTATTTTTATTATTCATTAAGATGAAAAATTATATTAAACATATGAAAAAATATAAAATATTATTATTTCAAATAATTAATCCAATTTATAAATTATATTGACATTAATGGATGAAGTAAATTTAATATCCACTCCCCAATCCGATAAAAAGTTCTGTTTGAAATAAAATATTTCATAAGTATATATTTTTTTGAGATAATTGTTACATATAATTGATTCCAATGAACAAAATTAGATAAAAAATAATACAATTGAACTATTTTTACTTTTAAATATATTATAATAATATTAAACTAAGTAAACTATTTAAATGAAATTATAATTCATAATTTTAATAATTATATTTCACTATTCATTAAAAAATTTATATTTTAAGAAAATTTCAAAAAATTTATCAATCATAATTTTTATGTTTTTATTTAAAAAATAAATAAAATGTGTAAAATGATATTTTATACAGTGTAATTAATTAATTTGAAATAAGTTCAAAAAATGAGAAGAAAACAAATTTTAGAAGTATTCAATTCTAAGCATAAAATTGGAAAAAAAATATCTGATGCATAGAAAAAACATTATATTAATTCCAAATATATAAATGAGATATTATATATATATATATGAATATTTCATAAAAATAATTGAAAATATTTTTAATTTAATAAACTAATATAAAAATCATTTCAATCATTTTTTTTAAATGAATTATTTTACTTTTAAAATTTTATTTATTTTAGTTTATAACAAAATAATAACATATTAATCTATTTAAAACATATGTAAAACATATAATTTTCATAATTAAGTTAGTATTATTCACCCAATCTATTTTATTAGTTACTTTATAATGGTATTATATATAATGGTTAATTAATAATCAATGAGATATTAAGAATACATAAACATAAATTTATCAAAAATTATTGATCTATTACACATATTGTTAAGGGGGTCAAAAAAAATCTTTGAAATATATATAAATGAAAATGAGACGGTTAAGTTATAAAATACATAATGTTTCCCATATCGTTGTAAACATTAATGATGATGGAAAATATTTAAAGGGGAAACCATCATTAAAATGGATATGATTTATTATCAAAATTGATATATTTTTTGATAAAAGAGATCATATATATAATATAATTTAAATAAATTTAAATTATACTCTAATGGGGAATAAAAATTAAAATGTAGTTAATTATTATTGTTAAAGAATATAATATTATACATATGATGTTCAAGATGAAACATAAAAACTCAATGAATGTGAATTGGAGTTAAAAAACATTACAACATTTTAGTCATTGGAATTAAAACCCAATGGAAGGAATGACATGATCCATAATTTCAGATACACTATATTTCATGAATTTTAGGAAAGAATCATTATTTTTCCTATAAAAAAATTATTATTTTTTCATTTTGAATCATATCTCATCTTAACAGTATTGAGATCCCATAACCCTTATCATTAATTGTGATTCACACAATGTATGCACCTAAAATAATGACCAATTAAATTAACATTAATAATAATAATATTTTTTTACCTTATGTTCCATATTTTATTTATTATGTCATATTTATTATCATATGTTATTTATTTAATAAATAGATTTCTCTTATTCCATTTACATAATGTGGTTATGTCAATTTCCCTGAAACATCTTCTATAATTTGACTATTGAAAAATGAATTGTAAAATAGCATCATAATATCAACTATTGAATTTAATTACATTTTATTATTTCTCTTTTACAAAATATATAATGTTCTATAGGTTTTATAAAAATAGAATCATGATAATAAAGGTTCATAATTATGTCTGTTTTATGTGGTTAAGTATAAAATGAAAATTTATTATTAATATCACTTATATAATAACTAATATATTCGTTAAAAATATTAATAGTTTCAAAAATACAATTTTTAAAAATAAAATGAATTTTTAATGCCATTAATGTTTAGCTATGATAGGAAGATGAAATAAGTCAGTCTATAGATGTGTAGACAGCATGTGCATGGAATATAATATAATTTTTTATATAATGTGAGGGGTATAAAAAATTATATTTTTGGAATCATAAAAATATTATAGTTATTATATTTTTCATTAAATAAATATTTTTGGCTACCCATGTTATATGGTTGTGATAAGTACAACATTTTGTTCATGTAGTAATTAGACCACATAAACACATGATAACTTATGTATTTTTTTGATTTTTTTTGAGGGAGGTGGAATAATTATGTTCAGTCAGTAAAAATAAATAAATAATATTTATAATACCATTGATATTGTAAAGTCTTTGATATAACATTTTTATAGGAATGTATAAGAAATAAAAAGAGAGAACATGGTTGAGTTATTTCCTCTCCTATTGGATGTTCAACCATAGTTATAAACATATAGATATATCTAGTAGGTTTTTGGATTGATACATCACTCTATAACATGATTGGAAGTATTATTATAGACTAGGGTAGAGTTTTGGTAAATCAAAATGTAAATAATGGCTATGAAATGAGGTTTGTGTTACCCCCTTTTATAAGTGATGAATTTGCGACATAAAATATAAATATTAATTTTCATTCAAAATAAAATTAAATTAATGGTCAATAGAAAAAAAATAGAAAATAATTGAGTGGGTGATGATTTTTTTTGGTAAACAATATAACATTCCATTGGTTCCTTGTTTTAATCATTTTTTCACTCCTTTGGGATTTTGTTCTGAACATTTACCTTTTTTTAGCTTGGTAAATTTATCTTAGGAGGTTAATTTTTGTTTCATTAATTATATATGGTACTCTTTTATACAATATTTGTATTTTAAAAAAATAAATATAATATCCATATAATATAATATAATTTATTTAAAATATAATTAAATATTATTTTATAATATTTAATATATAGAAATTCTATGGAAATTAATAATTTTTTATTACTATTAAGGTTCCTTATCCTTATATAGTGCAGATTACCAATATATTGATTGGTAATATATTTATAAATAGTAATTTAAAATTATATATCAATAATTCATTAAGAGTGATTAATCTTTTTTGGATATGGATAACATACCAATTCTGATAAAAATAGTATTACAATTATTATAACAATTATCATCAATAATATAATTCGTTTTATGACTAAAAATAAAATGATCCGTCATAAATCATATTAATATGTGGATACAAAAATTCAAATACATTTTTTATATTAAATTTCTATAAATAATTTTTTAATATAATAAAAAATAAATCGTTTGTAAGGGAAATTATTAATTAAGTTTCTAAAAAATTAGTCATTGGTTTTATAAATTTGAAATTATTATTTTTATTTATTTAATATAATTTAAAAAATATATAAATTTTCTAGAGAAATTATTTCAAAAACAGTTAAGTCATTATTTTATTATGAAATCAATATTAATATGATATTATCGTAAAAATTTATATATCAATTACTATTTAGCTTGAAATTAATTATTGTAAATTTTTTTTAACATCAAACCTTAGAAAATATAAACATATTGAACTGAATATTGTAGATTATTATAAAAATGAATATATATATATATATATTTATAATTTTTAAGAAAAAAATTAATATTAAAAAACTTCTTGTATTGAATGAAATCATTTAAAAACATTACAATTTCTTAATATTATATTTTATGAATTTGTATTTTATTATACAAAATAAATTTTATATAGGTTTTATTATTGATCAATTTTCTAATATTATTCCTTTAATAATTCACATATTTTTTTTATTATTTATCATGAAACAATGTTTGAATATAAATTTAATTAAAACGAAAATATATTCCAAAATATATGGCCATTAAAATAAATATTGAAAAAAGTCATCCCAAATGCGTGGTTTGAGATTATGATAAGGAGGAAGATAATTTGGAGTCTTAAACTACCTGTTTGGTCAATTATCCTAATACAAAAGTGTAACTAAAAGGAAGAAAATGATCTACTAGTTCATTCTATGATATATGGATATATCGAGAGTGGATATTAGAAGGAAATAAAAATATTATCAACAATTAGATACCTTATGGAATTATAGAAGGACATAAACATCACATATCTAACCCTCAAACACATAGAGACATGATAAAACATGGAATCCTAAACCAAAAATGAGCCCAAATACAATGAAGTTGATACCATGTTTTATATTTTATCTCAAAGGAACCCCATTAGTGTCCAAATAAAATCAACTACCAATGAAATATATAGTTTTTAGTCAATCAAACTATTAAACACCACTAGATTCATGGATAGATATCTTATTCACCGTTTATCCATACTCATCATTTAAGGGAAAACAACACATCCCAGTTGATTAATACTGCACCAATTATCATGTATTTAAACTATAATTCTATGAAATCTTTGTAACAATATAATAATAGTATATGAGGAAATTCACCATATGGTAAGACAAATTATCTGAGGTTGTACCAAAATTGATATGTAATTTGTGGGGTTCGGGTCTCACACAACACCAAAACCAAGAATGTATGGTACCAATTCCAATCTTGAAGACCACTATCCTATGTTTATAGGGGAGTGTAAAACTACATAAAATATGATGAAGGGGGACCACACCATCTATCAACATACCATTATTTGAGTACTGAACATGTTTCTAATCTGATTATTAATCCATATCCTTGAATCCGAATATGAATTTCTAAAATGAAAAATTTCATTATATATCATTGTATAGGGTAATTAATGGGTTAAGTGACACTACAATTAAATCTATTTTAATGAATTTATTATAGAGAATTTGTTTTGTTATCCTACGTAACATGAAATATCAAAATTGAATTGAAACATTTATTAAATGGATTAGTTGATATATATGGGGATTAGAATATGAGTATGAATTATATATCACATAATTGTCATGATTATATAGTCTTAATAAGTAGATCATGATTCAATAAATGGTGTATGAATATGACATCCTAGAAAATTTATAGTCACAAAATGAGAAGTCATAATAATAACAATAATAAAAGATATATTAATAATAACATTAAAAATATAATTATAATAATATATAAAAAACATTAAAAAAATTAAGAAGTGGTCAAAATAATTCCCCAATTTTTTATTCCTCATTTTCTCTTTTTTTATATAATGGTTCTATATTTCAGAATTAAGGCACATGAAGAAACTATATCTATAACATCCCAGAGAAATAAGGAATACAACTCTTTTAATTTTTATTAATATTTCATAATTAAATATTAATTTTACTTTAAAATGGTTTTTATGTTCAATAGCGTAACCGATACGAAACAATGATTTTCATTGAAATCTTATATTGCACAATAATAATATAATATTTTTATTTTAAGAGGTAGTAAAATCCTAGCCATTGTATTTGATGGAATTAACAAAACAAAATACAATATGATTTTACATGTTTGTTAAATGTATTTACATCTATCCAATAAATGTTAGAGGCTTAAAATGTGATTGAATATAATTTTATGCATAATTTACATTAAAATGTCAATTTACAGCCTTTTAATGGTGAAATGTCTTTAAATATAGTATTGGGTACATTAATAAATTCTATATGACTAAATAAAATCATTATTTATATTGGGTACATCAAAATTTACTTTGTGTAAATTTTTGGAATTTTTCCAAAAAAGTTCATTTTTTATGAATTGTGTAAATATTGTATTTTAATTCAAAACTATATTTTAATATAATTTATTTAAATGGTTATATTATATTATCAATTGGTTTTAATGTTTCATTATAATATATTTTTACCATTTAATCCAACTTTGGTCGTTGAAATTAATTTCACTTTGAAATTGGACATAAAAAAGTGTCAATATTTTGATAGTTATTGTTTCTTAAAAACACACAATTTTTTAAACAACGACAATTAATTTTAAAATTAATTAATGAAACTTTTATGTTTTTAATTTTAAAAAAAATCATCATTTTTGAATTCGGAATATCAAATAAATCTTATGCTGAATTTTTGGTATGTTTATAAAAAACATCAATTTTTGATGAATAGTGAAACAACATAGTAATAGCTAAAAATACTGACTTTTTAATTTAAATGAAATTTTACCACTTCTATGAATTTAATTCCAAAAATCCTATATACATTGTTGTTATGAAAGATGTAAAATGTGGTTCATTAAGATGCAAATAATTTTTGATGAATAGTAACTTTAGACTTTTATTTACCGCATTTAAAGGAAAATTGTGTAATTGAAGGTTAAAATAATAATATTATAATTCCAAATTACATTAAAACTTGTCCAAAAATTACTGGTTGAGTCAGTAACGACCATGGGAATCTTTGGAAAGATTTTGGGACCTCTTTGAGCACATGGAAGTGATAATGACAATTTAGATTAATTATCATAAAGTAAAGTCCAAAATGACAAAAGAAAGTATCCTGGTAATTAATATTTATATGGAGTTATATAAGTAATATTTTTTACTATAAATATTAATTGGAAATCTAAAAAAATTTCCTACATCTTGGTATTTTTATTATAATTTTTATAAATCAAATAAATTAAATTATTTATGACACAATAATGATGCAGTATTTACCTCATTAATAAATGATTTCAATAAATATGATTATCATGATTAAAATATTATCCAAAACAAATCCAATTCTGATTGGATGATTTCATTTCTACCATGAGTCATCTTATCTTAATCATTAATTATTTTTGGACCTTTTGAAACTGAATATCATTATATAAGAAAATAATATTTTCACACTTTCTTAAAGACCCCCTCCTCTCACCTATAAAAGAAGACCATTTGTATCCAATTCCTCACACCTCTAAAGACATTTGGCACGTCCAAAATCATTAAAGTTAAGCTCCCTACATCCATCTCCTCCCCTTATAATCCTTACCTTATGCATAAGGCACTTCAAGAAGTCTATTTGTTCAAACCAAGGGGAGTTACCCAAATTAAAGGTTATGGTTTCTCTTAAATTGTTTTCTTTTATTTTACTTCTCCAACCCCTAAAATATTTTTACTCCTTTATTTTGTAACAAAAACGGTATCCAATGTATACTAGGATATTTTTATGATACGGTTTCAAACTAAAATTACACACACCTCCATCTAATGGATGAAGAACATAATGTTTCTGTGGGTGGAAAACTAACGCCTCACGAAACGATGATTGTTCAAATATCTCCAACCGCCTCTAATGGTGGCCATTACGATGGAACTGTATTTATATATGATATATATTATGTTTATGTTTTCTTTATGATTCTGTAATTTCAACTTATAGCATTCCTTTATGGTTTCCATAATGGGTAAATACTATAATCTCATTTGAGGAAGCGCGGACTACCGCCCCCTCAAAGTGATGTGACTCATTAATGCATTATGTGGGATTTATAAAGGATAGAGTTATTGATATTATGTATGATATTATACTGGAATTATAATATACCTATGTACTATTATGTTTTAATTCCATTAAAATATGAAAATAGAAATGAAAGTAGCATTCATGCGTATGTATGACTTACTGTCTCCATGAACGGTGCATTTCATTTCATACCTCTAAATGTTATTTACTATTATAAATACATTTATATACTCGATATAAATGATATATATTATATGTAAATCATGAATATAATTCTTTATATAATTAACCTTTGACCACATGAACAACATGTAATTATAAGAAGTCCATTTTTGACACAAGTACCAAATATCGACAAAACGAACATTATTAACTTAAATTATTACATAATGTTTAAAAAATGGTAGTAAGTGATCTAAAAGGAATAATAAAATTGAAAATGGTTCTTACGAATGTAGAAATTAAATTTAGTTTATTATTCAAGAGATTGAAGAACAATCGAGTCAAGTCAGACACGAGGTAAGGGATCTGACCTCTCGCTTTCATTTCAAGTACTCTATTTTATATCATTTCTTTTATGCTCCATGTTCTTATATTGGAGGATGTTATTTTATATTCACCATACATTAACTTTTATTTTCATATGATGATATAGTACCACTTTCTCTAATCAATTAATTTTATAAATTTTTATGTGGCACCGTTTGGTTGTCAAATTTTATAAGGAATTTTCTTATCTTACTTTTAATTCCGTGATATTTACATTGTTTTCCACATATTCATTGAATGTGGTGTATTTTGTACTTCCATTTGATATATATTATCATTATTCTCATTATATTAATGGAATTATGTGATTCATTTTGTGGTTATTAACTATTGGTTATATGGATCAGTTGATTACAACGTGGTAAAGGGTTTCATCTCACTTTTTATTCCTGTGAGATTAATGCTGTATTTTCCATTATTTCCTTTTGTGTGTTGTATTTACTGCCCATGATTGTACTATTTATGTTATATAATTACATTTATTAGAATTTACATCTTCATTGTATGATCCTTATTTCTTGTGGTGTATGTTTTGTAAGTTACTAATTCGGTAAGGGAACTATTCACCATCCACTATATAAATTAATTCTTTTTGTTATGTGTTTTAATTTAAATATAATTATGTTGGGATATGTTCTTATATTTCCTTATTTATGTAAACTATATATCAAAGTGATGATCTTACCTTTTTTATCTCATCTACTCATTTTATAAATTTTAATGTGACGCCGTTAGGCTGTCATATTTTTACAAGGGCACCTCTTAACCCAATTTCAATTCGTCGGGTTGAACTTGTAATTCATGAACATGTCATCCTATGAATATGTGTGAATGACCTATGATTGATTTAAAAATAATATAAAAATATATTGGGTTTATTTATATTTCTCACAAATAATTATGTGATTTATTTATCCTTAATTTAAGGATACCATCTTTATAATGGATTCCATCTAAATTTACATTTCTATTGAGACTTTATTGTTGTTATGCACCAATTGACACTTATATGGAGTATATATTGTAATTTTACATATTATACAATGAATCCCAATATTCTAATGATATTATAACGTTCTTATTAAATGTTATTCCTCAATTATTTGTATTCAAGTGTTTATATTTTGGTTTAAAGTTTTTTAACTAAAATATCTTTTTAAATGTTTTAAAGATATATTCTTCTAAATATTTCTCATTAATGTCAATGTTTTCAAAATGGGTTTCAGGATTTACTTTTATGGAAATTAATGTTTTCAAATGACAATTCATTTAAAAGATTCCAAGTGGTATGAGACACTTTGATCTAAAAATCTCTTTTTAAAAGTTTTTGAAAATGTATTGATAAAGAATTGTTAATATCAATATCTTGATTTGACATATTGGAATGTGTAAATTTTATCTTTCTTTTATACTTGGGTATGTTATGGTTATTGGGCATTTTTTACGTATATGAGTGGATCCATGATAAACCTTGGTTGGGTGAGCCCGAGATAGCTCTCTAATGCATTGGGTAACTTGACGGAGGTAAACGTAATGTTTCTCCTAAGAGATTTATGGAATATACCGTGATGGGTATTCCAAGGGTAACACTTAATGTAGCTATGATATCTACAATGTATGTTTGATATGTATGATATAAGTAACCTTTATGATTTATGATTTCTGTGTGTTATTCAAAAAACTCATGATTTCATACGGTATGTTATGATTGAAAAGTATGGTTTCATTGATTTGTATTTATTGATTGGATAATGTTTTCCTTCTTAATTTATAACCCTTATATAGCTTTTTATGCTCATCCACAATTTTTGAAATGTTATCCACATGACAAAAAGATGAATAGGGTCAAGGATGGGATCATGGAAAAGTCATGCTATATAAACATGGAACTAGACATTTTTCTTTCTAAGAGTTTTTATATTTTGAAAAAAATGGATATAGAGTAGTAGTGTTTACCTATATTATTCAAGACTTAATGTAATAGGTATGGCCTATTTCTCTAAAAATGTAAACCTGAAAAGATTCTCAATGTAAATTATTCATTTCATTCAATAATATGTAATGTTTAACGACATGTCCTTATAGTTGGTATCAGATATTGATTTAGACCGCTTTAGGGATTATGAATTTTCGTTAGACATATGGTTAGTAGCTATCTAATATTTCAGTTAAATCATTGTTTTAAAACTTTTTTAGATCAAGGAAATTCAGCAAAAAATGGAAGGAGGGGGATATCAAAACGTCATTCTTATCTCTTACTAATGACATTCTTGCAAGAATTATTACAAAGTAATGTTCGGATGATTGTGAAAATGTTTCAAGCATACAACTCACATGAAAATAGTTTTTTGAGATATAAAAGTCCTCCATTATACCTCGTTATCATCCTGGATCATGGTTTGTATTTAGAAAAATACTATTTTCACAATATTATCATATTTTCAAGAAAGGTAAATATTATCAAGTCATTTTCAAATATTTTACCTTATCACAATATTTTGAAGAATATTATGATTTTAAAAAAGGTGCTGAAGAAGGAGACCCTTGAGCAACCTATTTATATTTAATATTAAAATATAGTCACTCAGAACATACTTACGGTATTTTAAATGGACCATTAATTGAATATTTCAACTCAAATTCGATTCGACTGTTTTATTGAAATCATGTTTTATAGGATGTTTCGAAATTATATGTCATACATGACAATTTTACAAAACTTTTTTCCTGTGAACACCCATATGACCCATGTTGTTCAAGGTGTAATTGGATGGAGGACTCATACAAATTTGAAGGATCTCTAAATCATTGGTGAAATGCATGGACCTTCTACCTACATGAACAAGATGATGATGAAACCAAATGGACACCATGATCGAGGTATGATGTTATTAATTTTGGAGATTGTTTTGTTTTATCATGTGGTGGTGAAATAATACTTCATGTATTGAGATGTTGAGATCATAATGAATTATGATAAAAATGAAAGGTATAAGGAAACATTTGAGGTTAAATCTATTTTCGGTTATTCATTAGTTTTATAAAAAAGGACAACTCGTAGGATGGGTGACATCCAGTCACATCCGGCAATGCTGCAGGAATCGAACCAACAACTGAAGGGTGACAAGGGAGCATCGTCTACCACTAGCCTACTTGAAGTCCCTTGATAGTATGACTTATTATTTTTGTAAAATGGTTTTATGGAACAATAATATGTTGATTTTTGGAACTTATGTTTTATCAAATCGATATACATAGTATTGGAAAAGGATTTAGTGGTTAATTGATAAAAAGATTATTGTTGAAGACGTTCTCTCTTTTGAGGAAACACTGTATGCCTAATGAAGATAGAATACTATTGGATTTGAATTGTGGAATAATGGTTGAAATTTCAGTTTGGAAGAATCTATGTTTTTATGATGGACATATTATGATTTGATTTATTTATGAAAATGATTAAACTATATTTGAGAATATGTGATTGGGTTAAGGAATTTTTAATATGAGACATTATAAGTAACAGGTGATACATGGAGATACATGTTATGATGTATCTTCGAAGTATATGTAATTAAATACATATGAGATATGGGTTACAATCAATGTTTTGAATACTTTTGAAGAATATTAGGGAAAATTGTTTATTGAATGGTCTTTGTTGAACATAGGGTTTTGTTAAGACAAGTTTTGGAGATTGAGAGTAGTTTCTCTTTGTGAAAAAAGGTTTATCATTTTTGGGGATTATTTTATCTTGTACTAAACTTTTTGGTAGTAGTTAGTATCTAAAGACAAGGGAAATATATAGTTCATCTTTTCTGGATTATTTGATTCTCTCGAAGTTGATTATAGCACTTTTTTTTGTAAACAAGTCATCCTGAATACTCATCGTATGGAGGAAATATAAGTTTGTGTTAGAAAACTTGTGAAGGATAACAGATTACATGAAAATTAATTGTGTTTCCTTATGTTTTTAGTTAAGCTCAATAATAAATTCCTCAATGAAAATTAAATTAAAACAAAAACCTTGTTTGTTAACATTTCCTACTGGGAAATCAAATACTGTTTAACCCATCAGATGTTTTTGATTCTCTGGTGGTTAACATTCTCTTAAAAAAGTTTTCTATCACAATCCATCAGAACATGGTGGATTGTTATCTATTCTATGTCCATGTTATCATGGAATCATAGTATCTGTTGTCTCAGGTATCCTTTTTTACTTCTCTTACTTTATGTTAAAGGGATTGTTTTGTTTAATATTTTTTTTATGTGGGGCTATTAATGATGATTCTAAGCCTGGTTTTAAAATTATGAGGAAGAAATTCTCAAAACAGGGGAAGGATGTATCATACCAGATAAATAAGGAATAATAAGCATTTCATATTAATTAATATTTTTCAATTTAATATTAATTTTACATTAAAAGGGTTGCTATATTCGATAGCGTAGCTAATACAAAACAACAGGTTTCATTGAAATCTGACGTTGCACACTAATATTATAATATTATTATTTTAAATGATAGTCAACCTCGAGCCGTTGTATTGGTTGTAATGAAAAAAAAATACAATATGATTATACATTTTTGTTAAATGTATTAACATTTATCCAATAAATGTTATAGGCTTAAAATGTGAATAAATATAATTTTAAGCATAATTTAACTTGAATGTTCGATTTACCTCCATCTAATGGTGAACCCTCTTTAAATATAGTTTTGGTAACTTTAATAAATTCTATATGACTAAATAAAATTCTTCTTTAGAACGGGGACATCAAAATTTACTTTGTGTAAATTTTTGGAATTTTTATGAAAAAGTATACTTTTTATGAATAATGTAAATATTGTATTTTAATTCAAAACTATGTTTTAATCTAATTTATTTATATGGTTAGATTATATTTAAAATTTGTTTTAATGTGTAATTAGAATATATTTTTACCATTTAATCCAATTTTGGTCATTGAAATTTATTTCACTTTGAAATTGGACATAAACAAGTGTCAATCTTTTGATAGTTATTGTTTCTTAAAAACATGCTATTTGTTTTTACAACGGAAATTAATATTAGAATTAATTAATGACACTTTAATGTTATTAAATTGAAAAAATTAACATCTTTTTTGAATTTGGAATATCAAAAAAATCTTAGGATGAATTTTTAGTATTTTTCTGAAAAACTTCAATTTTTTATAAATAGTGAAACCAATTAGTGGTAGTTAAAAATACTGACTTTTTCATTTAATTTTTTTTACCGCTTCTGTGAACTGAATTTCAAAAATCCGACATACATGGTTGTTATAAAAAAGTAAAATGTGGTTCATTAAGATGAAAATAACATTTGGTGAATGGTAACTTTTGGCTTTTATTTACGGCGATTAAAGGTAACAAGGGTAATATAAGGTTAAAATAATATTATAATAATTCAAAATTATCTTAACACTTGTCCAAGACTTATTGTTTGATTCATTAACGACCATGGGAATCTTTGTGTTTATTCTGGGACTTCATTGAGCCACATGGAATTGATAATGACAATTTAGATTAATTAACTTAAAGTAAAGGCCAAAATTACAAAAGAAAATATATTGTATTAATTAATTTTTATATTGTGTTATATAAGTAATATTTTTGACTATAAATATTCATTGGAAAGCTAAAAATATATC
Organism: Viscum album; assembly: GCA_963277665.1. NCBI lineage: Eukaryota > Viridiplantae > Streptophyta > Magnoliopsida > Santalales > Viscaceae > Viscum > Viscum album. The sequence continues at coordinate 1,468,745,231 of OY728163.1, read as the reverse complement.
CTACATTACTATTTTTTTATAATTTTTATACATCAAATAAATTAAATTATTTATTGAACAATAATGATGAAGTATTTACCTCATTAATAAATGATTCAAATAAATAAGATTATAATGGTTAAAATATTATCAAAAACATGTCCAAATCTGATTGGATGATTTTATTTCTACCATGAGTCAGGTTATATTTATATTTAATTATTTTATGTCTTTTTGAAACCGAATACCATTATATTAAAAAATAATATTTTCACACTTTTCTAAAGATCCCCTCCTCTTCCTTATAAAATAAGACCATTTCTATCCAATTACTCACACCTATCAAGCCATTTGGATTGTCCAAAATCTGAAAATTAAGCTCCCTAAATCCCTCTCCTCCCCTTAGAATCCTTACCATATGCAGAATGCACTTCAAGAAGTTCTTTGGTACAAACCAAATAAAGTTACCCAAATTAAAGGTAACAGTTTCTCTTAAATTGTTTTCTTTTATTTTACTTCTCCAACCCCAAAACTCTTTTTATTCCTTTATTTTGTAATAACACCAGTATCATAAATATAATATTATATTCTTATAAGAATTATTAAAACTACACTTATACACACCTCTACGTAATGGATGAATAACATAATGTTTCTGTGGATGGAAAACTAACGCCTCACGAAATGATGATTGTTCAAATATCTCCAACCACCTCACATGGTGGCCATTACTATGGAATTGTATTTATATATGATATATTTTATGTTTATATTTTCTTTATGCCGCTGTATTTTCCACTTATAGCACGCCTTTATGGTTTCTACACTGGGTAAATACGATAATCTCATTTGAGAAAGCGCGGACTACCGCCCCCTCAAAATGACGAGACTCGTTAATGGCTTATGTGGTATGTATAAAGGCTAGAGTTAATTATATTATGTATGATATTATACTGTAATTGTAATATTCCTATGTATCGTTATGTTTTAATTCACTTAATATAAGAAAATATGAATTAAAGTAGCGTTCATGCGTACGTACGGCTTACCGTCTCCATGAACAGTGCATTTCATTTCTTACCTTTAAATGTTATGTACTATTATAAATAAATCTATATACATGATATATATAATATATATGAAATATAAATCAGGAATATAACTCTGGTTATAATTAACCTTTGACCACATGAACAACAAGTCATTATAAGAAGTCCATTTTGACTTAAGTACCAAATATTGACAAAACGAACATTATTAACTTATATGATTTAATAATGTATATAACATGGTAATAAGTGATATAAAATGAATAATAAACATGAAAAAGGTTCTTAAGAAAGTATAAATTATCTTTACTTTATTATTCAGGAGATTAAAGAATGATCGAGTCAAGTCGGACATGAGGTAAGGGATCCGACCTCTGTCTTTCATTTCATGTATTGTCTTTTATGTCATTTCTTTTATGCTCCATGTTCTTATATTGGAGTATGATCTTTTAATATCTACATATATTAATTTTTATTTTCATATGATGATAGACCCCCTCTTACTCTCATCAATTAATTTTAATAATGTTTATGTGGCTCTGTTATGCAGCCAAATTTTGGTAAGGGATTTTCTTATCTCACTATTAATTCCGTGACATTTCCATTGTTCGCCACTTAATAATTGCATATGGTGTATTGTGTACTTAAATTTGATATATATTATCTCTATTCTCATTATATTCATGTAATTATATGATTTATTTGGGTGTTATTTTCTTTTGGTCATACGACTCAGTTGATTACAACGTGGTAAAGGGTTTCGTCTCACTTTTTACTCCCGTGAGATTCATGCTATATTTTCCACTATTTTATTTTTGTGTGGTGTATGTACTTCCAATGATTGTAATATTTATATAATATAATTTCATTTATGAGTATTTATATATTCATTGTATGATCCATATTTCTTGTTTCGTGTTTTTTGTAAGTTACCAAATCGGTATGGGAACTATTCACCCTCCTCTTTATTAAAGTCTTATTTTTGTTATGTCTTTTAATTTTCATATTATTATGTTGGGATATTTTATTCTATATCATTATTGATTTAAACATTATATCCAAGTCATGAGACAACCTTATTTATCTCATCAACCCAATTTCTTAATTTTAAAGTGACGTTGTTAGGCTATCAAACTTTTACAGGGGATCCTCTTAACCCAATTTCAATTCATTGGGTTCAACTTGAACTTCTTGAACATGTCATCCTATGAATATGTGTGAATGACCTTTGATTGTTTTACACATAATATACACTTATATTTGGTGTATTTATATTTCTCACACATCATTATGTGATTGATTAATCCTTAATTTAAGGATACCATCTTTATAATGAATTTCATCTCAATTTACATTTCCATTGAGACTTTATTGTTGTTATGAACCAATTCACTCTTATATGGGGTATATATTGTAATTTGAAATATTATATCATGAATCCCATTATTATCATTATATTATAATGTTTTGATTAAATGTTATTCCTGAATTATTTGTATTCAAGTTTCTCTCTTTTTGTTAAAAAACCCTTTTACTAAATTATCATTTTAAATGTTATAAAGATTTATTCTTGTAAATATTTTTCATTAATGACCATGTTTTCAAAATGGGTTTTAGGATTTATTTATATAGACATTAAGTTTTTAAAATTATAATTCATTTACAATTCTCAAGGTGGTATGGGACAATTTGATTCAAATTTCTCTTTTTAAAAGGTTTTGAAAATGATTTGATAAAGCATTGTTTATTTCAATACCTTGATTTGATATATTGGAATGTGGAAATTATATCTTTCCTATATACTTGTGTATGTTATGGTTATTGGGTATTTTTTATGTATATAGGTGGTTCCATGATAAACCTATGGTGGGTGATCCCGAGATAGCTCTCCATTGCATTGGGAAACGTGACAGAGGTAAATGTGATGTTTCTCATAAGAGATTTAGGTAATATATAGAGATGGGTATTCCAAGTGTAACACACTATGATGCTGTGATAGATAAAATGTATGTTTGATATAGATGCCATATGTATCCTTTGTGATTTATTATTTGTCTGTGTTATTCATAAATCTCTTGATTTCATACGATATGTTATGATTGAAAAGTATGGTTTCATTTATTTGTATTTATTCATTAGATAATGTTTTCATTATATATTTTATCACCCCTACTGTGATTTTTATACTCCTCCAAAGTTATTGAAATGCTTTCAACTGGACATAAAGATAAATAGGCTCAAGGATGTGATCAAGGAAAAGTTATGAAATCTAAAACATGGAACTAGACATGTTTCTTTTTAAAAGTTATTATTTTATGAAATAAATGGATAATGAGTAGTAGTGTTTTCTTATAATATTCGATATGTAATGTAATAGTAATGGCCTAATTATCTAAAACACAAAACCTGAAAAGATCCTCAATCTTAATTATTCATTTCAATCATTATTATGTAATTTTTAAGGACATTTCCTTATAATAACTACACCACCTCCTCTGCAATACACATGATATGATGAACACATGGTCTATCCCCATGTGATCTCTACATCCAAATAGTGGTTATATCCTATTACCTCTAGCACTATATTCTACTATAGTTTTACCCTATCATACTATAAATGGATAATGTGGATGAATTCCTTCTTAGATACTAACATGATTGATCATTTTACGAACCACCATTACACCCTAAACATTTATCATAAACATCATATTCAATTCTAATCCAAAAAAACCTGGATCAATTTATATCCCCTTCACATAGAAGACATTAAAAACCATTTTTAAGCCTCGTCATTTTTGATACATCCTCCTCTGTGCACCAAAATCATCTTTCATAGCTTCCTAATTCATGGAAATTTTGAATAGTATATTTCTAAAAAATTAGACAAAAAAATTAGGGAATGAAAATATTTTCCTTTTGTTGGAATCATCAATAAAACACATGAATATTTCATAGTTGAGTTTTTGTGGAGTAAATGAAAATAAAAATAGAAAACATGAATCATGAAATTTAAAAAAAACCTATTCCATTTATTAATTTTTAGCTATTTATCTATTCATTTTATCAAAAGTAGAAAATGTTCCTAGATCATTGTTCTACTATCTACTGTATAATAATCACCATCTCATATAGGATATTTATTTATGATTTACAAACAACGTGATATGGATCACACCTGCACTGTCAGATCAAATATAAAAAACATGTTCTTTATAAATTGGATTGATACCAACTCATTTTCCCCAAAATTAAACACCAATAATGACAATATCCATATGAAATATTCACTCCCATATATAACATGTATCTTTTATGTTGTCAGTATTAGAAAATTAAAAAAACATTTAACTAAAAAAAATATATTTCCCTAATCATAGAGACACATTTTTAAAAAAACTAAACTTTTGTTATATTATTATATTTGTTTAACATCTCCCATATAAATATGTAATAATATACCCTTATGTACACATCAGAAAAAATACACATCCCCTTAACATAAGGAAAAGAAATCATATGATCATTTGAGTAAAAATAAACGGTAAGGGGACTACATACATTAGAATAATTTATTTAATAAATATTGTATACTTAATATGGATATAAAAATTATTAATCCAATAATTTTTAAAACTAAAAACATGGTTATTTTATTTAACTGTAAATGAAAAATGAATGTTAAAATCAAAAAGAAAACAATAACTGGATTTCTAGTGACAACATTCTTAGTTTAATATATCAAAAACATAATTTCAAGTGTTTATTACAAGGAATATTGTTTAAAAATGAAATAATTATAGAAAATACCTTAGATAGTTTTTGTCTTGTGTCATATAGATGCATTTAGAATATATATAAATTTATTCCCCACTAGTAACATATTTGGTATAATGTATTAATAATATGATTGAAATATAAAATAATATATTATAGAACCAACATTTGTTTTTAATCAACCAGAATATATATTTAAATATAAATTACATTGAATGATAATATTTTCCATGTCAATATACGGAAACAAATTATTATTATGGAACATAAAAACCCACACTATATATATTACTGATTATATGGTTAATCCAATATTACAAAAAAAAAATATTGAGTAGATGTGATATAGAGTATATCAATGAATTTAAAGCACATGAGTATATTGGAGGAAATTAATGTATAGAGTAATATTATGTTTGATAGATGACACAACACTTATAAACCTTGTGAGGTATAGTTTATAATTTCATTAGACAATATGAAGTGTAATAAATGAAAAAAACTTCAAAAAAGATATATCAATTATAGATTTTGAAAAAAATAAATGAAATATTATAAAAATAATATTTATAATGATTTTCTAGTATATCAATAAATAAAGGAAACATGTCGCTTAAAAAATAGATATCAAATATATTAAATGAAAACAACGAAACCCGATATTATAATAAAAATTCCACATATTAAATTAGTTAATAAAAAAATGTATAGTTATGGAGTGTGGATTTAAAGACACAAAAATATTCATATTCATAATAAAATATTTGTATTTTTTAAATGTATCATTTATTTATAAAATGAACTGCTGAAAAAAATGGAAACTTAATTACATCGAACACCATTTTATGCTATAAAAAAATATCCATACAAAGTTGTTACAAAAGAGTGAAATAGATATCATCAGTTGAATGTGAAATATGATATTTGTTTCAGATGTTAGTAATAAAAATAAATTGTCAAAAATTAAAAAAATGTTATGTTGATTCTATTTAATGTTTTTTTAATAATATTAAAAGATAATAGAAAATAACCAAAAATAATATTTTATGAATAGTGAAGTCAATTTTTAAAACATCATATTTTTATTGAAAATTAATTCTTTCAAAGAATATTAGATTTGTGGAAATACATAATTTAAATAGAGAGATTAAGAAAATACCATATAGAATATAGATATCAAAGAATAAATGAAACATAAAAGAATATATTCTAGGAAGGTATTTTCTCACACACTGAAATTGAAATTGAGTTGATAAAAATTATGATTTCCATAACTCTTTATTCTAACCTCCATATATTGGAGAATATTATGTAGAAAAATAAATATCATATATATTGAATAAATAATGATATAATAATTAATGAGGACATATATACACCTTATTAAATAACATAGAAGATTAAATCAATAAATATCCTCATAAAGAAAATTTAGCAACGAGGATACCTTATGACATACTTATCTTTAATAATTGATATTTAGAAAAATAACCTTGAACATTAGTCTAAGTCTATTTTTTCACATTTTTATATTTAACACAATAAATATTTTTTTATTTTAAAAGTGGTTATAAAACTTATTTATTTTAATTATTTCAGTAATTGTTTTGTAAAATTATTTGAATTATTTTATTACGATTTTGGGATGAGTAAATGTCTTAAATACATGATAACTTTTATATTAAGACTTTTTTGGTTTTGAGCTTGTCATTATTTTTAATGAATCATTATTTATGATTACTCACATAATCATTTAAAAGAATAGAATACATTTATTTAACATAATACAATCCAGATATTTGGTTATAAATTGTTTTTTAACAACATCCTTGTATGATGATTAAACCAACCATTATTGAGATATTTTAATAGAGATGAGAGAGATGGGTGAGGGAAATAAGGATAAAAATTTATTTAAAAATTTTTCATTAAGAGGGAAATTGTATACCACTTTTATCTACATGGATTATATAATATTGTAAATAATTAATAAGATTTATGTCATTTTACATTCATGCTATATTTTTAACACATAATTTTTATTTATACATTTATTTCCCTTCAAGGATTATTTAATGGTATCCTTTTTTGAAAATTAAATGTTTGCAATTTTTCCCCTCTTTTTAAATTATTTTAAATGTTAATTTATAAAAGGATAATTTTAAAAATATCATCAAAATATACATAACATGATTTTTATGATTTCACATCCATTTTCCCCATAACTACAAAAAAATCATTATCATTTTAATCATGTTTCATTTACATCAAAAAATTTGTATTATAAATTGTTTCTTTTTATTTGAAATAATGTATATCAATTTTTCCATCAGAAAATTGATTTCATCTTATTTAATACATTATTAAATTGTTTTATAACCTATTTTATTTCCACTAACTAACTGGTCTTCAATGAATTACTGACATCATATGGTGTATAAATATTTATTTTATCACAATGATATGGATTTTTTAATAATTTTATATCACTATAGTAAATTTGATAATCCAATAATTATGATGAAATAATTTGGGATATAAGATCTCAAAGAGAGTCAATAGTGTTATGAGACATTGTTTTTTCCCTTATTAATTATGTAATGGTGAATATATTGTTATCCAAATAAACAATATTATGAATGTCATTGGAATTGAAATTGATATATGTTATATTTAAATTTGATTAATCTGTGACCATATTACATATTTATGACATAATGGAACCCATTTATTCATATGATTTCTCATTCTTATGTAATGATACATGTTTTGATTTTTAGGCAATCCTTTTATGGTAAAAAATTATTATGTCTTGATATTTTATAATAATATATTTCCTCAAGATGATTAACTATTATCTAATATCTTATTACATTAATATGGAATTTATACCTAGATAATTTAAATTTCCACATGCTTATGATCTAATGAAAAACAATCTATGGATTGTCGAATTTTTTTCCATTAATAAGTATTTGATCTCAAAATTTTCTAGTTTTTGATCATCTCTATGTAATATAGAATACTATATTACACGGACTGCCAATAAATGTATCGACCAACATAAATAATTTAGAGAAAATGCCTGATGTTTTTAAAGTATTATTGATTTGAATATAAAATGAAAATCATTAAACCAATATTATGATTATATTTTTATTTATTATATATAAAGTTTAAATATATTAAAATATTAAATAATTATATATTTTATCATTATGTTTTCTAAGTTTCCAGTTGGGCATGGAAAAGTTTTTTTGTTATTAGTATATTGTCTCAGAGATGATTAAATATAAATAAACATACATATATTGGAATAATTTAATGGTTATAAAAAATTTACCATATTTTTTAATTTATGTTTTAGTAAATTCTGATATCATAGGTTAGAGGTTCTATATTTATATGATTCATTACATTGATTGCATTTAGATATTATTTTTATTTCAGATGTTAACTATATTGATTTTAGTAAATTGATGAAACATGGTGGAATCGTGTAATAAATGAATAATAATAAATTTATGATAATTTTAAATAATGAAATGAAAATAAATAATATATAGTGTAGAAAACTTCATGGTTGTGGTATGCCAATTAATTTAGAATGACCAAATCATTTTGATGCTACCAAGAACTCAAATAAAGAAGAACATCTATATAAACTTCTTCATGAAAAAGTTATCCAGTAGTGGAACTTATAATTTACTAAATATTGTATAAGGGATTTATAAAACGAATGTTGTTTTATTATATAAATATGTACACAATGAATGGAATGGTATTTTTGAATGCATATAATTTAAATACTAAATTAGAATAATGGTGTAAATTTTTTATAATCATAAGGAAAATTGGAAAAAAAATTATAAAATGAGAATAGTTTATAAATGTATTTTTAAATGAATTTTTTCAAAGATTATATTTCATAAAAATAGAGTTAGAATTTATTTATAAAATTAAAAGGGGATATTAATTTATTTCTTATATTTAATAAAACATCATGTTACATAAATGACACACCACCAGTTTTATTGTTGACGCCAATGATAAAATATATCACATCATTAGTCTATTAAAATAATGTCTTCATTAATAATTATTTGTAATAATTATTTTTTTATAAGAAAAAATAGATTTTATTAAAAGATTAAATGATAATTATCATGGGTGGATGAAATGAAAACTATCTATTTTATAAATTTATATTAAATAGAACCCTTGATATTTTGTTGAATGAAAAAATGTTTGAATTGTGGATGAGTTAGAAACTATGTTTTTCAGTTTAGAGGAGAGATAATACAATTATTTGTGAGAATATTGGATATACATGTACCACAATATAAATTTCATATGATTATTTGTTTCAAAATTAATCAATAAAATTGCTGTATAAATAATTCCTAAAATCCATTGGGTAAATAGTAAAATAGAAAATGAAACTTCTATAACTATAAGAGTATTGAACAGTTTGTGAAATCAATAACAGAAAACGTAGTCATAATTATTTATTTTTAAAATGAACTCTTTTTATATAGTCAATAATTTTTAACATGTTATTTGATTCAGGTTCATCACATTAAATCATATTTATAATGTATTATATGATTATTTTTTCAATACTAGAATTAATGGATATAGATTTATTCGAAAAAACCCAAGCGATTAAATGTTTAAATCCAAAATATACCAAAATTATTCCACTTTGATAAAATAGATGTTAATTATTTTAAATATAGTTATTATTCAAAAGATATTATTTGATGTGATATTGGGAATTTTTATCCTCTCCAGATTAATCTCAAATGAATTTATGAAATTTAGAAATCTATTTTTAAATCCCAAAACCCCCGTATATCAATTAGGTATGAAACGATGAATATGAACTCCCTTTGGAATATGATACATTAATATGGGTATTTATTCCCAATAATTTAGTATAATATGAAAAAAAATTGGTAAGAACTTAAAAATATTGATGTGATAATTATATTAGAATATATCAATGAATTTCATGATGATTGTTCAATTTATTAAAAAATTGTTTATGTTTCTTTATAGAAAAACTCATTTGTAGATAAGTTAATTTATATGAGATTCCATATAAAATATGCCACATGGAATTTAAATAACTGTTGAAAAATCTGTTGAAAATTTTAAAGAACAGTTTAATACATCATAGAGCAATATCTTAACACCTAAGATTTTATTTCCTTATTATTTTATTTAGTTTAAGGATTTTATTTTTAATTTTACTTTGAGAACATATTTACTTAAAAATATTTTTTTTTTGTTTTTGTAATGAATTTTTCTAAGTTATAATCATGGTTTGTGATAAGAATACAGAATCCATGTAATGTTCTTGTTCCATTGTTAGTAATAAATCACCCGGTGGCAACATGGTAATTTAATATTTGTGATATTCCAATGAACGATGCTCCATGATCCTAGAAAAATGTAACACACAACGACTTTAAAATATTTTCAATTTTGAACAAATGTAATGTTGTTTCTAAATTTATATATATGAAACATCATGATAAGCATATGTGTCACACAATAATGAGTAGGAATTTTTTACATGCAACTATGAGTTTTACAGAACAACTATATATTTATAAAATATTATTATTTAAAATAATATGATATAACCAATACATTAATTTGGGGGTTACGAATAACAATAACTAAATTTTTACTATAAATTTTTATATTGATTTGTTACAAATTAAATAGAAAGGAATATAGGAACCCAATGAATATAAATGAGTTATTTTTATAATTTTTTTGATGCTTCTTATGGAGTTATTTAATAATAAATGAAATTAATTAATTTTGATAAATTTAATTAAAAATATAAATATATTATATATTCAATAAAATAATTTTTTACATTAATCCAATATAATTAATAAGCATAATAAGAGAATAAATACAGTTTTATGGTTAAAAATTAAATTGTATCTAAAAAAGTTTTTTTCCCTTGTAATTGTGACCCTATTTAAAATCCAACTTTATAATTTTTTATAAATTATAATAGAAAAATAAACATTTACATATAATGTTTTATATATAAATATCCCTGTTTGAATTTTTAGATTTCATTCTGATATGTTCTTTATTTTTATGAATAATGATAACATATTAGATTTTCATTGAAAATAGTGTTTTCATAAAAATAATTGATATATTTAAATTATAACATTGATTGGTTATAAAGTTGGAATTAGATTCCTTTTTTACATTTACTATAATTAGGTAATTTTATTCAATTTCCAATTGAATTTGGATATTAAAACCATTAAATATTATGATGGTTTTCTTTTTTAAAACCTTTATTCTCGTTCTATCAATGAGTTAAATTTAAAATTAATTAACAAAACATATATATTTTTATTAATGGAAAATTGATTAAATATTTGGAATTAAAAGGTCAAATTTTAGTAAATATGATTATTCTATTTTTGGGAATATGAATAGTAAATTTATTAATATTTTATTTACCATAGTTAAGGGGAAATTAGGTAATTATATAAAAAAGTAATGTTATACAATTTAAATAAATTTCAATAACACTTAGTGAATCATTATTGTTTGAGATAATTCCCACCAAATTCATCATTGGAACTAAATTATGACTGTTGGAATCCACTTGGAGAAGAGTATGACATTTATAATATTATATTCATTGGAAATATTATTTTGTCACACTTGTGATTTGAACATGTCAAATAATTAAATATGGGGTTAAATAATGGTAAATCTAAATAATAAATATTAATTATAAAGTTAAAATTATTATATAAAACATGGTATTTTATTTTTAATTTTATTTTTGAAATAATTACATTAAATGCTAACCCAATGATGATAGAGTAATTATTTAATTAAAGTATGGTCAAATATATGATACTGATAGTATTAAAATAAAAATATTTTTATATATAAGGTTGTCAAAAATTGTTTTTATGAATTTTTAGTATTATTGATGAGTTAATATAGAGGTTTCAAATATATTTTGTTTTTATGACATTTTTAAAAATCCCAAAAATATAGTGTTCAAATTGATATTAATGATATTTTTTAAATAATTATTTTATTATTAAATTTTAAAAAAATCATTAAATTATGATCATCATAAAAATAATAGGTAATAGGACAAAGGTGTCACATATTACTCATTATGGATCATTTGGGAACATACTATAACTATATTAACACATAAAATATAAAAACCCCGTTTTCATGGTAATAGTTAAAGGGTTCACCTAAGAGATGAAAACAATTTATAACAGTATAAATGTTACAATAACATGTCTAAAAATTATTTTTGTGAGTATTTATACCCATAAACCACATATAATCTAAGTAACTCACTTTGGAGAAATTTTATGTTGTAAATTAATTTAAATTAATTTATCATTTTTAGACTTTCAAAAAGTGCCCCTTGGGTCAATTATAAAATGACACCTTCTACTTCACTTACTCAAACAACATTGACAATTCTTTCTCAATTAAAAACAAACCACCTATCCTCCCAAAAAATATATATTCATTCTATAATCCTTATATATGTTGAAAATCCAAGAATTTCTTTTGTGCAAATTAAACGAAGAAATCCATAAAAGATAGTTTCTTCTACCATCACGTAAATTTTATTTATTTCAATAAAAATTAAATTATTTTTATTATATGATTATATAATAAAATATTTATAATAAATAAATTTTCATTTTATTATTATATTTTTTAGACTTAACGTACAGAACATCCATCTAGTAGGTAATGAAGTATCTATTTGTATACGGTGATGTATCACCTGAGTAAATTAGGTGGTTTGTTTTTCCTTTACTACCTCCCTTGGTTAAGAATAATGATGGAGGATCTTTTTTTATTTGATATAGTTATATATTCTCTTTATGTATTTAGTATCTTTTTATAACATATACCTTTATACTTTCAATTTTTTTAAATATGGAAACATCATTTGTGGATGTGTGGACTACACCTCCTCAATGTGGCATTTTTAGTTAAAAAAAATACATAGTAAATATATATAATGGTATTAATAAAAATATGTGAAATATATGGAATAGATATGATAATGGAATTACAATATACATATATATCATCTTCTTATCATTTTTTCAATATAAAAATGAAATGAAAGTAGTGTTCATTCATACTTATGACCTACCATCCCCACGAACCATGCATTTCATTTATTATATGAAAATATTATGGATTATTATACACACTTATATAATGAATATATATGATAATTAAATCATTTTTAGTTTATTTGTATAAGGAAATCATGATCTTTCTAATAGGAATAAAAAATAACATGTCAAAACATACCTAAGAAACTAGGAAATTAACAAACGAAATAGTTAAAATAATGAATGATTATTAAAAAACTGGTAATAAGATATTATAAGAAGATTGTATATGATACAATAAATATGAATAACTTTTGGTATTATATTATTAACTTTATTAAAAACAATAAATTTAGGATAAACGATGTTCACACAGAAAACGAAATGTAAGGTAGGTGATTTCTTGTCAATTTCATTTCTTTGAGAAATTTTGTAATGTTATATACCTTCTTTCATTTTTTAGTGTATATAATATCACATTACATGATATATAATAATTTTACTTTTTTCATGATATTATATGATTCATTTCTTATTATTCCTTAAAAGGGATTATGATTCAATTTTTTCAAAGAGGTATGAAACACTTTGAAATGTCTAAAGATTATATTATTGATGATTGTTTTAATGATCATTCAAAAGTATTTTCAATCATCATTGTCAAAGACTTTAGTTGTTACTTGACCTCCACAGGGGAATTATTGATAAATATATTTTCATTTTTCAATATGTATATCTTACCAATAATATTAAATATTAATTAAATTTATTACGTGATATGAATATTTATTTTGAATGGAAATGGATGGTGGTCCCGTGACATTATATAGCCCATCGATGTGTAAAAAAGTTCTTATGAGACTAATAAGATGGATCATTTTAATAGGCTATACCTTGGGGTTTACACTATCATATGAAGTGTCATGATAGTATATTTTTTCATCTGCCTTAGACAAGCAACCCAATAATTAAGCACTTTTTTCATATGTATTACTGTTATTATGATTATTATCTATGATATTTTAATACAATAAAATATAAGTATCACATAATTATCGGTTTATTAATTAAATTAATTGTGTATCGAATATTTAAATTTCCATTTTGATTATTCCGTATCTAGTTTTTTAAATAGAATTTTTTATTAGTATTTAGCATTTCTTGTTGATTTACTTTCATTAATTTATTATTTTTTATTCTTTACATACCCTTACTAATATTTGGTTCTCATCCTTATTGTGTTATATATTTATTGATGATGAAGATGAGTCCTTTTAATGAGTTTCATGGATTCAAGGATGTACTTATGTTGTGAATTTTTTTCGTTTCCCATTGAATTATATGCATCATGTATGTTATAAAGCATTTTAAAACAATTAAAAAACATGGTCCATTATTATTTGATTCTTTATAATGATTCTAATGTAATAAAATATTACACTGATATAGGGCTTCTGGGATCAGGGCATTAAATTTGGTATCAATGGATATTTATTATGAACTATGGAAACATTATTTTGAATAAATAAATTACCAAAAATAAACTTACAATATACATTTCAGATAAGTATCAAATTCCTCCTACAATTTTGGTAATGTGAAGATTATTTGGGTGTTCCTTTCATTAAATCCCTATATAAATACTACATGTTGATGTGGTTCTAGAATATATGTACCTAGGGGTAGATACATTGAAAATGTGTGTCTGGACTGACTCAATCATATCCCAATACATTAAAATGAACCTTTCTAAATACTAGGATTGTAAATCCTAAGGGATACATTTAGGATAATAAACATTTCCTTACAAATCATTACGAATGATTTTAGGGTCAATATATCCCTTATGAAACCATTTTTATTGGTATGAGATTAGATAAGAATAATTTTTCAATTTATGGAATGAATATTATTAATTTTGGGATTATGTATGATAATAACTTATCTAATGTTTGATGTGATTTATAAATGGATCCTAGTAGAAGGAATACAAAGTTCAAAAATTCCCAAGAATCTGTTAGTAAGAATTATCATTCCTTATATGGTCATAATCCAATATTTGGAGTGGAACTAGAATTCTAAACAATGTTAGTGAATGATGGAATAGAATAATGTTATAAGGATACATAGAAAAAACTCTCTAATTATTATGGATTAGGTTGGAATAATGAGAAAAAGAAGATAGATGGGAAAAATCTAGATATTGGGAATAAGTGAAAGAAGGCTTTTCCCACATGTAAAAGATGTTGAAATAATCACCATGGGAAATGCTTAAATTGAGTGGTAGTATGTTCTAAATTTGGAGAGAAAGGTCACCTAAAAAAATAATGAAATGGGAAGATGGAAAACACTTATATTCATTTTTACAACTGCTATGAGGTAGAGTGTTATATAAATGAATATGCTATTAATAACGAAAATATACAATAGAAATACCTACGATATCAAGGTCAATATGGTGTTTTTGACGCTATCAATGCAACACTATTAATGTTCTTCAGTATTTAGATTGTTGAAATATGCAGTAAAGGTATTAAATTGATGATGGTGTTATTATACAAATTATGAAATATATAGTAATTTTAATATAATACATTTTCATTAGGTATTTGAGTACATATGTTTAATGGGAGAAATGAACAATTTTTAATATAAAGTTATAACATTTGTAAAATATATAATTTAATGTAATTTAAAGCTTATTATTTTCATGGTGATGAGATAGTGATGTTGCATTAAGAGATTACTGATATGAATACTGTAAATTGGTTATTACTAACTACTATAAAAATGATTCTAAAATGTTGGATCATATTTTTTCCGAATGAAAAACCATTTATGAAATGAAATAATTTGATCATTTGATGTGGTTTTAGACGGAAATATAATGATTCACTATATGAAACATAATGTCCTAAGAGAAAAAGTACACATAATTCAAGACACAAAAAATTGATAAGATTTTTTTGTAAAATACATATTTTTTTCTCGTTATAGAATAATATAATTCATCACCTCAATGAAAAAATGTTTTAAAAGATGTTTTTTCCTATTATCATGATTTTTGATGATATCAATGACCTCTATTCAATGCTCTAGTTTGTTTGTTTGTGGAAAAAACATTCTCGTGAACAAGATCTCTACCACCCTCCATCAGGACTTAATGGTAATATTTATCTTCCATATCCATGTTGTCGCTAATATTCTAATATTCAAAATCAATGTTTTATGTTAACCTCCACATTTCCATTTCCCTCTTACTACAAGGACCTACCGTAGATGAATTTATTTATTTTTAATAAGACTTGTTATTTAACATATTTACAATGGGGGGTTTTCAACAATTGTTAATTTTGAAATATCAAACCCTTGACTACCATGATCATGATTAAATTATGAAGATGGAATATAATTTAGGTGGGGATAATATAACACAACAAGACATTGAAATATTTTAATTTTTTATAAAACATATTTTTTTCCTATATTTCTTTATGCACAATGTCATGAAAATTTATTTTACACAAATAAGGAGTTAGCTTGTGTTACACGTAAGGCCAAGGTTGACCGAACAAAAATATATTATTAATATTTTATTATTCAATATAATAAAATATAACCTTTGTTTTAAGAAGATGTTTGTGAATATTATTAAAAAATATTTTAACATATATATTTAAATTCATTGGTTAATAATTAATTTGGAATTAATATTTGAACCAAATAAAAATACAGGACACATATATATAAAAAATTATTTTTAGGATTCTAATGGGGTTTTTATGAGTAAATTAAATAAATTTATGTTAGTAAATTTTATTAGTGGAATATATCTATATATATTATATTCATTAAATTTTTTTTGACATTGACACAATAGAATTTATATTCAAAATATATTATTAAATCTGGAAATATATTTAAAAATGATATTTTTTCTACAAGGTAGCGTTACAACGTTTTAACATAAAACATATATGAAATCCAATATTTAAAAAAAATATATATATATATTTAAAATTAATGAAAATTTAAATAAAGTATTAGAAATATATAATTTTTATTATTTTTTATTTTTCTAATAAGTTTATTGTTTTGATGAATAATGGTAAAACAGACCATTTTAATGGAAAACCATTTTCCTTACAATAATATATGTTGTTAAATTATAATTTTGCATTTTTAAGTATAATTTAGATCATATTTAATCAATTAATATAATTTAAATCATTGAAATAAATTTTAATTTAATCATGGAAAGAAAAAAATTCAATATCTTGAACATTTTTGTTCTCAAAACATTTTTTTATTTTCCATCAATATTAATTTTAAATTAATTAATAAAAAATACGTGTATTATATTTCAACAAATGGATACAATATTTTAAATCAGATGGTTAAAATTTAGTAAATAGTTTTTTTATTTATGGGAATATGAATATTAAATTTAGTAATATTTTAATTACCACTATTAATGGTAAATCAAGAAATTTTAGATAGAATTTTTTATAAAGACTATAAAATTATAATAACACAAGTACTAATTATATTTCTGGATATTTATTCAAACAAAATCATTTTTAGGTTAAAATTATAACCTTTAGAATCCACATGGATGAGTGTATGACATTCATAATATTATATCAAAAAATTTTAATTTTGTCACAATTGTGTTTTCAATAAGTGAACTTTTTTCTAATATGGGGTTATATAAGGAAAATTTCAGACTATAAATAATAATTCGAAAATAAAATTATCTATAGAATTTTTTATTTATAAATTTTAAAGATGAAATTATTACTTTAAATGTTGAAATAATGATGATGTAGTAATCATTTAATTAATGGTTGAATATAATAAATGACATTAATAATATAAAAATAAATATAATTTTATATAATAATGTCATATAAGAATATTACTTATGAATATTACATATTAGTGATGTGTTAACATATTTTTCTCTTAATATATCATTTCTTTATGATATTATTAAAATTTCAATAAATTAATATTGTCAAAATCGATAGTAATGATGTTTTAAATTAAATAATATTTCATTAAATGATATAAAATTAAAAAAAACTAAAAATAAATAAAATAATTGGTATATGGTTTTATGTGTCCCCCATTACTAAGTTATAGTTCATCATGAATCTTATAGTAAATTTATTGACCATTAAAATGTAAAAAAATGTTTACATAGTTAGAGTTTCCTGGTTTAACTAAGGGTTTATGTTAAAATGAAAGGGTATGAATATGTCATTAAAATGTGTAACAATTATTTGGTGACTAGATTTATACCAATAAAAATATTTTCTTGAAAATAACTCATATTAAGTCCTTTTTTAATTAAATGTTAATTTATATTAATTTAACATTTTTTAAAGAGTTTATAAAAGTGGCCCTTACCTTAATTATAAATGAAGACCTCCAACCTCACTATCAGTCACCACATTGTACATTATATATCAAACAAACCCCACCAATTTCTCTTCAAAATGTCAATATATTATTCCCATAATACAGATTTTGGGCATAAAACCTACCAAATAAGTCCCTTTGTTCAAATGAAAAATAGATATTAAAAAAAGAGGCAACATTCTTCAATGATCACAATCATTTATTTTATTTCTATACCCATTCAGTTATCCTTATTCCATGCATATATAATAACCGAAGTTTCCCCAATATATTTATATGATATTATTCTATTCTTTTTACCTATACATATACACAATTAAAAATAATGTTTAATAAACATACAAATTGTGTTTGGAGAAAAACTATCTCGTGAAACGATGTCATTCGTTTTTTTTATTTACACCTCTTAAGGTAGGTAATTATGGTAGAAAAATGCTAATAAAATATATATATATTTGATATTTATGCTTTTATTTTTATGTAATTCATGTATAACCCATAATTTTATACATTCCATTTTGTGTAAAAATTATAATATCGTTCGCGGGAGTGTGGACTACAGCCTCTTAAAAGCGTTGTGATTCATTCTCACTATACATGGATTATATGAAATATTTTTTTAATATACATTTTTGTTTTATATAACATATATATGATCCTATAAGTATATTATACATATATATTGGTTATTTTTCAGTTTTTACTATTTAAAATAAATGAATGAAGTCATAATGCATACGTACAACCTATCATCTCCATGAATGGTGCATATCATTTTTTTGTTTCCAAATATTGGGGATAAATTTAAATACATATATACTAAATATTTATATGATAATTATTTCATTGTATATTCTTAGTATATGATTAAATATGGATCTATATAATAGGAATTTCAATTAACATGTCAAAAATTACATGAGAAACTGGGCAATTAACATCTGAAATAGTGAAAATAATGACATATTATTAAAAATTTAGTAATAAAATATTATAAATAAATCTTCTATGATACATTAAATATTAATATGGTTTATGAATAATTTAGTGAAATTCATAATAACATTAAAAAAGATGTCAAATTATGTTCAATTAATAATGAAATGTGTGTTAATGGATTTCGTTTCAATTTCATTTTATTATAGGAAATTATAATGTTACAAATATAGTTTTATTTTTATCATTTAAATACAACCATGTTACATTTTATGTCTTGAATGTAATTAATTTCATGATATTATTGTTTTCATTAATTTTTATTCTTTCATGGTGATTATGATTTAAATCATTTAATGAGGTATAATACTCTTTATAATGATTAAATATTATTTTCAAAAAAAATGTTTTAAATACATTAAATATTAGTTTCATTCATAAACATAAAAAATATTATTTATAATTTTCCTCCACTGGTGAATTATTGAAAATCCAATATTCTTTATTCGATGATGATATTTTGTAAGTAGTATTAATTATTAAATAAATTAATTACTCTATATGATAAATTCATTAGACTAAATATGATGGGTGGGGCCCAAACATTATATATCCCTTATATTCATCAAAATTTACTAAGGAGAAAAATGTGGACCATCATAAATAGGATTCTACAAATTTTTTAAAACTTATTTTTAAATTTATTGATGGTATATGTTTTCATGTTTCTTAGACATAACAACCAATAATTTATCATTTTCTTCATTGTTATTTTTGTTATTATTGTTAACCATGATATTTTCAAATGATAAAATCAATGGATTCAATTATTTATTCGTTTATTTCTTAAATTTCATGAATTTATGTTATTTAACATTCTATAGTGATGAATTCATATCAGGTTATTTAAATTCAATGTGTAATTAGTTATATACCTTTTCATATTTATTAACTATCATTAATTCATTAATGTTTCAACTTTACAAACATGTACTAAGAATTTGAGCTCACGATTAATATATATATTTTCCCCATGTTATAATGATGAATCTATTGAATTAGTTTCATGGATGCGGAGTTATTTACATGTGTTATGATTTATTTTATTTTCCCAATGTATGATGGGGATCATATATGTAATCTAGTCTTCCAAAATAGCCGAACATATTAGTCCTTTTGGCTTGATTCCTTTTAATTATCCCAAGGTAATAAAATAAATCTCCATCTCTAGGATTATAGGGTCGGGGCATTACATAAAAGAAGAACTTTTGGTGAATAATATATCTAATCATAAGGAAAACTCATTCATAGATTCCAGAATAATTAATATATAGATTTCTATAATTATTGTTATTTCATATCAATGAATTATGTGTCCTTAAATTTCACTACTCATCCCCCTAATCCCTAATAACCCCCATTCAATACTCCCTCGTTCAAGGATATTGACCTATGTGTTATTTAATATTTATGGTCATGTATAATAGTTAAAAATATTTTTTACCTATTTTTATACAGATTTTCTTTAATATACTATATTTTTCCCTATCATGGTCTTGAAGATCGAGTGTTTCTTGATAGTTGAATTATTATGTTTATTTTCATTTTAGTCATTCATATTTTCTCATAGCCCAGTTGGGTTACCTATTCCAATATTATTATTATTGTTTTTGAAATTGATGATGATAATTGTAGGTGGCCATGTTCAGTACTCCTTAATCAAATAACATTTATTGACTTATTTTATCAAATCTTGACTTATGTGTTTTAAAAAATATATCTTATGTGTATAGTACTGTTTAGGGGAATATTATATTCACTATATTTGATCAAATGTGATTTTTAGTTCTCGTGGTTTATATATAGTAATTTTTTTTAAATGAACAAACAAAAAATTATTCTATATATTACCATTTAGAAATTTAAAATTAATTTCCAAATTTTGAAGGATATTTATATTTCAAAATTTCTTATATAACTTTGTTTTAGAAGAGTTGCTGAATAAAAAACTTTTAAAAACATATTGTGATATTTAATTGATTATAGACCCCTGAAAATTATACATATTTTAATGAGAAAAAGAGATGAAAATTTATCATATTTCTATGATATTTCCCAATGAAGGGTTTTTTGTTATTACATTCTTTCTGGATGAATATAGTGGGTTTTTTTATCAGTGAGTTTTCTAACAGGGTGTGACAAATTGTGTGATTTATAATATATATTACTATGTAATTATATCATGATATACTCAGCAACATTTCTAAAATAAGTGGAATCTATGTGAATATGGTCGGGATTTCTACTGAAATGATCTTAACTAGTTCACGATCATTCTCCATATAAAGGACCAAAGATGGATATTATTGTTCTAATAGGATTATACCACTCAAATAGATTAATTAGGTTAATATTAATTATAAAGGGAGATTATATGGTATCTAGTGCTAGTTTTACAATATGATAGTTTTTTTTTATAATTTTCACTAATTTCAACTTCAGCTCTGATCTTTCAAAGATGATTGATTTCTTATGTATTATATTTTGTATTTTATTTAACATTATTTTAATTTAAATGATTTTTAAATATATTATTTTATATCAATTATATTTTTTCCATTTTAGTTTATGCTTATAATATATAAATGTATTTATGGATGTTCTTTTATTAAATATTTTTTCATCAGTTTGAAAAGGAAATGATATTGCATGATTTTTAGATTTTATTTAAAAATAAATAAATTATAAACTATATTTAATATGTATTTTTAAACTATGGTAATGTATTCTCAGTATTAAATGATATGAATATATCAGTGGGTTGTTACATATTGGGTTATAATAATAAGGACTGTCATTAATACTTGTTTGACATATTATTTTTGGGATATTGTGGATGATTTTTTATTTTGTGTTTTACTTTTAGAGGGAGGATGGTTATTTTTTTCACTCGTTATATTGATATTTTTTTCGGGATTGACCATTATTTGTTTTTCTTTAGAAGCACTAATTTATCAGATTTTTTGGATATATAAGGGTTTTTGGTACAGTATTGATTTAGTATTTATATGTTTCAATGATATTTTTTCATTTATCATGATTAGTGGAATTCATTGGATTTTATTATTGATGAATAAGTTTATTTTTAGTTTATTTGTTAATAGTTAATTCAGTTTTTTGATCATCCAATATATATAATTGTCACATTGGGTTTTCAGGTGTAAAAACATAAATTTATTAATTCATTATAAAAAATCACTCACATTGGTAGTTATTTGTTTATATGAAACCTTTTTAATATCAAGTGAATTACATATCTCAATGTTTATATCAAAATATTTCTTGGGTTCAGATTTATGTGTTATACTAGAGTTGTTATAGAAAAACATTCTAATTGAAGATTGGATATTAAGTGGGAGAATATTCATAGTCATAAAATAAATTTAATGATTTGTGGTAGATTGAAGAAATGTTCTTGAGAATTTATGTGGTATGTTTTTTTGTTTTCTATTGATCACTACCCACCATTATAGAACTCAAATTAAAAATAATTTTTGGGGTGTTTTTTCTTGAATTCAAGGTATAATGTCAAATTTTTAATATACAACTCATTATATTAATGTTTCCCGATTGTATCGATAGTTCATTTGTTAATTTTATGAAATATTAATTTTGGAGTCTGAGTTGTGAAGAACAAAAAGTGATCATGGTTAATAAATTTGGAAATGAAATCTATATGTATAATTTATAGCCAGGTTTGGGCGACACCTAGTGAAGATAAAATAATCGGTAGACCTTTTTCCAGACTATGTGCCCTATAATTTAATAATTATTATATATAATAAATCATTATATGTTTGAAACTTAATGTTTATTGATTTATTATATTTCGTATATATTTTTCTATATAATTTTTCTATGAAATAATGTCGTTAATTTTTTTTACAAATTAAATTTTATTTACGAAAATGAAATCGTTGGTTTTTTTAAGGATAATAAAAAAATTTATGAGGGTGGAAGAATTTTTTTAAAAAAAATAAAACAAGAAAAATTGTGGACTAAGAAAAGAATTCATTTTACATAAATAAGGAATGAGAAAAAATTTATGAATTGTTTCCCTATTTTTTCGATAAATGTTTATAAATGTATTGAAAATTGTGCATGTAATGAATTGATTTGAATGGGTAGTTATATATGTGGTGTAAATTATTTTTAAATTTTACTATTCAGTTTATTTAAAATAATTTAATATTATATATAATAATATTAAATAGAAGTATATTATATTTATTATTTTTATATATTTTAATTTAGTATCATTTTTTGTTTCATATTTGAGTTTATGAGGTTTCTAATCATGTTTTGTTAATTTTTTTCATTCAGTTATTTTAGAGTACACCCCAATAAGTGTCAATGGATTATTAAAAGTTCTTTTTTGGTGGTTCACCATAAAAATACTATTCTATTGATCAGTAACTATTTGTGTCAATTATTCCTTTTTCTCTGGTCAGAAATCCATGTTGTCATCTTCTTTTTACAAAAAATAATAATTGTGTTTAAGAGTCAAAAATACTTAACCTATCTCATTTCCTCAATCAAAAAGTTTCTCTGAGGGAAAATGATTAGATAATGAATCTTGATGAGGTCATCCTTCAATATTACATTTATACGTATCAAATTATTATATTTTAAACAAGTATGATAGAATTTCTCTTTTTGATGTGGTGAAATTCAATATTTCAATTTAGGTCATGTAGATAATTTATAGGAAGGTTTTAATGAATATTATAATATAAAATACTTCCATAATGATATGAATGTTTAGAGAAAATGATAATTTAATTTATTTCAATTTTGGAGTTATATTGGTGTTTGAATATACCAGTTTATTCCCTAAGTTAGTTCCATTCCATCCTAATTAGGAAATTTATGAATCCTTTATGGTATGTAATTTAGAGACATGTATTCAAAAAGATATTATATCCATCATGTATCCTAAATGACACAAAAAATTATAAATATGATCTATGTATCCTATCAGTACTGTGACTCTCTTGGTTGGGATAATAAAAGAAATGATGTATCAGCTATTCCTGGGAGTAGTGGAGGAATCTAGAGTGAATCCAATATGAAAAAAATATAATTATAGGAAATTTGTTAATTATATTAGGTAGAAAACTAGTTTCTTTGTAACATCCCAGGTAAATAAGGAATAAAGCATTTAAATATTTATTAATGTTTACGAATTAAATATTAATTTTACATTAATGGGGTTTCTATGTTCGATAGCGTACCTGATACGCAACAATGAGTTTCATTGAAATATAACGTTGCACACAAGTAATATAATAATATTATTTTAAATGGTAGTTAACACATAGTCGTTGTATTGGTGGGAATGGATAGAAATAACTAAAATATGATTATATATTTTTTTTAAATGTTTTTACATTTATACAATAAAAGATAAAGGCTTATAATATGGAAAGTGTTCAATTTTAGGCATATATATCATAATTTTCACTAAAGGTTCACTTATCGCCATTTGATGGAGAACCGTCATTAAATATAGTTTTTGTAACTTTTATACATTATATTGGACCAAATAAAACTCTTCTTTAGAATCGGGACATCAAAATTTACTTTGTGTAAATTTTTGGTATTTTTCCGATAAAGTTCATTTTTAATGAATAGTTAAAATGTTGTATTTTAATTCAAAGCCTCATTTTAATCTAATTTATTTATATGATCAGATTATCATTTGATTTGGTTTTAGAGTTTAATTATAATATATATTTTTACCATTTAATACAATAGTGGTCGTTGGAATTTATTTCACTTTGAAATTGGACTTAAACTAGTGTCAATCTTTTGGTACGTATTGTTTCATAAAAACACACTATTTGCTCTGATAGAGGGAATTAATTAATAAATTAATTATTACCACTTATATGTTTCTAATTTTGTAAAATCGACATCATTTTTGAATTCGGAATATCAAATATATCTTAGGGTGAAGTTTTGGTATTTTTCTGAAAGACATCAATTTTTTATGAATAGTGAAACCACCAAGTGGTACTTAAAAAACTGATTTTTCGTTTAAATGAAATTTTACCACCTCTATGTTTTGAAATTCAAAAATCCTACATACATGGTTGTCATTAAGAAGTAAAATGTGGTTCAATGGGATTAAAATGATTTTTTGGTGAATAGTATCTTTTATGTTTTTAATCGTGATTAGAGGTAATTAGTGTAGTTTAAGGTAAAAATAATATTTTAATAATATGAAATGAACTTGACGCATGTCCTGCCCTTAATGTATGTGTCATTGCCGACCATGAAAATCCATCGGTCAAATTGGGGATCCCATGGAGCCACATTGGTAGGAAAATGACATTAATATATTTTTATTTAATGTTAAAGTAAAAATGTCACAAACATGAGTTGTTTTACTAAAACAATTTTTAAGTGGGGTTATACAAGTCATAGTTTTTGCTATAAATATTCATTAGAAAGATAAAAGGATTTCCTACATCATGATATTTTTTTATAATTTTTAGACATTAAATAAATTAAATTATTTATGACTTCATGATGATGCAGCGATTACCTCATTATTTAACGATTTAAATAAAATGAAAATATAATGTAAAATCTAAGACATAAACTTTTCAAAGACCTATTTTATGAGTATATTTCGAACCCTTATCACGTTATCCTCGAATTATTTCAATGTGGAACATTTAAAATCCGAAAATAATTTTATAATAAAGTAATGTTTTATAACATTCCAAGAGTGCCCCTCCTCTCCTCTTATAAAAGGCCCCCACCTCTACCTCCTTACCCACACCTCTCAAGCATTTGGATTGGCCAATACCTTCTCTATTTGTCTCTCCACATCCCTCTCTTACTCCTATAAGCATCACTTTGGGCATAAGTCTTCCCAAGGAAGCCTTTGAGATCAAATAAAAAAGAGTTACCCGATTTAAAGGTAGTGTTTTCTCTTGTGTTCTTTTGTTTTATTTTGCTTCTCCAACCCCCTAAAATCTTTTTAGTCATATCTTTTGTAACAAATACAGTATCTTCCATATATTAGGATTTTTTTTATAATAATAATTAGGGATACACATACACACACCTACATATAATGGTAAAAGAACATTCTGTTCTTGTGGATGGAGAATTTCTACCTCACAAAACGATGATTGTTCAATATTCTTCCAACACCTTGAAAGGTGGCCATTAAGATGTAACTATATTTATATATGATATATAATATGTTTATGTCTTCCTTAAGATTCTGTATTTTTCATTTATGGAACACTTTTATGGCTTCCATAATTGGGTATATGCGATATCTTCATTTTAGGAAGTGCGGACTACCGCCCCCTCAAAGTGATTTGATTCGTTAATGCCATATGTGGTACGTATATAGGATGTATTTAAAGTTATTATATATGATTTATGTTACATATAAATGATTAATATAATTATGGAATTAAAATATACATAACTTTCATTTAGTTTTAATTCCATTAATAAGACATGGAAATGAAAGTAGCATCATGCGTACGTATGGCTTACCGTCTCCATTAATGGTGCATTTCATTTCATACCTCTAAATGATTATGAAATATTATAAATAAATGTATATGCTGGATATATATGATATATATGATATCCTAATCATGAATATCATTCTGGATATAGTGATCCTTTGACCACACGAACAACATGTAGTTGTAAGGAGTCCACTTTCGACATAAGAACCCAATATCAACAAAACAAAAATTATTAACATAAATGGTTACATAATGTTTATTACATGGTAATAAGTGATATAAAGGTAATAATGAACTTGAAGATGGTTCTTAAGAAAGTATAAATTTTCTTAAGTTTATTATTTAGGACGTTAAAGAACGATCAAGTCAAGTCAGACCCAAGGTAAGGGACATCGTCTGAATGTCCTTTCATTGAAGCATATTTCATTTTATACACAACTTTATTTTATACGGTGTATAATCCACATTTACTTTTACTTTTATAAAAAAGGAATATTTTTCTATGAAGCGTTTTACTAAACAAAAAAATGAATTTTTCTTTTAACGTATGCGGTGACAATGACCTTTTCTGCCACCGTGAGTATTATTTGGTCTTTGGATTCCTCCACAAGACGTAATGTTTTTTAAAAAAATTAAATAAATAACATATATTGTTTTATGTATTTTTGGTATTGAAATGGTTTTTTTATAATCGATTTGTTATGTCAATATATTTAAGTGATATATTGTGATCAATGTGTGGAAATTTTTTCATTCCATTATATTTATTTAATGTCTTATGATTTTATAATGGTACTTGGACGTTTGACGAGTGGTTACATAATAAACCAAATGACAGGTGGTGCCATGAATACCAGGACGGGTGGTTAAATTTTAACCTCCAATTCATTGGGTATGGAAGTCAGCCATATGGCTATTCCATTAAGTGATATGTGTGGAAGTCGACCGTATGGTCATTCCATTTAAGTATGTTCATGTCCCAAGTTACCTTTATATGTTATGTGTTCTTTATATGGGTTTTATGGTATTATTATGGTTACAAAAGGGTAAGTAATGATATTTTATTCAGTGGAGATATTTTACTACTTCATAAAGGTGAAGGTATTAATTTGATAAAGTATATATGGTTTACATGTTGTTTGAAAAACTAACTGTTTTAAATCTTTGTGTATCCCTTACTGAGATTTTTATGCTCACCCCAGGTTTTTTTGAAATGTTTTTCACAGGAAATAATGTGGAATAGGGTCAAGGATGGGATCAAGGTAATTTCATGCAATCTAAAACATGGAACTAGACATGTTTCTTTTTAAGAGTTTTTATTTTATGGAAACTGAGAAGAAGTGTCTACTTTGTAATCTTTTAAGATGTAATAGTTAGGATCTAATTCTCTAAAACTCTAAACCTGAAAATATCCTCAATGTGAATTATTAATTTAATTCAATATTAAGTAAGGTTTATGGCTGGGGCCTTATAGTTGGTATCATAGGTTGGTTTAGACAACATTAGGAGATAGAAATTTATTAAATGTTTATCCAGAAATATTTTTTTTATGGTCAAATTGAAATGATATAGCATTTAAGGATTACCATGTTGCTTCACCTAACGTATTTCTGTGTTAAGAATGGTTTTTCATAGAGGAAACAGAACAGATTTTCTGGGAAGGAATACAGAGGGAAATGACCTTTCAAATCTACATCCTGAGATGGTCAGACTCATAATTGAACATTTTTTTGTAGTGATGGATCAGTTGACTTAGGTGATAAATCATGGTTGTGTTTACTGACAATATTTTGGTGTTTTCAAAAAGTAAAGAGGAGAATGAAATACATTTAAGGGTTATTATTCAAACCTTAAAAGAAAAGAAATTGTATGGTAAATTCAGAAGCTATGAGTTTTGGTTGAAAGAAATTTCTTTCCTTGGTCATATTGTTTCTAAAGATGGGATAAATGTTAATCCTACAAAAACATTGGTTGTGGAATAATGGCCAAGACCCAGAAATGTTACTGAGATTCGTAGATTCTTTGGTTTGGAAGGCTATTACCGAAGGTTTGTCAGATTTTTTTCACCGTTATCTAGTCTAATGACTAAGCTAACTTAGAAGGGTGTTAAGTTTATCTGGACAAAATAATGTGATGATTGTTTTCAAGAACTAAAAAGAAAATTGGTGAATTCTCCAGTTTTGGCAGTACATTCCAGAAAGAGTGAGTTTGTAATCTACAGTGATACTTCATTGAAAGGACATGGTTGAGTCATAATGTAGAATGATCAGGTAATTGATTATGCTTCACAATAGTTGAAAACTCATGAGGTAAATTACCGTACACATGATTTGGAATTAGCTGTTGTTGTTTTCGCTTTAAAAATTTGGAGGAATCATTTGTATGGAGTAAAGTGAGAAATATATACCGATCACAAAAGATTAAAGTATATATTCACTGATAAAGAATTGAACATGAGACCGAGGATATGGCTAAAATTAATCAAGGATTATGATTGTACAATTCATTACCATCCGGGAAAAGCAAATAAATTTGCTGATGCTTTGAGTCGAAAATGTAATGTTTCATTAACAATGTTGCATTTGGAACGTGATCCTTTGGTTAAGAATTTGATGAAATTTGGCATAGAAGTTGTTGGTGCAAGATGTCCTTCTGTTTTGTTTCGGGTATCAGTGAAATCTTCTCTATCAGACAAAATTAAGCATGAACAGAAGCAAGACAACGAGTTGAAAAAATATGTAGAGCTGGTTCAGAAGGGTAAGTTTCTTGATTTAAATATTGATAATAATTTTGTTTTGAGATTTGGGAAAAGATTTTTTGTGCTGTGTGATTCACAGTTGAAGATAGATTTGTTATGTCAAGCTTATAGTTCTCCGTTTTCAGTTCATCCTTGCAGTACTAAGATGTATAGAGATCTTCGAGAGTATTACTGGTGGGACGTACTGAAAAGGGATATTGTTGGTTTTACTATGAAGTGTTTGACTTTTCAATAGGTTAAAGTTGAGAGGATGTTACCAAAAGGGATGCTTCATCCTTTACCTGTGCCAGAGTGGAAATGGAAAAACATATCCATGGGCTTTGTGTGGGATTACCGAAGACAACTCGAGGTAATAATGTAATCTGGGTTATTGTTGATTGATTAACTAAATCTGCTCATTTCCTTGCCATATGAGATACTTTTTCCCTAGATCACCATTCCCGTTTGTATCATAAACAGATAGTCAGGTTACATTGAGTTCCTCTCTCCATTGTGTCTGATCGTGATCCCAGGTTTACATTTAACTTTTGGAATGGCCTTCAGAAGTCGTTGGGTACTGAATTAAATTTTAGTACATATTTTCATCCGCAATCAGATGGGCAGTTAGAACGAATGAATCTGACCTTGGAGGATATGATACGAGCTTGCTCTATGGATTATCAAGGAATTTGGGACCAACATCTTTCTTTGGTTGAGTTTTCTTATAATAATAGTTTTCATTCTAGTATACAGATGGCACCATTTGAGGCATTATATGGGAAGATGTGTTGAACTTCAGCTTTTTGGGATGAACTGGGGGAAAGGAAGCTGATGGGACCAGAATTGGTAGAAGAGATAGCCGAAAAAGATCAGTTGATTCAGAAACACATGAGAACAGCTCAGAGTAGACAGAAAAGTTATGCGGATAACCGAAGAAAGGATCTATCTTTTGAGGTAGGTGATCATGTTTTTCTCAAAGTCTCACCATGGAAAAGTGTGATGTGATTTGGTAATAAAGGAAAGATTAGTCCAAGGTTCATTGGACCATATGAAATTCTGGATAAAGTTGGATCGGTTGCTTACCGAGTGGCTTTACCTCCAAGTTTATCTCAGGTATACAATTTTTTTTTTCATGTTTCGATGTTAAGAAAGTATATGCCAGATCCATCTCATGTTTTGAGCCCAGAGGTAGTTCAGTTGGAAGAGAATCTCTCTTATCAAGAACAACCCGTCCATATTCTTGATCGATGAGAGAAGGTGTTGCGAAATAAGGTAATTCACCAGTTAATGGTTTTGTGAAAAAACCATATGGTTGAAGAGGCAACGTGGGAATCTGAAAATTCTATGAGGGATAAATACCCCCACTTATTTTGATAAGTGAATAAAATTACGAGGACACAATTTCCAAAAGGGGGGAAGGATGTAACATCCCAGGTAAATAAAGAATAAATCATTTTCATATTTATTAATATTTACGAATTAAATATTAATTTTACTTTCAAATATTTTCTATATTCGATAGTGTACCCAATACGCAACAATGAGTTTCATTGAAATCTTACGTTGCACACAAGTAATATAATAATATTATTTTAAATGGTAGTTAACACAAAGCCGTTGTATTGGCAGGAATGGATAGAAATAACTAAAATATGATTATATTTTTTTTAAATGTTTTTACATTTATCCAATAAAAGATAAAGGCTTAAAATACGGAAAAAATTCAATTTTAGGCATATATACCCTAATTTTCACTAAAGGTTCACTTATCGCCATCTAATGAAGAACCGTCATTAAATATAGTTTTGGTCACTTTTATACATTCTATTGGACTAAATAAAAATCTTCTTTAGAATCGGGACATCAATATTTACTTTGTGTAAATTTTTGGTATTTTTCCGATAAAGTTCATTTTTTAATGAATATTGAAAATGTTGTATTTTAATTCAAAACATCTTTTAAATCTTATTTATTTATATGATTAGATTATCTTTTGATTTGCATTTAGAGTTTAATTAGAATATAATTTTACCAGTTAATCCAATACTAGTCGTTGGAATTTATTTCACTTTGAAATTGGACTTAAACTAGTGTCAATCTTTTGATACTTATTGTTTCATAAAAACACGCTATTTGCTCTGACAGCGGGAATTAATTAATAAATTAATTAATACAACTTATATGTTGTGATTTTTGTAAAATAGTCATCATTTTTGAATTCAGAATAACAAATATAGCTTAGGGTGATGTTTTGGTATTTTTCTGAAAAACTTCAATTTTTGATGAATAGTGAAACCACTAAGTGGTACATAAAAAACTGATTTTTCGTTTAAATGAAATTTTACCACCTATGTGTTTTTAATTTAAAAAATCCTACATATATGATTGTCATTATGAAGTAAAATGTGGTGCAATGGGATTAAAATAAATTCTCGGTGAATAGTATCTTTTATGTTTTTAATCGCGATTAGAGGTAATTAGTGTAGTTTAAGGTAAAAATAATGTTTTAATAATATGAAATGAACTTCACACATGTCCTACCCTTATTTTATGTGTCATGTCAGACCAAGAAAATCCATGGGTCAACTCGGGGACCCCATGGAGCCACTATGGTAGGAAAATGACATTAATATCTTTTTATTTAATGTTAAAGTAAAAATGTGACAAACATGAGTTTTTTTACTAAAAATTTTTTTTACGTGGGGTTATACAAGTCATATTTTTTACTATAAATATTCATTAGAAATATAAAAAGATTTCATACCTCATGATATTTTTTTATAATTTTTATACATTAAATAAATTAAATTATTTATGACATCATGATGATGTAGCGATTACCTCATTATTTAACGATTTAAATAAAATGAAAATAAAATGTAAAATATAAGACATACACTTTTCAAAGACCTATTGGATTAGTATATTTCGTACCCTTATCACCTTATCCTCGAATTATATCAATGTGGGACATTTAAAATCCGAAAATAATTTTATAATAAAGAAACCTTTTATAACTTTCGAAGAGTTCCCCTCCTCTCCTCTTATAAAAGGCCCCCACCTCTACCTCCTTACCCCAACCTCTGAAGCCTTTGGATCGGCCAAGCTCTGATCTTTTTCTCTCTCCAAATCCCTCTATTAATCCTATAATCCTCACTTTGGGCAGAATTCTTCTCAAAGAAGCCTTTGATCTCAAATAAAAAAGAGTTACCCGATTTAAAGGTAGTGTTTTCTCTTGTGTTCTTTTGTTTTATTTTGCTTCTCCAACCCCCTAAACTCTTTTTATTCATATCTTTTGTAACAACTCCAGTATCTTCAATATACTAGGATGTTTTTATAAGATTAATTAGGGCTACACTTGCACAAACCTACATGTAATGGTTAATGAACATTCTGTTTCTGTGGATGGTGAATTTCTGCCTCACGAACCGATGATTGTTAAATATTCTTCCAACACCTTCAATGGTGGCCATTAAGATGTCACAATATTTATATATGATATATAATATGTTAATGTCTTAATTAAGCTTCTGTATTTGTCATTTATGTAACACTTTTATGGCTTCCATTATGGATATACGCGATATCATCATTTTAGGAAGTGCGGACTACAACCCCCTCAAAGTGATTTGATTCGTTAATGCCATATGTGGGATGTATAAAGGATGGATTTAATGTCATTATATATGATTTATGATACATATAAATGATTAATATAATTCTGGAATTAAAATATACATACCTCTCATTTATTTTTAATTCCATTAATAAGACATAGAAATGAATGTAGCGTTCATTCGTACGTACGGTTTACCGTCTCCATGAATGGTGCATTTCATTTTTTACCTATAAATGATTATGTAATATTATAAATACATGTATATGATGGATATATATGATATATATGATATCCAAATCATGAATATCATTTTGGATATAATGTACCGTTGACCACACAAACAACATGTAATTGTAAGGAGTCAAATTTCAACATAAGAACCCAATATCAACAAAAAAACATTATTAACTTAAATTATTACATAATGTTTATAACATGGTAATAAGTGATATAAAAGTAATAATGAACTAGAATAATGTTCTTCAGAAAGTATAAATTATCTCAAGATTTTATTTAGGACGTTAAAGAACGATCGAGTCAAGTCAGACCCGAGGTAAGGGACTTCGTCTGAATCTCCTTTCATGGAGGAATATTTTGTTTTATACACAACTATCTTTTATTCGGTGTATAAACCCATTTGACTTTTACTTTTATACAAAAGGAATCTTTTTCTATGAAGCGATTTACTAAACGACAAAAATTAATGTTTCTTTTAACGTATGCGGTGACAATGACCTTTTCTGCCGCTGTGAGTATTATTTGGTCTTTGGATTCCTCCAGAAGCCGTAATGTTTTTTTAAGAAAATTAAATAAATAACATATGCTGTTTTATGTATTTTTGGTATTGAAAAGGTTTTTTTTATAATGTATTTGTTATGTCAACATATTTAAGTGATATATTGTGATCAAAGTGTGGAAATGGTTTCATTCAATTATATTTTTTTTATGTCTTCTGATTTTATAATGGTACTTGGACATTTGACGGGTGGTTACGTGATAAACCATATGACGGGTGGTGCTGTGAATACCAGGACGGGTGGTTACGTTATAACCTCCAATGCATTGGGTATGGAATTGAGCCGTATGGCTATTCCATTAAGTGATATGTGTGGCAGTCGACCGTATGGTTATTCCATTTAAGTATGTTTATGTCCCAAGTTACCTTTATATTTTATGTGTTCTTTATATGGGTTTTATTGTAATAATTTGGTTACAAAATTGTATGTAATGATCTTTTATTCTGTGAACATTTTTTACTACTTCATAAAGGTGAAGGTATTACTTTGATAAAGTATACATGGTTTACTTGTTATTTTAAAAATTAACAGTTTTCATTCTTTTTGTATCCCTTTACTGATCTTTTTATTCTCACCCCAAGTTTTTTTGAAATGTTTTTCGTAGGACATAATGTGGAATAGGGTCAAGGATGAGATCAAGGGAAAGTCATTCAATATAAAACATTGAACTAGGAAAGTTTCTTTTTAAGATGTTTTATTTTATAGAAACTTAGTAGAAGTGTCTACTTTGTAATCTTTTGAGATTTAATTGTTATGATCTAATTCTATATAACTCTAAACCTGAAAAGATCCTCAATGTGTTTTATTCATTTAATTCAATATTAATTATGGTTTAAGGCCAAGGCCTTATATTATTAATGCTTGAATATACTGGAATATAGTCATGGAAGATTCATCAATGAGTGAATATGAAGCATGATAAAAATTCATTATGTTATAATCATGTGACCAATCATTACAATTAAATATAGGATTCATGTAGAGGTATTCTAAATAATTTTTTCACAATAAATGTGGAGGTAGATATACATCTATTAAGAATCGTCGACTTATCTCTTTAAAGGATATGGAATTGCATTGATTTTATAAGGTGTTTATTATAGTATTATAATCTATATATGTACTAATCATAGGTTTTTTCGGCTGCCACGTGTCAAGATACCAAGCCTCCAAATCATTTTTTTAATACGTGTCCTCCTACTGATTACGCACGCATCCACTCTTCGCGCTACCTCTTCTTTTTCAATCTACCTTATCCCACTCCCACATTCGTTCTATGGGGTCTCGATCTAGATTTCCCACGACCACCACCTCTATCATCCTCCATCTCCAGATCAACCCACACTCCGAAACACTCTTTCTCCGACCTCCGGCTTCTCCTCAGTTGATATGTTGTTTCTGTGTTTTCATTATTCCAGTTGCGGTCGGGATTGACCTATTTGCGACCTAGAGTTCCCCCAAATTCCCAACACCTGCATCACTGTCCTCTCGATTTACCTCTATTCCATCCTGCTCGTAAGTCTTCTTCCTCCAAATTTGTTTTTTTTAATAATACATCTACACAGTATATTCGGCTCACAAATCTTTTTATGCGTGCCAACGCTACGTAAGATTATTCGACGCCTAAAAAACCCAACCTTCGATCCATCCACAACACCCCCCTCCCACACGCTATCCCGTTTATTCTCATTTTTACCTCCCTCCACTGATGTCTTCCATACTATCCACCTAGGTTTACGTCCACCACCTTTGGATCTCTCTCCGTCGAAATTTTTTTCGGTATTAGCTTGCTGCACCTCTTTTGCATCCAACTCCGCCTTCTCTACCTCAACCTGCTCCGCCTACCATTGGTTCGCCTATATGTTATCCACCTCAACTGTGTGAAATTTCTCTCCACTTTTTATGTTTCTTATTTCATTATATTCATACGAACATAATTACAAATCCATTGAATACATTTTTGTTGGGATAAATTATCAGTGGAATCTGACCCATCACGACATTCACAGTATTCAGGTTCACTACGGACCACATTAGATTCCTCATTCATTTCATGATTGAAATTAGTGGGCACAAGTTGTGTTTATGCTGCTATTTTCTTGGAATTTATTGATAATCTCAAGCAATTTAGTCATGGTGATGTAGATGTGAGCTCATATTGCTTGTCATTTTGAAGTTCAACTTGGAAGACTCTTTCCTTTTCCAGTGCCTCATCTTCTAGAGGCTTATCACTTGTTTGAACAGGTTCGTTCTCCACATGTTCATGTTCTTATGATGAATAAGACCAGTCACCCCTTATAATGATTAATGTTTCAAACAGTCTTCCGACGCTGATCTACGCTATATGCTTCAGTACCTATATCATTCCAATTTTTTTCAATGATACATTGCAACCCGCAATACACATCTGTCTCTTCAAACTCTTGGTCTTTCAATCATCAATATGTTACTGATATTATTTGTTAATGCGTATTTAATTTTTTGATTTTTTTGTTCTCTTATGTCAACATACTCGGTTTTATATCTTTTTTAGGTTTTCAATGTGTTGGTTATATTGATTCTGAGAGATGTGTTCACATCAAATACCCTGTTTTCTCAGGGTAAAGTGCTGGTTTATATGAAGTTGATACTTAGAGATTCCGCTAGGACTGTCACATAATTCTATGAATTCTTATTAAATCATCATGATTGTTTATTTTATTGATAATTTATCTGGTAGAAACCTATCTTTTATTTATTCCTATTTTATTTTCGAAATGCATAATGGATTTTATGATTTGTTTTTTCTCAGTTGTCGGCATAATGGGATTTCATCCTTCGTCAGGAATTTGTTGTTTGGATTCATTTGAATTGTAACATTGTGATGTCATCTTCTATTTGGGTTGATCAAAATTTAAACATGATATGGTATTTCTATTTTCAGTTTACCCAACCATATTTTTCACGCATCAAATATGATCTTCATTGTTATTGATTAGGGGGATTCTCTTCTTTGAGAGGACATTCAAATTGTTTCTCTAACTGTATTTCTATAAGAAACAAGGTTTGTTTAATTTCTTATATTGATTCTAAATGTCATGTTTTTTACTTGGATGGATATTTTCCCCTTAAAGTGCATTTTATATCTTTTATTCCTGATGTTTTTATGCCTGATAATAACATTCATGAATAATATACTACAAATAAATGTGCTTTTTCAGGTTTTAATTGTACATTAATGTTTTGATAATACCATGGATGTGACAGTATCTTTATTTTATGTCCTTTTTTTAGGTCTCATATGTTCTCCCAATGCACCTTGTCATTAATTTCCTTGTGCTTCACTATTCCAGGGAGCTGCGTTGGTAAAAAACTATGATGTAATCAATA
Organism: Viscum album; assembly: GCA_963277665.1. Classification (NCBI taxonomy): domain Eukaryota; kingdom Viridiplantae; phylum Streptophyta; class Magnoliopsida; order Santalales; family Viscaceae; genus Viscum; species Viscum album. Next base: position 1,468,707,817 of record OY728163.1, on the reverse strand, counting down.
GAGAGGTGTCACTACAATTTCATTCTCGAATTAAAAGGTTTGTTATCTTTTCAGTGATCTACACTATATGCTTTAGTATCTGTATCATTCCAATTTCTGTCAATGATATGTTGCAACCTGCAATACTCATATATCTCTAAAAACTATTGATATTTCAATCTTCAATCTGTTCCTGATATCTATATCTATATATATACTAATCTTAGGTATTCTCCACTGCCACGTGTCCAACTATCAAGCCTATACATCGTTTATTCATTACGTGTACTCCTAACAGCATACCACGTCACCCCTCCTCACGCTACCTCTTCTTCTCCGCAATTCCCTATCCTGATACCGCTTTCATTCTCCGGGGTCACGTCCTAGAATACCCGCGACCCCCACCTCTGTCATCCTCCAACTCCCGATCAAGACACAATCTGCAGCCCTCCATCTCCGACCCCCACCACTGTCATCCTCTTACACCCTCGCGCTACCTTATTTACTCCCTCCAATTTATGGTTATCTTTATTCTTCTCTGATCTTTGATGCTGAAGCCAGATTCCTCTATAATCATTCTTCCATCGACGAGCTTCCCTATGGTTCCCACTCCTCTATCTGATTCCCCACTCCCGCCCCCTTCCCGATTATCCCCTCCATCCCACACTTCTCTTGATCATGTTTTTCATCACCTACTGCACTTCCAGGTAGATTAAATCTCCTCAAAGTTCTTCTAAGTGAAAGGAATAAAATTCCGTCTACATTGTCAACTATTTACAGCTTCGGTTTTCAAATCCCAGCTCCACTCCTCCATTGACTTCATATGTTTTTCATTGTTCCAAACCCTTACCCATAAAATGATGTCTCAAGAAATAACCCACTACTAGCTTGATGTTCAGATGCTACTCATCTAAATCCACCTCCTCTGGCCCCTCCACGTCTGACTCCTCCACATTGGGGTCCCCCAAATTTGACTCCTTCAGCTCTGGAACCTCTGCCCTGGGCTCCTTATCCTTGTGAGGGATTGACATCTGAAGGCCGATGTCGAGCACCGATTTTCTACTCTGAACGATTCCCTTCAAGATTCATCCATCTCAAACAATTTCAAGCCATTCCTTTGACACAACAATAGCTTATGATTTGCATCACCTGTATCTATGGTAATTGTGATTTTACACTGTCGTAACCTGCATATGCAGTTTTTAATCATCATTTTACCTTTATGATTTATTATTGACACTTGATGTGGTTCAGTTTTATTGTTCTACATCTCTTGAAAGGGATATTCTTGGATAGAGTGGGGTATGAATTTGGCAAAGAATTCTCTAGAAATGGATAAATTGGTGAATTGATGTAGACTACATTTTAGCCTGGTGGATTCTCTATATACATTACAATGATGAAAACAAATACAGGTGTTGGGTTTTGATGATTTCAAAATTCATAATACCTAGATGAACACTATACCTTGAGATTCTTACTTTTTATACATTGGATTACAATGATAATTCACCTTTACTTATCATACTTACAACTGTAAAACACATTAAATTTTACAATCAATGCATGTATTTCCATTGGAACAGCTTCATCTCGTGATTTGTGTCACATGTATCTAAGGTTATTGTGCTTTTACACTATCTAACCTGTATATGCAGTTTTTAATCATCATTTTACTTTTATGCTTTATTATTGACACATGATATTGTTCAGTTTTATTGTACTACATCACCTAAAAGGGTTATTATTTGATGCAGTGGGGTATGAATTTGGCAAAGCTTGCTCGGAAATGGGATAGATGGGTGAATTGATATAGACTACATTTTAGCCTTGTTGTTTCTCTAGACACATTACGATGCTAAAAACAAATACAGGTGTTGCGTTTTGAAGATTTAAAAATTTAAAATATCTAGATGTACACTATATCTGGAGTTTTTCACTTTTTAGACATTCAATTACTATGAAAATGCACCTTTACTTCTTTCAGTTACAACTATACAACATATTAAATTATACAATGAATGCGTGAATTTTTAGTGGAACATAATGTTTTATAAATGATTTTATTTTCATGGTAACATTGATTTCATTTATAGCTTATGTTATATTTATATTCCTATCTAGTTTTTTGTCATAAAAGTATAGATTTATTTCTCACGATGCTTATGTTCTCTCTGGGTTTCAAAACACACGTGCCGTATCCCATGATAGAAGTGTTTATGTTCCACTAGGATGGTGAGTTTTTTGTTTTTATATATTCAGTTTTTTTATTAGGTTAACATTTTTTTCATCATATGTTCATATTTTTTCTATTAGGTTTATTTTTTTCCATTTAGGCTCGTAATTATTTGTTCGTATAGTATACGATTTTTTAATAATTTTCAGAGTACTTTTTTATAATTGATTCCAATTTAATATAAAGGTTCATATTTTTTTCATCAGCATTCGTCCGTTTCAAACAATTTAAGGCCATTCCTTTCCTTGGAAATAGCTTTGGCCCGCAATTTTTGTCACATGTATCTATGCTAACTGTGCTTTTACACTTTCGGAACCTGCATATATAGTTTTTAAACATCATTTTCCCCTTTTGATTCATTTTTGAAACATGTTATGGGTTGGTTTTATTAACCTACATTGCCTGAAATGATTACACTTAGATGTAGTGGGGAATGAATTTGACAAAGGTTTCTTTGAAAAGGTACAGACAAGTGAATTAATGTACACTATTTTATCCTAGTGGATTCTCTAGATACATTATGATGCTGAAAATAAGTGCATGTGTTGGGTTTTGAAGCTTTGAAAATTCACAATATCTCCTATAGATTGTATGTACCCTTGATTACTGATTTTTGTTAAACTATTTCATTACATGAATACTGTAATTTCTATCCACCATTACAACTTTTATTATATTTTGTATTCTCGATAGTTTTTAGCTTCCATTATTTTTTCAAATCAAATCATTTATACCTTCTGTTATCATATTATTATAGTTCAATGATTATCGTCAGAATTTGTGTTTTCATGTGAATAAGAACCATTAGTTTATTTGGTTGATTTTTCTTTCAGGAGACAAGTGATGACCAGGGACAACTATTTTGGCCTGATAGCTGCTCGTGATTTGGTAGGCTTCTAAAACCTTGTTTTCAGGTGAATAAGAACCATCAGTTAATAGGTTGATATTTTTATTCTAATTTATTCACTATGTTTTTTTCAAATAGGTCCATATTTTATTCTATACAGGTATGTAGATTCTGTTAATGATTACTATCATGAGTATGTACAAAGATTCAGAGCCAATGAAGATTTCTTCTTTTATGTGTGTACGTGTTTCACATATTCTTCCTTCTTTGAATCATTCATTCCAAACCCTATAAAGTGGATGTCCATGAGAACATGGCAGTGTACTAAAGAAGAAGAGTAGGGATGGGAATGTGTGAGCCCAGAGTAGTCCATGAATGACATCAAGATTTTTTTAGGTTTGACACATTTTTGTTCTTCATTTTTCCTTCATTTTTCCTGCATTTTTTCTGCATTTTTGCTTCATTTTTAGGTTCTGCATCATTTTCTCTGCATCTTTTTAGCAAGGGGGAGGGGAGGGGAGGGGGAGTGGAGAGGGGGCTACTGGGGGAAATGATTGGGTAGGGGTAGGAAGGAGAGGGGCTGGGGCTGGGCAGGTTGGAGGGGTGGGTAGGGGAGGGGAGGGTTATAGCAGGGGGAGGGGGATTCAGGGGGAAAAGGTTGGGCATGGGGGAGGGGGGGTTGAGGGCTGGGAAAGTTGGAGGGTAGGGGAAGGGAGGGGAGGAATAAGGAAGGGGGGAGAGGAGTTGGGGGAAGAGGTTGGGCAGGGGGGAGGGGAGGGGGAGGGGCAGGGCTGGGTTATGACAGGGGGGTGGGGGCTGCTGGGGGAAAATGTTGGGCAGAGGGGGAGGGGAGGGGTAGGGGGCTGGGCACATTTGAGGGGAGGGGAGGGGAGGGGAGGGGAGGAATATGGAAAGGGGGAGGGGTTCTAGGGGAAAAGGATGGGTAGGGGGAGGGGATCGTAGGGGAGGATGAGGCCAGGGGGAGGGGGATACTGGAGGAAGAGATTGGGCAGGAGGAGGGGAGGGGAGGGGCAGGGCTGGGTTATGACAGGGGGGAGGGGATGAATTACCATATATTGATATTGATTTTATCACTTTGACATTTTTTCTATATCTTGACATATTTTGGAATTAATCTCCCACATAATGGAAAAATATCTAATGATTTTAAATATTTGTTTTCCATACAAACTATTTATTTGTCAGGTGGTGGTAATGTTTTTAATTTATCACCAGTGCAGTTTGTTTAGAAGGTGTGTGGGGGAGCTTTAGGTCAGTGTTTCCATGCATACTATTTCATTTATGATATGAGTGTTTTACATTCATGGTGTTTTACATTCACTATGTTTTATACTATTTAAAAAAATATATGTTTCCATATCCATTATGTTAAAATCTGAATCTCTGGATTTGGTACTAAACATTTCATCAATATGTGAGTGAACATGTAACACCCATGGCTTATGGTATTTCACTATTTTATTATGTATTTTTTTATTATAAGAGGGTTAATTGGTTCATATTTTTTTCGAATTTTTTCACAATGTTTTTTTCAAACAGGTCCATATTTTATTCCATACAGGTATGTAGATTCTGTTAATGATTACTATCATGAGTATGTACAATGCTTCTAGAGCCAATTAAGACTTCTTCCTTTCTGGGTGTATGTGTATCACATCATCTCTCCTCTTTGAAAATTATTTTCCGAACCCTGTAAAGTGGCATGCCATGAGAACATGGTAGTGTACTGATGAAGAAGAGTATGGCTAGGAAGGAGTGAGACTGGAGCAGTCCATGAATGACTTCATGTTTTTTTAGGTACTTCATTTTTATATTCTTCCTTTTTCCGTCATATTCCCTGCATTTTTTCTACATTTTTGCTTCATTTGTAGGTTCTGAATCATTTTTTCTACATCATTTGGGCAGGGGGGAGGGTAGGGGAGGGGAGTGGGGAGTGGGATTCTGGGGGAACAGATTGGGTATGAGAATGGGAGGCGAAGGGGATGGGCAGGTTGAAGGGTTGGGAGGGGAGGGGAGGGTTATGGCAGGGGGGAGGGGCTATTGGGGGGAAAGGTTGGTCAGGGGGGAGGGGAGGGGAGGGCCAGGGGTCTGGGTAGGTTTGAGGGGAGGGGATAGGAGGAAGATGGCAGGGGGGAGGGGGTGATGGGGGAAGAGGTTGGGCAGGGGGCAGGGAGGGGAGGGGAGGATGAGGCTAGGGGGGAGGAGGCTGTTGGGGGAAGAGGTTGGGCATCTGGGGAGGGGTGGGGTAGGGCTGGGTTATGGTAGGGGGAGGGGGCTGCTGAGGGAAAAGGATGTGCAGGGGGGATGGGAGGGGTAGGGGGATGGGCAGGTTGGATATTTCATTCATGTCGATTTCTCAGTGACATTATTACGTATTATGCATATTCAAGTATTTTGATGTGGTACACTTATGTTATATGTATTGTTATCTTGTATTCTTATGCTGAATATTTAGGTACTCTTATGATGTGTTAGACAAGGAAGATTCCAACCAATCTTATATTGGTGACACAAAAATGAAATGCATTGGAAACGTCTTCTACTTGGTGGAAAAATACTCCATGTCTAAACATCACAACATCTCTACTAGTGGATGCCATTTTTTTATTATAATAATTCCTCGACACATCTCATATTTTTTATTAGATAAACTATTCCATAAGTATCTTTTCTTCAACTTTTTCTTTCATAGTATGCAATATTGTTTTCCTAAATGCAATTTATATTGAAGTCAGGTTTCCACCCTTGACTATTTCAAAGTGTTTTTCATTACAATTGATGTATCTTAATTTAACATTTTATATTGATGTATTATTAATAGATTCACTTATAATTCCAAATTATTCACCTCTTATTTGTCAGTAAAATACATTAATCATTACTGTTTCTTCAGAACTATTACAAATAGTACTCTTAAAAAGACAGATAATAAACTATTATGTTTCGTAAATAGTAATCTATAGTTAATAATAAGAATTATTTTATATTGTTGTGCATCACACGGGTGGAGTACTAGTATATCATTTTGTTAATCATTTTTGAGTGTTTTTTTTGTTGACCACTTTATTATATTTAAAAACTAATTAAATTTAGATATGTGATTTGTTTCTGAAATATCGTTATGGTGTACAGTTTTTTGTGGTTTCTTTCATCATACATTGAAATCCATAGTTTTCATTCTGGTTTTTAATGTGTTTTATGTATTAGCAATGGGAATTCTATAATAATCCTTACTGTGGTGGGGATACCACCATAAAAATTTTAATAAGTGATTCTTGTGAATGTACCTTATTTTACATTCGATTAGAGTTATGGTATCTAGTTTTGGGGTACACCCCTTATCCCCACCCAACCCACCCATACATTTAGCCAATTTATTATATTTAAATTATACCTCCCAAACCTAATCTATAGTATGTGAAAATTTTATTTTTAAAAAATATAACACATTTAATATTTTTAAATATAATTACATATAAGTCCTAATTTGATATGTTGAATATAAATTTTTAACATTGTTAAAATAAGGCAAGAATGGATTTTTGAACATTTCCATTAGAAATAATCATCTATGAATAATAACAATTAATGTATATAAGTATTATAACATCTAAAATAATTATTTATAATATTTATAATTAAAAAAACTTCCTATATATTTGATAGAAATAAAATAAGATGAATTGGATGTAGTAAATGGATATTTTTCTAAAAACATTTTCTTTCCTGAAAATATTTTTTTATTAAAATTTATTATTGTCCATCAATTTTAATTATTTTAAAAAATATTTATTTAGTATTTAATTTATATAAATGTAGATATAATATATATAAACATATGAATTTTAATTAATATATTGAATAAAACTACCAAAATAGTTAATATAAATAATCTTATTCATAAAAAACTCATTTCTAGAAATAATTATTTTTTGACGCGATTTCGTGGTTTATTTATAAATTAAATTAATAAATTTATTTGAATTAAATATGATAAAAATTGGTTCCATATTTATAATCATTAAATTATATATTATTTAGTATGTTTAACTTAATTTTGGTAATAATTAGTTATAAAAATTATAATATAATTAGGCTAATTAATGTTAAAATGTGTGTATTCAAGTTTAATGCACCTGTGTTAAAATTATTTTTCGAGAAAAATAAATTTTTTATTGTATAAATTTAATTTACTATATAAATTCACCTTTCCAAAATTTTCTAATAATTGTTATTATATTTTAGACATAAATTATAAATTACCTTTTCTCAAAAACTAGATATGGTGGTGAAAACTAAAATTATAAAATTACGTAATCATAGGGAATAAGGGACTAATATGTTTAAAATATTATTTATTTTACGTTATGGATGTTTGGATTAACCTTTAAATATAAAAAATATATTAGTTATTAATTTTAGTGGATCATGGTGTTGGTATTATCTTCCATTACTTAATAGTTTTGGGTATGTAATAAAATGTCTCGCCTTATCAATTGTAAAAGGGAACTCCATCCTCAAACATATTTATTCTTTTAAATGCATTTATTTTGAAAGAATGAATTAAGGTCTCCCCCAAAAATAATTAGGAACATTATGTAATATTTTATCTTCCATGACATCAATACATGGGGTTCTTAAGATGATAACTAAATTTGGTATTCTTTATGAGAAGGTAATCATCTTAAAATATGATGTTTTTTATATTTTTTTTACTGAATTAAATAATTTTTAATATGTAAAATATACTAAAAAAGTATCTTCCAAATAATTTAATGCAATTATGTTCATGTAATAATACTAATGTATCTCCTTCTCCATTAATGGGGAAACAAAGTGATCCTTTATGCATACAAATAACTATTGCATCAGAAACCGACATAATATTCCTCCATGAATGACTCATATGGATATAAGTAATAATGAAATAATGAATATATATGATAATTTATATATCATCAACTTCCATTCCCTTTCACTGATTAATGGAATGATATCCTTGTCATGCATACATATGGACTACTATCTCTTCTCAACAATGAGATTCATTTTGAATGTGTAACATTCAGTAATGTATATAAAAGTGTATCTAACGAGTAAATATTATATATAAAAAATTAATATATTTACATTGATGATTTATCTATATCTGATATTGTAACTTTCATAAAAATTTAAATGAGAAAACTAGGAAATTAACATATGAATCAAGGGAAAATGAAATATTATTAATGAACAGGTGATAAGATGTTACAAGTGGAACATATATGATGTTATAAATATGACTATGGTTTTGGTATAAATAAATATTCTATTTAAAAACCTAATAAATAAGATAACACAATTATCAACAAAATTAATTCATGAGGAATGGGATTTCATCTTAATATCCATTCCATTGTTTCATATTTGTTAAAATGAAACTACACACTATTATGTGTTTTGTATATAACAACTATGAGATATCTAAAAATAATATATATTGATGATGCTTAATGTTTTTATTCATGTTTAATCATTTATTATGCTATAATTTTAATGTTATCAATGATTTAAGAATCTATTTTATAATATAACTCTCTTTTGGGGAAGGATTTACTCTTGTAAAAGTAATCATGTTACATTTCATTCATGAGATCCAATAATTATAGTATCCACGAGATGATTAATTTTATACATATTTTATTATATCATTTTCTCTCATTCATAATTTATTCCCGAAAATAGAATAATCACAAAAAACATGAATATTTTATCTATTAATAAAATTTATTATTATTCCATTTCCATGTTGTAAAAATTATTAAAAAAATGTACTTATTTTAATGAAATGAATCATTCAAGATTTTTTTCTATTCCTAAATCAAAAAATGGTTTTATTGTTATTCTTATATTGTTTTTTGAGAGGGGAATTAAGAAAACAATATGATTGTTTTAGTAATATAAATGATTATAAAAAACATCCATGACATCATAACTGTTTTATGAAATATGGCTTAAAAATATATTTTTCATTATTTAAAAATTAAAATTCATTATGAAATATTATTTCATTATATTACTTCAATTCCCTATATTACTTCAAATGACATGATTTAATGGAAAATCCATTTTTCCTGTTATGTCTGTGGTCACCACTAATTTGTTGATTAATTTTTTTATTTTTACATTATCTTGTGAGAATAACGTTATTGTAAACATTTTCATTTAGAAATTTCATTTCTATTAAATATCCAAACTTTTTGAATAATTAATATGATTATTTTATAAACTGTATTTCCTATTTAATTAAAATGTTTATATAGAATATTATTTATTAACTGGGAATATACTAATAAATTCATATTTTATACTCCGTATTTCTATTTTTGGCTAGGGAATATTTTTCATGAATTAAATAAATTATAAACAATATGATTCACACATTGGATACTCATGTGATGGGTTGGGAATGTGATTATATACCACTTGATGCATTAATAGATATCATGAGATAAATTATTTGGATATTTAAAATCAGATATAAATATTATTTTAAACTATCTTAGATAATGGAATTGACGGTATGAATATCATGATATTTAAATAAATGTCGTCATATGTTAAAATATTCCTTAATTGAGAACATATTTATTATTATCTGTGATATTTTTTCATTGATATTGTCCATGAATGCATTTTCTTGTTAATTTTTTTGATCAATTGAATATGTGACTGGATACATTCCTTTTTATAAGATAATATTTACCTCCTACGTGACACACAAAGATTGATGTTAATGTAGATATAAGAATTCAGGTAACACCTATTTTTTTCTATTTTTTGTGATTATGATCCTCTATTAATATCAATATTTTATAATTGACTTCAAATGGCTATTAATACTGAGCATAATTTATTTGTCATGTATAATCATTAAACATATAAATTTTAATAACACAATATTCAAATACTGGAAGACATATTGAGGTCCTTCCCACTGCACAATCACGGTATATGGTAAAATTATATACATTTTATAGAGTTTTACTATAATAATAACTTCTATTTATGAATTAAAATTGAAGTATATATATTTATATATATCATTATTTAAAGTAAGGTGTCGAAATCATATTTGATGAGATGATGTTTATGATTGGAAACTTTTGGGCCCTAAAAATTTTAGAGATACATAAAAAAGGGATTTGAATATTCATTGTTAAATTAAATAATTTCAATGTATAAAAAGTTTTATTCTATTAATTGAGGAATGGATTTCGAATTTCAAGTGTGATATCACATTTCAATGAATATGTGTCTAGGGAAGGGTTTCATGTGATTTTATAAGATGGAAAAAATGAACCCTATGTACATCAAAACATATAAAATTTATTCAATGAGTGGAACTATTAAATACTAATTAGAAATTATTCAATATATCTCTAAGGTACATGATGTGGTCTATATATAATTTTTATGTAATTCTATTCCAATTCAAATAAATTTTATTATAATTAATGAATTTGAATTGGAAGATGATCTAACTAACTGGAATGATCTATTACAATTATTGTTACTATAGTGTAATTTTTGAGGAATCATATGAATATAAAAGTAATGTACCATTATAGAATTTATAAAATGGGGGAAGGATCATGGGAACCTGAGAATGATATGTAGAGGAACTATCCTAATATTAATTGAAGTATATATCAATTAAATGATTGAGGATTGATTTTCTAAGGATGGATGAATGGTAACATGAGTCTAAATTTTATAATGATTAATTTTTTAATGAAACTATAATACATATGAAAATTTAGATATTTTATGTCAAGAAATTATAATTTCATATAATGAATATCAATTTTGAAATTAATTTGTCAAATTAGTCCAGTATTGAATTTTTGAAATATTTACTTAGAAATAATGTTCTATGAATAATAAAAAATATTGTATTTATTTAATATCAAATTTATAATAATTTATAATCTTATTGATTATATTATTTTATGTTAATAATTAATAGTATGTACTATGGTAATTATAATAATTGGTCATAATTAATACTAATAATTATAAAAATAAATTCCCATAGATAAGGTTAGAATGTTTATTTCCACATTAAATGTGCATATGTTAAAATAATTTTTTCACATACATATAATTTTAATTTGATAAATATTATTTAATATTACGATCATTGGTTCTAAATTATCCAATCGCATCATTTTCTTTTAGACTTAATGGATAAATTACCTCAGTTAGAAAACTGTATCTAGGGTGAAAACTAAAATGGTAAATGTAAGTAATCTCTGGGGATAAGGGAATGGTAACTTATGTTTAATATGGTGGGTGTCCATCTCAACCATACCGTCCCACCAATATATTATTGATATAATTTTGTGGAAGTATAATTGAAAGTGACTTCCCATTTAAAAATATTTTTGGTATTTAAAAAAATACCTTTATCTAAGTTATAAAAGGGGAATAACTTTCCTAAATTATTATTAACTATTATCCACTTTTCTTGAACAAACCATGAAAAAATTTCATGCGAAAATAATTATGACTGTTTTAGAGTAACTGGTGTCCTTGAAATATCCTTCTTAGGGTCTATATAAATATATCTTAAAGTGGTTCTTCAAAGAGAAGGTAAGTGTCTTAATAATGATTTTTCTTCTTCATTATTCTTTTTCCACCATCCATTATATCTTAAAACATCAATTACAGTTAAACTAGTATATCACATATACTCATATGTTATTATATGGATTGTGAAGTATTAATCTAAACTTTTCTCTATCAAATTGGAATAAATCGATCACTTTTGTATACAGAAGATTACTCATTAGTGAACTGATGTGATTTTTGTCCACTAGAAACTCACATGATTATCATAATGATGTAAATAATATATATATGATTATAATTAAATTTCATCTATTATTTTAATGAATATATCATGAACATCAATACCCCATTACTAATTAAGTGATTTATATCATTTATCATGCATACATGTGGAATACCACCTCCATAATGCATTGAGACTCATTTTCATAATCCAACATACATGAATTGGTAGAAAAATGTATATAATGATTAAATATAATATACATAAAATTAATATAATCTTTGAGATGATGTATGTATTTATCAACCCCATGAACATGAACATTAGGAAAAAACATTAATGATAAAAAATTTAAATTAATACATTAATCATAGGTAAAAATTAATTATTACTGATAAAGGGTTGATAAGGTGTTATAAGAGGTTCGAATTTGATATTAAAAATATTAATATTGTAATGTCCTGAGCCAAAATCCACTTGCACGAGGCCCCAAGCTGGTGGGTCACCTGGCCTCAAACACATTGCCTTGTATGCTAGAGGTTATCGACTAGAAGCGAGGGTGTAAGGGTGGTAAAGTGGAGATACTATACACTCATAATTGAGTGTCTCAGCGAATTGGAAAAATTGAAAATAATTGAGGAAGCATGATAAAAAGAGAATCAAAATGAAATCACCAATAAACCGATGGGGGAAGGCATAATATAATAGACATAATAAAAAACTGTGGAAGAATAAATATATGAAAAATAAGATAATAACAATATTTGACTAGGTAGTGTCATATAGAAGATTACACAGGATGATCATGTGGGAAATCAGAATAGGGGCCATTCATATATAGTTATGCTATAAAAAAATAAATATATGAAAAATTATTATCCACCTAAATATCAAGAATATGTTTACACCTATACTCGAATTCTCTAATAATAGTAAAAACATATCAAATATCTATATTCAAGAGAATTCAATTATTCATACTTATTCACATGAAATCTAATCTGGTAATAATGGTGGCCCTAGTAGGGTGTGAGAAAAAATCCTAATAGTCTACCATCAATAGTCTCTATAATTAATACAAGTATTATATATTTATAGAATGTAGTGTGAAGGAATAAATATGATAAGAAAAAATGATGAATGAATATCTATCTTGTTTAGGTTCTTCTAGGACACCTTTTAGCTCTATAAGCATCGGCTCAGGGATGAAATGACTGTCAGATGCTTAATTATATAAATATTATTAGTATATATATTATTGTTATACATTAAATCTACCTATATTGACTGAAAATGTTTGGATGTAATAATCATATACCTAAAATACGTGGCAATGGATGGATGATGGTGTAACATAGTCATCCATAACTATTTTGAATGATAATACAAGCTCAAGAAAAGGGGTACATGCCCTATATCCCATCATGAATTTGAGGTTTTGTTCTCATTAATCAAGATAGTGGGTGAGTTATCATGTGAAAACCAAAAACAGGGGCTGTATTTCATCATGTCCACAAACCAAGAAGTTTCAATTGTTTGAGACATCATGATAAACACCTGATGTAAGGGAGCCGGAAATTTGAGGCCAAATAGAACCCCTAACCATCATTCACCTACCTAGATCAAAGTCACAATCAGATTTATAATAATATTCATGAGTAAATAAATATCAGGATGTACATTAATCCAACCATTATAAAACTAAGGTCCTTTCAATTTATATCTAATTAAAACCAAACAAGTGGCCTGACTGAGACACATATTTCCTTCATTAAAATAATAAATTTAATTTATTAAGGAAATTCCAGAATTCATATAGAAATGAAACCAAATATATAAACCATTTAATTAAAAATACATTGCAATTTATTTTACATAGATATATTATGAACGTATGAGGTTACATTGTCAATTGGGAAATAACCTATATGTGAAATTTCATTTATAATCATTTCCAAAAACATAGATGGCATTCTTGTGAATTTTATAATTTAATTATAAATGGTCATTTCATGTTTTCATAGCTATGGTTTGTATATGATCTAGTTTATCATCATCTATTTACATAACAAGTATTATAAAGACTATATCATGGTGTGTAAATCATTTAAAAATGATGATGTCAATTTTACGGTGATGTGTGTCAAAGGACATTGTGTGGAAAAATTGAACGAAAATGGAAAAACTAAATCATTTGTGAAAATAAATTTGACCACCTACTTTAAGTCAATTTATGACACATAATATGATGGTTTCCTAAAAATTGATGTAGATTTGGAGTAATAGAAAAAAGACCCAACACCCTATTAATATCCAACGGTTCTGATAGATCTTGAATTTGATCATTGGATCAATATGTTATCTCAAAGACTATATTCCGATAAAGGGAGTTATATGGGAGAAGAAACAAAATCATTCCACTTGAATGAGGAGGAGAAAATGAGAAATGGGGTTTTAGCTGTAAAGAATGGTAAAAATGACCATTCAACCACAAAATTGGTGTCGTATGGTTTGGCCAATTTGTTTGGCCGAAACACATTCAATCCATACTCCAGTAACTATCCAAGGGAAGAAGTGACACCATTTCGGCACCTCATTTCCCACACCATAAAAAACATGGAAAAAAGAATCTATAAAACATTGGAGGTGGATCTTATGGGTGTGCACCTTAGGGTTTATAGTTTCAGAAAAATTGTATGTCCCCTACACCTCAATATTAATAACTTATGGTCAACCCACTTGACTACTACTAACAATGAAATAAACATGATATAATGTTTTTCCAATATTATGGATCTTTGGGCTACAAAAAATTCATTGATGGTTATTGGACCTTCCATTGGTCGTAATTCACCTTTACCACAATTAATCATGGGATTCAAATTGGACAAATGACTTATAACTTCATAAAGAGATGGGTTGTTACAATCTTCCCTCCTTAAAAAAACTCATCCTCGAGATTGAATTATGAGGGGAAATTGGAATCTTTGGGATTGGGTTTTGGAAAATAAGTTCATATATCAGCTTCCCATTCCAATGATTCATCACATACCCGATTGTGCTTCCATAGCACCCATACCTAAGGAACTACCCTACCTCAGAGTGTCTTCACACTCTAATCCAAAATACATATTTGATACTACATGACGGATGTTTTTATTTCAATTTAAACCTCATTAATATGAAAAACATGAGATGTGTCTAGATACTACCTAATAAGCTGAGATACATGAATGATATCATGCATAAACATGTATATTTAGGGAATTGTTCTCTTACAGGCCACTAGTCTCATCTATTTCACATCTTCAAAGGGTCCAAAAAACCTAGGTGAGATATTACCATACCTATTAATAAATATATATCCCATATTGTGACAAAGTAGAAATAAAACCTAATCCTTGGCCTCACACACAAGATAGATTCTGTGTCATTCGACATATTACTACTATCTCGGCTCAGCTGTCATTATACACATTCTAATCAACTAGACCTACACGGTTTTATAATAAATCAGATGTGGTCCATGAAAAGAAAAATCCTCTACATTTTTCCCGCATTTATGTTAACTACATGTCCTAACATGTATGTCTTTAAAAGGATCTATATCGATTGAAGGCGTGAATATATTTTTATAATCATACTAAATATGGGGAATGTGTTTCACCCAAGAAACACAAAAGTCAATAAAGATGCATGAATAATGTTCTCTAACACAAAAATTGTATAAACTATATATAAATAATTCTATTGGTGATAGGACGTGCTCAAAATAATCTTTGTACGCATGGACTTTTGTAACCCCATGCTATATGGACTCGGCCTTGATACATTACATAATCTTGAATTAAACGAATAATTAATACTGAGGGTAATTTCAGGTTTAGAACTCCAGAGTATTAGGAAATAACTATTACTTTACTTATAAAAAAATAACAATTTAGACACATATACTTATTTTTCACTTTTTTCATAAAATAAAACCTCTAAAAAAGGTCATGACTAGTTCCATGTTTTAGACAAAATGTCTTTTCCATGATCCCATCCTTAACCATGTTCATATTTATGTCATGTGAAAATCATTTCAAAACATGGGATGAGCATAAAAATCACAGTAAGGGTTAAAAAAATAAGCAATTGAAACATTAACCCATCAACAAATAAAAATCAATGAATTCATACTTTTCAATCAATACATTCATCATGAAAACATAATATTTATGAACAACACACAGAAATCATAAATCATAAAGGTAACTTGTGGAATATGTATAATACATAAATTGTATCATTCATATCTACATATAGAGTTACATTTGGAATATCCATAACATTATATTCCCTAAATCTCTTAGGATAAATATTCACGTTTACATCTGTCATGTTACCTAATGCATTAGAGAGTTATCTTGGGTCCACCCGCCATAGGTTTATCACGAAACCACCCGTATTTGTAAACATTGCCGAAGAACCATAACATAGTCATGACATATAAATAAATAATAATGGAAGGATAACATTTCCACATTTCTATGACAATATATTATTTCATGATATTGACATAATACATTCTTTATCAAACCATTATCATAAAGCATTGAAAAAATTTATTAAAGAGATTTCTGAATCAAAGTTCCCCCTACCACATTTGATCATTTAAATGAATCATCATTTGAAAAAATTAATGTCGATATAAATAAAACCTAAAAACCATTTTGGATACATGGAAATTAATGAGAATTAATTATAATAATAAATCTTCAAAACCTTTTAACCGATATTTTAGTAAAATAATTTTTAACAAAATAAGAGGTCCTAGAATACAAATAATTGAAGAATAACATTAATAAAAGCTATAATATCATGAGAATAAAGGGATTCATGATATAATATTCCAAAGGACAGTATATAGACCATATAAGTGTGAATTGGTGCATAACAGCAATGAAGTCTCAATGTAATGTAAATTGATACGAAGTCCCTTACAAAAACTATATCATTAGATTATAGATAAATAAATTTCATAATAATGTGTGATAAATATAAATACACTCAAATGAATGGATATTTTGTGTAAATTAATCAGAGAACATTCACACACACTTTTGTAAAAATAACACCAAGGACTTGGATGTTTATCTCAATGAATGGAAATTGAGTTAAAATTACTCTTATCATGTTCATATGGATGACTTGAGAAATTTAAAAATGGAGTGACATTTGTATTAAATGTATATCCACACAAAGGGGAGTGAAAATTAAAACATAAATAAGTAAACAATGATTCCACACATGATCATATCATGAAATAGTTAAGAATTCAAAGATTTACCCAAGGAATTGAAAATGGGTTAAAAAGCTCCTTTACCGATTTGGTAACTTGTGAAACATACACCACATGAAAGAAGGATAATACAATGAAAATTATATACCCATAAATTAAATTATATTATTAAATGAATATAATCATGGGTAGTACGTACATCACGAAATGTGAAATATTAGAACGCAAAGCATGAATCTCTCGGGAATAAAAAGTTAGATGAAAACACCTTACCACATTATAATCAATTGAGTCATAAGACCAAAAGTTAACAACCACCAAATGAATCACAAAATACCATTAATATAAAGAGAATAATGATAATATATATAAAATTGTGTTAGACAATACAACACATGCAAAAAATAAGTTGTGAACAATGTAAATCTCATAGAATTAAAAGTGACATAGTAAACCCCTTACCATGAAGCAATCAATCGAGTCATATGTCCAAATAGATAATAAACACCAAAAAATTCAAATAATACCAAGCATATAAATGGATTTAGGATAATATATATCAAATGGATGTTCACAATACATCACATGCAATAAGTAAGTGGTGAAAAATAAAAATCTCACAGAATTTAAAGTGAGATAAGATACCACTTACCACATCGTAATCAATCGATTCATATGTCAAAAAGATAATAATCACAAAATTAAATAAATAATACCATTAATATAAACAAAATAATGATAATATATATCAAATGGTAGTTTATAATACATCACATTCAATATGTAAGTGGCGAATAATGGAAATCTCATGAGATTCAAGGTGAGATAAGAGACCCCTTACCTCGTGCCCGACATGACCCAATCGTTCTTTAATATATTGAATAATAATATAATGTGAATTAATACATGATGAAGAACCCTTAAAGGTTATTATTCATTTTATATAACTTATTACCATGTTATAATCATTATGAAATCATTTAGGTTAATAATGCTTGTTTTGTCGATATTTCATACTTGAGTCAAAAAATGAACTACTTATAATTACAAGTAGTTAATGAGGTAAAAATTACATTATCCCTAGAATTATATTCATTATTTAGATATAATATATATTATATATATCTAGTATATTTATTTAATTATAATATTACATAATATTTAGAGATAATAAATAAAAATGAACTATTCATGGAGATGGTAAGTCGTACGTACGCATGAACACAACTTTCATTTCTATTTCATATTAATGGAATGAAAACATAAGGATAAATAAGTATATTATAACTCCATTATTATATAATATGATATATAAGTTACATAATTTCATTAACTCCATCCTCAATACATTCCATGTATGTCATGAACAAGTCATATCATCTTGACAGTCGGTAGTCCGCACTTCCTCAAATGAAATTATCGTATATACAAATAATGGATATCATAAATTTTGGAATTTAAATAAAAATTAAAGAATAATAGAGAAAGAATAAAAATAATATGTATCATATATATATATATATATATTTCCATCATAGTGGCCACCAAAAGAGGTGGTAGGAGATGATTAAACAATCATCATTTCATGAGACGTTAGTTTTTCGTCCACAGACACAATATGTTCTTTACCCATTAGATGGAGGGGTGTGTAATTGTAGTTATAATCATTATCATAACAAATACCTAGTATATTTTGGGTATAGTTGTTATAAATAAATTAATACAAATAGTTTAGGGGGTTATAGAAGTAAAATAAAACAAAATAACATAATAGAAGACGTTACCATTAAATCGAGTAACTTCATTTGATTTGAACCAAAAAGGGTTTCATGATGTGATTTATGACTAATATAAGGATTCTATGAGGAATAAATGGATAATTAGAGATGATTTGGGAAGATTTTGGATTATCCAAGTGTATTTGTAGGTGTGAGTAATGGGTTAAAGGTGAGCGTTTTTTATTAGGGGAGAAGCGACTCTTTAAGAAAGTGTGAAAATATTATTCTATTATATAATTTTATTCAGTTTCTAAAGGTCCCAAACATATTTAACTCAATGTAAGAATGAATCATGGTAGAAATAATATCATCCCAAAATAATTGGATATGTTTTGGATATTATTTTAATCTTTATATTCTTATTTAATTAAATCATTTTTTAATGGGGTAAACACTTCATCATTATTGTATCATAAATAATTTTAATTATATGATGTATAAAAATTATGAAAAAATACCAAGATGTCATAAATATTTTTATCACTCAAAATAAAATTAATAGGAAAAGTGATAGCTTATATAAAAAAATGTAAAAAATTAATTTACAAAATGATATTTGATTATGTCATTTTTTTCTTTACTTTATGTTAATTAAAATAATGTGTTATTACCACTCATAAGTGGGTCCATGGGGTCCCAATAAATACCCATGGATTCCCATGGTTAGCCATGGCTCATAAAATAAGGTTAGGACAAGTGTTAAGATAATTTTGTATTATTATGATGTTGTTTTTACCTTGAATTACCGTATTTAACATTAACTGCGGCAAATAAAAGTGAAAAGTAACTATTCATGAAATATTATTTCCATATTATTGAACCACATTTTATATAATAATAAGATCCATGTATTTTAGGTTTCCAAAATTAAATTCATAGAAGCTGTAAAATTTCCATTAAATAAAAAATTTAGTTTTAACTAAAATTTAGTGGTTTCACTATTAATAAAAAATTATTATTTTTAGGAAAAATACAAAAAATTAAGCCAAATATATATTTGATATTATTAATTAAAAAATGATTTATATTTTAAAAAATTACAAACATATTACTTGGACTAATTAATTTAAAATTAATTCTCACTATCAATAAAAAAATCTTGTTTTTTATGAAATATTAACTATAAAAATATTGACACTTGTTTATGTCAATTTTCAAATTGAAATTAATTCCAATGAAAAACATTGGATTAAATGGTAAATGTAACACCCTATGCTTCCAAAGTACTCTTCTCTTTGAATAATACAATATCGTGGGTTGTACGCAACTTCGAATTCTAACACACCAAAACTAATCAAACTAACCGTTATGAATAATAATACACACTTTTTTAAATTTTATAAGTTTTATCATTCATAATGGACTTAATTTTTTGATTTGGAATATCAAAATTATCCTAGGGTGAAATTTTGGTAATTTTTTGAAAACATTCAATTTTTGATTAATAGTGAAAACACTAAGTTATCAATTAAAACCGTTTTTTTTTAATATTTATTTATATTATTTAAATATTTTTTAGGTAAAAATAGATACATAATACCTATATAAGTTCAATTAAATTCATTGGTGTCAGTTAAAAATAATTTTAGATATATAAAAAAATTTATTGAACTTTTGACTATCTTTTACCCATCTCCTAAGAGAATTTGAAAATTCATTAAAAATTAATTTTACTGGTTCTGTTAGTAGAATTTTGAAAATTCGAGAGACACGGTTAATATCAAGGAGTAAAATGTGGTACAATAAGATAAAAATAATTTTTCTGAATAGTAACTTATTACTTTAATTTACCACGATTAAAAATAAATAGGGTAACTAAGGGTATAAATTATATTATTATTATCCTAAAATAAGTCCTAATTCTATTGGATAAGTATAATTCGACAAAAAAAACCTTAGGAATAAAATATGAACCTATTCTGTCCACATGGATTTGATTAGGAAATTTATTATTATTTAATTAAAAGAAGAGCTAAAAGAGTTAAAATGAATGTTTAATAACAAAAATATTTTTTATATAGGTTTATAAATAAGGTAAATTAGATTATAAATATTAATTAAAAAGATAAAACTATTTCATATATAATTCTATTATATTTATAATTTTTAGATATTACATAATGGAATTTATTTATGACACAATAGTGATACAATAATTATCTAATTAATGAAATATTAATTTAACTGATATTATAAATATCCAAATAATTGTAATTTAATACTTTTTATTAATTCAGATATTTTTATAGGTTAATATGATGTGTTAGGATTTATTAAATGAATTTTTTTTCAAATTAATAGAGTTGTTAAAACTTTAACGAAAATCAATTATTAAATAGTGTCAAAATTGACATAAATAAGTTTTTTAAAAAAATATTATATTATAAATATCTGTAATACCCCTAAAAATATATGGTACGGCCAAAGGTCATATATAATGATATTTGTATCATAAATGAACCACTTGGGGTTTTCTTGAAAATATATAGTATGTTTATTAACCATATAATATAAAAATACAATGAGACATGGTAAATGTAAAACTATTTAACTAAGAGTTAAATATAAATGATAAGGTTAATATAGTGACCCAAAACTATCTAAAATTAATTGGATGAATTATTTTTGACTAATAACCACCATAGACTCTAAATTCACTTTGTATCCATTATAAACCAAATAAGAATTTATTATAAAATAATATTTTAAATTTTTTCAAAGATGACCCTCACCCCTCTTATAAAAGGGAAATCCCACTTCTCTCAAATATATACCATCATAGCCTTTTGGTTCGGCCGAACCCTACCAAAATATCCTCTCAACATATCTCACTTCATCCTAAAGGCCTTACATTAGTCAGAAATCCAACTTAAGGAGCCATTTTGATCAAATCAAAAGAAATAACCCGAAGAAGTGGTAATAATATCACCACCATTTTTCATGTTCCCTTCTTCTTCCACTTCTTCTATAGTTGTTATTTCCATTCTAAAAAAATAACTACAGAATCTTCCATATAATTTGATATTATTATAAATATGGTACTACCATATTCAGTATTATATCCATCCTTTGAATGACATGTCACCATACGTGCGTATGTACGGCTCACCGTCTCCAAATCATGGTGTAATTGTTATTCAATGCATTATTATTTGGATGAGTATTATGTTGATGTGTAATGGTAGTAAATAATAAATATAACTTTATAATGATCCTTTATATATGATATACAATCCAGTTATATATTATTATAATATCAAAGGAATGAAATTGCCGCTCGTGCGTACGTACGGACTACTATATCCACGAACGCGATGAGATTCATTCTCCATTGTATCCATTCAAGTCTAATTATCATTTTATGATTAAAAATAATTTTTATGGACGTGATATCATTCGGGATATGAATAAGATACAACTTATCCATAAAAAACACAGCTTATTTAAAAAAACATATAAAAAGGAGTTAGTTAACACCCAAAACGACGATATTACAAAGATATTATTAACAAAGAAATGTTAACAGATCATATATGATAACTTATTAATTTATATGATTATTTTATTATTTAATAACAATTATTTCACCATTATATAAGAGATTAACCTACCCTCGACCAAGAAAAAGTACAAGGTAAGGGTTAATTTCACAATTTCTTCATTATCCAAGGTTGTTTATAGGTAATTGTCTACTGGGACCCCTTTATCATCCACATCCATGTTTCTTAAAAATGTATTTCAAAACATTCTTAATATTTTATTGATTATGGTTTAATTTAATTTATAACCTTTTTTGAGTTTTAAAAGATGTTTATAATGGAATATTTCTGTCATATTCCAAACAAGGTCTTTTTAACCTTTTCGAAAAACTTGAGGTAAGAATGTATTTTTAACTTATACAGCGGGTGTGGCTATTTTCCACTATTATAAAATCACCTAATCTTCCCTTAAAAGCTTCTAATAATATGTTCAATGTAAATGTTTTCTTTTAAAATTATGTGACTTTTACATGATTTTAAAAAAAGAGATATTTCTCTCAAATAGTTTTGATATCATCTATGTCAACATCCTTTGATAGATATTAAGCTTATTTGAAGTTGATTTATTATCATACAAATCTTACATATTGAATTGATGTTTTTGGGATATGATTGAATGTGGGTGTGTTATTTTTATACCATTCAATGTTTATGGAGAAATTACTGACATTTTATATGATAGTTTTAATACGAATGTTTATGTTATGTTTAAACCTATTCATATGAGGAATGATTTAGACTTAATAAGTGACGGGTGGAGCCCGCTATATCTCATTGATGTGTTGGTAGGTCTCATGAGACAAACTAGTGTCTTGGCACAAGGCCTCAACGAAATCTTATTTGTAGTCATAGCATAAGGCCTTGACTATGTGGTTATGATAGTATGGAATTATGCATTCGATTATAATGAAAGTGGTTATTGATATTACATGTGATTATTCAACTAGTAGAATATCCATGTGAAAAAGTAAATGGAATAATTTCATATTATATTTGACATATTATGCTGAAGTTCACATTTAAAAGGATTCTATTTTAGTAAAACATTCCCTTAAATGTTTATGCTTATTTATGAAATTTTCCTCTTTATTGTTATACTTAATGAGCATCTGTGCCCACCCCTTTCTATGTTTTATTCTTCCAAGGATGTAAATAAATATTTTATGACTGACCAACATGTATAGTTTGAAGGGGATATGAATATGGACTATGGATACTATGTTATTGTAGTTTTTCACTTTATGATGTAAGGTAGTATTTATGAATTTATCTAGTGTATCCCAGGCTACGAAACTAATCGGTCTTTTGAGACAAGATCTTTAGTGATCATGAAAATGTTATGCAATAATGCACCGACTCTGGGTAACTGGGGTCGAGGCATTAAAGTTTGTATCAGAGTAAGTTTAGTACAAACCTTTGAAGCTATATTTAGATATACTCTGATTAGAGCACATAGACCTAAGATGGACTTTTAGGATTTGTATTGAATAACTTCCTAGAATTTTTGAATTGAAGATATTTTTTGAGTTTCCCGAGAAATACATCCATGTATAAATACGAGAAGGTAAAGGTGGATCTGGAATACATGTACCTAGGGGTAAAACATGGAAACACCGCTTTGAGCTAGACTAGAACGAGAACTGGTTCACGATAATGGGCCTTGCTGCACTCTTGGTTACGACATGCCCAGGGGATATGCTTAGGATAATTCTCATTTTCATTAAAAACAATTATGAAGGGTTTATGAGTATATACATCCTCAAAGAAAACATTTTTATGATTATTTATTATATCCATAAACCACTCAATTTATGTTAAGTGTTTTACAAGTTTTGATTTATTTAATGTGATTCATAAACTAATCTGGTGTATACCATTGTTTAGAAATGATGCCTAGTGGAAGGAATGGAAACTGTATCAATGCACACACTCAATTTAGGGACTGAAATCCGGATCATGATAATTATAGTTGAGCTGGTGATACAACTAGTTCTGATCAGTTTATCACTATACTAGGACAACTCACTCAAGTTATGAGTAATAACCATACCCGTATGGAGCACCCTTATCCACAGCATGGAGGATCAATGTTAGATTACATCATGAAGAAACAACCACCAATATTCAATGGGTGTACAAGTCCACGAGAATATGAGAAATTGATAAATTCTTTAAAAGATATATTCCACGCCTTGGGGAGTAGCGAAAGGGAAAAATTTGTCAAGGTAGTTTACCGCCTCACTATAGATGTTGATCAATGGTGGTAATTGATTCAAAACACAAAGGAAGAGGATGGAGTATCAAATATGGAATTGAGGGAGTTTAAAGAGATTTTCATAGAAAAATACTTTCCTCACAAACATCGAGCGGATATTGAAAGGGAATTTATGATTCTGAGAAAAAAAGAGCATGAGAATGTCGCAAAGTACTAGGCTAGCATTACAAGGTTAACGAGGCATGCAACAAATTATATATGTAACCCAAGTAGTATGATTGATTGATTGTTTTATTGGTTAAAACCATTTCTCCGTTTAGCATTAGTCTCATAATCTTTCTAGTCGTATGAAGATATTACCTCATGTGCTATCATGATAGAAAAGGATTTCTCTAAGTCTTACGACTTTAAAGAAAAGCAAGAGAAGAAGAGATCTAGTGATCACTCTGGGAATAGAAATAATGGGAAGACTGGAAAAATTGAATATCAATCCTAAACTAAATGTGGGTAGAAACACCCTGGTACGTTCTTGAATGGAATGGGAGTTTGTTACAAGTGTAGTGAAAATGGCCACCAAGCTCGTGATTTCAAGGGGAAGAAAGAAGCTACTGATGTTGAATGCTACCATTGCAGGGAGATGGGGCATTATGCTAATGAATGTCATTATCTTCAGGGGAAATTACCTAATAATACTCCAAGGGATGAAGGCCATGCTTATGCTTTCAATACTGCTGACGTAAAAGCTCCGAAAGTTGTGGTGGTAGGTAATTAAATGGGTTCCTCAAGTTTAGGAAATGAATTATTTGATTCTGGATCATCGCATTATTTCATATCTTCCCAGTTTTCTATGAAAATTATATATTTTCAATTTTATTTAACATGGATGTTATCAGTCAAAACTCCTAAGGGAAATATCATTACTACAAATTTCTGTGAATCAGTTCCCATTACAGCATATAAAAGTTCTTTATATGCTGATCTCATCGTCAAACCTATGATTGAGTTTGATATAATCCTCAATATGGATTTTCTTTTGGACCATTATGTGAAGATTTATTATATAAAGAAGGAGGTTATGATTTTTGATGATGGTGATAAGGAACACCTTATCTTTAGAGTAGATTCGTCACCACCTAATTCTTATCTAAATCCACCCCATGTAGTGCATCTAAAATCAGTTATTGGGGAGTAAGAGAAAGAAATGACTGTGTGTGAGGAAGGGAATGTTCAAATTTAAGACATTCCAATTGTGAAAGAATATGTAGATGTGTTTTTAGAAGATTTACCTGGACATCCTCCAGAACGAGAAATTGAGTTTTACAATTATTTAATTCCTGGTTCAAGGCCTATATCGATGACCCCTTATAGAATGTACACTAGGAAATTAGTTGAAATAACGATGCAACTATTGGAATTTAGTAATAAGGGATTTATTCACCCAAGTGTTTCTCTATGGGGATCCCCTATCCTTTTTGTTATGAAGAAAGATGGATTTATGATGTTATGTATCGACTACAGGGAGATCAATGCTATAATAATAAAGAACTTGTATCCCCTACCTCACATTGATGATTTATTTAAAAAACTGCATGGAGGTCAATACTTTTCAAATATTTTCCGTCAATATGGATACCCTCAGTTGTGTGTGTATAAGGAATACATTCCGAGTATAGCATTTCGAACTAGGTACGAGAATTACATGTTTATAATAATGCCTTTTGGATTGACTACTGCACCCTCTGTCTTCATGGATCTAATGAATAGAGTATTCAAGGAATATCTAGATGATTTAATAGTGGTATTTATTGATGATATCTTGGTATAATCCAAAAGCTACAAAGATCATGAAAATCACTTGCACATTATCCTAAAGACTCATAGAAGACATGAATTATATGAGATGTTTAGCAACAGTGAATTATGGCTTTAAGAGATTTGTTTTCTTGGCCATATTGTCTCTAAGGATGGATTCTCTGTTGATCCTTCTAAGAGAAGAGCAATCCAGGAATGGCCAGCACCATTGAGTATAACTCTGGTAGGTGGTTTTATTGGTTTAATAGGTTATTATCGACATTTCATCCAGAATTTTTCTCGGTTGGAAAACCCATTAATGAAGCTCACACATAAAGGGTCTAAATTCATTTCGACAAAATACTGTGAAGAATGGTATGAAGAACTGATGAGAAGATTATTCAATGCTCGTATATTGACTGTACCATGGGGGAATGATGGGTTTGTTATTTATAGTGATGCTTCAAAGAAAGTACTTCGTTTTGTCCTTATGCATAATGATAGTGTTATTGGATATGCATCATGATAGGTGAAAATTCATGAGAAATACTATCATACTCATGATCTTGAGTTAGATGCTGTAATATTTTCTTTTAAGATATGGATAAATTACCTATATGGTGAAAAATGTGAGATATATACCGATCACAAGAATTTGAAGTATATTTTCTCACAAAAAGAACTCAACAAGAGGCCAAGGCGATGTCTTGAACTAATCATAGATTATGATTGCACGATACACTAACACATGGGGATGTAAAATAAGGTGGCTGATGCTTTCAACAGAAAGGATCATCGAGTTTTGAACAAAATTAGAGTTGAAAGGGATCTAATTTTTATGGTTATAGTAAAGATGAATATGAGAATAACCATGGAAGGCGAAACATCGATACTTGTTCAAATTGATGCCAAACCATCTTCACTAGAAAGGATAAAGAGTTCTCAGACCGATGATAGAGAGTTTCAAAACATGATTACAACTGTGAATGATGAGAGAATGAGTGACATTCTATATGAAAATGGAATTTTGAAATTTGGTAAGAGACTTTGTGTTCGAGATATACCTGATCTAAAAAGGGAATTGTTGGACGATAGTCATAGTTCGAATTTTTCTATATAGCTAGGGAGAAATAAAATTTATAGGGATTTGAAGGAACATTTTTGGTGGGACAACACGAAGAGGGAGATTACTGATTTTGTGTCAAGATGTATGGTTTGTCAATAAGTGAAATCTGGAAGGCAACTTCCTCGAGGAGTCATGCATCCTCTTTCAATACCAGAGTGGAAATGGGATAATATTATGATGGAATTTCTCATGGGGATACCAAATACTCCTAGAAGGAACGATGCAATTTGGGTAATTACTGATCTTCATACAATGTCATCACACTTTATTTCTATAATAAAAGACCTACCACTTGAACGTATAGCAGAACTATATATTAATAAAGTAGAGAGACTTCATGTAGTACCCCTATCCATTGTTTTTAATCATGATCCTCATTTTACATCATGGTTCTGGAAATGTCATAGGAAATCCATGGATACTAAACTTCATTTGAGCACTGCCTACCACCCCTAAAATGATGGACAATCAGAACGGACTATTCAAACATTATAAGACATGTTGAGATCTTTCTCACATGACATTCATGGTATGTGTGATATATATTTTCCTTTGGTATAATTTTCCAATGACAATATCTTCCATTCATGTATTCATATGGCACCGTATGAAGAATTATACAGAAAGAGATATCTCACACCAAACTGTTGGGATGATGTTGGTGAAAAAAAACTCGTAGGCTCAGAACTGGTGGTGGAAACGATAGAAAAAGTGAAAGTAAACCAAATCCACATCAAAGCAGCTCAAAGTAGGAGTAAGAGTTATGATGACAACCAAAGGAAGGATTTGGAATTTCATATAAGAGATCATATTTCTTCAATTTATATCCATGGAAGGTAGTTATATGTTTCGGTAAGAATGTTAAATTGAGTTCTAGGTACATTGGACAATTCAAAATTCTAGAATGAATTGGGGATGTAGTTTACCATTTAACAATGCCACCAAGTCACTCCAAAGTTCACAATGAGTTACATGTATCACTGTTGAGAAAATACATGCCTGACCTAACACATGTACTAACTTATGAAAAAGTAGAACTAGAACCCAATATATATTATTGCGAAGAGCCAGTCAGGATTCATGAAACAATAGAGAAAGTGTGGAGAAACCAGATGACTCATCTGGTCAAAGATTTATAGAGAAACCATATGATTGAAGACACAATAGGGGAACCCGAGTAAAATATAATAAAGAACCCCCAGAGTCTTTTCAGGTGGTAGAATTTAGGAAAAATTGGGAAATAAATTATTTTAAGGAGGGGAGAATGTATCACCTCAAGCTTCCACGGTACGCTTCTCTTTGAATAATACAGTAGCGTGTGTTGTACGCAGCTTCGAGTTCTAACACACCACAACCAATCAAACTATCTGTTATGAATAGTAATACCCACTTTTTGAAATTTTATACTTTTTATCTTTAAAAATGGACATCGTTTTTTGATTTGGAATATCGAAAATAGCCTAGGGTAAAATTTTGGTATTTTTTTGAAAACATTAATTTTTTTTTAATAGTGAAAAACAATGAGTTATAGTTTAAAACGACATTTTTATAAATAATTATTAGTTTTATTTAAATAAATTTTATGTCAAAATATATACATAATACCTATATATGTTCAATGTAAATAATTTAAGTTAGTTTACAAAAATTTTAGATATATAAATTTTTATTGAACTTTTCAACGTCTTTTAGTTATCTCCTAAAAGAATTTGAAAATTCACATAAAACAAAATTTTACCGCATCTATGAGTGGAATTTAAAAAATCCGAGAGACGCGATTAATTTCAAGGAGTATAATTTGGTTCAATAAGATAAAAATAATTATTCATGAAAAATAACCTTTTTACTTTTATTTACTATGGTTAAAAGTAAATACGTTATCTATGGGTAAAAATGAAATTATTATTACCCTAATATATGTCCTAATTCAATTGGGTAAGTATAATTTGACCAAAAAAACCTTTGGAATAAAATATTAACCTCTTTGGTCCTCCTGGATTAGATTTGGACAATAATTATTATTTAATTCAAAGAAAAGTTAAAAGAGATAAAGTCAATGTTTAATAACTAGAACATTTTTAATATAGTGTTACACAGAAGATAAATTAAAATATAAATATTAATTATAAATATAATTTTTTTTTTTACATAATGGTATTTTATTTATATTTTTTAGATATTATATAATTGAATTTATTTATGACACAATGGTGATGCAGTAATTACCTAATTAATGAAATTTTAAATTTATTGATATTATAAATATCCAAATAAATGTAAATTTAGACTTTTTATGAATTACAATATTTTTATAGGTTAATATGACATGTAATGATTTCTTAAATTAATTTGTTTCAAATTAATAATGTTGATAAAACTTTAACAAAAAAAAAATTATTAAATAGTGTCAAAAATGACATAAAGATGTTTTTTTTAAAATATTATTTTTAAATTGATACAATATCCCTAAAAATCTATGTTTCGTCCAAAGGACTTATATAATGATATGGTTATCATTAATGAACCACTTGGGGATTTATTGAATGTATATAGTATGTTTATTAACCATATAATATATAATCACAAAGAGACATGGTAAATGTCAAACTATTTAGTTAAGAGTTAAATATAAATCATAAGGTTAATATAGTGAAAAAAACCTATATAAAATCAATTGGATGAAAGGATTTCGACCCATCCCCACATTAGCCTCTAAAGTCACTTTGGAGCCATTATAAACCAAATATGAAATTATTATAAAATAATTTTTTTAGTTTTTCCTAAGGTTCCCCTAGACCCTCTTATAAAATGGAACTCCCTCTTCTCTCAAATTCATAACTTCACAGCCTTATCCTTCAGTAAACCCCTGCCCAAATATCCTCTCAACATCCGAAAATTCATCCTAAATGCCTTCATTTATTCATAATTCCAACTTATGGATCCCTTTTGATCAAATGTAAAGGAAGAACCCGAGGAAGAGGTAATAATTTCACCACCCTCTGTCCCGTTCCTTTCTTATTCCACTTATTCTTTCGTTGTTATTTCCATTTAAATAAACAACTCCAGTATCTTAAATATAATGTGATGTAATTATAAATATGGTACAACCATATTCAGTATTCTATCTATCCTTTGAATTAAATGTCACCATACGTGTGTACGTATTGATTACCATCTCCTCATCGTGGTGTAAATGTTATTCAAAACATTACTATTTAGATGGGTATGATAATGATGTGTAATTGAAATAAATAATAAATATAACATTATAATGATTCTATATATATGATATACCATCCAATTTTATATTATTTTAATATCAAAATAATGATATTGTTGCTCATGCATACGTACGGACTAACGTCTCCACGAACACAATGAAATTAATTCTCCATCGTATCCATTCAAGTATAGTTATCATTTGATGATTAAAAATAATTTTTAAGGACATGATATCATTATGGATCCGAATTAGATACAACATATCCATATCAAACATGGATTATGTAACAAAACATATAAAAGAAAATGAGTACGTTAACACTCGAAACAACGATAATACTAAGATATTATTAACAATGCAATGTCAAAAGATCATATATGATATAATATTAATGTGTATGATTCTTGTATAATTTAATAACAATTATTTCACCATTATACATGAGTTTTAACTTCTCTTGACCAAGTAAAAGTACAAGGTAGGGGTTCATTTCACAATCTCTTCATTATCTGAGGTTGTTTTTACGTAATTATCTACTGGGACCTCTTTATCATCCACATCCATTTTTCATAAAAATGTATTTCAAAACATTTTCAATATTTTATAGAATATTGGTTAAAGTCATTTATACCAATTGTTTACATTTATAATATGTTTATAATGAAATATTTCCTTCGTTTTCCAAACTATGTCATTTTTAACCATTTCGACAAAATTAAGGTAAGAATTTATTTATAACTTATACAGTGGGTGAAGCTATTTTCCACCTTCATAAAATCGCCAAATCTTCCATTAAAAGTTTATAAGAATATTTCCAATGTAAATTTGTTATTTTATTATTATGTGACTTTTAAGTGATTTCAAAAAAAGAGATATTTCTCTCAAATAGTTTTGATTTCATCTATGTCAACATCCTTTGATTGATTTTAAGATTATTTGAAGTTTATTTGTTATGATACAAAACATCCATATTGTATTGAAGGTTTTTTGATATGATTGACTGTGGGTGTGTTATTTTTATACCATTCATGGTTTATGGAGAAATTATTGTCATTTATTATGTTAGTTTCCTTACGAATGTTTATGTTATGTTTAAACATATTCATATGATTAATGCATCAGACTAAATAAGTGATAGGTGGAGCCCGCTATAGCTCCTCGATGCATCTGTAGGTCTCATGAGACAAACTTGTTTCTTGGAATAAGGCCTTGACAAAATATTATTTTTATTCTTGGAACAAGGCCTTGACTATGTGGTTATGATAGTCTGGCATAATTCATTCCATCATTATGTAAGTTGTTATTGATATTGCATGTGATTATTCGACTAGTAGAATATCAATGTGAATAATTAAATGGAATTATTTTATTTTATTTTTTCCACATTATGCTGAAGTTAATGTTTAATAGGATTTTGTTTTAGTTACAAATTTCCTTAAATGGTTGTGCTTATTTATGAAAGTTTCTGCTATATTTTTATCTTTACTGGGCATCTGAGCTCACCCCTTTCTATTTTTTATTTTTCCCAGGATGTGAAAAAAACTTTTATGACTAACCTTTATTGATTGTCTGAAGGGGATATAAATGTGAACTATGGAGACTAAGTTATTTTAGTTTTTAACATTATGATGTAATGTAACATTTATTAATATATATAGGGTTTCAAAGGCTACTAATGTAATCTGTATTTCGAGATTTGATCTTTTGTGATCATGACAATGTTATATAATAATGCACCGACTCTGGGTAACTGGGTTCGGGGCGTTACAATAAAAATATAATCTAATTAAACTTTAAAAACAATTAAAATGATAATCTAACAAAATAAATAAATTAGACTAAATGGATATTTTGATTTAAAATACATTGTTTTTCATTATTCATTAAAAAAAATTATCAGAAAAATAAATTGTTTTTAACTAATGAAAATTTTGATGTTTGATTCAAAAGAAGAATATTATTTTGTCAAAATAACATAAAAAAGTGACCAAAACATTATTTAAGAAGGGATCTCCATCAAAAGGCTATAAATAAACATTTTAATGAATATTAGAGTATATATTCTTTAAATTAAATTCATTCCAATTTTATGCCTCTAACATTTATTGGATAAATGAGAAAACATATAACAAACCTTTATAACCATATTGGGGTATTTTAGTCTATTCCCACCATTAAAATGTATAGTAATTAACCACCATTTAAAATAGTAATATATTATTATTTATTTATAACTCAATGTAGTGTGCAATATAAGATTTCATAGAAACCCTTTGTTGTGTATCAGGTATGACATCGAACATAGAATCAAATTTAATGTAAATTTAATATTTAATTAACAAATATTAAAAATTATAAAAATTTCATATTAATTATTTACCTGGGATGTTACATCCTTCCCCCCTTTTGGAAATTACATCCTCACAATTTTAAAATTGGTCTTGGATACATCATTGAATGTCTCAAATCAGAAAAAGAGTCAATAAAAATATCACGTTAAATGAAAGAATGATAACAAAAAAGTCACCAGAGATAACCCATCCAAGAATTCCATGAAAACATGAATATGGGGGAGAAACTAATTGTCATGTTCTGATGTACAGTGATAGAAAAAATGATTAGGAGAAAGATAACAACAAGAAAACCACTAATTTGTGATGGGTTAAATGGTCATTGGTTTCCCAGTAGGAAAAGTAAATGGACAAAAAAATTTATGTTCATTTTCATAATTTTGGATAATTTATTTATGTGATTTAATAATAACATAAAAAAAACATACTTAAATGGCATGTATACATTCATCTTATACAAAATTTCCACCACAAACTCATCTTTTCTCCAACGATGATTATTAAGGATGACTTGGTCACAGAAAGATGATAGAATAAACTTTTATAGAATAAAATATTCCAAAAAATATGAACCATATATTTCCCCTATCATTATACATTAACCAACACCAAATTTGTTAGTATGAGGAAAGATAATCCCCAAAAGGAAAATCTTTTACAAAAATAAGTACTACACTTAATCACCAAAATTCATAATAAATTACCCTATTTTCAAGAAAAGCATAAATATATAATTCTCTATATAATTCATAAAAGCAATACAAAATAAAATTGAAACCCAAAACTCATAAAAGATTTTATCACATAAACTTCCATAGTAAATCATTCCATTTATCTAAAAAAACATAGACTACTCTTGAAGTTTCATTATAAAGTGTAATTAACCTAATCACATATTCTATATGATATGTTAATCATTTCCATATATAAATCAAATCAACACATGTAAATACTAAAAAAAGGTATTCTTCCAAAATAAAATTACACCATTACTCAACAAAAGAAATGATAATTAGTCATTGAATAACATTTTCATATATCAAACCTCAGGGATACACATACAATAAAAAGTCTTCCAATGTAATCCCATCAACAAAATATCCTTAATACTTTTAAGAATTTCATCATCTTATAATCTTCCATAACACTTGAATCTCTTACATGTTGACTTCTTTCTCATTAAACATTCTTCATGAAACATTAACCATTCATTACCAACTTATTCGAAAAGACTTCTTTCCTACAAAATAAATCACAAATCTTTTGCTACTAATTATTAATATCAAGACATATGTTAAGAAATAATCGATACCTTTCTTTGTTCATTATCAGTTTCTTCATCCTCAATCAATATGAAATTATTTATTAGTAAAAATCAATTTGTAAAATATTGGTGATCCCATTACAGAAACTTCTTCATAGGACATCTGTTTGTATAATGAACATGCACATCACATTTAAAACATTCAATTGATCGCTCAGAAAAAACATTTTTCCCTTTCCTAGATTCAACTGAATGATTCCTTTTTCCATGGCAGGTTATTGATTTATGACCTTCATTCCCACATCTATATCATATTCACATCCCTTTGATGCATTTTCCTAGGTGTTTCTTTCCACATCCCTGACACGTATGTTTTTGAACATACATACCTATATGATTATTATCTAAACTTCCATAGGGATTAGATTATATCATATACGATTCCTTATAAAAATTACCGAGTTTCAAGTGGTTAATCATGACTCCAAATATTTTTTTGAGAATAAACACAAGTTTTCTAATTGTAGATACCATTTCTTTTAGTTTCACATTCAGAAAATCATTTCAGTTTTCTTCATCTACTGTTACTTTGGTGCCTTCTAGATCCAGCCATTTAATCAAACCAATAAGGTCAGTGTCAGTATATAAGTAAAATCATCATATAATATCTTATGAGGAGGTTAAATACTAAGATAGACTTATTCATGTTATCTTAAACTCAATCAATTTATCTAAAATAACAATGAATCAATCTAATATTCTAACCATTATAGTTATGTTACATAAATTTAAATAATACCCTAACCTATACTGTTATCTAAACTGACCTCTAATACCACCTATAAGGACCTAGCATTAATACATTACAGAATCCGGAATAAAATGATTAATTGACATTGAGGATCTTTTCAAGTTCAAAGTTTTAGTGAATTAGGTCATTACTATTACATTACATGTCAAAAAAATAACAATGTAGACACTTCTACTTAGTTTAAATTTTTTCATAAAATAAATACTCTTAAAAAATGTTCATTTTTAGTTTCATGATTTATACAAAATAACTTTTCCCCGATCCCAATTGTGACCCTATTTATCTTTATGTCCTATGAAAAATATTTCAAAAATTGTGATGAGCATAAAAAGATCAGTTATGGTTATAAAATTAGTAAAGGGAATTAAAAGTGAGACAAGATACCCCTTACGATGTCGTAATCAATCGATTAATATGTAAAAAAGTTAATAAACACAAAATTAATCAAATAATACCATGAATATAAAGAGAATCATGAAAATATATATTATATGGCAGTTGAAAATACACCACATGGAATAAGTTAGTCACGAAAAATATAAATCTCACGGAATTAAAAGTGAGACTAGAGACCCCTTACCTCGTGTACGACTTGACCCGTTCGTTCTTTAATCAATTGAATAATAAGATAAAGTTTATTTATACTTGATTAAGAACCTTTTTAATATTAATTATTCCCTTATATAACATATTAACATGTTATAAACATTATGAAATAATTTAAGATAATAATGGTTGTTTTGTCAATATTTGGTAGTTGAGTAAAAAATGATCTTCTTTTAATTACAAGTTGTTCATGTGGTCAAAATTCCATTTTATCCAAACTTATTTTCATGATTTAGATATTATATATATCTCATATATCCAGTATATGTATGTATTTATAATATTTCCTAACATTTGGATATGATAAATTAAATGCACCATTCATGGAGACGGTAAGCTGTACATACGAATGAACGCTACTTTCATTCCTATTTCATATTTAATTGTATTAAAACATAAGGATACATAGGTTTATTATAATTCCTGTATAAATAATATGATATATATGTTACATAATTTCATTAACTCCATCCTTTATACATTCCAAGTATCTCATGAACGGATCATATCACCTTGAGGGGGCGGTAGTCCGCGCGTCCACAAATGAAATCTTTGTATGTACACATATTGGAATGAATAAATGTATGTTTATAAATAAATATTACAGAACCATAGGAAAAAAAATATAATATATATCATATATAAATACAATTCCATCATAATGTCCACCATAAGAGGTGGTAGGAAAAGATTGAACAATCATCGTTTCATGAGCCTTTAGTTTGTCATCCACAGAAACAATATGTTCACTACCCATTAGATTGATTGGTGTGTAAGTGTAGTTTGAATCCTTACCATAACAGAAGACTAGTATATTTATTATACTGATGTTTTTATAAATAAATTAATAAAACGAGTTTAGGGGGATGGAGAAGTAAAATAAAACAAAATAACTCAAGAGAAGATGTTACCTTTAAATCGGGTAACTCCCTCTGGTTTGAACAAAAATGGTATCATGAAGTTCCTTATGCCTATGTTAAGGATTCTAGTAGAAATATTGGGATCTTGAGATATTATTTTGGTGGAATTTGGACGATAAAAGTGGCTTGATATGTTGTAATGGGTTAGAGGTGAGGGCTTTTTATAAGGTGAGGAGGGGCTCTTTAAGAAAGTGTGAAAAAATTATTTTATTATATATTTATTTTCAGTTTCTAAATGTCCCAAACTTATTAACGTCAAATATAATATGACCCATGGTTGAAATAAAATCATCCAATAATAATAGGAGACGTTTTGGATATTAGTTTAGTCTTTGTAATCTAATTTATTTAAATTATTTATTAATGAGTAAAACATTGAATCATTATTGTGTCATAAATTATATTATATATTTGAAGTCTACAAATTATAAAAAATATAAAATGATGTAGGAATTGTTTTTAGATATCAAAATAATATTTATAGTCGAAGAGATAGATTATATAACCATATGTAAAAATTAATTTACTAAAGATATTTGTTTATGCCATTTTTTCTTTTAATATATGTAAATTAAAATAAACTGTCATTATCATTATTATGTGGCTCCATGGAGTCCCAAAATATACCCAATGATATGAATGGTCATCTATTACTCTTCCAATAATGTTAGGATAATTGTTAAGGTAATTTTGTATTATTATGACGTTTTTTATACGGAAGTACCCTATTTACATTTAACTGCGGTAAATAAAAGTCAATCGTTACTATTCAACAAAATTATTTTTATCTAATTGAACCACATTTTACATACTAATAAAAAAAATTTTGGTCATGTTATTTAAACTATATTCATATAAGAAGTAAAATTTCATTTAAATAAATATTGTCAGTTTTTAACTACTACTTAGTGGTTGCAATATTCATCAAAAATTGATGTTTTCCAGAAAAATACGAAAAATTCATCCTAAGCTATCCGTGATATTCTTAATTAAAAAATGATGTCTATTTTACCAAATTCAAAAAATAAATGTTATATTAATTAATTTAAAATTAATTCACGTTGTCAAAACAAGAATCATATTGTTTAAGAAATATTAACTATCAAATGATTGACACTTGTTTCTATCCAATTTCAATGTGAAATTAATTCCAATGACCAACATTGAATTAAATGGTAAAAATTTAATCTAATTACACTATAAATCCAATTAAAAATATAATATATCCATATAAATATATTAATTTAAAAAGTAATTTTTAATTAAAATACATTATTTTTCACTATTCGTTTAAAAATAAATTTTACGAGAAAAATAACAATACTTTACCCAAAGTAAATTTTGATATCCCGATTCTGAAGATAATTTTTTTTTTGTAAAATAGCACATATAAAAGTGTCCAAAAATATATTTAAAGAGGGTTCTCCATCACAAGGTTGTTAACCAACCTTTTAATGAATAATAGAGTCTTTATGCTTTAAATTAGATTCATTCATATTTTAAGACTCCAACTTTTGTTGGATAAATGTAAAAAAAATTAAATAACCTATAAAATAATATTGTAGTTACTTCCATATATTCCCGACATTAAAACAAATAGGAATTAACTACAATTTAAAATATTAATATATTGTTTTTATTCAGTACAACTCAACGTATTGTGCAACATAAAATTTCAATGAAACATGTTGTTGCGAATCAGGTACGAAAACAAACATAGAATCCCATTTAAATTATGATTAATATTTAGTTCAAAAATATTAATAAAAATAAAAATGTTATATTCTTAATTTTCCTAGGAAGTTACACATTCCATAACAGTAACTTGAAGGGATAATCCCTATCAGAAATCATAGATCATGGAGCTGTATGGAGATATACAACCTCCCTGATATATATGTTCCCAATACCATTAATGAGATGTTCCTATACAAGTAATAATTGTGTTACCTTTTTCAAATGATCATGGAAAACGCTCATTGAATTCTTTTCATGGGTTGATCTGGGTAATCATGTAATGCAATTCATAGAAACCTTATCCACTTCCACTAAGGAATGATCAATTGTTGTAAAATACCTTATAGTTTATGATGTTCCATATTAACCAAAAAAATAGGTGGTACACTGGGTGATAAATATAGGAATCTCCTATTTAATATGAGAAAAACTATATTTTCATTATAGATCAAAAAATATATTGGGGATATCGGGATGCACTACACAAGCTATGGCCTGAAATTCCCACATCACATCCTCTCAAATGATTTCTCGATCTCATAATAAAAAAATGGAATTGTTGAGTATCATTTGGAACAAATGTCTAACAGAAATATATAACATCACTTATGGTGCATTCCCTTAGAATATGGAATTTTAAATCAGATTGTTTCCTCATTATCACCCATTAGAGAATCGTGGAGATCATTACAATGGATGTAGGGATATTTTGATCATGATCTTTCATAACCTCAACATGCATCTCTAAGAATAATTCTATGTGATTCTATTCTCCACATGCATAATAAACTACTCTTTTTAGATTCATCCATTTTAGAGAATCGACCACTGCATTTCCTTTACTATGCATATAGGCATGGTCGAAATTAAATGACAATAGATTCTCAACCAACCTATGATACATGATATTTAAATCATAATTTTTAAATATGTACATGAATTTTTTTTGAACAGTGTAGACCAGAAATGCCCTCAAAGTAGAAATTGTATCTAAAAAATGTAAGGTAATAACTATAATAGTTATATTGTGGTCACATGTTGGGTATTCCTCCCATTTGTTCTCAACTGATGAGAAACATACATGAACAATAACTCTTCCTACATCATAATAGCTTCAAGGTTGATACCTATTGTGTCATAGTACACAATATATATATATATATATATATATATATATATATATCATTCCTAGCTCTAGAAGAATTAGTATTGGCTAAAATATAAATCTTCCCTTCAACTCCTACAAATATAATTTACAAGAATTTAATCATTTGAATTTGAAAATATTATTTATCAATCCCATAAGAAGTGCTAATATACATCATAATTCTAAGACAAAGAACCAATACAAACCAGATAGGCCTAAGAAACTATTAAGGTAAAATATGATAATAGGTTTATCCCAAAAAATTAAAACTATCAATTTCACTAGGTCTACAAATACTCATGACTCTATGATCATGTGACCAAATAAGAGGATAATATCAATCCAAAAGTGGCATTTACTGAGCTTAGCATATATCTTATTATCTCTTAGTTT
The DNA here is from genome assembly GCA_963277665.1 of Viscum album. Taxonomy (NCBI): domain Eukaryota; kingdom Viridiplantae; phylum Streptophyta; class Magnoliopsida; order Santalales; family Viscaceae; genus Viscum; species Viscum album. Next base: position 1,468,667,710 of record OY728163.1, on the reverse strand, counting down.
AATCACCATGAATTTAAGATGGTTGGCATTGTCATTTCTTGACCATGAGTACACTAAGAGTTACATAATAAATAATACCATTTGTTGATGTAGATAAAGGTTAAAAATATGATTCATAAGATACATGAAAACATTCGGTACATTCAATAGATTGAATTACATGAGTGAGTACTTGTATAAACCTTAACTACTAATAAAAGATTTGTGGGTTATGTATGATGAACGAACATACACATGATGATATCCCAATCTCAAATATTTATTTGATAACACTATTTATCTTTGGATATGACCAAAGAGATCATCTATTCAATGAGATAGATATTGATTAATTACCATGAGCTAGTTCAAATTACAGTAATGTATGCAATAGTTGAGGGTACCATCCACCCTCTTGATAAAAGGACAAAAATCCCAGTTAGAAGTGTTTGGACATATAAATCATCTGGAATCTAGATCATCCAACAATTTCATTAGATAAATAATCTATATACGTTCCATTCTAAAATGAGTAGTGGTTACTAGTGAAACGCTTGGAAGTAAATAAACAGTATAGTCTACATATTAGACAAGAGGTAGACTGGAGAAGTCATTAGGGAATGAATATTAAGAATTATCAACTATAAGAAGGAAAATATAGGGTCATAACCCTTGATCATCAAATAAAGGAAAAAAATAGCTATATCATTTCTAAGAATATTCTATTCAAGCCCTACTCGAGTTTAATGATAACCCATTCTCACTTATACACATACATACCACCCTCTGGTGGTGGAAACATCACCTTCCAACGATAGTAGTCAATGTTGGGTTCATAGGGTGCTATCTATTCTAGATCAATGATTACAAAAAATCCCAACTTTCAAAGGATGAAGTGAATACATATATAGAGGTATACTCCTTATTTAATTGGAAAATAATTACAATGGATGGCACCCTCTAATAAAATACCTATCGACGTATCAGGTGTCATTATTCCATAGAAGTGTTCAATATCAAGTCTTAGAATTTTATAATAGTGTTAGATATAAAAGAGTGATACATGCCTATGTTAAATAAATAAGTCACTAATCGTTAAGCTAAAAAAATTCTACCTTGAAAAATAAGAGGTATGGCCCTCTACTCATAAGGTATAGGCTATAATGCCTACCACTAGCTGGTACCATCAACCTAAGTCACTACCTAACTTCCCTGAGAATATGCTCTACTGGTGAAAAAATCCTATGTCTAAATATGTCTGGACCATCCACCACCATGGATTGAGTGGTCAGTTGTAATACCACTTCATTCTTGAGGATATCTATCTGTCCCTAGTCTAGAATGTATTGTAATAGTCGATCCTTTATCAATATTCACTAATTAAAATGTCCTCCATAAATTTTGTATATGTTTCATCCTACTATAGATCCAAAAGTTCACTTGATAATATAAGTAATTTTTTTTATATATCCCATATTCTTAGACAAGTGATATATCAAAAAACTATCTACATGAGGAGCATGAATAGTGATCCCCACACAAGTAACCCAGGAGTGACACAATCATCTACTCGAATAACCACTAATATATTTAGTTTTTATACAAACCTGATGCATAACTTCTTCAAATATTAGATTTGTCATAGTAATAAGGGCTCGTTTGAAATTTTCATAAATATTAGTCAATGATAAATAATTGACCTATGAACAGATGTTATATACCATCCAATCCTTGAATCACCTAGCAGTCATAATATCATCAAAAATTTTATTTATTGAGCACCACTACAGCTCAATAATGTGAGCAGAACACTCGGTTGAAATATATTTATATATACTACTAGTTCATAAACTCTCTATCATGGTTATCCCTAAGATTCATTAGAATGAAATAGTCATATTATATCATCAAAAAATCTTCTAAGAATATATTATGACACTGACTGGATTGGTTAATATCATCCCTCTACATCATGGATAAATCACATATCATATACGCATCAATCATGATTACCTAGTTAGGAGGCATATCTATATTCTAAAATATAGAAACAATAGCTTCGATCCAAGACGCAGTAGAATGTGGTACAAAATTACCTGAAAATGTTGGTGGATGATGCTGTTCAAAAATTAGAGGCAACTCTTCCATAGACCGGATAGGTCGAGAGACATCATGTATATATTTAATCATTCGGTAAATTCCCTCTAAGAACTAGGCATCAGTTCCCATGTACCGAATATTAATATTGGTAATATGTTTATCTATATAATGAGTCATAGGTGTCTTAGGGACCACCACCACTTGTCCATTTTCATCACCACCTTTAGGGGTGCACAAACTGCGGTTTTCATTGAGGCACAATATAACCACTCTAAACACATGCCTCAAAAGAGACCCATAGAATATAATAAATTTCAAATAGAAAAATAAGACTATATCTTATCCTTCTTTTAAACATATCACAACCCTCTTCCTTCTCTTAATTCTAGGACTGCCTAACAGAGATAGATCAGAGAAGTACATAAGAATATAATATACAAACCAAATTTCCACTAATAAGGTTGTATTTACATCTAGGTCACAGTTTCACATTTATATGATAAATATTTCATTCTAAAAGTGATATTCATTTATATTTTAATACTCATCTATGTGTTGAGTCAAAGAAAATTAATTTTTTATTATGAATAAAAACCCCCATTTAATGGATGGGCGGAACCAAGCATGAAATAAAGGAATAAATACAAACTATGATCTAATCGTCAAAAGCTAAGAAACCCCATTCAAGACTACAAGGGAAACCCCTACACAACATCAAATATCATTATTTCAAGATCCCTTTTTATCTTATCTACTCAGTAATATGTCTTGTTAAAAGATTCACAGGCCTGATACTGATGGTAAAAGGCGTACCCTCTAAAACATCAAATTTAAAATAGAAATGGTCCGACGAAAAATACATGCTCTAAATATCATTTGGATCATCTCCTTGTAAAAGTACTGGTTGCATAATCCCTTGAATCATAGACCAAGTATCCCACATAGAAAAATTATATCACCCTAAAAATATTAAACAAAATAAAACCCGCAATATCACTATCAGTAAAATCAGATTCACCGCCACACAACCATTAAACATAAAATATTAATTAGTTAAAAATATCACCCTAAAAAAACATCACAAACACCGATCGCATCCTAGTCTATGTAACAATCAATGGAGCCCCACCATAATGATCCCACAATCCTCCTTCTGACATCGTAGCCACAAAATAAGAAACAAGAAGAGGCAGACACACCATGATGTGTGAAGCTAATCCAATGCCACCAAGGGTTGGATGACATAGCTACCACACCCAAGGATTGATATCTATGAGGGTTCCAAGATGAAATATATAATAAGTGATTCCTTGATTAAAAAAATGGGAATATTTGAGCTGGAGAAGAGCCCTCACCGGTGGTTGAATCATGCAAGCTCACTTAAAGTAGAAAAGGGGGAGACCAGTGAGGACTAAGGGTTTGGAACACCATTGTTGAAATTCCAAGAAACCTTCAAATGACCATCCACCATCCTGACCACCCAAAAAAAGTTCCACGAAACTGCCTAGTGAAATTTTCTTTGAATGATGAATAAAACCCTAGATCTGTGACAGAAGAATGGGGAGGTGACTCCGAGCGAAAAACCTGAAGATAGTGCTGAAGCCTAACCCCTTTAGATCGACACCAAGGAAAAACCCTAGATCCACAAGAGGAGGGAGAGCCAACACTCAAAGATCATCAATTCTAAATAGTCATTTTGGTATTTATATATTTATAAATGGTTGAAATAAATTAATTACAATTTCCAATACAAAAGAGCCCAAAATACTCACGAACAAAAATATAACATCCACATAACTGACACCATACCAAATTACATCCCATGCCACCAATGGTCCATGACTAGAAGTTCCATAATTTAATTATTATGGTTTATTAAATAACCATTGTAGGAAAAACTATTTGGTTAAGGCAGACACATTAATATTCAATTATGTAATGAAATATTCTCTATCAAATTTCATCACATTTCAATACATAATCAATAAACAAATAGTTTTCAATATATAGATTTTTACAAAAAATATTTATGGAATATTAATAATATTGTTCTAATAATGATGCAAGTAAATAAAAACCCTCATTTAATTGGGAAATGTTTATTAAAAAATCATTTTAAAAATGACAATATCAATTACATCATAAGACATATGTGTCACCCAACAGTGAAGCCTTATAAATCATAAAAATAATAATAAATAATTTCAATTTCCCATGCAAGGTAATATTGCCCTCCATTATACATGGGTTAGCTAGGTCTAGACATAATTTCATATCCAAATAACATTATCTCACAACCTATTGTCTAATAACTTTATAGTAAGACAAATGATAAATAACAATATGATACCTCTTTCTCACATGCCAAACTGGTCTTGACTTACTTGGGACGCCGACCCGGTGGTTCACATGTCCTCAGGAATGCCTCACCATATGTCAAGGCTACTAAATAAAAGTAAGGGTGTAATAGTGATATTTCTAGGATATTGAACCCTTATATCACATTTTAATAGAGGCTAAAAACAATAATCCTACAATAGTACAATCATGATACAAATAAATAGTAAATGAATAGATGAGTAACCCTCCATAGAAGAGAGTAGAATATAATAGTCATAACAATAATATATGGAATCATAAATAACTAAACATCTGAAAAATAATAATGATTAACTTGTAAGTGTCACATACATGAATTCTTGGCATTCTGATGTAAGAAATAGGAACATGTGAAAGAAATATAAAATCATTCTACACAAAAACATAAAAAATTAAAAAGGATTCTCCCCAAGAATCATTAGAATATTCTTATTCCTATGATTTTACGATCTAAATATAGGTAAATAATATCAAATTTTTATATTTGGGTGTGATTCCTTATCCATACATGCATAAAAGCAATCTACTCAGGTTCCAAAGGTAGCATGAGTAGGGTGTAAGATAAAATCTTTATAGGCCACCACCAATTCTGTATGGAAGTAATCTAAGAAGTGAATATTTCTATGTTGTAGTGTTCAGCTATAAGTAGAGTAAGAAACAAATCTAAATAAATAACTAGCCACTCAGGTTCCTTAAGGACTCAAGGTTACCCAACCAGCTTCGGATTATGGATGGAATGAGTGTTTTATTTGATACTATATATATATATATTAATAACATATACATATTGTGTAGATATATATTTCATCCACATATAGTGACTTTTAATTTTTTGATGTTAGAAGACATATAACAAGAATACTACGTATTGGATGGCAGGGGTATAACTCGGTCATCTATAAATAGTTTGAATGACACTATAATCTCAAGATAAATGGTACATATCCCATATCCCATCAGGAATGAGATATTTCATCACCATAAATTTATATGATGGGTGATGTTTCATGCTATACCATGAAACAAGAGATGTGGAACATCATTCCCATATCCCAAAAAGTTCATTTTGTGTGATATGTAATTCTTAACAGCTGATCTCTGGGAGCATGGAACATCATTCCCAACAAACCCCTTATCCATTGTTCCAAAACCTATGTCAATAGTGTAATCATAATTATTATAATATCCTTGAATATTTTCCTCTAATGAACAACATTCATCAATCCATGATATTACTAAAGTAATTTCAATTCATATTAATTTAAATCCAAATAAGAGCCGTGGTCTGGAATGAATTTTGATTAATTCAATAAATCAATTTTATTTATTTTGGAAAGGATGACTTTTTTGAATAAATCCAACAACCAAATCAAACTATTTAAATAACAATAAAACGGATATTGACATTACATGTCTCAAATAAGATCTTAAGATGAACTTTTTTCAATTGGGAAATTACATACAAGGAAAATACCATTTATAATAAAATCCAAACTCATATAAATAATTACATGAAATTAATAATTTATTATAGAGGATAATTTCAATATTTCAAACAAAATGGTTTTAAGTGTTTCAGGTTGGAATTATATATTTACCTAAGAACAATCCTCACGATTATATCATGGTGCATAAATTGATTTAGAATGATGAAATTAAATTTAAGGTGATGCATGGAGAAGGATGGCATGTGGAAAATGGAATAGGTATGAGGAAACCAAAAGTAATGTGAAAATGAGGAGACCCCCGACCAAAGTGAAATTGAACACTCATAATATGATGGAATTTAATTATTCAAATATTTTTCGGAGAAATTGAATAAAACATCTAACACTTACTAGATATCTTACACTTATGAATAAATCTTGATTCAAAAATTGGATTGAGAAGTTATATTAGTGACTATATTTGGACATTTGGGGAGAGATAAGAGATGTATAGAATATATAAACGAGAATGATAAAGAGAAAAAGAGAAAATGGGTTTCAATATTTATGTAGTGAAAATATAACATATCACCCTCAAACTAGGTGGAACCTGGTTTGGAATCATGGTTTTGAAAAACCATGCCCACAACATGCTCCCTTTACATTGTTAAGGAAGTCCCCACATGGTTAAGGAACAAAACATCCCTACCCATACACTAACCGTACAAAAATAATCTATCAATCTTATTGAGGGACCACATGGGCTTGCACCATTGGTCTCACAGTTGAAACCATACCATGAGACCACAACTTTTCAAATGTTGACCCACAAAATTAAACCACTGAATTATTACTAATAATGTGACAATCATGATGCATACACTTTTTTCCAAAATTTTTTAAACATTGTGTTCTAAAAAATCCTTGAATTATCTTGGGACATTTATTATGCCATAGTGCACGTTTATCAAGATTAAATAATGAGATTGAAGTTAATAAAAATTATATTTACCTTCATGAAAATACATATGATTAAAAATATGGCTCTTGTAAAAATTAATATCATATTAAAAAATATTATACCATAGGTTAATGAATGCTCAACTATAGTGAATTATGACGTATGAGATTTTTTCTCAATATCCAATATGTTGGGATATATTTTTTAATATGAAGCTAATAAAATTTTCGTGGTGTATACTACACCATATATTTATATAACATGAATATTTATTCATCATTATTATTTTTTAAAAACCTATTTATTCTTTCAAGGGGTAAAATTTTTAATGTAAAAAATGTTTTAAGAATATATTTCACGTTATATAACTTTCTAAGGATTTTATATACTCTAGTTTAAAGAATATTATTATTTATCCCTCACAAGAACAAATCATTTTTCAATCCTATGTTTTTTTAAATAATTTCTTTATCTTATTACAAATGTTAATATATTTAGAAATTTATTTATGAAATGAAATATTTAAATGAAAAATCAATTTCATTTCACTATTAATTAGATATATTTTTCCTATATGTCCACATTTATTCAAAATCGGTTTTCAAATAACTTTTTATTTTCAAAAATGATTTATTGAAGAAATATTTTGTTATCCTTGACATTTAAAATTTGTTTGATTTAAATATTTTTAATATATTATGAGTGTTATGTTTTCGATAAAAATAAAAATAAAATGATTATATACTATATACAACATTAATTAACTTCAACACAACACAAACCATTTTATCAAATGTAGTTGATTCATTTTTTTAATGTTATAAACTAGAAAATATTTTATGAAAGAATATTATAAAATTTATGTTCTGTTATCTCTTCATCCCAAGTAAATGTTTTTCCATAAACCTATATTTCCAATGAACAAATTTTCAACATTCGTCTGTGGATTAATTTTTTGACGGTTAACATTATCTTGAGAAAATAATGTTATTGTGATATTTCTTAATTGGAAATCACATTTATGTTATATATATATTATTTGTATCAAGATAATATTTTCTAAACCATATACCATCTTTATAAATAGTTTTTACATTTAATTTTATTTTATTAACTGTGGAAATATTGAAATGTGTTCATTTGTTAATAAATAATGAAATTTTATAAAGGATTATTTTTCATCAATTAAATAAATCATTTGGTATATGAGGAATGCATTGGATATGAAGCTAATGGGTGGGATAAATAAATATGTAGCCCCTAAATTGAATGGATGATATCGTTACAAAATTTGTTGGAAAATTTAAATGTGTTTTCCATAGTTTTTATTTATATTATCATATGGTATTGTGTTTATTGATATCATGATTTTTGAAATTAGGACGTCAAAAATTATATATTTCTTTCTATGATAATTTATTTATTTTCATATGTTACATTATTTAATGTATATTATCACTAGATTTATTTATTTCTAATGTTGTTAATTAATTGGAACGTGGGATTGGTTATTTACCTTAAAATAATTTTTTTTCCTTCTCAAATCTATATAGTTTCCTTATTAATTAAATGTTTTTTATTTAGTTATTGTCTTTCTATTTTTGATCTTACATTATTTCATCCTGATAACTTCAGTTGAATGTAAAATATTTTGAGAATTTTATCTCATGTTTATTTTATTTTCATTCCCTAGGATATGATGGGAAATTATTAAAATGGGTTGAAGGATTCCTAATTTTTTCGATCACATTGTTTTCTATTATTTATATTCAAAATTCAAAACTAGATACATGTATGTATTTTGTTCTCCCAAACTACTAAAATGAAAATTACATTGGTATATTATGTCTTATATTTATAATAATGTAATATTATTATTGTAGAATCTGGGTTACTAGGGTCTGTGTATTTTCATTGATCATGGATTTTATTATCAATACACCTATGAATTTTGATCATTCTATAAGTACATATTCTTAGAATATGTATTTTTATGTTGGGAAATTTTTGTGAGTGATATCATGCTTGATAGACAGATTTCTTGTAAATTTATGTCATTACTTCATCATTTATAAACCCATTGATGTGTTGGCTATTGGTAAATTGTGACAGAAATTCTAATAGAAATTTCGAACATTAAGTACACTATGATTTTCATACTGATTTTTCAATCTGTTTCTTCGTCGATGGACTATATAGAACCATTATTATTATTGATTTATTTATGTCATCACTAGAGTATTTGACATAAATTTTATTTCCTTGATCGAGTAATTATATTGAAATATTTTTGGGGTAGAGATTCTTTCAATGGCCCGAAGGCCTCATTTTTTATTGATTTTGATAATACACCTTTCAATGGGTGAGGGGAACCTTACAAGGCTCATAGGCTTAAGTATTACATGGCCTGTAGGCCTCAGAGTAATTCATTGCTTGTAGGATTTAATCATTATATTAAAAAATTATTTTATAATTATTTTTATATATAGGGTAAAATTTATTTCCATATCCCATTTTATAAATTATCTTTGAAATTATATATTTTTTGTTCACAATAAATATTTTATGGTTAAGAAGATAGTTTTTTCTAAATGTGCATGAAGACACATGACACACCTACTACTATAACATGAATAAAATTAAATTCTTAGATTATGTTTGGTCTTACCATTAATCCATCTCATGCATGGTGCTACATGTTCATTCAAAAAGGATCATTGTTTGAACATAGTTTTGAAGAACAATTCATGTAATACAAAGACTCTAGTAACTAGAGATAGTAGTAATTTTACTACTTTAGAATAAAGTATAAGAGATAAAATCATGATTTATTGATTAGATTATTACTCTTGGAAAATAATATACATTCTTGTATCCCATATTACAATTGTAAAAACAGTTTTCTACATTTTATTTTCAATGATAATATTAATATTACATCTCCTTAAATAACAAACATTTTGAACTTCCTAGAATCCATGGGAAAGGAAACAAAATAATAAGTTGTCTAGGGATTCTTATTAATGGAATGTGTATTGTATGAACTATCATAGAATAAGTATATAATGAATAATATGAAAGGATTAAATAACGATAAATTATATTCCTTTAAATAATCATAGGTGATTTTATCTTATATATGAATATCATACTATATACATAATCATATGGGAATCAATTAAAGAATTAATTTTGATTGAATGTATAATTTAGGACATCATAAAGATACCACCAAAACATCATTCAATGAAATCCTAAATATATTGTTAAGGAATATTCAAAATACCCAATCTAGTATTTCTCATGATATAATAGATTCATGTATAGGCTATGTAATATTTTTCCATACAAGTAACTTAATATTTCCAATGATTTCATCATATGAATAAAAAAATAAAACCTAATCGTCTTAACACAACAAAAAAATAACTATATTTATCGAATGAAGTATCAAATATAATATTAATGCATTCCCTATTAAAAATGATCATAAAATATTTATAGATAAAATAGTTGATTATATTATTAGATTATATCTACATTAAATAATAATATTCATTAACTAATGTTAAAATAATAAAAATTACTTTTAAAAACCATCTGAAGATTTATTGATGAAATGCCCCTATAATTTTGAGATCCCCTTATTAAAAAATAAAAAAAAAATAATTAGAAAAAAAATATTTCAATAAAAATTAATTCATGTAATATTATATTCAAGTAAAATAATAGCAATGTTGATATTGAATTGTGTTTCTATACTAATCATCATGGAGATTTTGATTACTACATTACTAAAAAAATATCTTATTTAGAAAATGATAAGAACATAAATTTTAATCAATTTTCGTAGAATGATATAAATTATTAAAAAAGTAAATTTATAAAATAATTTGAGAATTGTAAAAAATTATTGACATTTTTTATGAAATATTACACATGGATGAAAAATATTTCCAAAAAATATAGGTAAGAATCTGGATTGCATAAAAAAGTATTTCTTATTTTTGAGTACAGGGAGTATAATAAATCAATGAAAAACTGTGATATTATGAAATATCTATAGTAGATAAAAATAGGTTTATTTAAATAATTATTTATTATTTTATTCTTCCATTGGATGTAATATTATAAAAATCATGAATAATGATGAGATGCAGAAATATACCATTACCTCATGTCCAACATAATTCATATGTTAATTTAACCACAAATGAAATAAATGTAAATGTATTATAATTATATTAAAGAACCATTTTCTTAAATATAATAGCACATATTGCCAACTTATTACATTTATACAGTTGTTGATTTATATAAGTATTTAAATCATCATTTTTATCATTGAATTATTTGCATTTTCTGTATGTTTTGCATCTATAATTCCATTATATTTTTCATTATCATTGATCCGTCATCTATATAATATTTATAGTGATATAAATATCATATATATATTGTAAATATATATTTTGAGTAATTATTTAATTGTTCCCCTAGGAATCTAATTGTAATGTTTTCTGGAGGTGGTTGTCCAAACATACAGCTGATAAACATTATCAATTTGAATGGGTGGAAGAGTAAGATGTTATATTATATATTATATTTTTTCAATAAGTATAATTTTATAACTATAATATTTATAAATTACATATCTATTTATAATATTATTTTTAATGCGGTGATGATTAATGAAGTATAGAACTACCAAGAGATAGTAGAGCATTTGTACGAATGAGTGATGTTTTCATATTACATTGAATGAAAAGGAGATTAATAAAAGGTTTTAAAAATTTATAATAACATTTAAGATATTTAACATAAATTAATTAATATATGATAATGTTTATAAAATATATAATGCATTCTAGCGTGGAAATAAATTAAAACACATGTTTAAGAATTATACATCTTATTCAAAAAACCTCATTTAATCTAGACCATAAATCAAATATGTTGGTAAATTATTGAGACCATAGGATATATGTAATTGAAATTCAGGACGTGAAGATATTTCTTCTAGGATTTTTCAATTTGTGTGTCATAAGTTGTTTTAATAGGATATGATAATAGGTTCCCATTTATAGGTGACTGAACGGATGTATGTGAAATTTCATTAACAATAATTTATTATATAATGTTTATTACTTCTGAAATTTTAAAAAATTTATGATATATAAATATGAAAATGATAAGGTTAAATTATTTACATTGTGGGGAAAACATGAATTGGGTCTCTTATTTATGTCCAAAATATAAGGGTATTGAACATGTCATTATTTTTAGATTGTGTATGTGGCATTTTAAAATGCTAATCTGTAGGTCAAATTATTTCCAGAATTAAAAAAATTAAATTTCTATAATAGTTTTGTTTCTCATTTCCTTCGAAATGTTTTAAAACATTTCCATATACACACATTCAAAAAAACAGTACGTCCCACTTCAAAGTCTCAATCCTTCTTTCATTTTTCAGCATATATTCTATAATTTACATTTTATCTTCTTGGATATTATTATGAATTTCCATCACATTAACCATTGAATCATTTAAAAAATCTACATAATAAGGATCCATTGTACAAAATTATCTCAATAATATGGAGTAAAAAACTATGTCAATACAAGTATTGATATGGTTTCTTTTGTAATATTTAAGGTAAAAAAAATTTATAGAAATTCACTACATTTTAATACTGATCCAACTGATATTTAAATTCAATCACGAAAAACCAAAATATATATTCTAAATTATAAATAGTACTTATAGACTCCCCGTCATATTGAGGATGATAGGAAGTGGCCAAATGTAATTATGTGCTAGGATACATATGATAAAACTTATATAATTTTGATGTAATTTATTTATCACAATATAATTTAATAGAATATGATGCCCCATGAAGTCTGAAAACAACATTAATAAATGTGCCCCATAATACTCGAAAGAGGTACATCCTCCATTATAACAATATAATCTGTGGGATTATTAAAGAGATAAAAAATAATCTATATTCCATAAATGATACTTGGATTATTTTGAAATCATGGTGAAATGTATATTGTATGATCGTCCAATTTAAATACAAGAATTAGTATATATTTTAAGACTATTTTGGAAAAAATTTATCAACCTATACGCATTGAAAACTAAATCATATAGATACAGTCATATCTATCGAATTTTATATTATTCCAGTAAAATGTTCTTTGACATCTTATTACATAAATGTGATAACAATGTGTATATTGATTTTTGAACTATGAGATTTATCTCACAATTTCCATTCCACCTAATGGATTGATAGAACACATAAACTCTTCCCAATATTCTTCACATGATTTTCATAAAATATATTTATACAGTACTAGAAAATTTCAATTTCGTAGCGGTTATTATTGGATATGGTTGCGGTTTAAACCGCCTCCAAAATCCACTGCTGCAGTTTTTTAAAACTATTGTTAAATTTCATGTCAGGAAACTATTTACTGTGGTTAAAGCAGTTTAGTGGCGGTTTATGGGAATCATCGTAGTTGGTGCATATTCGTGGTGGTTATATTTTTCTTGTGGTGGTTTTCCGCGGGCAGGGTATAAAATATTGCAGCAGCGGTTTCAACCACAACTCAAAAAACTAATGACATGCCAGGACAAACCACCTCAAAAAATGTGCGGAAGATGGGAAACTGTAGCGGCTGTTCGAACTGCCACTAAATTAAATATCGTAGAGGTGGTTAAAACAGCTGCTAATAGAAAAAAATCAACATTTATCGGCAGTTAAAACCGCCTCTAAAAATCATATTTACAAAAACAAACCATTTTCTAGAGCTCCTATAACGGTGCCCAAAAAATACTATTCCAAGAATACTAAAACACCAACAGAATACATACTACAGTCAATATGAAATGAGATGCTTAACAAAGTACAATGAAATTCATCATTCAGTGACTAATGGAATACAGATAAACATATCACATCATAAAATCCTAGTATCCAAAAAAATATAGTGGTGAATTTAAATGTTTACCCATATATTATTCTTCTACCACTTTCCCTTTTGTATTTCATCTTCTAGTTATTTTTAATTATTTACCCTTCTGTATAACTCAAATTTTTTAACATATCTTCACCTATATCTCTATCATTAGACACCAAATTCATGATTTGAAAGAAGCATTGGATAGCTCAATGTAAGGAAAATCCCACTCATATGTCCTATATTAGATTACAATTGGAGACTTTATGTTGTATAGGCATAGGCACATTTTCCATACTATCCTCGAACTGAACCATTTCAGATATTTCTCCCAAAAATCATCAAATATGAAGCTGATATTGGGAGAGGCGTCATTTATGACCTTTAGGATGGTTATAACATTTTTTTCACCTTGGGGTTCGATGTTTTGTAATTAAGCCACTATGTCGCACACCATATTTTTTCAAGCATCTCTATTTATTTGATTTATGTATACAAAATTGACCATTGTAGACTCATATGTACTATTTCATCCTTGATTTGATGTTCACATGTTGTGTGCAACTTATACGGTCACCCAGTGGGTGATCTAGGTGAAATGATCCAATATGATTTTTATTCAAACATTGGTACTCCCACATATCTTCTGGAATTGTTCAAGAATGTAATATACCTTTATTTATGATTATTTGACAGAACCCAAAAAATCCTTTAGGATTTTGTACCACTTACAAATCTAATTTCTAAAGTGAAAAATTTCATAGATTAACATGTCACCATCTAAGTGACTCCATTGAGATTATATATGGGTTTCCCATGTTTTAATAAATTGAATGAGTTAAATGTAACAGATAATGTGAAATGGATAATTAATGATGGGTTTATTTTCTTAAAATATATCCTTTGGTTTTAAATGGAATTACCCTAAGTAATTGTAATGTAATGATCTTTATTTATGATTTATTAAATGCTTCATATGAATAGTTATATTTTAAATGTTAATTGAACAATGATAAATAAATGAATAAGAGGTTATTTATTATCTATCATGACACAAATGATTATGCCTTTATTATGTATATGGTGCATATAGAAGAGATGGATGTGAGGTAATTCCCCATTCATGTTATATTTATTATATGACTTTATAGAGGTTGTGGTATAATGATATGTTATTTTTGAGAAAAGAGATATCAAAATTCCTTACATCAGCAGTTCAGCATGTTGTATCAAAAAATTGTTACTATATATGTATTTTTATATACTAACCACATTACATGACTATAATTTTGACCTGATTGTGCACTCAACATCCCATGTGTTGTTTCATGGCGTCTCTCAGACTTTATGGATATAGGGCATTCACCGAATTACATGATCACATAGGCTTGTTAGACTGGTTTGGGATGTATAAGTTATTCAATGGTCTATTCTTCAGTATTATTATGAATATATAGCCCCATACATGTTCATGTGGCATGGAAATATGGCTTGATGAAATATATATAAACTATTTATATGACTAATATATATACAGTAACTATTTATATTTTTATTCCATCAATGTGTTGATAAATTTATACCCTCCTACACCCCTTGAGGAACTTGATTGGGTGGGTATTTATTTATTCCTTAGTTACTCAAAAGATGTGGGGTAAAGTATGTTGGTGGTAGATCCGTTATCATGGGAATAATGATGTAGTAATATTTTCATTGTATTAATTTATATTTGTGTTTAATGTGGAATTGTTATAAATGAAATAGAACATAAGAATTAGTTAAAATCATTACTCTCTTGGGTTATTCCATGTGAAATTATTATACTTGACACTAAAGACATGAAAATGGTAAAATAACCCCACCCCTAGATAAGGGTTTCTATTTTTTTGGAGTGATGGATCAGGTTCAAGTATCATATTTGATTCACTCATGTGATTTATTTTGAAAAGGAGTCTTTAGCGTGGTTTCCTTAGAAGGAATGAAATATTTCTCCTAGTATATTGTCACTCGCATTATGAATCCTAGTTGTTTTGATGTGCGAAATATAATAGAAGTTATCAGGAACATTCCTTCAAAGTTAAGAGTGTCTCATGATGGTGGTTGATATATTATATCATGGAATATGGAAACTTATAATAAATTATTTGTGATAGGGTAGTTGATGTTATGAATGGTATGTAACTGATCATGTAGTCTATTTATGAATTTTTTAGGGCACAGGGTTCTAGCGAATCTACTGGGACATTCCCATCAGCATGTCATGCCTACTGAGATAATGAAAAATGTCATGCACACAGTCTGATTTTTCTTGGTGGTCACATTGGAAATGGTGGGAAAACCCATTTCATACATTGTAGAAAAATTCCCCCTAATCTCGTATCGGTATCTATGGATTCCAACTATTTTATTAAATTTTGGATACTAGGATTATGCCACACTAAAGGGTGATATATCTTAATCATGTTAGTGAGACACACATTCTCATCCCTATCTATTGATACATGATCATAACTAAGAAGTACTTCATAGAAAGGGAAATGCAGTGGTAAATACATTGGGCTAGAAAATGTTGGATGTGTTATTATAATGAAAAATTGAATTTTGGAAAAATAAAACATATAAAATGAATCAACATATAAAATGTTTTGATATATATGTGCATAACACACTTGATATGTCAAGACATAAAAATAAACATTAGAAATCAATAAAATATTTAAAAGGAAACATGAGAAATCACACAAATGATAGGTGATGAAAATGTTTAGTGGAAACAATGTTCCACAAATGGTACATATATGAACCAGCTGTTACAATATTTTTCCACATATCAACAATACTAAAAATCATTGTCCATTGAGTAATAGATTTCATCACCATCTCCAACTCCATCTCCACTTCATGCTACCACCTGTATGAACATTATATTGAAAATTAAATAGTATTTCAAATTTAAATTTCGACATAAAACAAATAAAATTTTGAAAACAAAATGATTTTGTTTTTTTGTTATTTACCTTCTCCCCACATGTCAATGTTATACCATGGGGGTTTATCTTCTCATATGAATATGTATATCAGTAAAAACTTTTTGTAAATCATATATTTGATTCCTCGGGTCATAAACTATGTTTCGAAGAGAAAAAATCTTTCCTTGAGATACTCCAGGTATAGACTAACTAAAAAACAAGAGAAGATGAAGATATATTCCGGAATGATCATATAAATAACTCATATGGTAAGTGTCCCAAACCCATCCCTCACACACTACTAGGATGCTCCTTCCAATGAACTTTAGCAATCAGGTTATCATGGGAGACCAAGTAGGACTTCCCAGGATTGGAATCCAATATTTCTATAAATTTTACCTATAAATCAAATACAAATATATATTAACATAGATAAATATGATAATAAGCTATTATAATGAAAAAATGACTTCATACCCTTAATTATTTGGAAGGCTCATTAACAAAACATTCATAGATGTTTTGTGAAAATCCAACCACACATCAGTTTGGGATGATCTGTGACCTAAACACTATGACTGCATTAAACAAAGATATATCTATAGTTCATTATATTAAATAGATAATATTTTTTAATAAATATTCAAACTAATTAAAAGATTACCATAGTCAATCGGCTTCTATAAAATCTTTTTGACCAAACAGTGTGATGGATGACTTGCTTATCCAGGATTGATGCATTATTCCTTGAGAGATCCTAAAGTAAATAAAATTCAATTTAATAGTAATGTATTCAATTCCATATCCTCTTCATATAAATTTATAAATATAAAATTATGTTTATATAATAATACATATTTAAATACCATCTGCTTCTCATCACGATTTCTGTCCACAAAAAGTCTTTACTGTTCTTTGGGTACCTAATTGGGTATCTTCTCATACATTTGATGGACAATAAATTACGTATCATTGAAAACGCTCCACAATCTCCATTTTAAGTCTTTCTATATCTTACCAAAATATTTCAACATCCACATTCAAGCTATAACATGAGCAACTATAATGTGGAAAAACATATGTATAAAGAAATTTATTTTGAACATATTAATAACATGACATTCAATTACACCATAATGTATTAAAATTAACATTATTTGTTAATAAAAAACTTCATTTTTTCAACTTGGAGGCATATCTATCCAATTATAGTAAGAAATAGGAAGGGAAATGGACTCTGCTGCCAGTTGG
This sequence comes from Viscum album, assembly GCA_963277665.1. Classification (NCBI taxonomy): domain Eukaryota; kingdom Viridiplantae; phylum Streptophyta; class Magnoliopsida; order Santalales; family Viscaceae; genus Viscum; species Viscum album. Next base: position 1,468,649,672 of record OY728163.1, on the reverse strand, counting down.
CCTAGAATTTGGCCAAGTAATTACACATCCTAATCTGTAAGGACCCCATATGAATCAAATGGGAAAAATAACTTCCTTCAATTCATATTCCACACATATACACCTTTTATATTTTTCTCCACAGTTTCATTTTTTCATCTGTAATGATCAAAAAAATAGTACAAAAAAGTGCGATAAATTTATTTATATTAAAATTTGTACCTATGACATTCACCCTCCAGTATGCATGTGATGAACTATAAGTTGTTGGATTCCACCCCACTACTGAGGCTACTTAATGATTCTCGACAAATCATCTTTTAAAGGGACACTCATAGAGGGTGTGATAGATAGTGCACGAGGTAGGTAGCCGATGGATCAGATGACGTATGGAGGGAGATAGATGGAACGTCATCTGTCGCAGAAGTGGATGAAATAGTATATCACTTCCCCAGTGAAATTTTTGTCATTTAATTAAATAAAATTATGTTGCAAACAAATATTAAAAAAAAATATGCAGAAAAAGTTTATAAATGATAGTAGATTCCCAATACTAATAAACAAAATATACATAACAATGACAATGAATGATTTCACAAATGAAACAAGTGGTTGCTAAATGAATAAATAATTGTAAATACAATAATTTTCCCCTTTGATCATGTCGGTTTCCAGCTCCATTACATAATCCACATCACTCATCCTTTATATTCTAATATTTTCAATATCATGATAGAAAAATAAATCTTCTTCTTGTTATTGATGAGATTAATTTCAGAGGTCAAATCTTCCACTTCACCACCCATATCATACAAATCAATTTGTATTACATGAGAAACTACACTACACCCTTCATCCACAACATAAATTACATAATATTCCATTTTTTCTTGTGATGATAAGATATATGGATCATGCAGTTCATGATCTACTTCATCTCTCAAGAGAGAGATGTTCACAGAAGTAAATGGCAAGTAATCTCTTTTAACACCTTTGATAATATCGACCCAATTTCCATTGAATAAAACAACTAAAAATGCCTATGGAAGAATAATTCAATAATATTAATCATATTTTTGTATTATCCCACTTCAAAAAATGTAAATATACCGCTATTCTTTATTTTCATAAAAATTTCTTGACTGACTGTACGAAATATAAAGGCATTCTCGTTATAAGCTTTAAACATTCTAAATTTTTTTAGAGGACCTCATGCTAGAAAATTCAAATAATATAACAAATCTTACCAAGTATCAGTATTCATGTTATAAAAAAAGAAATATACATTATTATATTTACAAAATATATGTGTCAAATTAATATTTGTATTTATTGAAATATTTTTGAACATACACATCGTGCAAACAATTCTAAAAGCTTTTTATTAACTACTTTCATTATATATTTCTCAATTCATGTTATCCCTCTCATTAATATATTTTTTAGCATCCTCAACTCTCCGATAAATGGATCTGTGTTTCACTATTCATTAGCACATATCTATGTGCCTTTAATAATTCCAATTTTTTCAGTGTCACATTTCAGGTCCTACCAACTGATCATCCAATAACATGAAATATTTTTCCATTTTGGATGTATTTGAGATTGATTAAATGTGTTTTCATCATGTCCAAATCAATTAAATCTTGTCTCAATATAATCCATGTATCTAGAACAAATTTTTATACACTACTCAACTAAATAGCCTTCAGCAATAGATCCTTCTGGTTGAGCATTATTTTTCATGTATGATTTCAAATTCCCAAATTATTTGTGAAATAAAATAGACATAATTGGGAAATTAATTATGTGCCAAAAATTGATTACAAAACTGAATAACATTTAATTAATGTACTTATCAATTGGATACATCCATCTGTAATGAAAGGAGCCTCTTAATTTAGCTTCCTCTACCAAATGCACAGTTAAATTCATCATGACAGTAAAAAACAACAGATGAAAGATCATATCTATTGCACCAAGTGTAAATTTAGACCTTTACTGGAGTTTTTCAAGATGAAATGGACGTAGATATTTTGCACATAGTTGTCTAAAAAATGTGCAGAATTCGAGTACAATAGTAATAACTTTTTCAGTTAATAATGTACATAATTCCAATGGCAGTAACTATCATAACAAAATATGAGAATCATGACTTTTCATTCCATGTAACTTATGATTCATCAAGTAAACATGCCATGAGATGTTTCTTGAATAATTATCATATTCCTTTACATTCTTCAAATATCAAATAAATTTATCATTATCCCAATTATTCGTTGCAAAAATTTCTGGAGCATATTTTTCATTCTCATCTGGCCAAATATCACTTTTTATATTCATTACCTGTAAATCATTACGCGCATTGAGAGGATACTTTGAATTTACATGCTCATTAAGAAATGTGTAAAACAAATTTTCACAGACATTCTTCTAAATATACATCACATCAAGATTATATCTCAACCAATTAAATTCCCAAAATTGAAATTTTAAGAATATAATTTTTTTCCAATGTATCTTTCTGATTTCACTTGACAATGCTCTTCAATCCCATTTCCCACTACCATTAAAATTATTAAACTTCCAAAAAATTTATTCAATACTTTCATGTTTTGATACTATTTCAGAACCAGATAACAACTTTGGAGGTGGTCTACATTCAATGAAACCATTAAAATTTTATATGCTTAGCTAAAATCTATGAGATGCATAGAGAAATCATAGATGGAAGAAGAAGCACCATTTTCTACTTTGTTATATCAATTTGGGATCAAAATGAAACTTATAAACTGTACAAGACAAACCCTTTTAAATGTTCTAACAAGATAAATTCTCAAGCCCAGGGAGGTCACTAATGGTCCTCATTTAAGCATCATTAATTTTGAACATTATTGTAGAAGAAGCATCAAATGTCTTAACATCGTTGCTCCATAACTCCTATAATTATTTAATAAAAGGTTGTATGTATATATCAATATCATTTACAATCAATTTTTTCCATGAATAATATTCTAAATGAGAAAAGATGTTTTTTTCATACACATCAATGGAGACAAATTGTAAGGGATCCAAACAACTGGACAAATGCTGGAACTGGTACTCAAGGTCCCAAATGGGTTGAATCCATTAGCAGCCAATCCCAATCGAACATTCCTAAGATCATCTATGAAATATGGATGTAATTAATAAAATTTCTTCCCTGATTTTCAATCTTTTGGATGTCTAATTAATCCATCATCGTTATTAGATAAGGAATGACACTTCATGTGTTTGGTGGTTTTCGATGGGAGGAATAATTTTTGCAATCAACGCTTTGAAGGAAAGTAATGGAAATCCTTTGCAGGTGATTTCCCTTTCTTCTTCTTCATGAATGAATTTTGATTCAGACTTCAAACATCACCATTCACTGCCATCTAGAAGAAGATCATTTTTTTCAATTCTTTCTACTTGAATCCTCTCTCCAATAAAGCATAAAATCATTGAGACATGCATGTATTATTATAAAATTCAGACCAATCTTGTTAACAACTTTTTTTCATATAATAAAAAGACTCTGGATTTTTTCTTCAGGAAATGCATCATGAAAAAATTTTGATATCATGGAAATTACATTATTTGTAATTCCACATAGACATTTGTTATAGAGTAACTTCAGCAGAAAAGAATTATTTGAATATTTCAAACATCCACTATACAACTCTTCATTTCCATCATCAAATAAAGCATGAAATGTATTTTTCTCAGTGATGTTTTCTATTACATTTGACACCATAGAATCAAGAGGAGGTTCCAATGATATGTTACAATCTAATCTGGTTGTGTTACAGTCTCAAAAACATCAATTGTCATGTAACAATTTTTATCACCCTCATCTGGTTGTTCTATTATGGTTTGATGTAGGGAGTGGTGTATTTCAGTTCCAAATTCTTCATTTATGAGGTTTTTAATTTTACTTTACATCATAGAAGAAGTAGAGAGCTTATTCTGTGGATTAACATCAGTGGTCAACCTTTTTGTAACGTTTGATTCTCTATAATAAATCCAACACAAATATTGATCAGGGAATTGCTTTAGTATTAAATGATCATAAACTCTATCTCTCTTCAACTCCCACATAAAATTACATTTAGGACATGAACATATTATTTTCCCTTAAACAAATCAATTGGAAATTTAACAATCTAAAAAATCCTTCAAACCCTTAACATACTAAGGTTTGTTCCTCGGTAATGTGATTTAGCTATTATCCATGTATATCACAATGTGCCTACACAATATTAAAAAAAATAAAACACATAGTCACTACTAAATCGGTAAAGAGATTTATATATACTAGTTGAAAAAGTATATAAATATTTTTCATAATGTTTTCCTATATAAATACACATGTAACTCACCCACCATGAAAACCAAAGTACATATGTGCATGCCTGTGTATACTTATACACATGTGATTAAAAATCTATTGAAGAAACAAAACGATAGTGAGTATTTTATTAGGAAATATACATTTTATAAGGATAGTGAGTATTTTAAGATATATTAGAGCATGTTCAACATTACTAAAAAAGGTAATAGTTAATATGAAGAATTATAGTAGAATTCCACATGCATAGCATTGGGATATTTTCATTTTGATCATCCTGACATAGTAGTTAGTTGAATTGGAAGTATTATAGTATATAATTCATGAGTATAATGAACCAACTTTCATGAAATGTTATTTATTATATTTAGTTTAAGTAATTGATATTTATTTCTTTTATAATATGAACTATAATTTTGAGTTTGAGAATAATATAGAAAGAATGTTTTTCCCATTAACATGATATAAAAGTAATTAAAATATAAAAAACGGACTTTATCAATGAAACAAATTTATAAAACATGGTATAAATATGTTTTTCTTCAAAAAATTAAAATTTTAAACTCAATCATTTATCGTTAAAACATCACCCCTTTATAAAATTCCCTTACATGTTTTAAAAACATATCAAAGGAATTTATAATAATGGATAGAAAATATAAAAAAAATACTCCTCACTTGAAAGCATTAACACAACAATATCATTTTATGTTAGAAAAAAAGGATAACAATGAAGAAAAATTCCTTCTTTAAAGTCATAAATTATGCCAATAAACATGTTGAACAACACTAATAAATATTAGTACTAAAACAATACTGGATCAATGATTCAATGAAATTCCATGAAATTAACAAAGCAACACACAAGCTAATATATAATAAAGTCACAAAAACCTGATAAATATCATGAGGAAAAACATTAGGAACAAATTGTGCAAGTATACTACATGAATAGGATGACCAAATTATATCATGTTAATAATCACACATCCATCAAACAAATCACTCTAAAGCAAATCTCATATGTGACACCCCGCTTTCTCGGTATTTTGTACAACTAGTGGTAACTAGAAATTTTGTAATCTCAATGATCCAAGAAACATCACATGACTTCCCACATAGTATACTAGAGTTCCCTATAAAATAATTAAAGGATGTGATACAAATTTTAAGTGAATGTCATACAATGAAAATAATAATAGCCAAATGCTAGCATAATAATGAAATCATCCCCACATCCCACATTTAACTTATAAGGAGCCCCCAACCATAAAAAATAATGATTCATAACAATATAAACTATCATATGGATACACATGAAATCATAAAAAATTGAAAAGGGGATAAAAAAGTTCATAATGAACAAATCAACTCAAATATCACATCACAAAGTGTCATCCATGAAATTCAATTATCATATATAATATATACGTTTGTAAATATTTTTTTAAAATGTTTTGGAATCCAAACACAAATATAAGGTAAATCATAATAATTTCCAAAACACAACCAACATAATCCAAATGAATCACAATTACATTTCATAAAACAACATGTCCATTTGAAACCATGAAATCATTTAACCCCTAAAGGGTTACCCACTTTGAAAAACCAATTTTCATTAAAATAGGATGTCCATGTGTTTTTATTATATAAAAACATTATTTTATTTTTATTAAACATGTCGAATGTATAAAATAAATATTAACATGAAAATTTTATTTAAACATGAAATTAAAAACATCAAGACACATGAAATCCAAGTTATGCTATATAAACCATTATAAACCAAACCTAGAAAACCCACACCCTCATTCTCTATATTATATAAAAATTTGTAAATCCAATAACACGTAAATCTCTTCAATAAAATTCAATGAAATGGAAAAAATGACTTAAATAAAATTCATCGATGGTAGGGAGGCAAGATAGTGTTCATGTATCTGTGGGTTTAGGGGATGAAGGTGGGGTGGTGGGGGTCGGAGGGAGAATTGTGTCCGGGGTCAGGTGTTAGAGGATGTGGGGGGGTATGGTAGGTATGCGGTGGGGTGGAGAGTTGGGGTTCGGGGATCTCTTGCAGGGGTCTGAGGGAGAAGGGGATTCGGGATACAGGGGAATTGTCACCATTGATAAAAAAATGTGGTTTAGCGGTGGTTTACAAAACATCCGGTAAAAGGCCACCGCTAAAGGTGATTTATGTTGTAGTGATTATATAGTTTTCCATTTTTAATATCATAACTATTATTTTATGAACTTTTATCATCAATATAAATTCTTTTTATCTTCTATAATAAGTATGGTTTTGACAGAATATATAAGTGATGTGATGGTTTCCCTTCCATGATTAATAACACATATATATTTTATGAATCCCTGTATATAGAATTCATATTGACCATCATCTTTGTTTGAATTATATGGTTATTTAAACCTCATGCACCAACTACCTTATTATAATTAATTTCTAGTATATTATCATTAAACCATAATCCATATGTTGTTGTATCCATCACCACTACCATGTGTTGAGATAATTTTATGAGAAGATAAATTGTAATAGAATTTGATCCCTGTATGTCTAAAATATTTCACCATAAAGATAATACCTTAATATTTTCATATAAAAAAATATAACTTCCAAATCAATATTTTGGGTTGGGTAGTTCTGTTGATGAATCATTATTGCCTCACTACATAGGTAGTAAATATTTTCTTAATAATAAAAAACACTTATTTCCATTCTACAATGAGATTAAATTTATAAAAATTCATCCCCTTTGGTCAGTAATGTAAAAAAATTCCATTTTTTAACATCATTTTTAACTCCTCAAAACATAATTTATTTTCATATATCGAGAATTTTATAACAGATTTATGTTTCAATATGGTTAATGATTTTTTTACCTAGATAATTTACTAATGAAATCATCAATAGTAACCTAGAAATCTATGAAAACTATGTACCTTAGTTGGATTTGATAGAAATGGCCATTTTTTACATTAATATTTGTTGAAGGATCAAATTATATTCTACCATTAGAGAAAATATGACCAGAAACAGAAAAACATCATCATAGAATTCACACTTGTTAAATATCCTATATATATCCTTTACTGTAAGATTCAATAAAATCAATCATAAATGACGGCTATCCTCTTCTTATCATTTATATTATACCATGGTACCCTCAATAAATAATAAAAATAAATTTCAATGATTTTCCTTAAAAATCCAATATTTCATATCCATGAAAATAGATAGAATATATTTTTAAATAACATAAATTACTATAAACTCATAATGTATATAACTCATATAAATTGATTTATTTCTGTATATATTAATTCCTTATATATTATTAATTATAATTGGAATTAGGATCAATCATTTAAGTATATTGATCATCAAGAACATGATAAAATAAATCATTAGTAAATGGAATTAGATTCTTATACTTTATAGTAATGTAATTGATTTAAATAAATCAAATTCACAAGCTCATAGTGCCATCCTTATTTTTCATAAAAAACATGATCTCTCCTAGTGAAACACATTGGCATATAAATCCCTTATTAGATAACTCTAGTACGTTTTTATGAAACACCACTAAATCCACTATGGTCATTCTGTAGGGATATATATATATGTTTTATATTATAGATGATTTTAATAGAAAATTCATCTTCATATATGGGTGGATGTTTGGTTCGTAATGTTGGAAACATAGAAATGTATTATTTCATTATAATAACATATCTTATCTATGGGTAACTATTCTTATACCTAGGTTATGTCTACTATTCCTCTCCTATAATAAATTAAATAGATCTACTAAAGATGAATTTAGGCATGATTCTGATGATGAAGTCACTACTTGAGAAAATATTAATTCCACATCATCACCACAAATCATCATCAAGTTCTATTAAAAATATAGTATTTTATTATTCATTGAATATGAATACATAATAACAACTATATCAAATTCTACCATTTAAATAATAATTAAATTTTATAATATATATATATAAATGTATTATTATATGTATACAATTAAATAAATCATTGTAGTAATATATCTTTATGTGTCTTGATTAATAAATTCATTCTTAGTATGAAAGAGATATATTATTTTATACATGTATAACATGGTAAATTATAAGAGTTTAGGGAACCATAATTGAATATACCAATACATATAAATGATGATATAATCAATGTACAAGCCACTACTTTTTGGGGAACATAAACATTGGATCTAGTAATTTCATACCCATGGCCTTATATTTTTTGCCTCTTTTTTGGTATGTTTCACTTCCATTTTCTACATTGGACAGAATAATGAATGATCTTTTGATATTAAAAGTACCTCAATTTTATGGATCACACCGTACACCCACATTTCTATACTTTATGGCCATTATCTCTACAATTGAAAAAAACTATAATTACTTTAACGAATATAAAAAGTTATTTACTTCCCCACTTTTCAAATTTTGTAGATTAATACTTCTATACATCCCAATATATATATATATTTTCATGATGTTCTAAACCATCATGGTATTCTATTTATTTTCCTCTATGTCATTATAATGTATAGTTAATTTTCTAAATTGATAGAACATGCAACTATAAAATCATATCAAAATAAATTTTGGGAGAGTATTTAAATTTTATGTAATGTCATTATAACATATATGAAAGTATCATCTTATTCGTTGTGTTAAAAATATTTTATACATCATTTCCTGATATAATTGTAAATATTGATTTACAAATTGAAATATTTTTACATGAATTTGTCATCAACTCATTAATTGAATCTCTACAATCATTCATTTTTCATGATGTCAATATTTTTTTAAAAAAATAACTTTAAAAAAATCCCCTCCATTCTCATTATTAACACCACATCATTAGTGTTTGCAACAATAGACCATTATCAATACATATCCATATGAGATAATAAACTATAATGAAATAATTTTCTCTTTCATTGCTTTGAAATGTAAAAAATATCATTCCTATGGAACTTATCCATTACTCAACTACTAAAATTTTTTTGTCTCTAGTTAATGATGTAGGATATTGACATATTATACTATATACCATAATTATATCACCTTACAGATTAGTTGGACTATTTATTTGAGTAAATTTATTATTCATAACATAATTCATCATCCAAAATATAGTTATAATCTAAAATATCCTCATCCGACTACATTTCATATCCTAATTATTAATTCTATTGATAGACTATGTGCATTAATAATATTACCCTTAATTCCAATGGGGACCATTTTAATAAAATGGCGTACACTAGATCATATTCTAACAATATAAAATTAAAATAATAATATATATTTCCAAAACTGATGAAGCACATAAAATAAAATAAAAATTAATAAACATAAAATTTCATAATCATAAATGTTTTATCATTGGGAATATCTTCAAATCATAAAAATGTTTTGAAATATTTTATTATAGTTTTTATGGATAGTTTTCATAATCATTAGAATTTTTCACTATGGTGTATATCCAGGTGTGATTTCTTAAGAGCACTCATCATGCATCGGGGAAAATCGAGTTAATACCCAATCAAACACATTAAATGTTGGTAACCCAGGTATCTTCTATTCCAAATCCATATCACATTACATGTATCCATTTTGGGATTTATTTTTTTTGAAACCACACATTCCCTACTTATCGAAACTTATTTATATTATCTCATATATATATTCATCCCTTTATTCTATAATAATATTATGTTATATAATCTACATTTAACTAAATGCCCTTCTAAAGGAATATAATAAACATAATTTGGAAACAACTACAACTCCATGAATTCACTAACATTGATATTGTGGTTATATTAAAAATTTGAAAAAAAATAACTGAGAGATCACTTATAGAAGTATTAATTAGTTTGGTATTATTGTAAAACAAGATTTAAGATTAAATCTCACATTAAATTTTTAATCAAAAATTAAAATATAGTATTTATTAGATGAAAATATTATTCCATCTAGTATATACTTTCATATCAAACATTGTATACATCATGTAATATATTTGAAAGGGCAAAAAATAAAATGGTGAGATAATATGTTTAGTAATGGAATACATACTACAAATGATAACATATAATATATAAATAATTACAAATATGGTTGGAATTACTGATAAAAAAATAATTCCAAATAAATAATAATATGAGATTTAATATTATCCGTGGATATTGTAAATATTTGATTAATCGCATTAACATCAATAAATTATTTCCGAATGATGGAATGTAATTATATTTACATCTTAAAAATACTATGAAATCCTTCACCCTTATCCCACTTAATCGGTTCCCTGATCTCGGTGGGACACATGGACTCATGTCTCAGACCATGATTCGACTTAATAGGTTCCTTGAGCCTAGTGATCCACATGGCCACAAGAGCATGTCCCAAAAATTAAAGAGCCTACTGATTGGTAGTGAGATCCTAGGTTGTGTCTATTGGGGGATTATGACCTCATTACTAGAGTGTAGAATATCAGATAAATGTAAAAAGAGGTATGTAGTAGAAGAAATATAAGTAATTATCAAAAGAAGAAAATGTAAAATATAAACAGGTATAAAAATAATTGTATCGACTAGTTGAACTTGTCACGACCCGCCTTCGGGGTCCGTTCCATGACTACCCCAAGCCCTCCTTCCATAGGCCAGGGGCTGGCGACTAGCACCAAGGCGTAAATCCCAGTAAAAAGGGAAGGCATTGCCTTTGTAAGGTAAACAAACTCCACAGAGTAAACAAGCGGAAAGTAAACACTAAACAAAAGCAGAGTACAACTGAAAGTGCGGAAAAGTAAATGGTCCAGTATACAAACCCAAACTGAAAGTAAAGTACAACTCGAAAGGGAAAACATCAACTGAAAAGTAAAAGCCGCTACTCCGAGCTGTCCACTGGAAATCCCACCTGAAGGGTGGGTACAGATAGCTCCTCTGCTCCACGGGTCCCGCCGTCCGCTCCGAGCACGTCCCGCACAGTGGTCCACCTCCGGGTACCGTCCCGCTCTGCAAGCCTCAGCTAAGGTCAACGCTGTCCGTCGTCTGCAACCAACACAACGTAGTGCGGGCAAAGCCCGTGCAGGGGTGAGTATAAGCTACTCAGTAGGGACCCCGAGACCCCTGAAGGTCTCTCAAATCCACAAAGGATAAACCACGAAGAAAAGTAACAATCATGAAGTAATAACCGACACTGCTTAGGTATATGCCCATACATATACCTAAGTCGTCAATTCAAATACGCTCTATCCTCCGAGCCCAAGTACAACTCAGTCCACACAGGAAAGTAAACGTATTCCACACAGGAAAGCAAAACGTAATCCACACAGGATTGCACAACACAATCCACACAGGAAAGAAAAAGGATTCAGCTCACACAGGTATACTTCTTCAAAGGATGATAAAGATGATCTCTGATCCATATAAGTCGTCGGACCCACGAAGGATCGATAGGTAACTAACCCCCGCAAAGACCCACACAGGATCGGGCCCACACAGGACCTGTAGGCGCTGGTTCACACAGGACCGCTGAGCGCAAGGACCCACACAGGATCGGACCCACACAGGATCGGGCCCACACAGGACCTGTAGCACTGATCCACGTAGGATCGCTGAGTGCTGTAGTCGTCGTCGTCGAATCCACACAGGATCTCTGTACTGTCGTCGTCGCAGTCACAGTAGCAGTAGTAGCAGTAGTAGTCACAGTAACAGTCGCAGCCAGCACTAGGGTTCCCGCACACAGCAAGCTCGTTCGGAGGGTCCGCTCCACGAGCCGAGAGGCTGATACATCAACTGTCACAAAGTCCAGAGTTGATGTATCCAAAAGTTCTGTATCGTCAACAGGAACTCAACGCAACAGACGGCGCGTCGATCGGACACCCGGTCTGAGAGTTATTGGCATTTTCGTTCCCGGGGCCCGGTTGGTTTTTAAGGCAAAACCATCCCGACCGTACTCCACCTGCGTCCAAACCTCAGGCGGAGTATTCCAAAAGATCCGTCTCACTAAGTGGAACACAACACAGCTGAAGGCACGTCAATCGGACGTCCGTAGCTCAAGATATGAGCGTTTCCGCTCCGAAGGCCCGGTTGGTTTCGTGAACGAACCAACCCGGCCGAACTCAAAGTAATCTGAAACCTTGAGTGCGATATACCGAAACGACCGTCTCGATCCAAGGATCGCGTTGCCCCAGACGGTTCGTCGATCGTAGGTCCGAGGCTCAAGTTATGGCCAAAAGACAGGAACAGGTTCGAAACGGGGGGGGGGGGGGGGGTCCGGGTCCGGGCCAACCCGGCCCGACCCCCCCCCCCTGGGGCGGCGCGGCGGCGCGGCAACGCGGGGGGCCGCGGCGGCTTGTCGCCGTGAGGTGGCTGCACGCGAGGGCTAAGCCCCCGCTGATTGGAATGTCGGCGTGGAAATATGTCGCGCCCCTTCTGCAAAACCGCCCCCCCTCCCCCCTCACGTGGGGGGCTTGATTGAATAAAAACCGGGGGGCTGTTGCCCCCCCTTCCTACATGGAAACCGCCCCCCTCTTAAAGAGGGGGGTTTTAAACGTTGGCCGGGGAATTAATTTTCCCCGGTTTAACGTCATCCGGCCAGCCAGCTGGCCAGCCGGTTTTCTCCAACGGGACCGGAAAATCCGGTCCCCTCTTCGGCTTCCGACACCGGCGGCCCGACCGCCGGTCTTCTCATCCTGCCGCGGCCCGGAACCGGCCGCGGTGTTCGTCGTCCGGCACGGTGCGACGGCACCGCGCCCCTCCAACGCGCCTTCGTTTCCCCTTGACGCGGCGCGACGGCGTCGCGTTCTTGATGATTCTTCCACGGCGCGGCGCGACGGCGCCTCGCAATATAAACGCACGATTAACCGCGTGGTGCGACGGCACCACGCCACCTTGTTTACACCTGCAAAGCAATTCAACAAGAACGATGGAGGGGGTTCGGTCGTGTTCATGCGGTCCGGCCCCCTCATGTTAAACAATAACACAACTTAAAAATCCTTACGTTAATCATGCATGAACCATGAACAAGGATAATTAAATAACCAAAAATACAACAACCCCTACCTCGGGTATAAGGTTCGAAGATTGTCAACGTTCCGTGGAAGACGACGTCGCGGAGGTCGGGCGTCGCGGTAGCCGTTCGTCAAATCCAATGACGAAGGGATGCGTCCGAAGAGACACTTCATTGGCGAAACTTCTTATGTCGACGAAGGGAATCCGAGGAGGAAGCGGCGTTCCCACTCGTTGACACGGAAGACGAAGAAGAGCGGAGCGGCGTTCTTCGTCGGGACTTGAGCGTTCTTCGTCAAGTTGAGCGTTCTTCGTGATCTTCGTCAGAGATGAAGAAGAAGAAGAAAGAGCTCTCAACCTCTCAAGAAGACAAACAATTAACCAAAATAAAATAAGACAACATCTTATTTTATTAACACATAACACACTAGAATTTCAAATGTTTGAAATTCAAAAGGATTAACTCCCATAATTAAATAAGTAACTCAAGTCATTTATTGAGGCGTTAAGGGAGTTGAGAGAATATGAAAGGTTTAGGGGTTCGTGTGGTCCCCACCACACTTAATCCTCCCAAGGGAGGTTAAGTGGGTGTGGGTCCCACTTCCAACCCCCTTTGGTAGGTTTTATCAAGTTATAATAAATTTTGTTCTTCACAAATTTTATTTAACTCAAACTAAAAACTCCAAAACTAACTTTCAACCCGCAACAAACGCAACTTCCGAAAAGGTCTCTTTAAGCGAATATCGGTGCTGCGAGTTCATCGGTGCCCTCGGATTTCAATTCTGAGCACCAAATCAAAATTTAGGAAAACCCTCTCGTTCGTTCACTGAACGTACCCGAGCCAAACTTCAGAAATTAATTCCGGGCACTCCGGGCCTCGGAATCAGGTGCCGTCTGAAACTGCGCTCTTGTAAAATTATAAAGAAAATTAAGAAAAAAATTTCCCTTGAATTTTACGGGTCTTTACATTACTCCCACCTCAGGGCTTTACGTCCCCGTAAAGTTACATCAAAAACTAGGGAAACAAATGAGGGTACTGAGCACGCATCTGAGCCTCCCGCTCCCATGTGCTCTCCTGGAGATTCCCGTGCTGCCATCTGATGCGCACAAGAGGAATCGATCGCTCACGCATGACCCGCTCCTGTCGATCCTCTATCTCCACCGGGACCTCCGTAAAAGTCGCTCCATCGTCAACGTCAAGCTCCCCATGATCAATGATGTGCGTCAGGTCGTGCACGTATCTCCTCAGCTGAGATACGTGGAAGACGTCGTGCACCCGGTGCAACTGAGGTGGTAGAGCCAGACGATAAGCCACCTAGCCAACCCTGCTGAGGACCTGGAAGGGTCCGATGAAGCGCGGAGATAACTTTCCGCCTCGGCCAAATCTCCGAATACCACGTCGAGGTGAGACCCGCAAGAAGACGTGGTCGCCATCCTCTAACTCTAGTGGCCTCCGACTCCTGTCAGCATAAGACTTCTGCCGGCTCTGAGCTGTCCTCATCCGCTCCTGGATGACCTGGACCTTCTCTGTCGTGGCCTGGACCATCTCCGGTCCCACCAGTGCTGACTCTCCAGGGTCTGTCCAGCACAAAGGAGATCTACAAGGTCGGCCGTACAACGCCTCGTACGGTGCCATCCCGATGGTGGAGTGGTAGCTGTTGTTGTACGCAAACTCCACCAAGAGTAGGTGGTCCTCCCAGCTATGACCAAAGTCGAGGAAACATGCGCGGAGCATGTCCTTGAGTGTCTGAATGGTCCTCTCCGTCTGACCATCCGTCTGAGGGTGAAAAGCGGTGCTAAGACGTAGCTGCGTCCCGAACGCCTCCTGTAACCCCTTCCAAAGCCGGGAAGTAAAGCGTGCATCTCGATCCGAGACGATAGATGATGGCACACCGTGGAGCCGCACAATCTCCTGAACGTAGAGACGTCCCAAGCTCTCTACTGATCCCTGCTCTCTGATGGGTAAGAAGTGTGCCGACTTGGTGAGTCGGTCAACAATCACCCAGATGGAGTCGTGACCTCTGGAAGTGCGTGGAAGTCAAGTCACGAAGTCCATAGATATGTCGTCCCACTTCCACTCCAGAACCTCCAAGGGCTGTACCAAGCCTGCTGGTACCTGATGCTCTGCCTTCACCTGCTGGCAGGTGAGGCATCGAGAAACGAACTCTGCTACTTCCTTCTTCATGCCCGGCCACCAGTGCTGTCGTCTGAGGTCCTGGTACATCTTCGCCACTCCAGGATGTACCGCCAAAGGAGAAGTGTGAAACTCTCTCAGCACTTCCTCTCGCAAAGCGACTGGTACCATGGTACGTCCTCTGAAAAGGATTTCGCGCTCTGCTCCAAGGGAGAAACCATCAGGTGCCCGTCCTGAGGATATCTGTGCACGCCGTGTCCCACAGTCAGCGTCCTCATGCTGTGCCTCTCTGACCCGCTGCAGTAGTGGAGGAGTGACTGTGAGAGACTGAAGAAAGGCTGCTCCATCTCTATCCACGAAGGATATCTGCAAAGAGGCTAGCTGCTCCGTCGCCTCCTCAAGTAGCTGAATGCCCGTCCTCCTGCTGAGGGCATCGGCTACTACGTTCCCCTTACCAGGAGTATAGACTATCTCAGAGTCATAGTCCTGGAGGAACTCGAGCCATCGCCGCTGTCTCAGGTTCAGGTCCTTCTGAGAGAAGATATACCTGAGGCTCTGATGATCGGAAAAGACTGTAAAGCGCTCGCCCATCAGGTAGTGTCACCATGTATTCAGAGCGAAGACCACTGCTGCTAACTCCAGGTCATGGGTAGCGTAGTTCTGCTCATGCGGCCTCAACTGACGTGATCCATAGGAGATCACTGCCCGCTCTTGCATCAGAACACATCCGAGTCCGGTCCCTGATGCATCACATTAGACTACGTACCCTACTCCCTCCTCAGGCAACCTCAAGATAGGTGTGCAGGTCAATCTCTGTCTCAGCTCCTGGAAGCTCTGCTGACATCTGTTTGTCCATACGAAGGGTTTCCCCTTCTTCGTCAAAGCTGTGAGTGATGCCGCAACTCTAGAGAAGTCTGGCACGAATCTCTGATAATATCCAGCTAGTCCCAAGAAACTCCGAACTTCAGTCACGCTCCTGGGTGGCTCCCAAGCTAACACAGCCTCAATCTTCGCGGGATCCACTGCAACTCCCGCCTCAGAGATAACGTGTCCCAAAAAGTGGACCTCACGTATCCAGAACTAGCACTTCGAGAGCTTACCATAAATCTGGTGCTCTCGGAGTGTGTCTAATACAACTCGCAAGTGATAGGCGTGCTCCTCGTCTGTCGCAGAGTAAATCAGAATGTCGTCGATGAAGACCACGACAAACCAATAGAGGTATGGCTGAAAGATCCTGTTCATGAGAGCCATGAACACTGCTGGAGCATTGGTTACACCGAAAGGCATAACCAAGAACTCATAGTGGCCATACCGACATCTGAAGGTCGTCTTCTGCACATCCTCGTCCATGACTCTGAGCTGATGATAGCCTGACCTGAGGTCTATCTTCGAGAACCACCATGCTCCCTAGAGATGATCAAATAGGTCATCAATCCTCGGTAGCGGATACTTGTTCCTCACTGTCACCTGGTTCAGGCGACGATAGTCAACACAAAGTCGCAAGCTCCCGTCCTCCTTCTTGGCGAACAATATCGGGGAAGCCCAGGGTGAAACACTGGGTCGGATGAACCCCTTGCCCTGCAAGTCCTCCAACTGTACCCGTTGCTCTCGAAGCTCGGCGGGGGCCATCCGATATGCTGGAGTGGATATCGGGGCTGTCCCGGGGTACAAGTCAATATAAAAGTCTACCTCTCTGCGAGGAGGTAGCCCTGGAACGTCGTCGGGAAAAACGTCCGCAAACTGATCCACCACTGCAGGAAAACCAGGACTCCGCACGTCAACTGCTCCAAGGATGAGGCTAGCCAACTGATGAGTGATGGGCTGTCCTCTCCTCCGCGGAAGTCCATCTTGTGCTGCTAAGGCTCCCTTCTCACCGGTGAAGGTGAACCTGCTCCCGTCGGTGCATACACATCGCACCTTGCGCCTAAAACAGTCAATCTATGCATGGACCGTAGATAGCCAATCCATGCCCAAGATGATGTCGTAAGGCCTCGACGCTGCTACAAGAAGATCCCAGCCGAAGCTCTCGCCTCCTAGAGTAAGCTCACACTGCCGGCACCAGTGCGTAATCGTCGAGTCTGCTCCCGTAGGAGTATCTAGCCATAAGGATCGAGCCAACGGCTCTGTCGGAATCTCCGAGCTCCGAACAAGGGCAGCGGCTATGAAAGAGTGACTCGCTCCTGTGTCTATAAGAACTGAAACAAGGGTGGATTAGACACAGATAGTACCTCGAATCATCTCGGGTGCGCCGTGGTCGTAGGCCTCTGCTGCCTGGAGCTGTGCCTGTCGTTGCCCGCCAGCTCCCTGTGGTCGGGGTGGACCTCCTGGTGGTGGTGGTGGTAGAGCCTCATAGCGTCGGCCACCACCGGCTGCTCGTCCAGCTCCTCTGCCTCGTCGTCCTCCTCCCTGCGGACCGCCACGGTCGACCCTCTGCCTCTGCCTCGGTGGTCCCTCAACCGTCTGCTGCTCCTCGGCACGACGGGTCGGGCAGTCACGAGCCATGTGGCCCTGCCCGCCGCACGAGTAGCACTGTCTGCCTCTCGTAAAACTGGCTCCGCGCTGTGTGCCCCGCACTGCTGAGCCAGTGCCCTGAGATCGTCTGCCCGAAGGTCTGGTCTCTCTGGACCCCTGAGTCATCCGTCGACTACCTGCTGCAGATGACTCTGCCACGTGCCGCCCTGCGGTGGGTCTCTGTGCTGGTGTAGACTCAGCAAGGAAGCTCTCGATCAGAAGGGCCCGCTCCAGTACTCCTGTCTGAGTCGGTATGCTGAGGGAAATTAGCGATGCCCTGATCTCGTGTCTCAAACCCTGCTCGAAGGTCCGGGCCCGGAAGAATGGGTCTCGTACCATGTCGGTCGAGTAGCCCGAGAGATCGGTAAATCTCGCCGAGTACTGAGCGACCGTCATGCTGCCCTGCCGCAGCTGAAGAAGCTCCTGGATACGCACCGCACGAAGGGTGGCTGGGACGAACTCCGAGCGGAAGAGGCTCTCAAAGTCCGTCCAAAGTAGAGATGCCTCATCGTGCACCAGGAGCATCAGGCTCCACCATCGTCATGCTGCTGCGTGTAGTAGGCTCGCAGCGAGGATCACCATGAGGTCAGCTGGTGTCCTCACTAGCCTAAACACTCGAACCACTGCCTCCAGCCAGTCCTCTGCTGCCTGGGGATCCGTCTCCCCGCGAAACCTGGGCGGTCGCTGGCGCTGAAACTCATGCAGTACGCTGAGGCGACGTGCATCGTCAGTGGCTGCTGCTGGAAGCATCGGGGGATCGGCGGGTAAAGCTACTGCCGGTGCCACTACTGTCAAAGGGCCCTGCACCGAGGCCTCGTCGCTCGGTGGGCTGTCGTCTCGCTCGACTCTCGGAACCCTAGCTGGCTATCGTCGTGGGGCCATCCTGAAAAGGAAACAGGTGCGCCACGGTTAGAACAGTATACCTGGTGAGCTGATATAAGTAATCACAAAGAAAACTTTGAAACACACATGCAATCAATGTTTTCGTGCATTAAGTCGGAAATCAGAAGTCAGGGTCCTGGTGTACGGATACGTCGGCCGCCGCACCGACACTGGACTCCCTGGACTGATAACCACACTCAATACGCTAAACATTATTGCTTCACATAGAAAAGATCAGAGTTCACGGTAGAACCGAACTCCTCTGATACCAATTTGTCATGACCCGCCTTCGGGGTCCGTGCCGTGACTACCCCAAGCCCGCCTTCCATAGGCCAGGGGCTGGCGACTAGCAAGAAGGCGTAAATCCTAGTAGAAAGGGAAGGCATTGCCTTTGTAAGGTAAACAAACTCCACAGAGTAAACAAGCGGAAAGTAAACACTAAACAAAAGCAGAGTACAACTGAAAGTGCGGAAAAGTAAATGGGCCAGTATACAAACCCAAACTGAAAGTAAAGTACAACTCGAAAGGGAAAACAACAACTGAAAAGTAAAAGCCGCTACTCCGAGCTGTCCACTGGAAATCCCACCTGAAGGGTGGGTACAGATAGCTCCTCTGCTCCACGGGTCCCGCCGTCCGCTCCGAGCACGTCCCGCCCAGTGGTCCACCTCCGGGTACCGTCCCGCTCTGCAAGCCTCAGCTAAGGTGAACGCTGTCCGTCGTCTGCAACCAACACAACGTAGTGCGGGCAAAGCCCGTGCAGGGGTGAGTATAAGCTACTCAGTAGGGACCCCGAGACCCCTGAAGGTCTCTCAAATCCACAAAGGATAAACCACGAAGAAAAGTAACAATCATGAAGTAATAACCGACACTGCTTAGGTATATGCCCATACATATACCTAAGTCGTCAATTCAAATACGCTCTATCCTCCGAGCCCAAGTACAACTCATTCCACACAGGAAAGTAAACGTATTCCACACAGCAAAGCAAAACGTAATCCACACAGGATTGCACAACACAATCCACACAGGAAAGCAAAAGGATTCAGCTCACACAGGTATACTTCTTCAAAGGACGATAAAGATGATCTCTGATCCATCTAAGTCGTCGGACCCACGAAGGATCGATAGGTAACTAACCCCCGCAAAGACCCACACAGGATCGGGCCCACACATGACCTGTAGGCGCTGGTTCACACAGAACCGCTGAGCGCAAGGACCCACACAGGATCAGACCCACACAGGATCGGGCCCACACAGGACCTGTAGCACTGATCCACGTAGGATCGCTGAGTGCTGTAGTCGTCGTCGTCGAATCCACACAGGATCTCTGTACTGTCGTCGTCGCAGTCACAGTAGCAGTAGTAGCAGTAGTAGTCACAGTAACAGTCGCAGCCAGCACTAGGGTTCCCGCACACAGCAAGCTCGTTCGGAGGGTCCGCTCCACGAGCCGAGAGGCTGATACATCAACTGTCACAAAGTCCAGAGTTGATGTATCCAAAATTTCCGTATCGTCAATAGGAACTCAACGCAACAGACGGAGCGTCGATCGGACGCCCGGTCTGAGAGTTATTGGCATTTTCGTCCCCGGGGCCCGGTTGGTTTTTAAGGCAAAACCAACCCGACCGTACTCCACCTGCGTCCAAACCTCGGGCGGAGTATTCCAAAAGATCCGTCTCACAATGAGGAACACAACACAGCTGACAGCACGTCAATCGGACGTCCGTAGCTCAAAATATGAGTGTTTCCGCTCCGAAGGCCCGGTTGGTTTCGTGAACGAACCAACCCGGACGAACTCAAAGTAATCCGAAACTTTGAGTGCAATATACCGAACCGACCGTCTAGATCCAAGGATCGCGTTGCCGCAGACGGTTCGTCGATCGGAGGTCTGAGGCTCAGGTTATGGCCAAAATACCGGAAGAGGTTCGAAACGGGGGGGTCCGGGTCCGGGCCGACCCGGCCCGACCCCCCCTGGGGCGGCCCGGCCGGCCGGCAGGCCGGCGGGGCGGCGGCGCGGGGGGCCGCGCCGGCTTGTCGCCGTGAGGTGGCTGCACGTGGGGGCTAAGCCCCCGCTGATTGGAATGTCGGCGCGGCAATATGCCGCGCCCCTTCTGCAACCCCCCCCCCCTCACGTGGGGGGCTTGATTGAATAAAAACTGGGGTGCTGCTGCCCCCCCTTCCTACATGGAAACCGCCCCCCTCTTAAAGAGGGGGGTTTTAAACGTTGGTCGGGGAATTAATTTTCCCCGGTTTAACGTCATCCGGCCGGCCAGCTGGCCGGCCGGTTTTCTCCAACGGGACCGGAAAATCCGGTCCCCTCTTCGGCTTCCGACACCGGCGGCCCGGCCGCCGGTCTTCTCTTCCCGCTGCGGCCCGGAACCGGCCGCGGTGTTCGTCGTCCGGCGCGGTGCGACGGCACCGCGCCCCTTCAACGCGCCTTCGTTTCCCCTTGACGCGGCGCGACGGCGTCGCGTTCTTAATGATTCTTCCACGGCGCGGCGCGACGGCGCCACGCAATATAAACGCACGATTAACCACGTGGTGCGACGACACCACGCCACCTTGTTTCCACCCGCAAAGCAATTCAACCAGAACGATGGAGGGGGTTCGGTCGTGTTCATGCGGTCCGGCCCCCTCACGTTAAACAATAACACAACTTAAAAATCCTTACGTTAATCATGCATGAACCACGAACAAGGATAATTAAATAACCAAAAATACAACAACCCCTACCTCGGGTATAAGGTTCGAAGATTGTCAACGTTCCGCGGAAGACGACGTCGTGGAGGTCGGGCGTCGCGGTAGCCGTTCATCAAATCCGATGACGAAGGGATGCGTCCGAAGAGACACGTCGTTGTCGAAACTTCTTATGTCGACGAAGGGAATCCGAGGAGGAAGCGGCGTTCCCACTCGTTGACACGGAAGACGAAGAAGAGCAGAGCGGCGTTCTTCGTCGGGACTTGAGCGTTCTTCGTCAAGTTGAGCGTTCTTTGTGATCTTCATCAGAGATGAAGAAGAAGAAGAAAAAGCTCTCCACCTCTCAAGAAGACAAACAATTAACCAAAATAAAATAAGACAACATCTTATTTTATTAACACATAACACACTAGAATTTCAAATGTTTGAAATTTAAAATGATTAACTCCCATAATTAAATAAGTAACTCAAGTCATTTATTGAGGCATTAAGGGAGTTGAGAGAATATGAAAGTTTTAGAGGTTCGTGTGGGCCCCACCACACTTAATCCTCCCAAGGGAGGTTAAGTGGGTGTGGGTCCCACTTCAAACCCCCTTTGGTAGGTTTTATCAAGTTATAATAAAATTTGTTCTTCAGAAATTTTATTTAACTCAAACTAAAAACTCCAAAACTAACTTTCAACCCGCAACAAACGCAACTTCCGAAAAGGTCTCTTTAAGCGAATATCGCTGCTGCGAGTTCATCGGTGCCCTCAGATTTCAATTCCGAGCACCGAATCAAAAGTTTGGAAAACCCGCTCGTTCGTTCACTGAACGTACCCGAGCCAAACTTCAAAAATTAATTCCGGGCACACCGGGCCTCGGAATCAGGTGCCGTCTGAAACCGCGCTCTTGTAAAATTCTAAAGAAAATTAAGAAAAAAATTTCCCTTGAATTTTATGGGTCTTTACAGAACTAATGATGATATTTCAAGTAAATAGAAAACTAGAAAACCTAGATAAAAGATATAATAAATTAAATTCTTCAAAAATGTAAACTAGAAATCAAATAACTACCCCAAGCATCCTGATCACTAGCTCGATCATCTACTATTATGCTCTATCCTAAAAATCAATAAATCAAGTACATGAAGTTGTATGCTTCCCTTTTCTACACCTCTATACATGAAATCTACTTCAAGTAAAAAACGATGCCCATAAAGGGTGTGAGGTATATATC
The DNA here is from genome assembly GCA_963277665.1 of Viscum album. Taxonomy (NCBI): domain Eukaryota; kingdom Viridiplantae; phylum Streptophyta; class Magnoliopsida; order Santalales; family Viscaceae; genus Viscum; species Viscum album. The sequence continues at coordinate 1,468,626,806 of OY728163.1, read as the reverse complement.
AGTGGGCCACCACCAATTGTGTCTATAACATCCTTCCCATGTAATTACAATGTAAAAACTTACATGCATGCATTTATAATGTAATGCAGTACAATGTAACTAAATACCAAAGAACATACTTCATCCCTTGGATGATTTATGGACATATAACAGTGCCATTATTTGATTTTAACAATTTATAAAAAAGTCCCACATAATCAGTGGTGAATGTTACATGATGTAAAAAGGATACCATAATTTATATTTAATAAGATGTGCTTCCATGGTATTCAAAAATTCAACCTTTACCTCAGGGGTTGCTAACAAATCAGTAATTATGTCTATACTATGGTAATATTTTAATCCCCAGAGCATAGATTGAGGAATTCCACAATACGATTCCTACAAAATCCATGTTGATCATTCAATGTAAAATGGGGATATGTAGTGATTGAGTCCTATGGGATCTAATAATGGAATCTACTTGTCAATGTTGGATCCAATGAGTGAATTCATGGAATAAATTAATACAATTTGATGTATTCTACAGTGGCATACCTAGCATACAAGAATATATAATGATTTGTATTTAGGTGGGTATATACCTAATAAAGCCACATCCACGAATCAGAATGGGGATCCCGAGTGCTCAAGGAAATATCCGATAAGAATCCATGGATATATCAAATCTAGACAATCTAATTTAATAATGAAGCCATGTATAATTTCAATCGGTTAAATCCTTTACTTATATTAGTGTGAATAATCCTCATTGCGTGAAACCCTTTAATCAGGTTATAATTAATTAATATGTACATGTTTTTCAATCCATGCCTTTAATTAGTGTAGAAAGGCCACGTAGAATGGAACCATTATTAAATCCATTTATGAATTTTTAAATAAATAAAATCATTTCTGATACCTTACACTAATGTGTAAAGGGGTACTATGGACATGAAACATACTATTTATTTTTATTTAATTCTCTCAAGTCATATACTGCATATTCATTCAAATTTCCATTTCACATTTAAATATCAATTTAATAACTTACATTAGGAAGGTCAAGTGGTGAGAATACACGGTACATTCCATTATGAAATTCAAAATACAAATCAAGGAATTTAATATAGAAATTTTTACCCTTAGAAGGTTCATGATAAGCCACACCCTAACTTTAGCTCAAACGTGTAAAATAAAAAAAACCCCAATTAGGGAATTGCATAATACATGAGATGGATGGATTTGTGGGCGGAACTATAAAAATTTAATCACATATTTGGATTGATCTTAACCATATGGGTGTAATTAATACAATCATATCATCTAAATTCAATAAATAGAACACAATGATATCAGTGGGACGCACATGTCAATTCCAAAATAAAATAACAAGATGGATGAGTTATAAACCCTCTAACATAGGATTGTTAAAATCAATTCCTTTGGTATCGAACCTTAATTTGGAACAAATCGAAGTAGATATAAGAAAATAGGGAAAACACTCACACCTCGATTACTATATCCAGAGAAAGAGAGAAGAGGAATAGCTATGTATGACTCATGAACATCCCATTGTGCATCAAACATGGAAAACAAAAGCTAGAATTGATCATAAATGAAATAGATCTATTGATCCATACCATAGGCCTTCAAAATTCTCTAAAATAAGAGAAATGGAGGGAAATCCATCTACAATTCACAAAAGGGAGGAAAGAGGAGGATAATTATATCCTAAAGGGATAAAAGGTAAATTTACACATAATTTAGGTTGTGAATGATTTGTTCACATAGTTTTCCAAAACATAAGAAATATATTATTAGACTCCTTGAGAAAGGGGCACACCACATAGTTAAGCAATAGATTTATGGAAACCATGAACCAACCTTTTGGGATGGATCTACCTAAAATGATGTCCATCTGCATAGTCAATTCTAATTGTGTTCCCTACCCACACAATATTCTCAAACCATGTGACAAGGTTTATATCCTTAAAAATATGGGATAAAGGCTCAAAACATGCCCCAAACACCCTTAGAACCATTTCTAAATCATTAGGCATCCATGTTAGGTAAAAAATAAGAAATTAGAAAAAAAATTTAAGGATCTATATGGGATTTAAAAACATTGTTATTTTATTATTATTCCCATAAGATAACTCCTCCTCATTTTCACCTTAGAAGAGTGGAGAAATACTTTCTGAGATCAAATTTGGTAGTGGGAATGATTTTCAGACTCCCGCTCTAATGTCTCTTCATGTACAAGGTCATGCTTCCATAAAACCCAAAATAGATGAAAAAAATGACCTCATAGTGCCTTCATGTGTCGGTCAATAATGAATACTAGATACTTATTAATTATTTCATCAAAATCTAACTCAAATACATTGGTATCTAATATATGATAGAGGATTGCATGTTATTGGTAATACTATGAATCATTGAAGACATCGTGTGTGTCAGAATACCTCTGTGATAGTAACAAATGATAGGCTACCATCCTGACACACTCTATGATATCAAACAAACATATGTAATGAGGTGAGATCTTCCTTTCATTCATTAAACATCTATTACCTAGTTTGGGTGATACTTGAAGGAAAACATGCCCCTGAACTCAAACTATAGTGTTCATTGATGTTGATTCTCATAAGATTTATGTCAATACTGAGATGTAGTCATATGTTTTGGGATCACCTAAACCTACTATGAAATCTCCTTAAGGAGATGAGGACATGGTAGGGATGCCTCACCTGCCTCTATATATCACATGGGTGAATGGAATGGCCTACCATATAAGGCCTCAAAAAGATCCATCATAATTTTCCCCTGGAAACAGTTATTATTGGTAAACTCAATTATATGGATATGATTCTCTCAAGTAACACTAAAATCAAGGTCAAATGATTTGAGAATATACTCAATAATCTGTATCATCCATTCCAATTATACATTGGTCTGAGGGTGAAAATTTGTGCTTTAAATCACCAATGTTACCATATATTTATAAAATACCTATCAGAAGAAAGACATTAAACAAGTTTTACTATCTTAAATTATAGAACATGAGAACCCATGTAGTCATATGATCTCAAAAATATACATTATTCCAAGATCATCAGCTGAGAATGTATCCTAAATTTTTATAAAGGGAGCTACTTTCATCTGTCTGTTAAAGGAAATCCTTAGAGCATCACTATTTCTGCACTACCTTTGCATACCAACTACAAATTCCATCGAAACATTTTCCAATTTTTATTACAAGACTATAAGAAGCTATACAATCCTGTAGGACTCTAGTTGTCTAACATCACTAGCTCATAGGTTGAACACCTAGTGATAAAGCATAATATATGACATTTCATCCCTTAACACCGATAAAAACGTCACATCTCTTGATTACTCTTGGAGATACCTAGATGAAAATCCCACATAGAAATAGGGGACTCTTTCATTTACTCCCTTCATACATATATATGAACCCAGAAACAATAATTAATATTAATGACTTCTTCTCTTTCCATAGAGTAATCCAGAGTCTGATTATGTCACAATATACTCTCATAGAGAACCAATCCGTCAATATTTGAAAAATTTCTACCCTCCACCTTCTTAAGGAAGAAATAGGAAATAACCAAAGATGAGAGATACATATTCACATGGAAACCATGAAACTCTATATGTAGATAAGAAAAACTGGGAATTAACATCCATTTATCAATGTTATCCTATAAAACCTATGTTCGGTTTTTTGACTCATCTCATATGCAACCACATTTCCCATTCCATGCATATAAGAAAGAAACAAATCAATGGATTTTATATATTCAACCAATATAAATTGTCTAATGATTAATTCACATTTATAAAAGATATATTGTGGTTTTTGTACACCAAAAATCACTCAAACAACATATAATGTCTCCAACAATAGATGGCATGGCCAATTGCTGCTTGCTCAAGGTGGTGCGTCTGGTAGTTTCTATTATGAGACCTCACCTGTTGAGATCTGAATGTAATGATTTTTTCCTCCGGAATCAACAATAATCCTTAGAGGATGTTTTATGCATCAAATATAATGGTATAACATATGACTGTCTTTTCATGTGTCAGAATTGGTAATGATACAAGCCTCTATTTCATATTTTAATTGTCATCCTCACACTCATCTGACCATAGAAACATGGCACCCTTCATTCTAATACCAACAAGAGGTGAAGGAAGATGTGATATGTAATGAATGAAATGAATTTAATTTCCTTCCATCGCTAAAGAAACTATTTATTTCCAAAAAAAATATTGGGATGCGTCTAGGAAACTATAGAAATAACCTTTTAGGGTCAAATGATAGACATCATTATGATATTATATAACCTAATAACAGAAATTTTTATATATAGAAGTGGAATATAACAAACATGTGGTAATTCTTATATTATCCATGTGTACACAAAATGATCTTAATTGGTTTTGAATGGTTGTTGTGTGTGTTAGAATACAACATGATGTCACTGCAAAGACCTTGGTAAAAAAATTCAAATAAGGGTGGAACACCTTATTCATCCAATCCATGAAAATTGAGTGCACATTCATAAAACCTAATTTTATAAATAGTACTCGAAAATACCATACATAGTTCTAAAAGTTTCCCTTGGTATTATGGCGGCCTAACTCACACATGATAACATCTCATCTTTAGGTTGATTTTAGAGAAGTCCATAGATCCTTAGAGATGGTTGAGGAGATCATCTGTTTGGGGAATTGGTTATCAGTTCATTACTGTAAGATGGTTGAAACTTCCATAATCCACACATACAGGTAGAGTTATATATTCCTTGTTGGAGAAAATGATGAATAACAGTAAGAGGATATACTAGATATGTAATAATATTGGCCTCTAAATCCAATAACTTATACTTTATCACTTGGATATATGTTGATTACATATTATAGGGAGTAATGTACACATGATTTGTTCATAGAACAACATCAATCCTAAATTTATCTCTCTCTGAGAAGGTCATCTTGAAAATTCATCAAAGAAAGTCATCCAAGAAATGATCCACTACTGAAGGGAAACCAACTTGATGTAATCCTCAATATTTCATGAAGACATTGATAATCATGGATGTCAGACCATATAATCCATGATGGTTTCGTATTGATCTACCACAATAGACATCCCACTCACACTTATGAAGATAACTATTTCCTTCTTGTGATGTAAAGGATACCCAGTGGTCGTAACAATCTACCAAAGTTTGACACTCAAACAACTATACCATCATGAGAATAACATAAAAGGTCATCATCTAGAGAATAAAAAGGATCCTCAAGAAAGGGTAACCGCCTACGTCAAGGGGACATTCTATAAACTGGAATATACCCTCTAACCATATCCCCAATGGTGTATCTCGGGTCATAAAACCACAATAATATTGTATATTCAGTCCGAGACATTCCATGATAGATAAAAATAAAAAAGATTTTGAAGCACCTGTATCAAATATATCAACAACTATAGGAGACACCTCTAGATTATTTCCTCATAATGTAGATGGTCTTGAAGCCTGATCCTTGGGTGTCATCTATAGTTTTTCAACTGGCTTGATCCACAGACATGTGCAATAGCTCAACTTGCATGATCATAATTGCTCTTCTGACACTATTGTCGATTAGGGATCTAAATAATGTGGCTACAACCTCCTCCCACACTAGTTCTACTGGTTCTGTTCCATGTACCCAGATGAAGTGTAACAAAATAACCTTCTCTTGATGGTGGAGATGGAACTATTCATTTTCCACATGAGGCTCATGGAATGGTCTTGCAGAAATATTGACGATTCCCCACCCAGATAAGAGATTGTCCCTCCATTGGGTCTCTATCACATTGAGACTTCATGTTACAACATATTTTGCACTAATGAGACATTATATAGTTATAAAAATGGAAAATTTGGTTTTCAATATCTTAATAAGATTCCTTGATGGAATGTTTTTAACCACCATGAGAACTACTGACCAGTCGAGCTGCTGATAATCAACGGTTGGTAGAATTTACATCTCTAAGGTTGGGCTCAATGATAATGGCCCAATTGACTATATTAGAAAAAGGTAGGAATTAGAAATAAATTAACCTAAGATGGAATATTGGATCCCATTCTCAAAACCTGTAGCATGAAAATCCACATTAATGGGTATAAATTGGAAAATGTGAAACAAATCTGCGAAATATGATTAATATTCCATAAATATAATAGTACCATCTCAAGATGCATGAACTCAATAGCTCTAAAATTTATCACATTTGAAAAAAAACTGATCATAAAAGGTATTTATAAAGTCAATCCTTTACATTTCCTGACGATGAACAACCTCAGTAATCACTCTCTAGAAACGATTGGATGAATTAAGAAGCATGTATGTGTGAATATTTAACCTTTACTTTTGTGTCATGTCCATATTCTCAATGATAATGTTGGTGGAGAACCATGCATGGACGACATCTGACATAGAAAAAAATCTCAAACATTGTAATAAATTACTTTATCAGGTACAAAAGGGGGTGCCTCTAGTGGAACTCTACATTGTAAGACTGGGGGATAAAGTACCACGATGTTTGGAGCATGGTTTTCGCCACCCTATTGGTGTACAATACGAGGAAATCATGGTGACATTGGTCTACAATTTTGAATCGCACCCCTCAAAACAATCTTATAAAATGTTAGATAGAAACATATATGAAATCTAAACAAGGAAAATCTCAGTGCCCAGGGTATACTACCCCCAACTACCCACATAGACGTCCATGTATCGGTAAGTTCTCAAGTATAAGATTCATATAATTTTAAATTTAATTACTATGTTCACTCATTTACAATTAATAAACACAATAAGGTGGGATAAAAATGTGAAAACATTTAATTTTAAAAGTCATGATTTAATTTATAATGTGTATTCATTCCTAGTGAATCAGCTCTCATACACCTTATCACTAAAAAGGACTCCCATTAATTTATATCATAATAGCTCAATTGGTAAATTACTCATCCCAAGCCACGGGGGACAATAAACCTCAAGAATTGAGACATGAAATATTTCAATCACAACCGTGTTTAATACAAGAATAAACTATCACATCATCACTAAACAATTCGATTCATATCAATCAATGAAAATAATGAAATTAATATATATGTCTTGGAAATATTAATGACATGTGAAATATAGGGGCCTATAATGATGCTTGTAACAATGTTAGAAGAACACATATCATAGGGAATGGATGAAATAAAATCCTCAATAATAATAATAATAATAAACCCCACATATCATGAACATAATCCAATTTTTAAATAATATCAAATATATTAGGAAAAAAAACAATAATTATAATTCAGGAAACAAGGTTCTTTTCCCGAACATAAGATCACGACTAAAAATAATGCCTTCTCATAAAGTTTCTAGAATTCCTAATATCTTTAATATTGTATCCAAATAGTAAATACTGAGTTGATACCCTCTGATACAACATTTTGGTATTCCGGACTCGTATTTCATTTAATTAGTCCCCTGAACCCGGTTGCCCAGATGGCATCAAGAACATCTCCCCAAATGGTAGTGGCTGATGACTAGTAGTGGGGGACTATGGGTTTTCTAAGGGTATACCATGCCTTATGTACCAGATTGTAGCATAGAAGATAAATGTAAATAGATTTATGTATCATATATAATATATGTATATAGAAGAAGTAGAGAAGTTAATATAAAAACAAGGATAGCAAAAACTATATCAACTAGAATAACTGATAATGATATGTGTTTTCATATGAAAAATTGAAAACATGGAACAAGAAAATATTCAAAACATGTTCCAAATAAATTATAATAGAAAAAATAACTATCCAAATCATACCAATAATCAGCTAAGTCATATCCAAACTAGATGAATCGTAAAAAAACATGTAATCAAGTGTTTGAAGTTGTATGCTTCCCTTTTTCAACACCTACATACATGTAATCTTCCCATTGTACCAAAAATAACCTAGAGAGGTTGTGAGGTAATTATTAGTGGGACAACACCAATATTTTCTATGACATCTGACTCATGTAATTGAAGTGTAATAGTGTGAAGGAATGTATAAATAATGTAATGTTATTAAAGTATATCTGAATACCCAAGAAACTTATTCAGACCTTTGATGGTATCTGAACATAAAACAATATCCTTATTTGATTGTACCAATTTATAAATAAGGGACACATTATCATTGCTAAAGTTTCCAATATGTATCTAGGAATCCAAAATTGATTGTTCATAAGATGTCATTCAATCATATTATCCAAGGTATCCTAGGCCTATGCTTCACTAACTCATTAATAACTGTGTATATCTAATGGAATGAGTGTTATCAATGGAGAATAATCCAAGGAATTCCACAATAAAATTCTTACTAAATCCAATGTGACCATACAAGGTAAAATAGGGATAATCTGTGACTGGGCCTTATGGGTTATAGTCGTGGAACCTACTTGTTAATATTCGATCCAAGGAGTGTATCCATGTTATTGTTTAATACGATGTGAGGGATATAATAGTTTAATACTAGGTATACAATAACAGAAAATTATTGGGATCACGGTGGGAATAAACCAATGAAATTTGAACCCTTGAATCAGAACGGGGTTCCTGAGTGCTCATAGCATTTCCCAATAAGAATCCAAGGAGACCTCTAGTCATGGGACTCCTGTTTAATAATTAATTCATGTATAATTTCAATTGGTTCAAGAATTTCATTTTGTTAGTGTGAATATTCAATTTAGCATGAAACCCTTTAATCATGTCACAATTAATCAATATGTCTGATTCATTAAAGATATTCCTTTTAGTAGTGTGAAAAGGTCATGTAGCATTCCACCTTTATTAAATCCATTAATGTGATATTTAATAACTAAGTACCATTTTTATACCATCCATTAATGTGGTAAGGGGTGTTATAGACTTTCAACTTATTATTTATTTACATTTAACCTATTCAAGTCATATACATTGAATAATTTCCAAATTCCATTTGAAATTTAATTATCTATAGAATCACTTACCTTGGGTGGGACAATTGGTGAGAATGAATGGTAATTTATAATATTTAATTCAAAATATATAACCATCCATTTAATATGGACAATACTACATTTGAAAGGCCTAGCCAAGTAACACAAGAATGATCGTTTAAATATGTCAAACAATAAAATCACAAATTATGTCATAAAATCCTACATGAGATGGATATATTTATTGGGAGTAACAAAAAAAAATTAATAAGATATTTTGAAATAAGATATCCATATGATTATAATGAGTGTAATAATGAAATATAAATCTAACTAATAAAAAACTATGAAGTCTGTGGGTGCCAAAAAAATTCCAAAATCAACGATCATGAGGGATGAGTTATAGAACACCAACCATAGGCTTGTATAACTATCCTTATCTGACATTTACCCTTGATTTGGATCGAATCAGAGTATATATTATAAACTAATTCTCACACATCGATAACTAGGTCGAGAAAATGTGAAATGAGGAACAACAACAATGCCCTGATGTAAATTTTGTTTCCCATCCAATGTGATGAATGGATTCCCGATCGGATCTCGGGTGACGGGGATCACTTGATACATACCTTAGGACTTAAAAAAGATAAATAATGATTGAAATGGTGGATTTTTCTATGGGATTCAGATTAGGTATGGTAGAGGTTGTTAACTAGATCATTATGGGAAAAAATTAAAGGTACCCAAAATTTAGCCAGTGCACTATTTGTTCACACGGCCTACCTAACCGTGCGTAAACCCTGCACTATAACATGAAGAAAGGGGAAAAAAGTTAGGCTCCATATTTAGGTAAAACGTGCACCAACCATGCAATATGGATATACCTGAAATGAATACCAACCACAATGTTAGATCTAATCATGCACCCCACCTACAGAGCTTTTTATTACTATGAGATATGGCTTGTTTCCACTAATATATGGGTTACAGGCTCTGAACTAGCCCTAGAAATTCTCATATTATTTTCTAACACATTAGGCATCCATATTATGACGAAAATAAGAAATTATAAAAAAAATTATGTATCCACTCCTGAGTGATAAATCAGGTTCCCAGACATTTCATCATACCCTTGTTCAATGAAAATATACATAAATGGGAAGGACATATAAAAACTATCAAATTGGTATTGTCAGATGAGTCTTTTGGAAACATAATGGGGATCTTTAATTCAAATCCCAAATCATCACATAATAAGTCAACCAATTTTTTTCAAATGAATAAACAATATAATATAATTAACGTACCTTAAAAATAAATAACTAACTATAATGGAAGAACTAATATATATAATGTTAATATATTCCAAATTCAATTTGAAAATAATGAATCTAAAAAAGTATTTTAAATGGTATCATAATAGTAGTTCCATATTAAATTATATCATTCAATGTATGGTATTGAAATCCATAGAAACACTTATAAAATATTACCATGAAATTTCATTCTGAGAAAATATTATCTATATAAAATATATTTTTTGAAAATATAAAATTTTATAAAATATTGTAAATAAATTACATAAAATGAATCATTAAAACTATAAATAATGCTTCAATGAAAATAATAGTTGTTATGGTGGGAAATTTAATTATTGTGTTATGTAGAAAAAATTATTTCATTCACAGATTTGTTAATAAGTTCCTTATTCAAAAAATGAAAATAAAAATATATGTAAGCTTCCTCAAATAAGATAATCCATGGATTAAAATTTAATCATTTTTTTTGTTTTTGGAATAAATTCATGAAATAGATATAAATAAAATATTCAAATTCAATAAAAATACTTTCAACAGATTAGAAAAATATATGTTATCCAAAAAAATGTTATCTCTTCATTTTGACAACATAATGATTGGGAAAAGAAATGAAAACTTTTAAAAACTATAAATAACAATATTATTATAAAAATATGAGTTTTAGTATAGAAATACAATATAATTATCCTTATATTAACATAATTATAAATATTCCTTTATAATAATAATACTGTAAAATAAACCATTACATCATGTTTGAATTGCTTCTTACGTTATTTTATCATCATGAATAATAAATTTTAATTTAGAACAATTTAATAAGATATAAAATAATATAACTATAATTTCATGTACAATCAACATATAAAATTCGAATACATTTCTATAAAATAATTAATTATTTAATTCATTATTTTTGACTATTAACTATTTCGTTTTCCATGTATGATTTTGTTTAGTTCATTCAATAAATGTATATATATTATGGATCTATATTATATAAAATATAAATAATGATATATATATATATATAATATATATTATTTATATATACAATAATAATTATTGATTGATGGAATACATGAAGAATGTATCATATTTCTTCATGGAGGTGGTAGTCCACACATACACACGAGCGATGTTATCAATTTTTAATAGGAGTAATTTTGACATTCTATGTATTATGGTGATAAAAAATATATTACACTGTTATGTGGAGACATTCGTCCATACATACAAATGTGTGATGATTGGATTTTTTATGGGATAAAAAGTTTTTTAAGAAGTGTTTTTTACAAAAATTATAAATTTCATGTATACATAAGTTGAATATTATATTATACTATCTTGTTTTTAGATGATTTTTTTTGGTGGGGGAAGAAGAAATAAAATTAAAACTATATGTTAATAGATATAAATATTTTTCATAAAAACAATATTGTCTTAAACCTTTTGTATTATAGGATTGTAAATTGACGATAATAGAGACTTCAAGTCATGGGTAGGAATTGATTAATTATCATTCATAGGTATTAGTAGATAGATGATTATTAATAGGTTTTGCAAAGATAGGATAACTAGTTCCCATTTCTAAGTGAGAGAAAGTACATAATTGGAATAAATAAAAATTGATAATAATATAAATTCTTAATTGTATGATTGGGTATCCAAATTATCATATAATCTAATTAAAAAATTATATCATCAATGTAAAACCACATAATGATTCTTAGAAAATGATATGTATCATTTTTTATCAATGATTATTAGTTATACCATTAGTTAAACACCTTTAAAAACTAATAATGGTAACAAAATTTTACATATATATGATTCTTTTTGAACAAAAATAACTTATAATTTTTTAACTTATATTAATTTGTCTCATTAAAAATATTTAATAAAATTTCAAGTATTCAATTATTAGTAGTTTTATATGTCAATATTATGAAAAAACAAAAATAGTAATGAACACATATTTTAGAAAAATTATTTTTTTCATCAATATATGGTTTATAAAATTATGTATACCTTTTAAAAAATGATTTAATTTGAATTATATGAATAATATTATATTATTTTGTCATAAAATAAAAACAAAAACATAATAAAAACATTTAAATGCATGAATTATTGAACTGAATGAAAAAAATTATTTGCAAAAATAATTAATTAGATTTAAAAAAATCTATGAATATATTTATATAATTAAAAATAATATTTATATTCATTATATTACATAATACATATAAATATTTTATAATAATATCTTGAAAAAAATTATCTGATTCTTATGTTATAAATGCAACGGTTTTTAATAAAATCAGTAATTTTCAATATTCACCCAGAGATCAAATATTTTTACAAAATATAAAAAATGAATTCTATGAAATATTGAAAATACGGAATTTATATATAAAATTAAATCCATCATATTTTATTTAAAAAAATTGTTAAATTATATTGTAATTGTACTATTATAAAAAATTGATGTGAATTTTTTGATCATTTATCGAGAATGAAAATATTACTATAACTAATTCATGGGTGTCACGATGAAACAAGACACATTAAATTTAATAATTTCATTAAATATTGTAATAAAATATTTATTATTTGGATGATGTAAATCCTTATTGGTTTTTTATTTCCATTATTTTACTCCCACAATCCTAAATTATCTTCACATTCAGTCCATCCAACATTAACTGTCACAATCATTAAATTGTAAACGTTTTACATTTCAGTCAATATGGTAAATATTTTTTTTGAATTCCCCTCCACTTATTTTTTATTATTAAATATTTTTTTATTTACCAATAATGGTGAAGGAGACCTATGAATTTATAATACATGATTTCTCATTATTTTATCTTGTGTTTTAAGTATTCCAGTAATAGTATTGACATCTTTGGGATCTTTTTAGATGAATTATAGATTTGGGTTGTTAATGTAAAAATCTTAAGGGTATTATCTCTTTTAAAATCAAATTAGAACTAAAAAGGATTTTTATTTTTGGATTTTATGGAATTTAATATGAATATTAATATTTAAATCATTTAAATAAAATAACTTTATGAGGACTTTTAATTCACATTATGTGTCGTCAAATATGTGTTAGAATATTGTTAGTTTTCGAAATAAAAAATCCCTTTTTGAATTTTATTTAGACTCAATGTTTTCAATTTTTGCTAGTAGATATTTAAAATTAATAATAAAATATTGATTGACAACTGTTTTAGAGACATTTATTTTTTTGGTTTTATATGATATTATTTTGGTGCTTGTTTGGAACCATAAATTGGTTTTCTAAAAAAATGATTCCTTGATTCAATCTTAATGCGAAATACCACAAGATTCTAATATATTATTACTATTAAATTTGTGAATGTGTTTGATATCATTCACTGCATTCAACTCCAATCTAAAATAGAACCACAATTTTTTATACCGTAAAAACCAATATGTTCAATTATTGATAAATTAAAGGAGGAACCTCATTATGAATAGAAATAAATAAAGTATAGTTATAAGATAATATAAAATATATTTATCATATCTAATATTAATAATAAGATAATATTATAATTAAAAATTAGTTTTATTATATATTTCATTTATATTAAATATGAAATTTTATTTAAAAAAAATTGGGAATAAAGATGATAATATATATTTTTTATGAATAATGGGTTAAATATTATTTATTTAGTAATTTTTAGGAAATAATAATAATGAATATTTAATATTTGAAAAAACATTTTTCCCATAGGAATCATATTCACTAATATTATGGGAATTTATTTAAATATTTTATTAAAATGAAACCATAATATAACATTAAAAAATATAAATTATTTTTTGATTAAATATTATAATGTATTTTTAAGATGAATTTTATATATTTGTTAAAAAATCAAATTTTTTGGGGATTATTGAAAATACCATTTTTATAAATAGTAGTACATTTAAAAATTTATTAATGTTAAAGAATGAATTTTAAATTATGGGAAATAAATTTCAAGATGGAATTTTTATTTTATCTGCCTCGAATATTTTAATAATTTTTTTATTTACAAATCCATAATTTATATTTAAAATTTGAAAAATATTTTTTAAATTATTATATTATTATCTAAAAATTAAAATTTTATAACATTAATAAATAGAATAAAATTAAATTTATATCATATATATAATTATATATTAAAAATTATTATTAAAGTCTAACTTTAATTTTGTCTATAAATATTTTTTACCCTTTTTATATACTACATACTATGGGAAAAGCTAAATGGGTAAATTTAATAATTTAATGGGAAAATAGAGTTATGAATAAAATATATTTTTTATTATTCATTGGATTCATTTTTTATGGGACTTATTTCCTACCCACGTCATCATATATCAATTTTTTATCCACTTTTAATTGTTAAAATTTACCACCTTTATAATAATTTGAAATAATAAAAAATTACATTCTCACCATTTATAAAAGGGGTCGACCACCACCCATTCAAGGCATTCCAAAATAAATTTCTTTGTATAGAAACAATACCAATTTAACTTTGAATATAAAAACCATTATTTATATTGATATTACCCCCAATAGATATATTTTTATTTTATCTATATCCAATGGACCTTTCAAAGAAATATTGTTGTACTCATGAAGTGTATTCATTTATACTTCATTTCAATATTTTTTATTTTCCTTTATCAAATATTCTTTTTAAATTCATTATAAATGATATATTTATGTGTATTGTAATGAATAATATATTGATATAGGAATAATTATTAATCATTTTCTTAATTTAATTAAATGGACTTTTGAGTCAAGTGTTGCACCATTCGTTAGTGTTTTTGTTAATTCAATTTTCATTCCGCGACTTATGATCATTAAAATTATCATAGTTTGTATAAGGTGAGTACATTTTTACATTTTCTTATATTATATGATATTGAATAATTATCGACATTTTTACCTAAAAAAATCACCAATGAATTTATTCACAGTTCATGGTGTATTTTTTATATAATGGGTATTAATAACTCAATGCTTCTTTAATTAAGTTAAAGTGTTTTATCTTAATGAATTATTTTAGATGATAAGGTTTTCAAACATAATAATTTATAGTATGTCTATTATAATAATATTTGGTAAAATTGTGTTTTAATAACTATATAGGCCACCACCAATGGTGTCTGAAGAAACATATAGTCAATTTCATGTGTAAGCACTTTTATAAAGAAATAATTACATTTCCTAATTAAATAGTAATCACATTATTGATTAATATTTCTTTAACAATACAAAACCAAGGTTCCTGTAGACACCCATACCTCAATACCTACTTCATCCCATTCTGGGAACTAAAATATCCCTGAAGGATATGATTTGTGTGAATGTCTATGTTACCATTATTATTCTCAAAAATGAATTACCATGTTGGAATTAATTAATTCCCAAAACATAATACTATGTTACCATTAATTATATCACAAACAATTAATGACCATGTTACCATTCATAAATTATCTTAATTGAATGATCATGTTAACATTGTTTAATTCACAAAAATTAAATACCATGATAACATTAATATATTCTCACAATGGAATAAACATGTTTAAATTATTTAATTTACCCAAATGGAATACCATGTTACCAGTCATAAATTCTCTCTATTTAATGACCATGTTACCATTATTTAATTCACACAATTGAATGGCTATGTTAACATTCAAAAATTATCACAATTCAATGACCATGTCACCATTTTTTAATTCACTAAAATTAATAACCATGTTAGTATTCATCAATTCTCACATCTAAATGATCATGTTACCTATCATAAATTCATAAATGTAAATGACAGTGTAACCATTCATCAAAATATCATTATTTAAACAATTTATTAGCAACACAAATTCCATTTAGAATTCTAAACATATTTAATCACAATAATTTCATTTGTTAATTAAGTTGCTAACTAATCACATCTATAAAATTAATTAACTGAATAATTAATTAATCACAAAAAATCAAATATTTAACTCAAAAATTAAATATTCGCATCAATAACATTAATTAATTCAATAATTAATTGATCAAACAATTCCACTAGTAAATTAAACAATTAACTAATAACAAAAAAACAATAATTAGTTCAGTAGTTAGTTATTCATATAATTTCATTTGTGAATTAAATATTTATCTAAAAACATCATTAATTTTAAATAATTTAGTAATTACTTAATACAAAAAAATTTATTTAATTCATAAATTAACTAATAACATCAAATAAGATTAATTAATTTGATAATTAACAATTAGGATTTATTCTTATAGTTAATTCTATAATGAACTAATCTTATTCAATTAGTTTAATTATTTCCACAATTAAATAATCACTTTTACAATCCCAAAATTCTAATATTTAATTTATCTATTAATTATTTCAACAAAACAAAACAATATTACAAATTAATTCATCAATTAATTATTCCGACTAAACAAATTCATTATCAATAATTATTTCATAGATTAATTGTTGTAACTAAATAAATTAATTATTCATATAATTTATTTCATTATAGTTTTTCAAATTTGAAGATATCTATATAACATAATTAATTCAATAATTAATTATCTTAATTCATGATATATATATCACAAAGTTTATTCTACCATTAATTATCTCTCAAAAAGATAAATATATATATATCATATTATTAATTATACTATTAATTATGTCTAGTCATGGTATCATTTTCACATAATTAATTCCACCATTAATTATCTCAATTCAATAGATTTATATCTCATAATTAAATCCACCATTATTTATCTCATGTCAAGGTATAATTATCGCATAATTAATTCAAAAATTAATTATTCAATTCCCAATTACACATTGTATAATTAATTTGACAAAAAATTCTTCCAATTTAGTACTCAAATTCAATAATTAATTTAATAATTAATTATTTAATTGTTAATCTCAGAATCCCATAAATAATTCGTCAATATATTTTTTAATCAATTATTAGTTAAACATAAAAATCTACATTGACTAATTCAATAAAAAATTATTCATAGAAATCACAATAATTAACTCCAAAATTAAAAAATCATACCAATATAATTAAATAAGATAAAAATTAATTTATCATGTCAATATACTCAATTAATTATCGAATTAATTACCATGCCAAGAAAATTAATTAATTTAATTATTAATTAATAATATTTAACTCCTTCAATTAATTAATCAATTAATTGTTCAGGTTGATTCCATTAATAATTTAAACAATTAATTAATCTCATTAATTCCATTCATTAATTCATCAATTAATTAATCCCAATAATGTCATTATTAATTTCAAATATTAAATAACCACATTACAATATGAATAGACTGATAAATTAATTAATCTCATCATTCCCATTATTTCATTCAAGAATTTAATTATTAAATTATTGATTTAGTCAATTCATCTATTAATTAAATACATAACTCCCATTATTAAATTGTACAATTAAATAATTAAACTACTCCTTTAATTAATTCATGAATTATTGAATTTGACCATTTCATTCAGAAATTATATACTCACATTAATCACATTATTTAATTCATCAATTAAATAATCCAATTATTTTATTTTTTAATTAAATAAATATAGTTATCATGCTAATTAAGTAATAAATTAATTAATCCCATTAATTAATTCAAAAATTATATAATCACATTACACCCATTAATTCATTCTCCAATTAATTAATTAATATCCACAGACTAAAAATAACAATAATTATATATTTAATTAATTAATCATGTTAAGTAATATCAATAACTCCATAATTATGTTAATAAAAAATTATTCATAATCTATAATCCAACATTCCCCAATTTCATCAATTCCCATTATTAACTAAGTTGATGAAGAAAACAATTTATAAACATATAATTATATTAGTAAAATTACATACACATAATTACAATTAAAACATATGGATTTGAATTATAGTCAACCAACATCAATAACGGTGGTGATCGGTCACCAACAGATAACCAAAATTTGACCAGAACAACAATATAAAACAAGATATAGATCTAAAACATAAATCCATGATTGAATAAAACATGATCATCATATTCTTGATCTATATCCACAAACCTATATATCTATTCCACATATATAGATATAAATATGATAAAATATAGTAATAATTTCCACTAAATGAAATGGTGATGAACAGAATAGAGGAAAGAATCAAATAAGTAATAAACAAACATTCCCGGAGGGATATAAATCTAAAAAATGAGATTTTAATCATCGTGAAAAACTATTAGGAACCATAGGAAATATTTGGGGAGAATCCATGAATGAAATAAATAAATTTGCGGTGATTTGGGGAATATAGGGGATAAAAAGGGGGTTTGCAAAATTAAATTCATTTTTTATGGAATTTAATTCTCGCTCACAGTTCCTTAGATATGGAAACATGGTTTCCTCTAACCCTACACCAACCATGCATTAGTTATTTTTTGGGTGCATGATGACACAGTTTAGGGAACATGGTTTCAGAAATTTTGAATTAGCCATGAGAACCCCCATTATCCAAGGATGCATATTTTAATGGGTTAGGGTGCATGGTTTTCTATAACCATGAACCAACCATTCACATACCTCTTTTCATCCATTTTCTCCAAATTTCACCTAATCAATCCTTAATAAATAACCCAAAAAAGTACTCTCAATGAGGTAGACGAGTACTTGTAATCATGTCCAATAAATTTTCATAAAAGTGGGGATCTTAAATAACACTAGTAAGTTTATTGTTTTAAGATTTATCATTTAATATAAATATGTTATCATTTGGAATACTACAGTCAAGGTATCATAAAATTCAATTATATATACCTTATTGTCTAATTCTATTAAAATATATCATTATCAATGATTTTTTGAACTATGTAAATATCCTTCTATAGTTCATTATTTATACTAGGGTTAGGTTATTTTGAAACAATACACTTCCATTATAGGGATGGCTTATGATCATGTTATTCTTCTGTTAATATAACCATATATTGATTGTTTTGTACAGTGTGAACGTCAAATTTTTACATATTTCCAATTTGTTGATATTAACCTATAAGGAATGTTATTCTATTATGATGAGGAAATTTACTATTATTATATATATTGTATTTACAATTTATATTATTATTGAATCTTAACTAAGTATTGTTTAACAATTCCCCTTATTTATCATGATGGGTTATAACCATGCTATCCATTTTTGAAATGATGATTGTTATTGAAAATCTTTAAGTTTTTTGACTACTAAGGATGGTGTATTATTTATTAGTATTTCATTTAATAAATTATATGGATATAAATGTTCTATTTAGTAGGTGGTTACTTTGGTAATTGTATGAAAATAATTATAGACTCATATTTTTAATGTATTAGACATAAAAATGTGATGGGTATGGTCAAAAATTATATATCATGTCTATTTATCAAGATATATCATGAAAAAAGGTTAGATTTATTTTATATCATTCTCCATAATAAGATATTGTCTTGGTACGGGTCATGATAAATTTTTTTTTGATGAATGACATTATACATTCCATAAATATAAAAATAGTATTATTGGTATTTTTCTTTCAATTTATTATCATGGATATATGATACTCTAAGTTTCAGGTGGACTATGTAATTAGGATGATTGCATATTCCTTAAATAATAGTAATTACTTGTTTGTCACATGATATCCTCAACTTCAGGTTTTCTATTGTTATGAATTTGAGCACACATATTTTTATTTTTTACATTTCCATTTTTTATATTAATATTTATTACACATGACATATTTATAATGATAAAAGACCTGTATGTATTATTTATGATATTGAAAACTCATTATGGATTTAGTTGTATGATATAAAATTAGAAATTTTTTTGATCTAATTAACAATGGCATTGTTATTTATTATTCAGCATTTAATTTTTTAATTTATATAAACATAAAGAGATCTCTACAATATATCAGATACAATATCCATTATTTGTATTTTAATTAATGGTTTTTATATTTATACATTTATAAATAGTATCAATTTGAGTAATTAAATTCTGAACTTTTGGCACCATATCCTATAGTGTGTGTCTGATATTTCACAGTATTTATCAATGAATAGTTTTAGATAAATATGAAGACTTGGATATTTTTCTGGGATAATTTATGTCTTGGTAATTTATTAGTAAAACAAATTTCCATGGTTCATATAATGATATGTTATTCTATACCATATTCATATTTTTCTAATATTATAATATTATTTTCGGATTTTTATGATATTACTCTAGTTAAAATCTGAAGATTAATTCAATTTCTATGATACCACCCTGATGTTTTGTAAATTATTTTATGTGTTTTTCAAGTAAATTACATAATTTTCATGGTACATGAATATTGATGTGGATATTGGAAAAAATATTTACGGATAATAACAACAAAAAGGATGATCATTCGATTACTTTATCCTCACTCTCATTGATGATTAATCTGCCTAATACTACACACCTATGAAGACCCTCCACAGAGATATTCTATAGTTCACTCACATTAACACTTATAAAACACTATGATGTAATTTGGAAGTATCATATATAATTAGGTGATAGAACTTGTTTTAAAAATGAAAATGAGTAACCAAGGATTGAATAAATTGAGTCATTGGTAAAACTAAAATTATGACATATAAAAAAAGGTGTTATAGGAGAAGATATATCTGGATTGTTATTTTCACATTAATATCTTATAAGTTATCATTATAATTTTGGAATTAATATTTGGTTAGAATAAGATCATGAAAATAAATCTATGTAATACACCTCAAAACAACTATTTATTATAATAAAATAAGGGTGTAAAAATTTTAGAAACCTTTCACTTTCAAATTATGAGTGAAAATGTGGATTTCCATGTATTATCTATGGATATTATATTGATATATTAATAAAATTAAATCATAAAACTCATCGATATTTTAATTTGGTGAGGGATATTTATTGATGTCAATTTGGAATATTCCAAATGTTATTGAGGATTACAGTAAATATCATGGGACTGTACTTCAATAGTTTATCAACCTTTCTATGAAATCATGTATAAAATGGAATCAAATACCATGAAAAGTGAATATATATATAAATGTTTTTATTATTTGGATAATAGTTTAAGAACCACTAATTGAGTTACACATAACTCATATGTTTAACATATAATTGATATTGTGGAAATAATTTGATGATTTATATAGAGAGAGATAAGAAAGATAGTATTATAAATTATCATTGAATTTTATATAAGGAAATACTAGATAACTATTGTGTTGTTTTACAAATTATTTGGTTTTTGCTATATATAGTATATTGTGTGAATTTATTTTTCAAGTGGTTAAAGAAATTGTTGATTTGTTATGGAATATATAATATTACAATGTTTTATTGACATAAATATTAAAATAGTTTTCCAATATTATGTTATGTAATATTTTTTATTATAGTATATAAAAACGTTTTAATATGATTGTATGAATGGTTAATAATTTCTAGAAAAACAACTTTAAAATTTTGTTGGATAATATAGAGAGATATATTTTATATTAGAAGTTATATAGTGAATCGTGAATATCTTAATAATACCCCAAATGTATTAGTCATTGAGAAATAATTATAATTTCAAGGATTATATTTATTTAATTATAAAATAATGTGACACCCAAGGATCCAAATATATGATACCATTTAACAACATCAAAGGGGTTTTATTGATTCTTACAAACCCAAAACTGAATATAAAAGGAATTATGATATGTTTAGATAGTTAAAAATTATTTATTAAATTATATTAAATGAATAAGAGTAACTAATTTATTATATATTTTTTGACGTAAAAAAAAACACTTATTATTTACGTGAAATTAAATTTTTAGCACCCTCTATTCCATGTACGTAAACCTTTTTTATGTATTTTATGCATTTAAATATCACGGGTTATAGATGTGAGAGTTTTTTGAACATTTGAACTATTTTTTGAGATTTATTAAAAGCTCTTGTTAGGTCTATTCTTTGTAAAATCCATGATAGACCGGTAGTATAATATGCTCTAGGAAAAAAAGTATAATGGGAATGCACATGATCAGTGCACAGTTTTCCCAAACTATATGGAATGCTAGGAGAAACCATGAAATGTGAGATAGTGGGAATTGGAATAGATGAAACATGGTTGGGAAAAAGTGGGAGAGAACCATGAATACTTCGTAATTGGGGCGGAGGATTGAATATTGTTATTTTACAGTTTTCCTAAGCATGTAACTAACCATTCATGGGTCAAAAGTGATATCATAAAATTGTGGATCGTACATGTTTTGATCATTAAATATATCATTTTTCCTACAATGTTGAACTAAATTGATATTATCTCTTCCCAAATGATATGGAAACATTTCCCATCATTCTGGATGATATATAAAATCTCCAATTAGTGATTTCAAGCCGTATTATGGATTGTCACTAGATTCCTCTATTTAGAATATGATAGATTGATTTGGTGTTCACCATTTTACTTGAAATTGATTTTGTATGTATAGTAATTTTTTGATGAATAACCTATGGAGTGATGGTTTTTGGAAAGGAAAATGAAAATTGAATTTTTTAACAGCATATTTGTTTACATTATTTGAAGATATTATTGGAAAATAAGTATTGTTTTTTCTTAATGGGAAAATAGTTTTTAATAAAAAAATTGTAATTGTTTTAGAGAACATGGATTTTTCATGGGTGGGAATGGTTGTGTGGTGTCTGTTCATATGCATTAGCATGCATAAGGGTGTGAAGTACCCCTATTTATGTGGTAAACTATGTGAGGACATAGTTTATAGATGACTCACAACACATGTGAATGGTGACTTACATGGATGAATACATGGTTAGATGTGTGGTTATGAGGAATGGAATGAATTATTCCAATATGGGGTTTAATTTATGATTTAGATAAATTTTTTGAGTGATTTTATTTTAATTTTATATAGTATTTCATACACTACATGGTTGTGATGCTTGTTTATATTATTTTATAAAATAGTTTATAAATTGTTTTTATAAAAATTTGTTTATATAAATGTTCTAATAGGTTTATCATAGTAGTGTGAGTAGGGAATTAATTTAGGGAAATCATACTATGTTTAAATACCCACATCTTCTTTGTAACTTTGGTTCTATTGTAGATATCATTTAATGGTATGTGGTAAATAATAAACTATCACAAATATTTATCCCTACTTCATGACACATTAACGGTTTTGGTATAGTTGGAGCATAGATCTTGTAGTGAATAAGAGATGTGGTTCTTTTTATGTTGTGTTGGTTTGGTAGTATTTCTATATGTACATTATTATTTATTACCCAATTAATTTGATACACCTGTGTAGTTTGATTGTCATATAAATGGTTTATAATGAGTTGTTTTACATTTATTATCATTCATCATGTGGTATTCGTATTAAGGATTGTTTGTTTAGTTGTTTTATTCAGATGGAAAATCATTCAGCAAATGTAAATGAATCCTTTGGCATATATTACCAGCCATTAGAATTATAAGAATGTCCGATAAGGCCATGTAATATACTTCTACCATCTCGATCCAAATAGAATGGGAGGGATGTAACATGTGGTATCAACTTGGTGAATTATGTGTGGAACATGTGGTCATCATTTCACATACTCTTGGAGTTGATATTATTTCTATTCTATTTCATGTGTGAGGTTAGTAGAAAGGAGTAGGATTGTTGGGACGTTAAATGTAAGACCAAAAAATATGTAACTAACATTTCACTGTGGATCATCTATATTCAAGTGATTTCGGTAAATAGGTGTTTTGAGATAGTTATTGGATTTTGAATCTCATTGTGATGGGTTCATCCAAGTATAAGAGAAAGACATAAATTAAGAAAATTAAATCGTAAAAGAAGTGCTTATTTCCTTTTTAGTAATGATATAATAATTTGGGTAATGTTTAATTTTTTAAAAATGTTCAAATAAGTATCAAGTGAAATAAATTGATAAGATAATGGTGTGGTATTTTGAAAATGGATATATTTTCAAAAGATTTATTGAATTTTAAAATAATAATTCATCATTGTAATGGTTAATATTTGGGAAGCATTGTTGTGATATTATTATGTGATTGAATTTGAAATTATAATACATCAGTACTTATAGAGTGAGACTTATTTAATTTTTTTTGTTATATAAAATTACACATGGAAGGAATCATAGAAACTAAAAAAAGGAAGCTTATTATGATGTGGTGTCACCTATTATATTTCTTAGACAATAGTAGCTTCAGAGCATCATTTAATAATTTATGGATATGGAATGAGGTAAAATATGAGAATAACCAAGGAAAGTGGATCATTTCATCTACTTCTCCATAGATAATGAAACCATATTACGAGGTTATTTGGAACTAGAAATGGAATTGGTGTGGCTGAATGAGATGAATCAAAACATTGATTTCATTGTCACACTGGAAAAGATGAATTTTATTCTAAAGATGTATATGTTGGAGGATATTTCATGCTAGTGGTGGGATCTTGATATGCATGGAATTGTAGGTCGAATCCTTCGAAGGGTGTATTTTGAAGAATTTTTCAATATTCAATTCTATAATCACACATTCAAAAACCAAGGAATGAAATAATTCATAATCTTGAATTAGGAAAATAATTCTATCATGAATAATGTGTAAATATTAGTAATTTATTTCATTTTACACCCGCATTTGTAACTAGTGCATTATTGAAGGAAAATATATTTGAATCGGGCCTAAGGTAAGATATTTTATAAAAAAATATTGTGATCTCTATTACATATTATAAAGTGATTTATAACAGCGAAATTGAGGATGAATGAGACATCATAAGAGCTATAGAAGTATGATGTATTTTGATACCCATGTGAAAGATTGGAACACTATTAATGTGAGAAAGTGGAAGAGGGACACCTATTTCGAAGGTGGAAATGTGAATCAAAATATGTCATTGGGGTCATTTAAAATTATTCTACAAAACTAAAGAAAAGAGGGATGTTACCATTGTCATTATCTTGACCACATAAATATAAAATGTATTAAAATTCACAATGTATTCCATAATTATAATAAAATAGTGAATCATCAGTGCTATTATCGCCATTCTCCAAGGTCCGTTGTTTGGGGAACTTCTCAGGTGTCGTGTGCATCGTACGCTTTAATGGGATGAAGATTACAGTACAATCTAATCCCATAGATTTGATCAAGGAATGATGATTGTAGGAAATACATGACACCTCAGGTAGTTAAATCTCAATTGGGAAATAAGGAACATTGTTTGGTTTGAATGAAATTATATTTTTATGAGAATGTTATTGTGGATGATTGAGATGGACCATCTAAAGTGATAAGTATTATTCTATTGAATTATATCGTTATACAATATTTTATTGATATCAGGGCATCTCAATCTCTCATTTTTACACCATTACAGATTGTCGGAGTTTAAAAGTTTGAATGATTCCATATATGTTAAAACATAAATATCCTCTTGGTCGTGGAGAATTTATATCCCTTTTTTGCAGATAATGTTATATAATTATTCATAATGATGAGATATTGTTGAAATTATCTATGGATTAGGGGGATGTATAAGATATAATAATGGTTATAGATTGGTTGATCGAATTTAAGGATGATATCGACTATTTTAGAAACAAAATGATAGTTTCGTGATTGAGGATGGAGTCAATAATATCTTAAGAAGAGAAAAGAATGTAATCACAAGTGTGACTGGTTTTTTAGCACAAAAATTTGGAATGATAACTTACTTGATAGTGAATTTCATCTAGGAATATATGGAAAATATTAATGACATCACTTTTCGAGATATGGTTGATCATTTTTCAGATGTTCTCTCATGAATTTATCATGTCTACCACTAGTAAGGGATGAAGAATTTCTAATTGATCACCTAATAGGGATTAATAAAATTTTTCATCCCTCTTTTCAGATGGTACAGACTGAATTAAGGGACTGGAAATTTCAATTAGAAGATCCAAAAAGTAATGGGTTTATTCAGCTGATCTTATCTCAATGGGTTTCACAATCCAGATATGTGAAAAAGGCAGATGTAAATATATGATTTTGGCTGTATTATCAAAATATTAACTAACTTATGATAATGAACCAGTATCCACTTCCACAAATTCATTAAATCTTCAATAAATTTTTAGAAGAATATTTATTCTATATTATTGACTTGTGATCAACTTATAAATAATTACTTGTTTAGAAAGATGATATTACAAAAAAAAAGTGTTAGATATGGACATTATAAATATGCAGTAATGCCTTTTGGTGTTATGAATGAAAAATTAGTTTTATATATTTGATAAATTGGATATTTTAGAGATATATAAATTCTTTTTTACTTTGGTTTTGGGATGACATATTTCATTATTCAACTACAAGGGTTGCGCATGAGAGACACATTGTGATAGTTTTGGGAATCTTGACAGATCAACATATGTTTAGAAAATTATGAAAAACTATTTAAGGGAAATGAGAGTTACACTTTCATGTCATTGTAATTTCGAGGAGAGGAGTTTTGGGTGGATCGAGAGAGGATTTATGTTGACGTCTCTTGGAAACTGCCAAATAATGACTTTCAGATTCATATATTCTTAGTCTAGCTGGTTATTAGGAATTATTTTGTAATTATTTTTCCCACTACATTCACCTATGATTTATTTTCCAAATAACTATTTTCTGTACCAGTAAGTTTGAGGAATGTTATAAGTCCTTCCATATTTTGAAATATAAACATACATGAACACAAATCATGTTATTTTTGGAATCAAGATAAGGGTTCATGCTGTATTGTGATGATTTATGATGAGGTTTGGGATGTGTTCTCATATTGGGAGATCATGTAGTTGGTTATGGATTTAGACAGTTTACAATGCATGATAAGAACTACCCAGAACATGACTTATATTTATATGTCATATTCCATGATTTGAATAAATTTTTTAATTTCTATTTTGGTTAGATTTTTGATGTGTTTATGGTTAATAAGAGATTGAAACATATTTTTATAGAAAATGGATTTGAATCATAGGCAATGAAGATGGATGGAATATCATCAAATGTTTGAATTTAACATGATTATTACACTGGGAAAAGACAATTAAGTGGATGATAAATTAAGTAGAAACTATAATTCCTAGATGAAAAATAATGATTCAGATGAGTGGAAATTACTGTCATTCCATGATAGCATGCACATAGAATATGATGTCTGAAGAGAATTTTCAACCATCATTCCTGTTTCATTCATTCTATATTTGGAAATCACGGTTCAAAAGGCACATATATCTGTTGTAAAATGAATTTTTATAAGGTCAAAACTCAATTTTGTGGAGACCATTAATGGATGAGGGATGAATAAGAGTTCAGTTTTGTGGTTTTGAAATTGGATGGTCTTGCCTATGGCTTGTTAAGAGCAACTTCTTCATTCATACCACTATTAGATATGGGAACATCATCCTTGAACAACTATTTTTATATAATGCATTGAAATAAATGTTTTCATCAATTGGTATGAAAAGGATGGTGGATATTATTTTTTCAAGATTATTTATTTTTTAGAAAGTTATTGTAGAGAATCAGTGACAAGTAGTTATTCTATTGTCTCTGCATTTCCTTGTATTGAAATTAGAGTAGATAGTTTGGGATTTTTTAATAGGTCTCCCGAGAATGGATCAGAAACTTGATGCAATATAGATGATAGTGGATGGACATTAAATGTCATACAAATGATTTTGTATTCTTTAATATTATATGGAAGAGGAAATTTCAAGAATCTGTATCCGAGAAGTGATCAAGAAGCATGTTTTACCATTTTTAATCATATCAATCAAGTATCCAAGATTTATTTCATGTTTTTGTAAATCCTTTAATCAATACCTTGGATTTCAATTGAATACGAGTATGTAGTATCATCATATAATGAATAGACCATCCAAGTGGATGATTCAATCATTGGAAGATCATTTGAAGGCTTCTATAAGGATTTTAATGGATTATTGAAAAAACATGTATCGTTAGTGGATTTCTCATATAAAAACTGATATCATGCCTCGATAGATGTGGATTCTATTAAAGTATTGTATGACCATCCATTTCATTCTCAAAATTATTGGGTAAAAAATAATCAGACTACTGAGGGGTTTGTGCGAAAATTGTCAAATTTAGATGGAGTATTGGGAATGTGAGAAGGAAATGAGAAACCAGTAAACATAACACTTACAGGTTGATGACAGTTTCTAACATTATGAGGAAAAAATAGAAATGGTGGGGATAATGTCGCACCCCCAATTTCAAATAGGATACCATTATTTTTTGTGTTTTATGTATGTAATTATTCAGGGTGATGTTTGGGATAGTTTGGGAAAATTCTAAAAGGAAAATGGCATTTCGTAATGTTTTTCAGTTGGTAAAACCATGAAATACCTATTGAATATTGTTTACAATGAAACAACAGATAAAGGGAAGGCACATACATTTCCTAAACCTTTTGGTAGCCTATAAGAAAATATGAAAATTGGGATAGTTTAATTTGGAATATCCGACACATGGTTTGGAAACTATGTGTTCCAACTATTTGAGGATCCTTATTAGGATAGAAGGTAGTGAATGGTTAGCATGAATATTGCCTAAATGTTGGACTAATTGTACATTTTTCAAATGCGAGATCCTAAAATTGCAGATCTCAGACATTTTTATCTATAACTCCATCTCCATCCCTCCTATACAACCCTAAAAAATATTATATCTCTTTAAAGGCAAGATAAGATTATGCCATCGATTCAGTGGGGATCCAAAGTATTCCCTTAGTGATATGAAATTGGGTTCTTGTGGAAAGCCTTTATTCATGGTATTTCAAGGTTTTTCTCTTATATATACATATGTATCCCTATGAGTTTAATAAATCTATGTCTAATGTGTATATATCGTACCTATTTGGTGATAAATATTATTATATTTGACTTTTTTATTGATAGGGTATGATATCAAAGGTGATTTTTTGAAGATTCAAAACAATTTCATTGGTGTTTGAGTGGTAGTTTCTATTTACTCTATAAATCCTAAGTTAGGTGAATTAAATATCAATTCATCTATATAGAATATATAGAATTGATTTAAATTATTCATTTTTCATGAATTTTTTTTATCCAGTGTTAAATGTTTGATGAAATTTGTATTGAGTGATGGGTTTTTAAATGGTGGAAATTATCTATTATTTTCAAAGGGGGATTTGGTAACATGATTTTAAAATTAATATTTTAAAATAAATACTTTTTTTATACAAGAAAAAATATATTTCAAAAAAAAATTGTTATATTGAGATGGTTTTGGCACACTTGGATTTTCCATGGGTTGGAATAGGTTTTTGTAATGTGTTCACATGCATACAGGTGGATATGTGTGTGAAGTACCCCATCAAATGATTAGGATGGATATAGGCTTGATGTAACCCCAACGAAGTGTTACCCTATTTTATGTCTTAACGTAAGGATTAATCACCTCTCATGAGTATAGGGATATCCATGGTTACATTCATGGTTGGATGTGTGGTTTTTTGGAAGGGGTCTGATTATGACAAAATGGAATTTTTTAAATCATTTTGAGAATTGTTTTGTTATTTTATTTGGAACTTGATCTTGTTTTGTGGAAACTAATTTTTCAACTAATTTTTATATTTTTATATATACTATTTTATAATTTTAAAATTTATGTATATAAAAGTGCTAACATGTTATCTTCTAGTGGCATGAGTAGGGAAGTCATTCGGGGAATGCATATAGAGTTTTACTACTCATCCTTTCTTTCGAAAATTGGTTATTTTTCATATATATTTTTCTAAGACACATGAAAATGTAAATTATCAAACATATTTAGTAGTACATGTTGATTCTTGGACTATTTTTATAGAGTTAGTTCTTGGAGCATGGTGGTATTTGGAGTTGTTGTCTTCATTGAGTTTTTTTTGTAGACTTCCAATATATACATTGTTATTTAGCAGCATTTCATATTATACGATTTTATATATTTATTAATGTATAAATTGATTAATTTGAGTTGTTTTACATTAAATATCATGCATCATGGGTTATTTTAATTTTTTTTGGCTTTTTATGTTTTATGGAAAAGTCATGTCCAAAATATAAATGAAGACTATGGAATTTATTTTCAACCTTGGGCCTCATGGGGATGTCATCTAAGGCCAATAAATATACTCTAACCATCTAATTCTAATGATAATGAATTTTATGTTACAATATTAGTATATAAAAAATTATTAATATGATAATTTAATATTTGAAATGTATTTCGAAAAATATTTTCTTTATTTGAGATAAACAATTCAATTTAAAAAATCGGGCTACTAATGATGATAATATATAATTGATATAAACAATTGATTATTTGTTATCCCCATACCATAATTATGGTAAATTTGTTCTTTTTTCTATTTTTCCTTTTATTGGATTTAATTTTGTGTTATTTTTTTGAATTTTTTTAATTTTTTGAGGTTTTTAGGGATCTGCATGGATGCAACATCATTCAGAAAAATCATTAGTGATTTCCCATAAATCATTGCACCTTGTAATGAGGATATAGAGGGAGAAACATACATAATTAATACCATGTTGTCTCTCTTTCATGTTGTGTGTCATGTTAAATATGGGGGTGTATGTTTGTCGTATAGTGTTGTAATCATGCATCCAAAAAAGTGAACCTTCATCTACTTTCCTAAGAGAGTGTATATGGTTGGGTTATTAATTTTCTAGAAATACATAAATCTTATGAAACTATCAAATAATAATATAGGTTTTACCTAACATGTATCCTAATTAAGTCTACTCTAAGGTGGTCGAATAGAAAAATGGGAAAACTAGTTTCAGGTATAACCAAACGGAAAATATATAATAGAGTTAAAGTTGTGGGAATATTGTACACCCATGATCCATATATCATCAATCCAAATGTAAGAACATTAAAAGAAACATTAAAAGAAATAAAATGACTCTTTATTTTACTACAATTGACCATGAACCCATATAACATTATTGGTTATTACAACAAATGGATGCTACCAGGCTAAATGATTTATGTCACATTTACTTGAGTCCTAAAAATAACATCAACTAATTTGAAATTTTCAATGTTGGATATGACAAAAATTTCCAGTAGGGATTCTCAAAACTATATACACAATTTATAGTGACATGAAATCATTTTCTATAGCATTATAACAAATTCATTTTATAAAGGAAATTCAAAATATTTTTATTTCGCAAGAAATTATTTAATTTCCATAAAATATTTTCACATTTTCATCAATACGTAATATGAAATATACTTTTCTATTTTGAGTGAGATCATTTAAAAACACATCCATATATACAACATAATATTATCACTTGAGAAACCCAACAAGAAAGTACAATATTGTTTAAAACCAATCATAAAAAGTAATGCACAAGATTGGTTTCTTAAAAATATGATGATATATACAGACAAAAAATTGAAAATTAAGGAACATGTAATGAATAACATGAAAACCCTAATTTCATATCCTCCAATAGTATGTTGATATCATGAAAATAACTCCTATTATTGTTGTACAAAAATGTTTCATGTATATATTTACTGACACACCCATGATATGAAATATTATATTATTTAAAAAGACAACTTGAATACGGTGACCATATTATATAAATAAATTAAAAAAAATTTCATCACCCCTTAAATATTTAAATAAGAAAATTAATTAAAAAAACCAACATTATAGAATTTCATGCAACACATTGCGTGGATAAATTTTTTAATGTGATAAAACATCATAAATAGAAAATCTATGAAAACATTCATAATGGATAATAAATCATTCCATTTCATGAAACAATCTAATTGAATTCAAAAAAATAATAATTAACGTGTTAAAACATATGTATGTAGAAACCTACAAGATGAATAGAGCACAAAAATTACCCGCCAAAAATGAAGATTGGAAACAAGTAGATTGAGTCCACACAATACTAGATCAAAAAAACTTAATAACCCAATAAAACCCTTTAGATTCTAAAACCATAGAACAATAGTTTTCCAATGTGATTTTGGGAGTATATATAAATAAATGATCTGAGAATAAGTGGGGAAATTAAATTAAAATGTGACTATATATTGACTAGATCTATTGGTAATGTGGGAAATCATCCAAGGATACAATGGGATAACTCACATGAGCACTAATTTTTAGTTCAATACCAATGAATTTTATAGTTTAATTAGTTATAAAAATGTGAATGGTAAAAGAGCTAGATTGAAAAATGATTAATGGTTCAAATCAGGATGCATGGTTATGATGCACAGTTAGATAAACCACGTGACATTCGTTTGTGCTCTATATCCTATGAAAATTAGAGGGTCATAGGTAATTGGGGTAAGACACATGATTGATGAAAAAAATACGATTATTATAATCGAATCCTATACACAATCGGTCACGACCCCCTCCCCACAATTTTTACCCCTTCTAGGAAAGAAATGTGTTAAGAGAGATTACCACCCCCAAGTCCAGCCTCCAGTAGGCCCCGGGATGGAAACTATCACTGAGGGTATAGTGAACACACAAATGGGAGGCATTAACCTCTCAGAGAACACATGTGGAAGAGAGATATAGGATAGACACCAAAAGACCCCAACTCAACCAGTATGATAAAACAAATCCCAAGTACACATATAAAATGTCATTCAAAACAACTAAAAATGAAAAGGAAAAAATTGTAAGTACCAAAAAGAATGTAAAACAACAGCAACCACAAGCCCAAACAGCTCCCGCAACCACAAGCACGAAGTAACCAGCCTAATCTCTAACCTTCACCAAGTGACCTGAAAAAAATTATATATACATAGGGTGAGTATAATATTTTACACAGTAAGATCCTCCCCAAAGACTATCATTCAAAAGGAAATAAATCACGCTAAATCATAGTGAACAACAAGTGAAACTAACTCTTCACCTAAATAATAATACTATGTTCCCAGCCTCACCATGGATACTCTCACCATGTAACGCATACAAGAGTATAAAATATAAAAAAGAATATCAAGGGAAACCCAATACAACTTCCCCACTGATTTTCCAAATTGTTGCAATGTCGCAAGTCTTAAGCATATCTCTCCAATACAGCTTGATCGCAGACCCCTAGGAGAAGCACCACAACATGCACCTCATGCAACAAAACCACCACGTCCATGTATGAAAAGTAATGAGGTATTTTCTGGGAGACACTATAGATCGTATAACATGTATCATACATCGGGTATTATCCCTCAAGCCATTACAACCAATACACATAGTAAGGATCCTGAAGCCATTACAGCCTATACACGTTACACCTATAGTATTCCATAGAAAACTATATCCATCATATATGTGTTTGAATAACCGCAATCCATTACAGCTCTCTACACACACATATGGGGAAAACTAACCAATGTTCCTACCAGCACAAACAATTACCAAGAGAATAGAGCGAGGCCAAAGGGGGTAGTCATCCATCCATCCTCCCACACGAATGTTGCCGAAAACACCCCCAGGGCTCAAGAATCCCCTAGGTGTCGGTTTCCCTTACTAACAGGGTGGAGTAGCTTATATAAACACTAATGGTATAGAATATACTATAGATCGCAACCACACTATGGGAATAACCTAGTCTTATTCGCAATTGCAGCTAATGTCTCTCGGACTCTGGGCTACTACTTCTATGACTAGGTATGCTATAAGAACACAACCGTTTAAAGAGAATTAATATATTACATCATTCCATTATTATCATTTTTAATTTACATTAATTAATTCTTTAAACGTTAATTAACCAAGAACAATTCGACATTAAATTTCATTAGAATCACACCCCATGTACATTGTTCCTTCAAATAACAACCTCAACATTTCACCCCAGCAAGTTCCAAACCCCATGGGTTAACATCATTTATTCAATTATTTATTTACAGTATTACATTCCCATATTCCCAATAATTCTAGAAAGAAAATCTACGCTACTAAAAACAATGGTCTAAGCATTGTTTGTAGATGAACTACCTGTTGAGTCTTTAATTCCAATAGAATGAGCATAGACCCATAATCCCTTGATAAGCTAAACACAGAAAGCACATGGAATTCCCCGTACATATTCACCCATTTAAGAAGAAGGGTATGAATGACTAGTATCCTTGAGATGTTGGGAAAGTAAAGCAGATAAACAACCAAGTAGAATCAGCAGAAAACCAAACATTCACATCCAACCCATTTCATCTTACCTTGTGTCTTCCCTAACACCCACATTCATAAACTGATGCATATCTATACTCAAGGAATCAACTACAACAACAACCAGTACGCCTCCATGACACCACATATCACAACCGACATTCGGGCTCACATAACAACACAAGCAGTAGGAAAACAACAATCATATCGTTTGGGCTCTTGGCCCTTGAACAAGTTATGGGTAAAATATAACCCTTCAAATAATTATCAAACAAACAGTTCTTTAATCCAACGTGAATTAATAGATTTATTATTCCTAGGTTACATATTTGGTAAACCTAAATTTTAATCTATAACAAATAAATTAAACATTCTTGTTGCACCAATTTGAATAACATAAAAAATACAACAATAAGGTGAAGATTAATTTACATGCCTCTTTATTTATAAACAAAAAATTTACAATTAATTCAGGTTTACGCTCTTTACCAATTTCCTTCAAGAACAAACAGCTAATCAAATCATGAATAGATATCACAGAATCTATAAAAAACAAGATTCAATACCATACGATTGATATCAATTTATTTATCCAGATCAAATATTTATTATGTCAATTCAATTGTGATCAAGTGGCTAAAACATGATAACTCTACAGATACATGTTAAAATAAAATAGAACCAATGAATCCCCTACCTTAAAAAGGTTTTTATGGATCTTTATACGATAAAGATCCACATAATGCATTACGATCACCTCCTCCCGTGATAGCTGCATCCACCTGAGGATGTCGCCGCACCACCACACCTATTGAAATCCATGAAACTCCATTTGAATCATGGAGATGACATTCCATGGTATGTAAAGGAGAAACATGAGATTGTGAACACAAAATAATGATGATAAATCATTCTTTATATCTAATATTGATTGATATTTCTTGGTCACACAAAAACAGGGGTCCACATGCAGCAAGTAGAATGTCGATGGAAGCCAATCCACCAAGAAAAGTTTATTCTCACGATTCCAATAGGATGAAAGGAATGGTTTGAGCATCTTGCAGCAGATTACAAGGATAAATACCAATGGAGGAACATATCTTGTCCCTTAAGAAGATTTAAAAGAGCAAAGTTTTATGATACAATGGATCTTGCAATAAAATAGTATTGCATTAAACCATGTGATTTGACCGTGTAAATGCATACCTGACCTTAGGAAAATTTGTATCAGTGTGATGGCATTTGATTTTTCCCTAAATCCATTAAAAAGGCCATAAATGTTTTTTACGTGAATGAAAATGTTAAATTGGTTTAACTGAAAGAATCTAGAAATTTGGAAGAGGATATATGAAACAGTTTGGGAAACATTGTTCATTAACTGTGACATCGTGTCTGACACACCATTTATATCTCACCATTTCTGACTCACCATTTTTGTCTCACTGTTTCTACCACACCGTTTCTGTCTCCCCATTTCTGACTGACCATTTTTGTCTCACCGTTTATGTCTCACCGTTTCTCTGACACCGTTTCTGACTCACTGTTTTTGTCTTTCCCTTTCTGTCTCATGGTTTCTATCTCACCATTTCTGACTCACCATTTATCTTTCACAGTTTCTGTCTCATCATTTTTGTCTCACCGTTTGTATCTCACATTTTTTATGATATTGTTTCTGTCTTACCGTTTCTGACTCACTGTGACACTATTCATAAAACTAGAAACACTATTCACATAACTGGAAATTTTGTAAAGTGTTGGGGATGAGTCATCTTGATTTCCTAGAACGCCTCAAACACCAGATTTCATTAATGGGATGAACCAAAGAGGTCAAGGCAATTACATTAGATACCTATCAAAACATTCTCATCCTCAAGAATCCAAAACCCACCCAAAAGGAAACGGAAATGGGGTCCGAACAACCACTCCTCAAGATACCTCTCAAAAGAGAGCTATCCATAAGAAGAAACAAAATAAATTAATCTTATAATAAATAATGGTCTATAAAAACAAAGGGGACACTATTACATAAAAGGAGTTTAAACATCAAAAAACACTGGGTACTGAGAACATATCTGTGACTCAAATTCCCAGGTACTCTTCTTCACACAACCGTGTCACCACAAGACACGAACCAAGCTAATAGAACGACCTCGCAACACTTTTTTTTTGCGGTCTTGGATATCCACATGTCACTTTTCAAAGGCCACATCATCATCAACATCGATCTCTCACAAATCAATGACATGAGAGTCATCATGAATATAACGAAGGATCTATGACACATGAAAAACATCATGTATCCAGCTCATATGCGGGGGGGTGGGAGTGCCACTCGATACGTCACAACTCTAACATGAGCTAACACCATGAAAGGCCCAACAAACAGCAGAGAAAACTAACTCCCATGATCAAACATTCACTGTCCATGATGGGGAGTAACCTTCATAAACATGAGATCACATACATTAAACACTATGTGTCTCCTCCTTCGATAAATATATGATTTCGGATGATCTTGTGCTATCTTAATCCTCCCAAGAATCACCTGAACCATCTCTATTATATTCTGCACTAGTTCTGGTCCCTGAATTGCTGACACTCCAACACTATTCCAACATAATGTAGAATGGAAAGTCCAACCAAACAAGGATCCAAGTGGTGCCATACCCATGGTTGAGTGAAAACTATTTTTTAAAGAGAACATCACCATGGGTAAGTGCCTCATCCATGAACCTCCAAAATCAAGAACACAAGAGTGTTACTTGTCTTCAGAAGTCTAGATGGTTTACTCTGTCTAACCATCCATTTGAGGATGAAAAGCAGTGCTATGGAAAAACTGGGAATCGAAAGAATTCCAGAGACCTCTCTACACCATATATGAAAAGTGAGGTTCTCGATCAAAAATAATCATCCATGAGACACCATGATGTCTCACCACCTCCTCTAGATACTGACTCAACAAAACATTCACTGAGCTCGACTCTTTGGTTGCTATGATGTGGGCCGATTATGTTAAACAATGAAATAGCACCCAAATAGGATAATGTCCTCCTAGAGATCAAGGTAACCCAGTAAAAAAGTCCGTTATGATGTCCGCCCACTTCCACTAAAGATTATATAATGGCTAGAGAAAACCTTCGAGGATGCGGGGCTCAGCCTTGACCTTCTGGAAGACTAAACATCGAGACCCAAACACTGTAACCACACACTTCAGCCTAGGACACAAATACTGACTCCACAAGGCTCGATACATCTATTTCATGCCATGATGAACCACTGAAATAGAACTATTGAACCCTTTTAGTACCTTACCATTCATCATCAATGGAACAAAAATCCGTCCATTATACAACACTCTGTGTTGTTTATTCTCAATCCAAAAATTAGGGGCCTCATCACAAACATCTCGATCTCCCCATACATCAACCTCAAGATCTCCAAATTTGGAATCTTCCACCTGCTGCAACAGAGATAACTGCACTATCATCTAGAAAAGTCAATCTCTACCCCCCAACTTCTCCCACATCATGATGTAATTCTGACAGTTCTTCCATTACTATCCAAGAATCATCTGATTCACTCATAGCATCACTATGTGAATTTCGACTCAGTGCATCAGATAAAACAACACCCTTTCTAGGATTATACGATATTTTGAAGTTGTATTCATATAAGAACACTATCCACCAACATTGCAGTAAGTTCAAGTAACACTGACAGAAAACACACTGCAGGCTCTTATGATCGGTGAAAACGACAAATCGCTCACCAATGAGGTAATGTCTCAACATATATAGAGTAAACACCACGGATTCCAAATAAAGATCATGGGTGGAATAGATACATTCATGAGGCTGAAACTACCACTAACCATAAGAAACAACTAATCTTTGCTGCATTAGAACATAGCCTAACCTGAGATGTGAGGCATCGTATAATACATTAAACTGAACTCCCTATACTCAGATAAAATGAACTGGAGCACTTACTAAGAAATCCTTTAGATACTCTAATGATTCCAAACACTAATGAGTCAATATGAATGCATGATCCTTCCTTGTCAATGTTGTCGTAGGATTCCGAACTCGAGATTAATCTGCTACGAATCTCCTGTAGTATAATGCGAGACCATGGAAACTTGGCCCCTCTAACACTGTGTTGGGGGATGCCCAATGCCAAACTGCTTTTATCTTCAATGAATCCACAGATACCCCCCACTGGGACACAACATTCCACATGTAACAGACATCTCGATCCCAAAACTCACACATCGACAACTTCCCAAACATCTGATGCTGACGAAGAACTCCCAAAATGTCATGTAGATGCTCTGCATGCTCCTCATTAGACATAGTGTACACAAGGATTTCAATGATGAAAACCACCAATAACAAGTCTAGTAACATATGGATCATAGAGTTTATAAATCCCATGAACATAGCTAGATAATTCGTCACACAGAATGACTTTACGACAAACTGATAATGCCAATGAAGACAATGGAAAGCAGTCTTCGGGACAACCTCATCCTTCACACACATTTGATGATATCCTGACCACAAATCGATCATTGATAACAAACATGAACCCTTTAGTTTATCGAATAAATCATCAATCCATGGAATAGGATAGCGATTCGTTACTGTCACTTTTTTAAAGCATTTATAATCTACACACTACCTCATGTTGTAGTCAGCCTTCTTCAGGAACAAAACTGGTGCACCCCATGGTGACACACTCGGCCAAACAAAACCACACAGTAACATTCCATCAAGATGTATACATAACTCTTGCAACTGAGAATGGTCCATTCTATATGGGGACATAGAGATAAGAGACACACCTCATAGTAGCTCCATCCCAAACTCAATCTCTCATTGAGGTGGTAATGCTACAACCTCTTTAGGAAAGACATTAGGGTACTCCTCTAAGACCCTAGGAAATTCCAAATGCTGAACCACTAAATAACTCATAATCATCTCATTCATCATGGATGATATGGATGGAACACCCCTATGACCCATATGGGGGTCTCGATCACAAACGAACACCATCGACTCTCTATCTGCAACAAAGAACACAACCTGCCTCCAAAAGAAATCCATGATAGCATACACAAAGTATAACCAAACCATGCTCAGGATGACATCATATGATTGTAATTTTAAATATAGGAAATATCCCAAATTGTAGTGCTCCCCCAACACTAGATCACAGATTCAAAATACTTCAAACAAGTGAAGTAGACCTCCAACTTGTGTATTCAATGCCAAGGGCACTGGAAGCTGTTCCACCTCAAGTCCAAATGCATAGAAAAGGGTATGTGATATGAGGGAGTACGTCACTCATGAATAAAAAATGAATACACCAAGGTAAAAAACAAGAAAAGGGTACTGCGAACGATGTCTGGATCATCTAGTGCTGACATCACTAAAGCATGAAGTTGACCACGACCTCTCTGTCCATGATGATGACCACCACCACATACGCACTCGGCTATCTGAGGGCAGGGACCATCACGGGGCTGTCTTCTGCCTTCCCCATCAACTATGTGATGGTCTAAACAAGGGGAAACCTACTGCTGATGCCTCGGCTAGAACATCCTCAACATAAGAACCCAAAGTGGAAAACCTGGTGCACGATGACTTCTCTGAAAGGTCGGGCACTCTCGTTGATGATGACCTCTACCAAAACAAGAAAAAAAAGTTCAATATCACTAGGCATAGGCCTAATAGATGATTCCCCTTGAGAAACGATATTTTGAGGGCTGGGAACTACCCTCAACCAAACACAAACTCTTATTCCCTGAAAACCGGGATCCTCGGACCATGGCTCTGCATCATGAGGAATCATGACGACCCCCCTCTCGTGATGATTAATTTCTTTCCAATGTCCTTTTGATGTCCTCTTCCATTTCCAGCACCACAAGATATGTCATCAATGTAAATGGGATGACCTGGCACTAGATCTCTAGAGCCAAAGCCTCCTCGAAATGCCTCTCCCTGGCCTCCTTATCTAAAAATAGGTTGGAAGCATATCGCAAAAGGTTCCGAAAACAAATTCAAAACACTCGGACACTAGATCTCCCCTATCAAAGGGTATGAATCGCCTAGCGACTGGAAGCCTTCGCAGTCGATGAAATATGCTTGACCCTAATGTTGTCTCGGAACTCCTCCCATGAGATTGTTGAATCATCGAGATCCCTGAGGATCAAGAACCACCACTACCTCACTGCTCTATGTAGCATCATCACAACTAAGGACACTCGGTGCTCCA
The DNA here is from genome assembly GCA_963277665.1 of Viscum album. Taxonomy (NCBI): domain Eukaryota; kingdom Viridiplantae; phylum Streptophyta; class Magnoliopsida; order Santalales; family Viscaceae; genus Viscum; species Viscum album. The sequence continues at coordinate 1,468,585,707 of OY728163.1, read as the reverse complement.
TTATCACACGGATCGAACTAAAGCCGCTCTCAACCACCTGCATCTAGTCTACAGTGACTATATCTGAAATGGATCCCTCGTACTTCTACAGAATCTGGTGTTGAAACTCTCGAAGTGACCTCCTCCATGTATCATTATCGTCGACCTCTACCTAGTGGAGATCTACTGGCACAACCTGTTATAAATATTCTATGTGATCCTGATGAGGACTTCATCTTAGAGCCATACCTGTAAAATAACAATCAGTTTGAGCTCATAAACAAAGAATATTGGATAGTAATCATTAATTAATTATTTAATTGATATTTTTTATTCATTTTAGGATAACATATCCCATGGTCTTCCCATTCAAACAAATGAATAATGAAGAATGATGCATGATCCTTTCCTAGGTATCTACCATGCATATAGTATCACTTTGTTTAGTCGCCATTTTAAACATAATGTTTCGTACATCAGACAACAGGGGGTCCTAAACACTTACGTATTAGCGGGTCTCCAGTGTTTACGTAACATTCTAAATATGAATGACATGGTTTCCCAACAAACCCATTCAACCTCACTTGTGCCTAACTCAAACTCTATCATATCTCTCAACTAGAGCCATTGATACCACTCTTCCACGACCCCCTCCCCACAATGTGTACCCCTCCTGGGATGGCAACGTGATAAGGGAGATAATGACCACAATGTCCCACCTCTAGTAGGCCCCGAATTGGCAACTAGATCTGAGGGTATATCGAACACAAAAATGGGAGGCATTACCCTATAAGAGAACACATTCAAAAGAGAGATATAAGCTGGACACCAACAAACACCAACTCAACCCGTAAGATAAATGAAATACCATGTACACATATGAAATGTCATTGAATACTACTACAACTGAAAGGGGAAATTGCAGGTACCCAAAAGAAAGTAAAACAATAGCAGCCACAAGCCCAAACAACTCCTGCAACTGCAAGCTAGTAGTAACCAGCCTGATCTCTAACATGATCCAAGTGACCTAAAATGCCATTTGTATGTACATTGGGTGAGTACAATAGTATACTCAGTAGGATCCTCCCTGAAGCCTCTCATTCAAATGTAAAGAAACCATGGTAAAGCACAATGAACAACAAGTGAAACTAAATAGTCACCTAAAAAGGTATACTATGTTCCCAGCCTCACAAATGGCTACTCTCACCATGTAACGCATACAAGGCTATATATATAATAATGAATATCAAGGGTACCCTTCTTCTACTTTCCCACTGGTTTTCGGCTTTCCCCAACGACGCACATCCTAAGCATGTCTCTCCAAATGGTGTGCCCACAAACACCTGAGTGAAGTACCACATCATTTACCTCATGAAACAAAACCACCAAATTCACATAATAAAATTAACCATGTATTTTCTTGGATCCACCACAACTCACATATTGTGTATCATACATCGGGTATTATACCTTAAGACATTACAACCCATACGCTGAGTAAGGATCCTCAAGCCTTCACAACCTATACATGTTACACCTATAGTATTCCATAGAATAATTTATCTAGAATATATGTGTGTGAATAACCACAAGCCATTATATCCAACTGCACACATAAATGGGGAAAACTCACCGATGTGCCTACCAACACATGTATCTACCAAGAGAAGAGAGTGGGGTCAAAGGGGGTAGTCATCCATCCATCCTTCCACATGAATGATGGGGAAACACCCCCACGCCTTAGAATCCCCTGGGTAAAAGTGGCCCTTACTAACAGGGTGGATTGACATATAGAAACACAAAAAGTAAAGAATATACTATAACTCACAATCATATGATGGGTGTAACCTTGTCTTTTACTCAAATACAGCTAACGTCTCTCGGATTCTGACCTAATACTTCTAGGATTTGGTATCCTATGAGCACACAACTATTTAAAAAGAATTAATACATTATTTCATTCCCTTTTTATCAGTTTCTCTTTACATTAATTAATTCATTAAAAATTAATTAACCAGTAAATATTCCACATCATATTTCATTAGACACACACCCAATGTACACTATTCCTTCAAATCACAACCTCAGCATTGCACCCCAGTAAGATCCAATCTCCATCGGTTAACATCATTTATTCAATTATTTATTTACATCATTACTTTCCCATATTCCCTGGAATTCTAGAAAAGCAATATTTTCTTATAAACACAAGGGGCTAAACACGGTGAGTTGAAAAACTAACCGTTGATTTTTTTTCGACTGTAGTAAGAGCATAGAACCATCCTATCTTGAGAAGATAAACACAGAAAGTACGTGGAATACCCTATACATCTTCACCCCTTTCAGAATAAGGGTATGAAATACCAGTTACCTTGAATAGTGTGTAATGAAAAGAAGATAAACAACCAAGAAGAATCAGCATAAAACCATACATTTACATCTAACACATTTCTTCATCCCTGGTGTCCTCCCAGACACCCACATGCATAAAGCGATTCATCTCGCCACTATAGGTGGAAACTATTACAACAACTAGTTGTCCTGCATGCCCCCAAATATCACAACACCCATCTGGGCTCACATCACAACAATAGAAGTAGGAAAACAACAATCATATTGGTTGGGATCTTGGACCTTGAACAAGCAAGTCATTAACTAATAACCCTTAAAGGAATTATAAAATAATCTGTTTATTAATCCATCTTGAATTGACCGATTTATTATTTTTAGGTTCTATATTTTAGGAACCTAAATTTTATGCTATCACAAGTAAATTTAACATGCTTACTGCACCAATTTTAGTAACTTCAAAAAATACAACAATAAGAACCATATTCATTTACGAGCCTCTTTATATTTATTAAAACAATTATCAATTATTTCTGGATTATGTTCTTTAGCAATTTCCATCAATAATGAAGATCTGAACAAATTGTGCATGGAAATCATACTATCTTACAAAAATAAGAGGCAATACCATAGGATTGATATAAATTTATTTATCTGGATGAAATATTTATTATTTCAATTCCTTTGTGGTCTAGTGGCTAATACATTATTACTCTACATTTTCACGTAAATATAAAAGATAAGAAACAAATCCTATAACATAAAAAGGATCATAAGGATCCTTATACGTGAACGATCCACACAACGAATCACAATCGCCTCCTACTGTGACAACTGTATCGACCCGAGGATGTCGTGGCAAGATCACACCAACAAAAACACAAGAAAATCAATTAGAATCATGGATATCACATGCCATAATATGGAAAGGTGAAACATGAGAAGGTGAGACCAAAATAATGATGATAAATCATGACATATAGAGAATATTTGTGAATACTTCATGGTTGCCCCAAAATAGGGGGTGTACGTGCAGCAAAAAGAACATCGGGAGAAACCAATCCACTAGGAAAAGTTTAATCTCATGAATCCTACAAGAAGGAAGGAATGGTTTGAGCATATCTCACCATATAACAACAAGAATGAACAACATAGGAAGATATCTTGTCCCTTTATAAGTTTTAACAGAGCAACGGTTTACCATACCATGAATTTTACATTAAAATTGGATCGCAATAATCCACGTGGTTTGACCATGTATATGCATCCCGGTCCTTATGAAAATTAATATTGGGGTTATGGGATTTGATTCAGCCTTAAATCCCTTAAAATGAGGACATAAATTCTTTTTAATTCTATAAAAACTTTAAATTGAAAAAACTGGAAATATCAAGAAATATTGAAAAGGAAATATTAAAAAGTTCTTAAAACATTGTTCATGGGTTGTGACACCATGTCTGAATCACTGTTTCTATCTCAACATTTCTGACACATAGTTTCTGCCTCACCGTTTATGTGACACCATTTCTGACTCACCATTTCTAACTCACCATTTCTGTCCCAAAGTTTTTGTCTCACCGTTTCTGTCTCATCGTTTCTGACTCACCGTTTCTGTCTCACTGTTTCTGTCTCTTCATTTTTGTCTCACCATTTTGACTCATTGTTTCTGTGACACCGTTTCTGTCTCACTGTTTATGACTCACCATGGAAATGTTTATAAAACTATAAACAATGTTTACAAAACTGGAAATTTGGCAATGTGTTGGGGATGGGTCACCTTGAACTCCAAGAACACCTCAAAAACTATATTTTAGCAAAGGGATAGACATGAGAGGTCCCAACCTTTACAAAATCACTATGCCACCTTCATGGTTTCCTAAGTGAGTTTCAATATTTGAACAATTATGATGAAAACAGTATAATGCCTGTAGATCATCATAGTTCCATACAACATGGTTACAAATTGGTTGTAAATAATAGTTTTTCCAAACCATGATCCCCTCTTATTTATATAAAAAAATTATTATTTACTATAATACATAGTTACTCAAAAATTACCCCATTAATAAACCACACATTATATAAAGAATACCTATACCCTAGAGGGAATCACAATTCTGATAATAAAAATGGATTTCAGTCCCAATTTTTATTAATATTATAGTCTCAAAAAATGATAAATAAATTTATAAAGTACAAACAACTCTGACTCCCATATCTCATGGATATCCCAACAACACATTCATATTAAATAACACGGGGGAATTTATTTAAAATTTAATATTGTTTCATGAAGTTCCATTATAATAGAACTATTTCTCATACACAATGGTGTCAGCCTCCTGATCTATATCATCCTTTTTGATAGAATGTAATGTGTCCCATTGATACCACATCAATTGGAAAAAATGAAACACCTCATAAATTGATGTCAAGAATAATGGAAAGGTAAATAGATAATCCACCATTCAGAGCGATCCAATGATTCTAATGTAGAAAATAATCCTTTTTTCTAGTTTAACCTACATACACAGTCTATAAATCCCTAAAAATTGTGTAACAAAGGGGAATACATAACTAAAAACATGAAACTAATTTTTTTGACAATGATGGTCTACAATAGATTTAGAATGATTTTTTGATGTCACGTACAAATTATATATTACATACACAATCCCTACCATCTCATCAACATGTCATGGTAAAACTAAGGTGTTATATACGAAATCTTCAATGTAAAAGTTATATATACAAATCCTCCCTTTTATCCTTCTAAAGGGTGAAATGTAAATCAAATCAATAAAAATATATTTATTGTAAAATTAAACAAAAGAAATATAATTTTTCCATGAACTACTAAAATAAGGTTCACATGCTTGAATCATACCCTAATGATTTGGTATAGCTCATTTTGTCTTCCTATTTTTTTGTGGATGATATGTGATAATTAACATCAATATATATCCCACCACATCCTAAAAATATTTCCAATACCTGGATGTTAATTGAAGGTCCCTATATAAAACAATAACATATAGTACCCCATGAATCTTTACATCCTATTAGATGTGCATGTGTCTGAACTCCTCCACATATGAAATCTCCTCAATGGAGGAAATGTCCTGATCTAATAAGATTATCAAAGATAAAAATTATTGAATCCTTATTAAAAGGAAACTATTATAAAACAATGATGATTTTCATGAAAATATATTCCCACTCCCATATAAAAATGGTAAATTCATGAAATATACCAATATGTATAGGGTTTTAGGACTTAATTCTCTAATAACTATCACATTGTGACCAGATATCTCTAAACATCTACCCCATCCATGCATGAAAAACCCAATCTCTTTTATATAAAATCATCTTAGTAGGAATAGGTTATATATAAAAACAAAACCAATTTCCATCTCCCATCAAATAATCATTGATGGTTATATGGATAAACATTCCATCATGGAAGTATGTTGTTTCAATAAGAGACCAATACGAGTCAAACAAGTTCCCCTACCATTTTGGATTTTTTATATGATTCTAAATATATATGTCTACCACATTATCCTGATGAAACCATATTTTAAATATTCTTTTATAATATATATATTATTTGAAAACGTTCCCAGATGACTTTTCCCCTACAATGATGATATTAGTAAATAATCATTAAACAACAATCCTACAAAGAGTCTTTCATATCGTGAGCCAATAATTTATAAATCAATGAATTAACTACCATGATACTTATCCTATGAGTATAATAAATATAAAAAACAAAATCTAATGATAGTCAACCCAATATATTTCTCATAAATTTTGATTTACCAATGAAAAAATATAATTCATGCTATGATTATAAGATTATACTGTGGATTAGAACCCAAGGAGATAACTACACCATTATTTCATTGATTTCATAACAATATACAAATATATGTCTTGGGTGTGGATGAACTTATCATTATTAAATAACTATAAATATCCATAAGGAAACACAGATATCTCTTACATCAAAACAAACCACAATTCAATGCCTGAATAATTACAAAAACATCATAATTTTATCCTTGTTCTGGAGGAATTAGAATTGGATATGATGTCAACCACTTCACTTGTTCCTAAAAAGATCTCAGACACTTGTCCAACCACTCATTCATACCCCCTTATGGGTCAAATATATAATAAGATATGAAATGATATAGAAGACTTGAAAAAACCCCCATTATTTACCAGCCAGTATCAAGAAGCCCTCGATCTAAAACACATTTATGGACTTCTCCCATGAAATTACCTCCGATGTTTCTTCGTCATGTACATAGGTACCCATCTATAAAATAATATTTTTAATAAATATCAACTCATCAATCCAAATTAAAAATTAGAATTAATAGTCTACAAGATATGTTATTTTATTATTCTAACAATAAAGTCAAAATAATATCAGTGCACATCCGACGACATCAATTACAAAATAATATCATTCCAAAACATGACTATGCAATTTTATAAAAACAACTGAATTAGTTTTTTCATCTAAGAAAAAAATACCATTGGTGTGTTAGTTATGATAAAATACATAACAATAAACATTTAATTCCCATAACAAAACCAAAATTAGACTTTTTTATATCCTCTTATTGCAAACTAAATTGATACAACCCCAACTAGAGTTTAATATTTTAAAATAAATAACCCCCTTATATATGAACAAAGAGATCAATAAATATTTTAAAGTTAAATATATATTTTTTGTCACGTAATTTATATTTCAATAATAAATGAAATTTTTGAGGCTACCTTCAACATTGCAATATAAGGGGATATAAGAGAAACACTCCAAGATTAATAAATCCCTTATCCACATGATCCAAAATAAGAAAAATAAATTCACCCCCCATATAATTTTGTATTAAATATTGTTGCATAAAAATAATCATTATTCCATGGATTTGGTTAATAGTGAATTCAAAATCCCTCTATCATATCAACTAGGTAACTTATTAAAGAAATAATACAGGGTATATACCCACTAAATTCATAAGTGGCCTTCCAAAATAGTAGTCATCGATATCAAGGAACATATCTAACTACTTCAATAATATCATTCTAAAATATATAATATTATGAACCACTCTCCTATATCATGAATCCTACTCAACCAAGAATACATGTGAGAACAAATCATAATAAATCAACTAAACCGGATATTGGTACCAGTAAATCTAGAACACAACTCCAATTATACAATAAATGAAAATAATAATTTTGAATGTACCTATATTGAGGATGAATAAATACTATACCACATCAATGTAGGATGTTGACACTAAACATGAATGAAATCAAAAATAATTTTCACACATATTTTATATGTGTGTGGAAGTATCCATCATGATTGATAAATGTTACAAATGAAACCCCAACATGTAAATTAATCTTGGCGATAAAAAAATGTCAACATTATAAAAAATTCTAATACTATAGAGGAAGAAATAAAAGAAATACGTATAATCGTTTTCATCCGAACATCAGAATCCCCTAGAACATAGTGTACTATATAATAATATACAATCCAAGCCCATCCCTATGCATTCTTACCTACATGAATCTCCCCCTCTGCATAAATATAAGATCCTGAACTTATGTAACATTAGAATAAAACATCATAATTGTGGTAAATTTAGACCAAAACATATTTCTATGGGAGCTATTTCAATAAAAATGATCTAAATGACCAATTTTTCAAGAGTGATTGTTATTTTTTAGAATTTCTATAAAATTGGCGGAGTTTTCCAAGGCATTCTACACTAATTTCAACTAAGCTAATTTTTTACATAAAATACTATTAATCTTGTCCCAATGAATATTATATACAAATATAGTTACATTTGTCACAAAAGAAACTCCGAATAAATATGTTACTGTAATCAAAGATCATCATAATGATATTTTACTAGCTACACCTGTCATTTACATAACATCATTATATACTACATCCATGAAGGTTTGAAGTACCAAGTGAAAACACATAGATAGAACTTCAAACAATATACCAATCTCAAACAACCGAATTTTATGGTAGTCATTTATAAAAATCTCAAACGTTATGTAAACAACTTATATGAAATTGATGGAATACTATAGAAATGAATTATCTGCTGACTCTGTGGTCATATATTTCATAATATTTTCTTCTATAAATTATTTTGGATAAAAAACTAGTTAAATAGTTTCATGAAGGTATTCGAAGTGGGGTCCTACTTAACCAATATTTAATTATATATTACGACAATTTCATTGATTGTCCTTCCATCATGTAGTATAAATAACCCCTATAGTGTCTAATAGAGGATTAAAAATATTCAACAAACATTGAATCATCATCATACACTCATTGGGTTTATGGGGTCTGATGTCACCAAAGAAGATAGGTGCATTCATCATAGTAAATTCTAATCCATGATATTCTATTTAAAAATGTATCCCTACACCCTCCATGCCTATAGTGTAAATAGTGAGGATAACAAGATCCACCTAATGTTGATCCATAGAAGGGGTTCCCAATGCAATATGTCTCAAATATTCCATGTCAAAATTAGAAAAACACTTCTAGGTGGTATTTTTTAATATACACAAAGAAAATAACCAGTTATCATATATGAAATTACAAAGTCAAATACTATAAATACCATGAACCTTGGTTCCTAGAGATAGTGTTTAATTTATTACATTGGTACAAGATAAAAGTGATCACATCCCAATGGTGTACATAGTATAGTACTCTTGGGAAACATGTAAAAAATAATAATTTAACATTAAAAATAATAGGATAAAATAAAAAAATTATTATTCTTGATAATCCATTATTCCCTTCAGAATATCCCATCACATAAATCACAATATAGTTCTTATAATCCTAAGGAATGAAAACATAAGGAAGAGGTTATCTTAGATTATTATTAATATAAAATTCACAACATATTCAAATAAAGAATGGATCATATATGAAGAATAAATAAAAATCAAAGATTTCCATATAAATTATAACATTACAAAGAAATACATGAATGAATATAAAAAATTAAAATAATGAAATAGAAAGAATAAATTATTTTATTCTGATGGAACTTTTTATAATGAAAATATAAAGCTTATCATTGAGGACTCATCCCAAAAAAATGTAAAAATTTAGAATGTTATCATCCTAATACTTAATTTAGAATATCACATGTGGCCAACAAATGAATAGAGGGGAATTTAAATTATAGATCCCACAGATTAGTTAAAATCTCTAACTCATTCATCATAAGAATTAATAGTAATATATAATCAATATGACTACTGATTCAATGTAATTCTATATAAGAATAAATTACATTCAGAATATCAATAATTCCCTAATCTATATTATCATAAACATTCATATAAAATATATCTAATGGAATGACAACTATACACCCTTAGTAAATAATCATATTATATAATGTATTTTTACATAGATTAAATTACTTTCAAAATATCACTTGAATATTTTAGAAGTAAAATACAATGTTTCATTATGAAATAACTTATTTAATATCTAATAATTTAAAATTTAAAATTTTTGTTTCTATTTAATGTAATATTATAAAAATTAGTTTAATTATTCAAAAAAAATTATAATTCATGGCTATGTATAAATATATTATATATTAATTATTTGAAGTGAAATATTATTTTGATACTATAAGAAGAAGTTCACAGATTGACTTATTCAGATAAATATCTGAAGATTCATTTTTAAACAAATTTTAATATTCAATAATGGGTAAAAAGTTCAATAAAAAGTCATTAGAAAATCTCAATAATATCCACATATACATTTCATAAAAAATTGGGACATATAAGAGAAAGAACCCCATAGAGTAAAAAATGAGGGCTAGTATTCCTTAAGGATATTATTTGTGTATCCTGAGTAAAAAATTTGATGAAAATAAATGGAATAAATCTATCTTATAGAAATATATATATTAAGGTAATATTTTTGGGTTCATTGTATTATAATCAAATATTTACCCCAGTTGGGTCATAAAAATGTAATGTCAAATAATTTTGAGATTGTAAAATAAAACAATACCACATGTGAAACATCATTCTCATGTGTCCTAAACTCATTTAAAATAAAAATTTATATATTATATATTTATTTTAAATCCACAATCATTTTTATAATATGGTCAATAATTTAGTTATAATATTTTTTATCCTATTAGTTAAGATCTTATCGTTAAAATCAATAAATTGGGGAATAAACACCTCATTTTTCATTATTTTTTGGTTCTATAGTTTTTTACATGTATATAGATTATGGTTTAACAATATATAGAATTTAAATAATTATGTAAATATCATATATGTTAAATATTTTTTTATTACGATTAATCCATTAATGAATGATATAGAAAACATACTTTCACCATTCCCATAGACCGTAGGTCATAACAATGAATGATTTTTGTTTTCAATTTTCAATGTATTGTACGAATGTAATGTAAATGAGTAATTTAATTTAATAGATAATTATTATATCATATATATCCTACTGATTTAATAAATATATCATTATTACCATCTATGTGAAGCTCAAATGAAAATATCGTCACATTTCTTTTTGTAGGTCATAGTTCACAAGTATGCATCATTAACACTATCATTTATCATTTGACGGAATGATGTTTGAATAGTTCTGGTTTCATAATAATATATAAATTAATAATATTTTTTATTATGAATATGTTATTTTATGAAAAATAACACCAATTTATTAGAGTAAAAAATTAAAAATGATGTGTTGCACTAAATCATTTTCCTCTACCTTGAATGGTATATTTTAGATAGCCTTATAAAGACACCAGGGTTAGTATTTTGAAAATACCAGTACCACAAAAACATGGATTTGGAAATTTATATGTGATATGAGTAGGTATTGGTTGATATATTATTCTCAATGTGGTGTCATGAAGAGAGGGAATATTTGTCTTTTTGTAATGGAGGGATATGACATACTTGGAATTATAAAAATATTATATATAACTAATTCATTCTCATGAACAAATGCATCCAAATAACATTATATTGAACATTAAGGTGTGAAATGGTATAAATATCATCATGAAATATTACAAGGATAGGGTTGTGTGGTATTTTAAACCTTATCTGGTTTTTCAACCACTTAGTTTAAATATAATACCCATAACACCCGTAATGACCTTTTCAACCATAGAGTGTTACTGTCTTACATATACATTAACAAATGGAACATAATTGGAATAATGTTACATAATTGACAATATCTATCCCATCTTCATCTAGTATTAATTTAATGATTTTTTATCAGTTTTATAATATACATATTTCATAATTAATATTATCTTCATTTCCTACATTATTCATTTAATGTTACATTAAAGACATCAATGAAATGATGAAATTTAAATATAATCCTTTAAAAAATTACTAATATGATATATTTGTCTATAAAATATTTATAGCACAATAACATAATTATATTATATTTCTTTTTATATTTTGAAAATTATTTAGTTTATATTTCAATTAGTTGAAGATATATTGTATTGGTATTGTGCAAGAATTTAGGTTAGTTATAGAATCATTAAAAAGGTAAAAAGTAAATACTAAAATGAAATCAATATATTTATTTAAAAATAAATATTATTATTCAACCACTACTTTTAATTTTTTTATTTGATCACACAATATATATTTTAAATCATTATAGAGAATATTTTGAATTTTTCTTTACATTAAAGATAATATTCTAAATTTTCTTGGAAAATATTCAATTAAATTAATATAATTTGAGTCTAAGGTGGTATTGGTAGAATTACCATCATCTATTATAAATTATTTTTAATAATTATTACATTAATACTTAGTTTTATCCTTGGTTAACTGAATTTTTCCTTTACCATTATGCTAAATTTTAACATGGTTATTATTAATAAAAAAAGGGGTCTATTGGAAAAATTTGATCCAATTTATTCAAAATATGGAATCCATTTTGGAGTGTTAAATTTATAGAATTAGATGAAAATAATTTCAAAATTTTCATCCTAACTAAAATTTAAATGACTTTATGGAAAATGAATTTTAATCATAAAACTAGATTTTTTGTTATCTAATTATATAAAAAACTATCAATGACAGAAAAATATGATTTAATAATTATATATATATTTCAATAGTTAAATTAATTATTACTGTTAAATTTTATTTTTAGAAAATAACACACTTCATTAAATAAATTATTTTTTTTAAAAAAAATTACACATTTGTATACAAATAGTTTTTATTTTCATTTCAAATCAATTTGTACAAAATGATTTCATTTTATACATGTTGAAACCTAATTTTTTCATAAGTTATTGTATTCCTATTATATCAATCAATTTCAATGTCATGGTTATAAGAGTCGCATTTATATAATTTTTTTTTATAATATTACAGTTTTTAAACTTGGTGAATCATGAAACACATACTCTCAAAAAAAGATAAATTAATTTAAATTATATATATTTTAAAATGTTAAATTGTTATATTATTACACCTTATTGGAATTTCACCATTGAAAATCCATTAATATGATACACAAAACTAAGTATTATTCTTCGAAAATTTATCAACATGTTCACATGTAGCATCCTAAAAGTTGTTGTTTCACCAGAAAAAATTGACAAGGTGAGTGGTCTTATTTCATAGAATTTTCATTATAGGACCCGGAATCTCATCCTGTTGTTGATATTAACCAAAATAATTTTATACTGATATGAATTCTATTCTTTTTATATGTTTTGGATTAGGTACAATCATCCTCTTAATAGATGTAAGGAACAAATCATGAACATGAGATAGATATGGTTAACGCTTCAAATGAAAAGAATCATTCCTGATAAGATCATGAATATTGAATGGTCAAATATATATAGGAATCATCATTCTGCTGTTTATGAATCTCAATAACTTATTCTGGAGACTAATTCAACGAAATACATTCTCACCATCTTCTAAATCTATATCTCATAGTAGATTTTCATCTTATATTTTCTATCACCTCTAAACTACCTAACATATCGTTGAGTAAATATAAAAAATTTCATTATTTTTTTAATGTTGATCATTTCCCAATATCATTAATTTCTCCATCCTCATCCCAATACAATATAATTATACACATACTTCCATATAATTATTCATAAGGAGCAATATGAATTCCTGTGTTAATGATATTGTAATTTGAAAGTCACAATAAAAAATGGCAGTGATCAATAACCCCATTTAAATACATTGATATTGATATTAACATGACTTCTATCATTTTTATTATCTATTTATGATTCTATAAATCTACGGATACGATGTATTATTGAAACAAAACTCTATATCTATTGTTCTCAAATGAATATTCAAGAGAATTAAGGCAAACCAATGATCTGTATTGTAGATAATATAATATGGTACTCCTTGAAACCATTCCACAAGATTAATATATATTATTTAATGATTACTAATAGGTAAATATTCTATAATAGAATTGAATTTTGATAACTTTTTATGGAGATCTGGAAGATCCCAAATATAATTTTATAATTTTTACTATTTGAGGTGTCCAATGATAAAATATAGTTTGATGTTTCCCTATTTCTATTATGATATGTGTAATATTTGTAACAAGCCATTGTAATTACTTTTGTTAGCTTTAAAATAATGATATAAAAGGAACCGCGATACATAGTCTACAATATATATATCATCATGTTTTCCCCTGAAAATACTCGTCAAGATTTGAATGCAATTTTTTACTTCTATAATGAATATAGAATGATAAAATAAAAGATTCATCCAATAGTTCTTTATTCATGTTTTTAATAGAAGATACATGTTTTATGATATTATAAAATATTATTCTTTCATGATCATGTTTAAAATAAATATCATTCCCCACCTTCTTCTATAATTTTAAATCTTTTTTTCTTGTCTCCTTAATCCAATCATGGAAGAATTGATGAATATTCATATAAGATATTATTTTTCCTTTTAGTTTTTATTTCAAGATCTATAATCTATAAATCAATTTGGTTTGTATCCCTTCACATCATAATAATGGAAGAACTAGCATTGACATAATAACATAGATCTTTAGCTTCATTTTTCCCCTTCCCATGAATGTTAATTTATTATGCAATCATAATTATTGAAAAAATTCATCCATATTCCTAATAAAATATTATCCCAATTTTCCAGAATTATTTCATCGATATTTCATTGTCAATATATATAAATAACACATTTCATAATATCGATAATTCTCATATATCCTTGTTGAAAAAATTATTACCGCCAACTCCAAATCCTGAGTTAAATAACATTTTCTCATTAATTTTTTAATGGAAGGAGTCTTATGCAATCCCCATGTAACATTGCATGACGACACAACCCAATCAATTTTTGTTGCATCACTAAAGGCCGACAACCCATATCCACTATAAAGTAGTGTATTAGTAGGTGCATTGTCCACTCTTAACTTTAGTCCATCAAATAACTCTTTGCATCCATATATCTATATATACTTAGCTGAATTCTATGTAATCATGTTGACCGTATTTTATAGTCATCATAAATATCGCATAATGCTTCATTATAATCCATACACCCCTTGAAAATGACATATTTTTATTCACCATGGTGGGTCTACTAAATTTATCCCTAAGATCCATCATTAATAGACACATCCATATACAATCACATTATATTATATAAAAAACTAATGATATTTATATATAAAAAATTAATACTTTTTAAATTTAGAATACAACATATTCTTTTATAGATTAATGGGAAAAATTCAGAAACAATTTTAATTATTGTCTTTTATCATTTAATATATAATTATATAGACTATAAAGACAACCATGAATAGATCAAGGTATTATAATATGACTCTATTCATTAAATAGATTATGATATGAAGAGCAATGATATGTCTAAATAGAATGATTATAAAATCATAATGTCCATAACGCATAATAAAGAATATATTTGGTATGTCCTCCTTCTCTATTCTTATATTATGTTATACATATCAAATATCAGTCATAAAAAAATATTGTATCATATATGTTAAAACATATCATCGATATGAGTTATATGATTCTTTTTATTAATCGTGATTTTGGTATGTTTTTTATGATCAATGAAATGTTGTATTGACCAATTATCTTCTTAAAAAAATTAGGAGTTCAAACCATGGATAAGAACATGGATGAATGAATCCTTATATCCAAATTCTACATGGAAGGATTCTTAAATTCATAAAACTCAATATGGGCTATTATTTATGTTGTATTTTAAATTGGCATAAAACCATGTATGAGTTCTATTGAGAACTATATTTCATTACTCATGAATAAACTAGGACTTTCCCAATGAAATAGATTTTCAAATTCAATAATAATTTGTAAAATATGAATATTTATTTTCCCCTAATCCATTTGAAAAAATACCCCACATGAATAGTTAAAAACAAATATGAGGGAAGTTATATCCATTTGATTTTAAGATTCACCCTCACAATGATAGACAATTTAATATTTATTTAGAATATCTTATGTAATATACCTCCCTCTAAAATTGATATGGAATCTATAATGTGAGAGAAAATGAATTCAATAAAATAAATCAAATTCATCTAGGGGAAGACTAAAATTATTTGGTGGAATAATATTACTAAAAACATCTGTCATAGATTATTTATAAAGATGATATGTGGTCATATTACTATTAAGAATTTATACCCCCAACAATATATATAGCTATTGTTGTTCTGATGAAATATTGTTTGAAAATTCATCATCTATAAATGATTAGGTATATATATAGTCACATTAATCATTTTAAATGCTAGAGTGAATGAAAATTTTACAAATCACCATATCATTAAGAACATTCAATTTTCTTGTCATAGTTGAATATGCTTTTACATATCCCAATTAATTTTTAATGTTATCCAGTAATTGTTGGTTAATAAAATTTTATAGTGTCATGTAGCCTAAAAAGTAATTCATTTTACTTCAATTTATTCATTCATAACATTAAACTTAATAGCCTGATATCCTTTTTTGTTTACTTGAGGAACACACATTTTCCATTTAAGCGTGTACATTTGTGATTTATTCCATCACAATTCCATGTTGGAAAAATCCAATTTATCATCTACTAATTATATATATTTTTCTCCACTATCATCTTCTTAAATATCTTTATATTGATGAAACATTCTTTGTATTGTTCTTCTGTGACTTCATAGCACATGATACGATATCCTCATATGATAAGAATATTTAAGAGGCTTGTTCCCATTGAAATATATCCTTATGAACATCAAATAAGTTTTTAATTTACTCTTTTGATAATGTGTATAGTTAATAGAATGTCTTTATATCCTGATATTTTTTATTAATAATGAGAATCATTTTAATCATACATTCATCTTAGTCTTATGAAATTTCTCTCCATAAAAACTCATCTATCATGAGGAAAATATATTTCAAATAAAAATTACTTAAAAATACAAATTATAATTTTTAACTTCCATTATTTTTCTTAAGGTTTTTGAATAATAAACATGATTTATAGGCATTCCTAAAGTGATGATAAATGACCTTGACTACCTTCTCACTTTTATTAATACCTAAATTGATAAAAATATCTATTTGAAATTCTTCCATAGATGTCCTAAATTTTTTTTAGTCAAACAGAATGGTAGTGTTTCTATCCACATGAGTGGTATAAAATTATTAATCAATATTTTCAATAAGCATGTTTCACCATATAGTCAAAATTTTTGTCTATAAACTAACATAACTACCATAATATAGTTTCAATTTATTTTATTACATCTACAACCCCAGGTCTTGCTTCATTATATTTCGCAAGAGGGAACTACCTACTTAAATTTTGTTCTATTAAATTCACAAGGATAAAATTCATAAAAATGGAATACATTTTTTAAGATCATACAATTATGATTCATAATGTATATTTTTAAAACATGTGATCCAGTTAAAATAAATTTAAATATTTATGCATCAAAAATACAAAAATCGTAAACATGGTTTCATTGGGAATTTTATAAAAAAAAATTATTTCCAAATCCATCTAATTATAAATTAATAAAACTTAAATTAACCCATGAATATCCCATTAGAGTGTCTATATAGGTTTTTTAATAAGGCAACACACACTGTGAACCAGAATGATGGTCAAAATATACCCAACTAACTATATTTGATGATATTACTCCTTCATTATTAAATGTTGAAACCAAACGTACATATAGTTTATATACATGGATGTATTATTATGAAAACTAAATATCTCTACATTACCAAAACTTTTTTATGTCACTAAATACCTAGAGTTATCATAAAATTCCTTCATAGTTTTATTTTCTCTAAATTATCATTTACAAAATCTATTTTCCATGGTTTATACTACACTTACTATGATACCATCATTAAATACCTCAAATATAGTATTCTATAGTTTTTTGTTACATTATTACATTATTACTAGATAATAGAGATGGTATCCCAAATTACTGAATTTCTTACTATTTTCAGAAAACATGATACATTATTAAATTTCACATTACATTTGAAAATAATATATACAACATTATATTTTCATTGATAACACCATTTTTTCCATTAACATATCATTGTATTTATAAGATTATACAATACTATACACCATTGGAAAGGCAAATATATGAAATGGGTGAGCTAAAATTCTTAATAAGGGAATTTATACCAGAAGCTAGTATGGAATGAATAGTATTCTATGAATATATAATGATCAACTAATTTCAAAAAATCACATGGGATAGAAAATTACCTACTTATATCATAACCATTCATATAATCACATGTATTTTAAGAAATAACATAATAATGATGGAATGAATAATTTTAACATTTGAATGAAACAGTCGAGGCTCAATAAAGGGAATATTCATAAATTATTAAGGGCGATGCCAAAGACCAATTATAGTTTGTCTCACGATACCTAAAGAATCAACATGTGGCTATATAATTCTAGGACCCACCCATAAAATAATAACAAAAATACTTATCTGAGGAAGAAACACTATAACGAAATAAATATTTCAAAAAACCAATCTACATCTATAATGGAAGTAATAGAATAAATAGTGAATAAAAATTACCTATACATGTTGATCATAGAACATCATGAGAAATATGGTTTACGATATATTAATACAATGACATTATTAAATAAGAATATTCAATATTTTATTTTTACATAGATTAAAATATTATCAAAATATTTCTTGAAATTGTTAGAGGAAAATTCAATTGCAGAATGGAAGGTATCTCCCATTTAATGTTTGGATATGATATCATAATCTTCTGCAATGGCAGGGGGAGATACTTGCTTATACCCATATATATTTTTAATACATATTGGTGTTTGAGTGGAAAGGAGATCAATACCTCTAAAATCAATGTCTCCATCTTTAATAGATGCCCACATGGGCTGTATTGGGGCATTCTTAACATCCTAGTGTGTCTAAAAAAAGTAGATTCATGTGATTTACCTTGGTGTTCCAATATAATATGGACACATAAAAAATCATTATTTTGAGTATATCACCAAACATTTGGTGGGAAGGATCGTCAAACGGAAGAACATGTTTCTTTCATTCAATTGGAGGATGAAACTTTCCAATTTTCTTTTAATTCCCACTATGATGCATATGATTTCATTGCTCAACCCTCCCAATATATTTATCAAGAGGATTGAAAACATAAAAATCATTATTGTGTGGGATGCCAATCAGGTGGGCTGTATCTACTGGGTCTCCTGGCACCACTGGGATATACATATATTTGAGGGAGGGATTGGTATTTAAGACTTCAATGAAGTAGTGCTTGGAATTCAAGGACGAATGGAATGACATGTTATCGTTGGTGAATCACTATGGTCATTGTTCATCAGTAAGAGTTAGGGTACGAAATGGATGATTTTTGGTGGGAATGGTTCTTAGCATTCACACATGAAATGATGCATGGTCTCCCACCTCTAAGTCCTCTCTATCTCGGCAAGGTGGATCATCGACAAAAGAGATTTAATATTATAAATGGGTAACTCGGCGCGTGTGATGTTGCAATATCCTGGTTTCCCTAACCCAGATATATATTTCTAGGATCCCTGGGTTCAACCTGGATTCATTTTGTCAGTCCTCACCCCCGAGAAGGTTATGTTTTATGGAGATATTATGGTTAAAGAAGAAATAGGTAAATTTTTCTTCACATGATAATCTTCTGGTAGGAATATCATGAATGATTATAGGGATCTCATGAATGAGGAGATACATCCCAATGAGTGGTCATACAAAGTATGGTGTAGAAAGATACCTACAAAAATGAATTTACTCATGTGGAATTTATGAAACATATTACTACTAATAGACAAAAATGTTAGAATGAAGTGGATCCATATGGAGTTACGCAGTTTTTGCTGTGACAATCCCTAGACATAAACAACTATTCACCTCTCCTTCCAGAGAAACTGGGCTCATTTAATCTGGTCCTTATTCTCTCACCGTACCTACATTGATAATGATCAGTCCTCACATTTGGGATCTTGGGATCTTGGTTTCATGGAGTTGAATGAAGGGTCACATTGTGCATTGTTTGAGCTATTATCATTGCTTCATTATGTTGTATGATATGGGAGGATAGGAATCACATTATGCTAGGTAGTAGGAGATCATATTTTTTCTTCTAGATGCGAGTCAAGTATCTTATTTTTTATCATGGATAACTATTAAAATGGAACCAACTCCCGGCTATGTCATGCATCCTGTTCAACATTCCCCCCGCACCTCTTACAAAGGAGGGCCGCTAGATTAAATGGACTCCACCTCTTGGTGACTTGTAGTTGATTGTGGAAATATTTCTTTTGGGAGATTTTGATGAGGGGTGGATGCATTCTTAGAGACTCCATAGTCTTGGTTCCTATTGTGTTAAGCATATTCTATAGTCCAAGAACTTCATTTTGATTAGATATTATGACTTTTTTATATTATATAACAATCTGGATAGAGTTCAATTTTCATGTGGATGAGATTGATATTGATTATCAGGTTTTGGTGAGATCTATCTAGGGGCATCTGGGTGTGTCATGGTATTTGATATATCTAGTTCTTAGGTGTTTTATGGAGATGATATTTGGGCTTAAGGTTCATCAAAATTGTAGTGAAGCCATCTTTTTTGAAGTATTTTATTGCATGGATGGGATGTGTGGCTGAACATCTGGCCATTTATAATAGCTTAGGATCACTCCCTCTTGAGTGTATAACTATTATCGAAGGGGAATCACAAGGTTTACATCACATTTGACCTCTCTAAGGGGTCTCATTGTCTTGTTCCATGTGTTAATTCTTGTTTCATAAACATAAATTTTTAGTCATTATGGTCGTAAATTATGTAAATGTATGAAAAGAATAATTACTTTCAAACATATATAAAATGATCAAAGAGTATTACATTTAGAAAAACAATAATATTTTATCTGGACAATTTCATAAATTCAAATTTTTTTTAAAAATATCATTAATTATATAATTGATATTTTCAACAATATCTATTTATTCATTTTATAGAAAATATATAAATAGATGAGAAAGACCATTTTCAGAGAGGTAAACTATGGTTTTTCCTGATAAACAATATTTTAGTATATTGATTACATATATAGTTAAAAATATATAAAAAATGTACATTATAGATAAATTAAAAGAAAAATAAATATAATTTGATTTGTATAAAGATATCATATATTCCCCACAATGGAGATGAAAATAAAATACTATCATGAATTATGATGAGACGGTGATATAAACCCTTATAAGAAGTTTGACTTACCTTATATGTGTCTAATCCTAAAGCATAAAAATTTTAGTTATATAATAAATTTATTCAACAAATAATATAAAATATATCATATGATATATGATTTAATTGTTTCCTTGTATCACAGATTTATCAATTTTTATTGCTAAAATAAATTTTCTAGGTAATAACTACGTCATTTTTCATGTAGGTTTTGTATCATTAATTTAGATCATCTTAACTGTATCGTGATTCTATAATATTTGGAATTTTTATTATGATATAATTATACTAAATATTCAATATATATATATATATATTTAATTTCAAATATTAAATATAAATATATATATGTATTACACCATCCATAGAGACGGTAGTTTGTACATAGGCATGAAAATTGTTTTCCTTATTTGACAGATGAAACAAAATAATGGAATATAATAATTCACATTTTCAGAATATTATTTATATTATATATAATTTATATAATTATTAAATGAACCTATGGTAACATAAATCTAATGTAGAATAAAAATATATTTATATCACTTTATAGAGGTGGTAGTCAACACATATAGACAAATACCATTATCAAATAATATTTGATAGAAACAAGGGAGTATAATGGATAGTTAATAAAAAATTTAATAATAAATCATTATTTTTTGACACAAAATTAATTATTTTATGATAAATATTATATTTTTACTTATGGTTAAAAAATGAAGTAAAAATAATGTGATATGCTAAGGAGAGAAAATATTATTTGAAAAACTTATTTAGACCTACCGTTAATGAAAATAGAAAACAATTTTTGGGGAACCAATGCCTATATAACATGGATAAGTTCCTTTGAAAGAGAAATTATTAGGTATTATATTATCTAGGTTTCTCTGCATTATTTAAATAATGGAGGGATGTTGAGTCCTTTTATACAACAGGGAAAATAAACACATATAATTACTAAAAATATTAAATAATAACTAGTTTTTTGTCATGAATAATGATTCCAAATGTCTATATATTTGAAGATACGGTAGTATATGGTTGAAATAAAAGAGAAAAATAATTTTTTATAGGTTCATATATTTTTTCAATCTATAACTTTTCGTTTAACCCCATAGTTAACTTATTTTATCCTTAAATGTGTTAACAATATTTTCATTCATAAAGGGGTATATTTTTAATTATATAGATTAAATTATGTCATAAAATGGTAAAATGATTTTATTTTCAACAAAATATTGTCCCTATTGACAATTATATTTATTTTTTGGTTTTCATTTATTATATTAAAATATAAATTTCTTTAAATATCATTGTTTTATTTTTTTCATAATTTGGTTTGTTTCACATTAAAGTTATAATGAACAAATAAATTACAATTAAAATTATTCAAAGAAATAATAATTTTTTATGATAACCTATAAATTTTTATAAATCATTTAATTAAGTTAATTTCAATAATTTTTTTAATTTTTAAATAAATTTATTTCATTTTTCTATTAATTGATGAAATATAGTGTCGACATTTTGGAATTATTTATGTTATATATATATATATATATAATTATTAATATATTAATATCAGGACAATATTTCCCTTATTTTCAAAATAACCATTATTATAATGTCAAAACATTTATTTATCCTAATGAGAACACCATAGAGATATTTTAATGAAATATTGTGATATTTTATAATATTGCGTGATTTAAATATTTTATTTGTCATTTTTATTGTCATGTCTCCCATAGATAATAAATATCCACAATATTGTCATAACAGTTGAATTATCTTCATACAATAATAAATTAAATGATAAATTTTGGTGATAAATCTTTGTTATAACTTATAATAATATGATTTATCCATTTCCAGCAAGATAGATTTTACAATTTCTTATTCAAACTGATTGAAAATAATAGTGGAATAATTAATCAAATTTAAATAGCCAATTTATATTAATGGAATCACTTATTAAGAATAAATTTTTATATGATTCTAGATTTAATTTTAAAAATACTTCTCAAAACATGATGAATATCATTTATTAGAAATTCAATGTTATTAATAATAAAAAATATTTATCCACATATAATGCATATTTTTTATATAAATGATAAATATGTTGATTGAATATAATATATATATTTAATTTACACAATTCAAAAATATGGATCAATTTAATTTATTATTATACAAAAAAATAACATGACTCAAAAATGTTTTATAAGAAAATCATTATTTTTCATCAAATGATTTTATTTTTAAATATTATTTAATAGAAAACTATGAATTCAATTTATACATGTATGAACTATAATGGTTTCATAATTTAGCAATTACTATTTAAATCATCCCATTTATATGTAATGGTTTTAATGGTCATATTAAATAAAATTTAGTATTTGATTATGGGTTTTGAAACTCTGTTTTCTTGAAACACCTTATATTGATAAAATAATTTTTTTAATTAATATAACTAAAAATATCATTATCTTATAAATAATATAAAAAAGAATAAATATTAATTCATTTAAATTATATTAACATAAACCGACCATGGATTATAAGAATGATTTATTGAGAATTAAAAATAGAGTATGTTATATTAAATAATCCCCCAAAAAATAATATTTAAACATCCTCACACACTAAGGAAAAGATCAGGTGTATAATTTATATATTCAAAAAATGTACCAAAAATATAACAAAAATTATGATGGCCCTAATTTTTGTCTTCTATATTCCGTGTAGAATACTTATGCGATGTTGAAAAACATCAGTGTGGGTAATAACATTGATACATTTTTGTAACGAACCAACATAAGTCAACATGACATGTCTCCTAAGAAGTTCTTACACAATAGAGTTTAATAAAAAATGATAAATATTTTCTCATGTATTCCTAAGAAAAGATATTTTAATATTTTACAATATTTAATAATAGTATACATCCATGAAACATAAAACATAAAGACAAATGTATTACCCTAAAAATAAAAAAGACAATAAGAAATTAGTCTCTATTTGAATATTTGACACCGCTATTCCATCTCACTATGGATGAAAAATAACCAAGGGATACATGTAATCTATATGAAGCACTTCCCTTTTTCTTATATACTAAAAAACCAAATAAACAAATATTTATGGAAAATTTATGATATGGACTCAAATCCTAGTAGGGTATCAACAATGAATTGAAAAATGGTCAAAAACCAGGAAAAAATAGATATTTATTTAATACAAATAAAACATATATATCATTTTAAAAATAGAGACATTTTGTAAAACATATTTTAGTTTTTCATTTTAATAATTTCATAATCTCATCATCAAGGAAAATGGAATGTAATTGTGTGAATTATTCAACCCATAAGTGAAAAATCCATGAGAACAGTATAAGATAAACATGTGACTAACTAAACATGAATGTAAAAAAATTTATAAAACCATCTATAAATGAAACATAATAATATTGGGATCTATCGTATTGGAATACATACTTATACAAATAACAGTAAAATAATCCCTAATCTAGGAAATACATGAATCACACTAATATTGAGCCATTTAAGATTCAGTGGATATCCATAAAATAATCCCAAACTATAACCCATAGATTGGTAAAATGTATCTATTTCCTTATATATCTAAGGTTCTTAATTTTATATGTTTTCCAAAAACAATTTAATTACCATTATTGGAAATTGTAAATCAAGATCATTGAAAATAATCACTACATAAAAACATGGAACCCGCATTTTTATAATAAATACATACATTATAAATAATATTATCAAACACATTGTGTGAACTAATAAAATGTTAATGTTAAAACACATTAAAAATGAAATTAATGATATCATTCTATTATGAAATTAATTACATGAATTTTATTAAAAAAACAAAAGTAATTCATGAGAAAATAAAATACATAATTATTTAATAACATTTTATAGAGAAACCTAACTCAATAATAGTTAATAATAATTTACCTTGGTAAAAAAATAAACAAACAACTATATCAGGTCCTCATAAGAATATATGAAAAAGAAACATCAACACAGCCCCATAAAACCCCTTTAATCATGATTCCATGTAACGCCCTGACCAAATTTACCAATAATCTGTGCATTGTTACATAACATTGGCTTTATACAAGGAATCATGTCCGAAAATACTTATCAGATTAGTAGCCTTTGAAATACTAGATACAAACATCACTTTTACATTACATCATGAAATAAAAAAATTAACATTGTGTCCCCTTTGAACACTCTTATATACCTTCACATATTCCTGTAGGTTATTCATAATGTACTTATTTCCATCCTATGAAAAATAAAAATAAGAAAGGGGTATGCTTAAATGATAAGTATGGATAACAATATAATACAAACTGTCATAAATAAGAATAAACATTTAAGGCAATGTATAAGACTAAAACACAATCCTTTTGAACATAATCTTCAACATAATATGGAAATGATAAATCACATAATTATATTTATTTATTCAAATGGATATCCTACTACTCGAATAATCACATGTAATATTAATATCCAATTTCATAATGATGGAATGCATAATTTAGAAATCATAACCTCATACTCACGGCCTTCTGCCACGACAAAAAATAAGATATTCTCATGGAATTGTTCCAAGAAACTAGTTTGTCTCATGAATCCTACCGATTCCTTAAGGATATATATAGGGATCCACCCTTAACTTACTATGTCCAATTCATTCCTTATATAAAAAGGATTAAAAATAACATAAACATTCATATGAAAACTATCATACTAAATATAAATACTTTATCCATAAACCATGAATGGTATAAAAGTAATACATCCAACGAAATTCATATCACAAGACCTTCAATATAGTATAAAATATTTTTATCATAATATATCAACCTAGATCAAGACTAATATACCATAAAGGATGTTGACATAGTTGAAAATGATAAGTAAAA
This sequence comes from Viscum album, assembly GCA_963277665.1. Taxonomy (NCBI): domain Eukaryota; kingdom Viridiplantae; phylum Streptophyta; class Magnoliopsida; order Santalales; family Viscaceae; genus Viscum; species Viscum album. The sequence continues at coordinate 1,468,559,412 of OY728163.1, read as the reverse complement.
ATCATTGAGAGAAACATGCTTTTTTATGAAAATAATTACAAGTATAAATTTTTATCAAGAAACTGTTTAAAATAGATTTTTTAATCATAGTGTATCTTACCACTTTGAAACTTTTAAAAGGAATTTATATTTAAAACATTTATTTTCCTCTAAAAAACCTTTTATACATTTTTCAAACATGGACATTAATGAGAATGATTAAGAAGAATAAAATTTTAAAACATTTAAAATGATATTTTAGTTCGCGGTCCTTAAAAATGAGAAATGCTTGAATAAAAATATTTGAGGTAATAAAAACATTATTATATCATGAGAATATAGGGATTCATGATATACTATGTTAATGTACAGTATATACACCAATTAAAAGTGAATTGTGAATAACAACAAAGAAGACTCAATAGAATGTAAGTTGAGATGAATTACATTATAAGGACCATATATTTAAATTAATGATAAATCAATGACATAATTATTAGTGAAAAATATAAATTCTGTAAATATGATTTGATATTCAGTGTAAATAAATTATAGGACATTCACACATATTAGTGTAAAAACAACACCAATTACATGGATGTTTAACTCAATGAATACAAATTGATTTGAAATCACTCTTATAATGTTTATATCAATGAATTGAGAATTTATCAATGTAGTGATTATATGTATCAAAAATATATCCACAAAAAGGGGAGTGGAAATTAATACATATGTAAATTAGTAGTTATATCAGATATAATATTAGATTAAAGTAATCAACAGGGTTTACATAAAAACAAATGAGTGGAAATTGAATGTTGAAATTACATTACCGATTTGGTGACATAAGAAACATACACCCAATGAAATAAATATAAAAAAATGATGATGTAAATACCAATAAAATAAATTATATTATGTAAAAAATAAAATAATGGAAAAAACATACAGCACAAAATATGTAATTGTGGAAAATATCGCAAGAATCTCACGGGAATAAAAGTGACATGAAAAACCCTAACCTTGTACATTTATTTGGTAGATGGTACTTTCATCTCATTTGTAATAGTTAAATCATTTTTTTCAATTATAAAAAAACTTTATACATAAATATGATATCATATATGATATTTCAATACTTATTTTTTAATAATATTTCAGTAGTAACATCGTTTTGGGTGTTAACAGATATATTTTCATTTATATGCTCAGTTACGTAAGCCATGTTTGTTATGAAAAAGATGTATTTTATTATTTTTCATAATTATATTAAGTTCTTAAACATTATTTGTTTTATTTAAATAAAAATTATTCCTAAATTATGACGATGGAGAATGAATCTCATCGTGTTTATGGAGACAGTAATCTGTACGTACGCACGAGTGAAAATATCATTATATTGATGGTGAAATAGTATTAAATTGGATGGTATATCATATATAAAAAATAATTAACATGTTATATTTATTATTAAAATTATTTATACTCATTATTATACCTATCCAAATAATGAAGTGTTTGAACAACAAACTACACAACGACGTGGACTCGGTAAGTCGTATGTACACACATATGGTGACATTGTCATTCATATGATGGATAGAATAATAAATATGGTTGTAAAATTTTTATTATAACATCAAAATATATATGAGATATTGGTGTTATTATTTTATAATTGAAACAAAAAAGAAAGAGGAATTGGATGAATAAAAGACCTTGAAAGAGGTGATTAAATAATTACATGTCCTTCGGATTCTTCCTTTTGATTAGATCAAAAGGGACCTATAGGATGGATTTATGAAACACGAATATCCTCTAGGATGAAGGGATGAATTATGGGAGGATATTTGGGTAGGTTTTGGCTGATCCAATGGATTTGGAGGCGTGAAATTAAGAGAAGGGGAAGTTCGCTTTTATATGAGTGGTGAGGGTCACTTTAGGAAAATCTTGAAATATTATGTTATAATAAAATAATTTTCGATTTATAATTTATGAAAAGTTATTTATCTAGATTCTATGGTGGGTATGGGTTGAAAACCTCTCAACCAATAGGTTTTAGATTGGTTTATGTCACAATATTATCCTTATAGTTTATATTTAACTCATTGTTAAATATTTTGACATTTATCATGTCGCATTGTATTTTTATATTATTTGGTTTATTATCTTACTATAATAAGCCAAGAGAACCCCAGGTGATTCATTATTTATATATACAACCTTATATATGTCATTTATCTTAAACTTATATTTTTAGGAATACTATATCAATTTATAATTTTTTATTGGTCATAAAAACTCAATTATGTCAATGTTGACAGTATTTAGTATTTGGATTTATTTGAAAAGAATAACAGTATGATTAAAACAAATTATTTAACCATCTCAAAAATGTCATATTGACCGATAAATTTATAGTAATTCATCAAATGTTTCAAAATACATTTCTTTCAATATTTAAAATATCAATTACTTTAATCATTCATTAATAAGTTAATAATTGGATCATCATTGTGTCATAAATAAATTTAATTATATAATTTCTAAAAATTATGAATAAAACTCCATTATGTATAAAATCATTTTATCTTTCTAATTAATATTTATAATCGAATTTATCTTATGTATATCCTTATATTAAAAATACTTTATTTATTAAACATTGAATTTATCACCTTAAACTATTCTTAAAAAAATAACAAATGTCATAATTTATTCCATGTGGATCAAAAAGATCATATTTTATTCCTAAGGCTGTTTATGGTAGAATTTCACTTATCAAATATAATTAATAATTGTGTTAGGGTAACTATAATATCGGTTTTACCCTTAATTACCCTCTTTACTTTTAACCGTGGTAAATAAAAGACAAAAGATACTATTTATAAAAAATTATTTTCATCTTATTGAACCACCTTTTACGTACTTATATCAACCATGTCTCTCGGATATTTGATATTCAGCTCATAGATGCAGTAGAATTATGTTTTATTCAAATTTGTAAATGCTCCTAGAAGGTGTGTAAAAGATGCTAAAAAGTTCAAGAAAACATTATACATCTAATTTTATTATAAAATGATTAAAATTAACTACATTCAAATTATATAGGTATTATATATCTATTTTTACATAAAATAATTTTAAATAAAATAAATAATTATTTAGATAAAAAGATAGTTTTAAACTATAACACAATGTTTTTCACTATTCATCAAAAATAGAATGTTTTCAGAAAAATACCAAAAATTTACCCTAATATAGTTTTGTAATTCTAAAAAAATGAATTATATTTTTTCAAATTCAAAACATAGAAGTTACAATAATTAACTTAAAATTAATTCCCATTGTCAAAACTGAAAAGCAGTTTTTAAAAAAATAAAAACTATCCAATGATTCACATGTGGTTACGTCATATTAAAATGTGAAATTACTTATAATGACGCAAATTTTATTAAATTCTAAAAAGATAATATAATTATACTTACAATACATTAAAATTCATAATCTAACACTATAAATTATTTTGATTAAAAATGTTTTTTTCAATTAAAATTTAGCATTTTTCAGTATTCATCCAAATATGAAAGTTATCATAAAAATACATAAAAATATCCAAAATAAAAATTTAAGTCATTATTATGAAGAATAATTTAATTTAAATAATGTGAATACATAAAATATTCATATATATGTTTTAAAAAGGGATTTTCATTAAAATGTGGAAAAATTGCATTTTTTGAAAACACTTCTTTTATCTGAAAAATGTTTTTGTTATAATATTATTTCTATGAAACACATAATTTGGATTCTAAAATTTTATGGAATATATAAAATATAAAATTTATTTATTACTATTCATATAATCTTTTTGATTAGCTTGATTGGTATGTCATGGTGTCCTCAAACTTGGTTTTTCATATCCCGCAAGCTATTAAATTACTATAAAAAATAACATAATATTTAATAATGGGGTGTTACATTCATCCCCTATTTTGGAATTTGGATCATAGTAATTTTATATTTAGTCTTGGGAACATCATTGAATGTCCCACATTGGACAAATAGTCAATAAAACTATCACTTTAGAAGAATGAAAGAGAATAACAAAGGTCACCTGAGATAACCCATACAAGGATTCCATGTAGGACAACATGTATATGGAAGAAAAACAAAGTGTAAATTTCTGATGGAGAGTGATAGAAAATATGATTAGGATAATGTTAACAACAAGAAAATAACAAACATGTGATGGGATAAATGTTCATTAGTTTCCTAGTAGGAAAATTAAATGAACAATGTTTTTTTGGTTTTAACGTCCATTTCATAATGATGAGAAATTTATTTATGAGATTGACTAAGAACATAAAGAGATATACTTAATTTTTAAGTAGAGTATTATCCATTAATAAATGTCTATCACTTACTAATTTTTTTTCAAACGATAAGTATTCAAGAGGACTTCGTAACACCTGTAGCCCAAGAATAAACTTCTACAGATTCCCATTATAAAAAAGGATAAAGTATATATATCCCTTGTATTTAAGGATTAACCAAAACCAAAATGGTTAGTAGAAGATCAGATGATACCCATAAATTATAATAATTTAGAGAAATAACATTAATAATAATTTGGAATATTAAACCAACAGTACCCAAATATTAATAAATACCATTATATAAACAATTTTCCTTAAAATCATTCAACACAATCCAAACTAATATTGAAACCCAAAACATAGAAGAATATGATTACTCAGTCTTCCACATTAAGATGTATCTCCAAATAACATCGACTACTCTTAAATTCACATACATAGATGTAATTAGTATAATCATATATTCTATATGATAGGTTAATAATTTTCATAAATGACTCAAATCAAAAAAAATCCACAATAAAAACATAGAGAAAAATTCACCATTACTCCTCAAATGAAATCCCACGGTATTATCTTTTCCTTATGCATATAGTGTTCCCAACAGAGAGAATGAATATCAAAATAACATTTATCACTTAATCACCAAATAATTTTCCTATAATAAGGATATCCATTTGATAATACATAATATCCAAAATCAACTTATTATTGATCAATAAAATCATTTAACTAAAATAAATTAGTCACACTAACCAGGGACTTCATTTAGTCCCTTGGTAGGCGATAAATCCTAATCGCACTCTGGTTGAGGGTTAAATTCCCACATCATTGTCTTATGTGACGAGTTATCACACGGTGTACATGTTGTCCTTTTTCAAAAATGTTATTTGATAACATTCCCAAAATGATATAAATTACTCAAAATAACCATAACCTAATTTCATCCAAAAAATTATGCCATACCTTTCATTTTGATCCCAAAATTTAATAAATTGTTATCTCTTTAAATTCAAGTATTATATAATCCCCGATGGTAATTTATAAAAATATCAACATTAGAAAATATAATTCTTCCTAAAATATAATTTTCACATAATGAACTTCTGGGTTCCACATAAAAGGGATAAGTCTTCCAATGTAATCCCATCAACACAGATGACTAATACTTTTAAAAATTTCTCCATAATTTTTTTAAAACATAGGTTATTTCTTTGACCAAGAGCGTATCATATAGATAAATGAATTGACTTGGGTATTGCCCAGGTCCCTAATATTATGGAAAATGACTGTTAATAGATTCTTGCTATCATATTTATTTTATTCCATAAAACAATTAGTTTTTTCAATGAAATTATTTTCTTTAGGTACTTCTTTCCCACACATAAAGATTTTTTTTCCATTGAAACACATCCCTAGGTTTCTCCTTCCACATTTCCTTCATTATGGAAATTGATCATTCCTCTCTCTATGGTATTCACTGTTAGAGATCTTATCATTAACTGCATTTCTCTTATTTTTTGAGTCTGGGAGTTGGTTAATATATATGTATTTGATCATATTTTTGGAAAACTCATTAGGTATGAACAAGATATCTTTTACACATATCAAATTTTTATTTAGTTTCTCATTTACAACATTATTCCCACCTTGCACATCATGTTCTACATCACTACGACTTCTTTGGAATCCACCAATTGACAAACACAAGAAATCATAATGTGAGTCATAAAATCATTTAGAGAATATTATAACACTATATTTTCAATTTAAAACACCTTAGGATTAACCACATTTATTTATTCTTATCTTATATTAAAATCCATAAAATCGGTTAATAAAGAAAATTTGAATTATCCTAAGCAAATCCCCCAAGAGTTTCATAACCAGGAGTTCAGAAAGGCCCTTTGTCATACCAGGATACCTTTGGTCAAGCCCAAAACTCCTTGTTAGAGATTCCAATTCTAGGTACGTCTATGCCAGATTTGCCTCTACAAGATAATATCAAGATAGGGATTTATTTCCTAGAAAATCACATAATATTTAAATTACAAAAAAAACATTGGATGTTCTTCTATACTATTCCGAATTTTCTATTATTGGGTAGTGTTTTCTTATCATAGTTTTTCTAAATATAGCTAACAAAGTTTGTACTAAACATCCTCTAATACTAAATACAATTCCCTGACCAAAGTTACCCATAATCGGTGAATTATATCATAACATTGATATGATACAAATAATCATGTCTTGAATGACTGATCAGTTTAGTAGCCTTGGAAGTACTAGATACATACATAAGTTTTACATGACATCATGAAATAAAAAACAACAACATTGTGTCCCCTTTGAACAATCTTATATCCCTTAACCTATTAATGTAGGTTAATCAAAATATACTTCTTTGAATCCTGGGAAAAATAAAACATAATATAGGGGTGAGATGAAATGCTCATTAAGGATAAAAATATAGAAGAAGTTGTCATAAATGAGAATAAACATTTAATGCAATGTATAAGACTAGAACACAAGCCATTTAAACTTAAATATAACATAATATGGAAAATATAAATCATATAATTCCATTTACATATACACATGGACATTATAATATTCAAATAATCACATGTAATATCAATAGCCAATTTTATAATGATATAATGTATAATTCCAGACTTCATAAACACATAGTCAAGGCCTTGTCCGAGATTAGATGTAAAATTCTATAAAGCCCTCGTGACAAGACACTATTTTGTCTCATGAGACCTACCGATTCATAGAGGAGTTATAGAGGGCTCCACCCATCACATACTAAGTCCAATTAATTCCTCATATGATATGTATTAAACATAACACAAACATTCATATTAAATCTAGCATTCGGTGTGTCAATAATTTATCCATAAACCATGAATAGTATAAAAGTAACACATCCACAATCAAACATATCACAAAATCTTCAATACATTATTAAATATTTGTATCATAATAAAAAAAACCTCGCTCAAGAATAATATACCATAAATGATGTTGACATATTTGAAAATGATAAGCATATGTCTTTGAGAGAAATATAAAATATTCACGAATTCATTTAAAAGTCTCAGTATTTATCAAAAAGATTTTTAAAATAGATTTTTGAATCAATGTTTCCCATAAAAATTTGAAACATTTTAAAAAAATCCATTTTAATACATTAATGTACTTATAAATAATACCATAAACCATTTTTAAAACATGGACAATGATGATAATGATTTAGAAGAATAATTTTTTGAAACATTAAAAATGTTATTTTAGTTAGAGTTCCTAACCAAATGAGAGAAGATAGAATACAAATAATTGAGGTCATAGAAAAATTATGATATCATGAGAATAAATGTATTCATTATATACTAAATAAAAGTATATTATATACACTAAATAAAAGTGAATTGAAGCATAATAACAAAGATGTCTCAATGGAATGAATGTTGATAAAAATTACATTATAAAGACTATATCATTATTCTAAAGATAAATTAATGACATAATTATATGTGACAAATATAAATACACTCAATATGATTAGATATTCAGTGTAAATAACGAATATGACAATAACGTATATTATTGTAAAAATAACACCAATGACATTGATTTTTAACTCACTCAATAAAAATTGAGTTAAAACCACTTTTATCACGTTTACATCGATGACTTGAGAATTTATCAATGGAGTGATTATGTGTATCAAAATTATATCCACATAAAGGGGAGTTAAAATCTCTACATATGTAAATAAATAGTTATTTCACACATAATATTGGATTAAAGTAATCAATGAGGTTTACGTAAAACTGAATGAGTGGAAATTGAAATTTGAAATTCCATTAACGATTTGGTAACATAAGCAAAATACACCCCATTAAATAAGGATCATAGAATGATTATGTAAATAACCATAAATTAAGGTATATTATCCAAATAACACAATCATGAGAATTATATACACCACACAAAAGATAATAGTGGTAAATATAGCAAGAATCTCAGGTGAATAAAAGTGAGAGGAAAACCGCCTACCTTGTTCATTTCCTTGGTTGATAGTATGTTATCCTCATGTATAATAGTTAAATTATTGTTATTAAATTATAAAAGAACTATATAAAAAAATATTATATCATATATGATTCTTTAATATTGTTTGTTTATGATATTTTAGTAGTATCATCATTCTAGGTGTTAACTTATTTGTTTTCCATTATATGCTTAGTTATATAAGCCATGTTTGTAATGGAAAGGATGTATTTTATTCATATAGAGAATTATATTATGTTCTAAAACATTATTTTTAATCTTTATATAATAATTATTCTTGAATTGTTATGATGGGGAATGAATCTCATCGTGTTCGTGGAGACGGTAATCCGTATGTATGCATGGGCGAAAATATCATTATATTAATGGTGAAATCATATTTAATTAGATGTTATATCATATATACCGAATCATTAACATTTTATATTTAAAATTTACATCAGTTAACATCATTATTATACCCTTCCAAATAATGAAGTGTTTAAATTACAAACTACACCACGACGTGGAGATGGTAAGCGGTATGTACGCACGTATGGTGGATTTGTCATTCATATGATGGATGGAATAATAAATATGGTTGTAAAATTTTTAAAATAACATTATATTATATAGAATATACTGGAGTTATTATTTTATAATTGAAACAACAAATAAAGAGGAAGTGGAAGAAGAAAAAATATGAAAGAGGTGATGATATATTTACCTCTTCTTCGGGTTCTTCCATTTGATTTGATTAAAAGGGATTGTTAGGATGTATTTAAGACCAAATGAAGGCCTATATGATGAAGGTAGAAAATTTGTGAGTATATTGTGTCAGGATTTGGGTGATCCAAATGGATTTGGAGGTGTGAAATTATGATAAGGGGATGCACCTTTTTATAAGAGAGATGAGGGTCCCTTTAGGAAAAGATTGAAATATTATTTTATAATAAATCATTATCGGTTTCAAATGGATCCAAAATGATTTAAATTGAGTTTATGGTGTGGTTGGGTTGAAATACATTAAATCAATAAGTTTTTGAGATGTTTAGGTCACCATATTAAACTTATATATTAGATTTAACTATTAGTTAAAGAGTTTGTCATTTACCATGTCTCTTTGTATTTTTATATTATATGGTTAATAAACATAATATAACAAGAAAAGAGAACCCAAAGTGGTTCATTATTAATATATATAACTTTATCTATGTCCTATGGCCGAACCATATATTTTTAATAATATTATATTAGTTTATAATATATTATTTTTAAAAACCTCATTTATTTCAATTTTGACACTATTTAGTATTTATTTTTTGTGAAAATCATTACAACATGAATACTTCAATCGAAAATTATCTAATTAACCCATACATGTCATATTAACCATGAAAATTTGTTTAATTCTTCAAAAGTATCAAATTACATTTATTTTGATATATATAATATCAATTATTTTAATATTTCACTAATAAGTTAATTATTGCGTCATCATTATATCAAAAGTAAATTTAATAATTTAAATTTTAAAAATTATAAATAAAATAAAATTACGTAGGATGTTTTTGTTAATTTCTAATGAATATTTATAGTCAAATTTATCTTATGTAAAACTCTATATTAATAATGGTTAATTTATTAAACTTTTAATTTAACAATTTAATCTCTTCCTTAAATAAAATAATAATAAATGTAATAATATAATCCAAGTGGACCAAAAGGATCATACTTTATTTCTATGGGTTTTTTGGTATAATTAAACTTATAAAATCATATTATAACATGTGATAGGGTAATTATAATATCACTTTGATAGTTAATTACCCTATTTAATTTTTACAATGGTAAAATAAAAGTCAAAAGTTACTAATCTATTAAAGTTTTTTTCATCTTATTAAACCAAAATTTACTAACTAATGTCAACTGTGTCTCATTGATTATTTAAATTTAACTCCCATAGTGGGTAAATTATATTTTTTTGCAAATTTACAAATGCTCTTAGAAGGTGGGTAAAAGACAGAAATAAGTTCAATAAAATCTTTTACAATTAATTTTATTATAAAATATCTCTAATGAATTACATTGAAATTATATAGGTATTATATATCTATTTTTAATTAAGTTAAATTAAATTTAATTAAATAAGTATTTAAAAAAATTTGGTTTTAATATATAACCTAGTGTTTTTCACTATTCATCAAAAATAGATTGTTTTCAGAAAAATAAAAAAAAGTTACCCTAAGATAATTTTGATATTCTGAAAAAATGAATTTTATTTTACCAAATATACATCATAAAATATGCATTAATTAATATAAAATAAATTGTCGTTGTCAAAACATAATATAAGGTTTTTAAAAAGAAAAAACTTTTATAATATTGACACGTGTTTGTGTCAAATTTAAATGTGAAATTACATACAATGACATAAATTATAATAAATGAAATAAATATAATCTAATTATACTTAAAAAAATTTAAATTCATAATTTAACACTATAAATTATTTCTATTAAAAAATTTGTTTTTAATAAAATTTATTATTTTTTTGTATTTATCAAAATATTAAATTTATCAGAAAAGTATCAAAAATTTATCGAAAATAAATATTTACGATCTGATTCTAAAGAAGAATTTAATTTCACTAAATCGAAAACATACAATTGCAAAATATATGATTTAAAAAGGGATTTCCATTAAAAAGTGGTAAAATTGAATTTTTTAAAAAATACTTCTTTTATCTGAATAACGAATTTGTTCTTATATTATGTCTATGAAACACATTATATAGATTCTAAAATTATATAGAGAAAATAAAAATCAAAATTCAGTTAATATTATTCATAACTACTTTTTTAACGGCTAATTTGGTATGTCGTGGTGCACTCAAACTCAATCTTGCATATATTGCATGATATAGAATTACTTTATATAAATTGACATACAATGAAATCTTGGGGTGTTACAATCCGAAACACAATAAATGTCCATTGTGACCATGGGATAATACATTGAGTAATGATATAAGATGAATTGAATAATCATGAAAAAAGTAACATACCATGTATAGAAACATTGAGATTTATCATAATATGCAAAGGATGAATAGGAAGAATACATTTGAGAATTGGTGAAGGTCTACTTTGAGCAAAATCATGAATATGGTGGATTTGGTAAAAAATAATTAATGGGGAAAGTAGAAAATTATATTTTTTTAAATAGTCATATTATGGAACATGATAAGGAAACATGGTTAGATAACCATGTTCCAACCCTATATGTCATATATTATATGAATCATTTGTGTTCATGGTTACTGGGGTTGATCTAATCAATTCAGAAAACCCATTATGAATTCATTCGAAAAATAATGCAAATAATCCAGACACTCATAGTATTTTTGTGTTGAGCACTAAAGTTTGACAAACCATTCATAAAGCATGAAAAGGGCCACTGGAGCCTCATAGTTCCGTACTACATGGTTAATGCATGTTTAGTACTTAATGTGTTCCTAAACCTTATATGTGCTTTATTTTCTAAAAAATATTGTTCTTATCCACCTAAACCCATAAAGCGTATATGTTGAATTCAATGATAAATATTGATCAATCTATGGAATACATGTGAGCTGTATAGAATCACATTCTATCTTCAGAATACTTGAATTGGTGCATAGTTATATATAACAATTTGACCTAACATAGAAAACCATTTTATATAATTTTTATGTACACAATAATTGAAATTCCATTTCAATCATCTCCTATTATAAATTCTAAATACACCCAATCAATCATGTTCTAACCCTTTTTCTTATAGAGGATAACTATATCTATGTGGGTCTTCTAAATAACACAACATCTAATTTCAATGTATATATGGATGAGATTTATCTCTCGCAGGTAAGTGTAAAAATCATTAGTTGAGAATCCACATTGAATATTTTCTCATATTCAATGAAATTAGGTAGTCGTGATGTTATTAATGGATTGGATGCTTGATTCGATGAATTTTAATTATATGTATTCCTCTTTGATCTACCTCTACGTTGATTTTTTTGGGTTTTCTCATTTTTGGTGATTAATTGATTTTCGGACTAATGGTAGCTGGTTTTATAAATCCTTCTATTAAACATGAAACAAAATTTTTTTTCTATACATGAAACTTATTGTTGGTTCAATTCATTGAATCAGTTACATTTAATGATTCTTTTTTAGAGCCATAAATCTAGGAAATTAATGACATTGTTAAATTATTTGATAATATTTTAATTCTTTTTTAATAAATGATATAAATAAACGAAAATTTATTTGATGAAATGTTTTAATATTTATTTATGAGTAAAATTGATTGTAAATAAATATTATTTTTGATGGCCTGAACTTTATATAATATTATGAGTTTTTATAAAATTATAACCAAATGATGACACATGATATTTTGAAATTAATCTATAAATAACGATATTGATTCAATATAATTATTTCCTTGGATTGGTATATTTATTAATTAACAGAACATGTTTGACTGTGTACTATGTGGTCTATTATGTTATGTACAGATAGAAAATGTCCCCCATGAAATTGATTATTAATGAAAAATCTTACTAAACCCAATTTGGATTTATTTTCAATAATGATATGTTGAATGATTATTTCCTAATGGAAAAATCCTTCGGGATGTGTGAACACAGTGTTCCTTGATTAACTGACTAATTAGTGCAATGATTCTATATATAGGAACTATAAAACACTACTGATTATGAAAATGGAAATTTTTTTTTATTTTTCTAATACATCATAGTTTTTATTAAACTATTTTATTTATATCTTTTAGTTTTTTTTTTGAAAATGTTTATTTCAGACTATTTATGGTATAATCTCTATCAACATGACTTACAAGAATACTAAATTGAAAATATGGATATAAAATACCATTAATTGTATTTATTTTATTAAAAAACATTTTTATTAATGGTTAATGAAATTATTATGCCACATGTATGGAAATACATTTATGTTTTTTTTCGCACCAATCCCTTGACTTTGAGAGATAAAATATTATGGAATTACATGTTTTAGTAAAGGGAAATGTGTCACATGTATGTGGAAAATGTGCTTGATTATTGGGACCTTGGATGATGGTGGTGAGATGTGGAGCAGTGAACAACTAATTTCATTTGGATTTTTTCATTTTTCATGATGGATATTGTATTACTGTATTAGTTTATAAGATGATATGTCATTATTTTTGTACATGTATAAATATTCACATTTAATAAATGTCTTGAATATTGCACATCATTATCTGTCATCCATTCTTCTTCTTGGATTGATTGTTCTTTGGGGTGAAAATGATCCATTTGGAAATTTATTGATTCCGATGTGATATTTCCTTCTATATGTGGATCATGATTACTCATCATCCTTTGTCAGTGTCGGATCAGCTATCGGTGTAAAAAGGTTCACATGATAGTTCATTAAGAAATGGTAATAATTGAAATTTTTTATATCACTCCTAGATATTAGTATGCCAAGCTGGATGTCATGAAAGATAGGGTTTATATTTTATCGGTCATCAGAGGTTGTTTATATGTTACTTTATGGCCAAATTTCATCATAAAAACCATTGAGTCATCATGTGTGTTTGTGAAAATATCTTTACTTATTAAATTAATGAGATTTCATAATTTTTAAATAACATGATCACAGTTTTTGAACTAAAAAATAATGAATTCAATCCTATAGAATTTATATTCAGTTACATATTGATTGATTAGATGAAATGATTATCAATGCTCATTTTTTTGACCATATTGTTGATGTTTTGTTATACCACTTGTAAAGACCCATAAAATTCAAGGGAAATTTTTTCTTGATTTTCTTTGGGATTTTACAAGAACGTAGTTTCAGAAGACACATGATTCTGAGGCCCGGTGTACCCGGAATTTCAATACGAAGTTTACCTCGGGTAAGTTCAGTGAACGAACGAGCGGGAATTTCTATCTTTTGAACCGGTGCTCGGAATCGAATTCTGAGGGCACCAATGGAACCATAACGCCCATTATTTCTTAGGAACGCCTATCCTGGAGTTTTGTTTCCTCATTATGAGTTGTATAAATTTTTCGATTAAGTGTTAGTGAAATAAAATTTTCGTTAAGAATTTTATTTCACTTCTCCATCAGTTAGAACCTAAGTGTAGGAGTTAGGGTGGGGCCCACTATTTGTTAGGTTCTCTTGAGTGGATTAAAGGTGAGGTGGGGCCCACACGAGCCCCCACCTTTTCAATTCCCTTGACTCCCTAACTCCTCTTAACCCCCCACTTAAGTTGTGTAACCCTTTTGACCTTACCTCTCCTCTCATTAAGAATTCCAACACCCAATTCAATTAATGAATTTATGGTTTGAATGTTGGACTTGTGACTTGAGATAATAAAATAAGGGTGAGCCTTATTTAATTTTGGTTGGGTGTTGTGTGTGGACAATTGAGGAGAGAGCTCTTCATCTTCATCACGAAGAACACCAAGAATTAGACGAAGAACACTGTCACCGTAAGAAGAGATCGACGTGCCATCTCTTCTCCTCTCTGCAGTCGGTGTGTTTCTGAAGATCGACGACGCACCCTCTTTTGATCCTCTTATCGTGTCAACGAAAAGGAGACACCACTTCCTCCTAGGGCATTCTCCGTCAACTTACAAAGCTTCACCTCGCGATGTCTTTTTCTGTGGCGAACCCCCGTTCTAGCTACGCTCAAGGTAGGGGTTTAAATATTTATTTATTTTCGTTCGTGAATTCTACCTTGTTGTCCTTCGTGAATTTACAACCAGTTGCCATCGATTAACGAGAGGGGGGCCGGACCGCACAAACACGGCCGGCCCTCCTCCATTATTGATATTGTTTCTAATATGGATGGAACGGAATGGAATGGTGTCGTCTCACCACATGGGAATCGTACGACAAGTAATGCGTGGCGTCGTCACACCGCGCTGTGAAGTTGAACAAGGACGCGACGCTGTCGCGCCGCGCCGTGAAGTTGAACAAGGATGCGACGCCATCGCGCCGCGCCGTGAAGTTGAACAAGGACGCGATGATGTCGCGCCGTGCTGAAGAGAACCGAAGTTACCGTGACCAGAGCGGTGCTGCGGATGAGGGGTGCGGTGCCATCACACCGGGCTGGACGAACTAGGTCGCGGCCGGTTCCGGGCTGCGGCAGAGGAGGGTGACCGGCGGCCGGTTCCGGGCCACCAGTGTCGGCGAAGGAGGAAGGACCGGTCGTCGCCGGTCCTTGTTGGTAGAACCGGCCGGCTGGTGCGGGCCGGCCGGCCTACAAAACGGCCCTCCATAAATGGGGGCCACGGTTACACCAGGGGGTCAGGCGCCCCCCCCCCCCATTTGCCAAACGGCTCGGCCGTTGGCTGAGCGTCTGGGCAGCGCGCTGGGCGCGCTGTGCCCAGGCCGGGCCAGGCCACACCGACCGGGTCGGGTCGTGCCCAAGCGGGCCAGACCCGGACCAGGTTCGGGTCAACACTGAGGGTATCGGGCCGGGTCGGACCAGGCCCGAACCCCTTAATACCGAACCTTTTCCGGTCGGACGCCCATAACTTGTGCTATGGTTCTCTGATCGACACACTGTCAGTTGCGATGCGATCCTTGGATCGAGATGGTCGATTCAGTATATCGCACTCAAAGTTTCGGAATACTTTGAGTTTGGCCGGGTTGGTTTGTACACGAAACCAACCGGACCCTCGGAGCGGAAACACTCATATCTTATGCTCCGGACGTCCGATTGATGTGCCGTCGACTTTGTTGGATTCCTCTAAGTGAGACGGATCATTTTTCTTACTCCGCCCGAGGTTTGGACACAGGCGTAGTACGGTCGGGTTGGTTTTTCCTTAAAAGCCAACCGGGCCCCTGGGATGAAAAAGGCAATAACCCTCAGACCGGGCGTCCGATTGACGCACCGACGTTGAGTTCCTATTGACGATACGGAACGTTTGGATACATCAAATCTGGACTATGTGTCAGCTGATATATCAACCACTCTGCTCGTTGATCGGACCCTCCCGAGCGAGCTTGCTCTGTGCGGGAACCTTAGAGCTGGCTGCGTTTGCTACTACTACGACGACTGTACAGAGATCCTCATTGGATTCGACGGCGACAACTACAGCACTCAGTGATCCTATGTGGATCAGTGCTACTGATCTTGTGTGGGTCTGATCCTGTGTGAGTTAGCGCTCAGCGGTTCTGTGTGAGCTGGCGCCTATAGATCCTGTGTGGGTCCGATCCTGTGTGGGTCATTACGGGGGTTAGTTACCTATCGATTCTGTGTTGGTCATACCCTTCATGGGTCATTGCGGGGGTTAGTAACTATCGATACTTTGTGGGTCTGACGGCTTAGATGGATCATTGATCAGCTCTATCATCATTCGAAGAATTATACCTATGTGAGCTAAATCTTGTTTTTCTTTTCTATGTGGATATTGTTGTGCTATCCTATGTGGATTTACGTTTTTCTTTCCTGTGTGGACTAGGTTGTACTTGGGTTCGGATGTTGGAGCCGAACGAAAATTGATGACTTAGGTATATGTATGGTCATATAACTAAGAAGAGTCAGATGTTACTTCGTGATTGTATCTTTCCTTTGTGGATTATCCTTTTTGGATTCTGGGAGACCTTCGGTGGTCTCGGGGTCCCTAATGAGTAGTTTATACTCACCCATGCACGGGCTATGCCCGCACTACGTTGTGTAGGTTGCAGACGATGGACAGCGCTGATCGTGGCTGAGGCTTGTGGAGCAGGACGGTACCTCGAGGTGGACCACTGGACAGGACGTACTCAGAGCGGATGGCTGGACTCGAGGAGCAGTGGTGGCTATCTATACCCACCCTTCAGGTGGGATTCCTAGTGGAAAGCTCGACGTTGCGGCTTTACTTTTCAATTGTTGTTTTCCCTTTCACGTTTTACTTTAATTTCCGTTTGGGTTTGTATTCTGGCCCACATACATTCCGCATTTACAGTTGTACTAGTTTTTACTTAGTGTTTAGTTCATGCTTTCTTGCTCTGTGGTGTTTGTTTACTTTACAAAGGCAATGCCTTCCCTTTTTATCGGTAATTTACACCTTGGTGCTAGTCACCAGCCCCTGGCCTATGGAAGGCGGGCTTGACGTAGTCACGGCACAGGCCCCGAGGACGGGTCGTGACAAATTGGTATCAAAGGAATTCGGTTCTACCGCAGAACCTGGGAATCAGATCTTTTTCTATGTGAAGCAATAGTGTTTAGCGTATTGGGTGTGGTTATTAGTCCAGGGAGTCCAGTTTTGGTGCGGCGGATGACATATCTGTACACTAGGACCCTGACTTCTGATTTCCGACTTAATGCACAAAAACAGTGATTGCATGTGTGTTTCAAGTTTTCTTTGTGATTAAATTGTATCAGCTCACCAGGTATATTGTTCTGACCGTGGCGCTCCTATTTCCTTTTCAGGATGGCCCCACGACGGCAGCTAGCTAGGGTTTTGAGAGTTGAGAATGAAGACAGCCCACCGAGCGACGAGGCCTCGGTGCAGGGCCCTTTGTCAGCAGTGGCATCGGCGGTAGCTCTACCCGCCGAGCCGCCGATGCTTCCATCCCCAGCTGCTGACGATTCACGTCGCCTTAGTGCACTGCATGAGTTCCAGCACCAGTGATTGCCTAGGTTCTGCGGGGAGACATACCCCCAAGCAGCCGAGGACTGGCTGGAGGCAGTGGTACAAGATTTTAGGCCAGTGAGGACACCAGCAGACCTCATGGTGATCCTCGCAGTGAGACTACTGCACGCAGCAGCGTGCCAATGGTGAAGCATGATGCTCCAAGTGCACGATGAGGCATATCTTCTCTGGACAGACTTTGAGAGCCTCTTCTGCTCAGATTTCGTCCCAGCCACCCTTCGTACGGTGCGCATCCAGGAGCTTCTTCAGCTACGGAAGGGCATCATGACGGTCGCCCAGTACTCGGTGAGATTTACCGATCTCTCGCGCTACTCGACAGACATGGTACGAGACCCATTTTTCTGGGCCCGGACCTTTGAGCAGGGATTGAGACATGAGATCAGGGCATCACTGATCTCCCTCAGCATTCTGACTCAGACCGGAGTACTAGAGCGAGCCCTTTTGATCGAGAGCTTTCTTACTGAGTCTACACCAGCACCGAGACCCACCGCGGGGCGGCACGTAGCAGAGTCTTCTGCAGTAGTTAGTCGACGGATGACTCATGGGTCTAGGCAGACTAGACCCTGAGGTAGATGACATCAGGACACTGGCTCATCAGTGTGGGGCACTCAGCGCGGAGCCAGTCTTTTGAGAGGTAGGCAGTGCTACTCATGTGGCGGACAGGGCCACATGGCTCATGATTTCCCGACCCGCCGTGCCGAGGAGCAGCAGACGGTTGAGGGACCACCGAGGCAGAGGCAGAGGGTCGACCGTGGCGGTCCGCGGGGAGCAGGCAGACGAGGTAGAGGAGTTGGCCGAGTAGCAGGTGGTGGGCGATGCTTTGAGGCATTACCACCACCACCAGTAGGAGGTCCACCCCGACCACAGGGAGCTGGCAGGCAGAGACAGGCACAACTCCAGGCATCGGAGGCCAACAACCACAGCGCACCTGAGATGATTCAAGGTACTATCTGTGTCTATTCCACCCATTCTGTAGTACTTATAGACACAGGAGCGAGTCACTCTTTCATAGATTCTGCAGTTGTTCGGAGCTCGAAGATTCTGACAGAGATGTTGGATCGATCCTCACGGCTATAGACTCCTACGGGAGCAGACTCAACGATTACTCACTGGTGCCTGCAGTGTGAGCATACTCTAGGAGGCGAGACCTTCAGCTGTGATCTTCTTGTAGCGGTGTCGAGTCCTTACGAATTCATCGTGGGCATGGATTAGTTGTCTACATTCCATGCACAGATTGACTGTATTAGGCGCAAGGTGCGTTATATACGCAATGACGGGAGAAGGTTCACCTTCACCAGTGAGAAGGGAGCCTTCGCAGCACAGGATGGACTTTCGCAGAGGAGTGGACAGCCCATCACTCATCAGTTGGCTAGCCTCATCCTAGGAGCAGTTGATGTGAAGAGTCCTTGATTTCCTGCAGTGGTGGATCAGTGCGCAGACGTCATTCCCGACGACGTTCCCGGGCTACCTCCTCAAAGAGAGGTAGACTTTTATATCGACCTGTACCCTGGGACAACCCCGATATCGACTCCAGCATATCGGATGGCCCCCGCTGAGATTCGAGATCTACGGGTATAGTTGGAGGACTTGCAGGGAAAGGGGTTCATCCGACCCATTGTTTCACGTTGGGATTCCCCAATTTTGTTCGCCAAGAAGGCAGACGAGAGATTGCAACTTTTTTTTGACTATCGTCGCCTGAACCAGGTGATAGTGAGGAACAAGTATCTGCTTCCGAGGATTGATGACCTCTTTGATCAGCTCATGGGAGCACGGTGGTTCTCAAAGATAGACCTCAGGTCAGGCTATCATCAGCTCAGAGTTTAAGATGAGGACGTGAAGAAGACGACCTTCAGAGGTCGGTATGGACACTATGAGTTCTTGGTTATGCCATTCGGCGTAACCAATGTTGTAGCGGTGTTCATGGCCCTCATGAACAGGATCTTTCAGCCGTACCTCGATCAATTTGTCGTGGTCTTCATCGACGACATTTTTATTTACTCGACGACTGAGGAGAAGCACTCCTACCACATGCAGGTTGTACTAGACACACTCCGAGAGCACCAGATATATGGTAATCTCTCTAAGAGCCAGTTCTGGATACGTGAGGTCCACTTCTTAGGACACTTCACTACTACAATGTTCACCTTTAGCGACCGCCAAAAGCGGTCGCTAATGGTCTTTAGCGGCCGCCTTGCGACCGCTTTTGGCGGTCGCTGTTGCTCCGTCGATAAAGACCAATAGCGACCGCCAATGGCGGTCGCTAAAGGCCCTATGCAGAAAACAAGATGGGCACGCGGGGAAATGGGAGGCGTCAAGGGGTGGCGATGGTGGGCACGCGGTGGACTGTGGCCGTCGGCCAAGGCGGAACTACGGTGGTCGGAGGGAGGGGTGGCGACGGTGGTGGCCGAGTGTGGTAGGTGTGGCGGTGGGGGTTGCAACGGGGAAATGGGAGGCGTCAAGGGGTGGCGACGGTGGTGTCCGAGGTAGGGGTGGCGGTGGGGGGCGACACTGGCGCTGCTGCGAAACGGCATGGGCGGCGGGTTGCAGTGGGGAAAATGAAGAAGACAGAAGCGGGGGAGGGAAAAATCCCGCTAAAATATTATTAGTGTTAGCGACCGCCATTGGCGGTCGCTACTATTATCAATAGCGACCGCCTTTGGCGGTCGCCCGTGTCCAGAGGCGCAAAAACTAGATTTTCTGGTAGTGCGTCATCTCTGAGGTGGGAGTTGAAGTGGATCCTGCGAATATCAAGGCAGTTCTTGCTTGGGATCCAACCAAGAGAGTGATGGAGGTGCGGAGATTCTTAGGACTAGCTGGATACTAACGAAGATTCGTTATGGACTTTTCCAGCGTTGCGACACCACTCTCATCTTTGACAAAGAAGGGGAAACCCTTCAGGTGGTCAGAAAGATATTAGCAGAGCTTCCAGGATCTAAGACAAAGATTGACCAGCGCACCTATCTTGAGGTTGCCTGAGGAAGGAGTTGGGTACGTAGTCTACTGCGATGCATCAGAGACTGGACTTGGATGTGTCCTGATGAAAGAGCGGGCTGTGATCGCCTATGGTTCACATCAGTTGAGGCCACATGAGAAGAACTACGCTACCCATGACCTGGAGTAAGCAGTAGTGGTCTTAGCTCTGAAGTCATGGCAACACTCCCTGAGGGGTGAGGGCTTTGCGGTCTTTTTGGACCATCAGAGATTCAGATACATCTTCTCTCAGAAGGATCTGAATCTGAGACAGCGGAGATGGCTCGAGTTCCTCAAGGAATATGACTTTGAGATAGTCTATACTCCTGGGAAGGGGAACGTGGTAGCCGATTCTCTCAGTAGGAGGAAATGCATTCAGCTACATGAGGAGGCGACAGTGCAGCTAGCCTCTTTGCAGATATCCTCCATGGATAGAGATGGAGCAGCCTTCCTCCAGTCTCTCACATTCACTCCTCCACTACTCCAGCGGGTTAGAGAGGCACAGTGTGGGACACTGACTGTGAGACGTGGAGTGCACAGATATCCTCAGGACAGGCACCTGATGGTTTCTCCTTTGGATCAGAGCACAATGTCCTTTTCCGGGGACGTACCTTGGTACCCATTACTTTACGGGAGGAGGTGCTGAGAGAGTTTCACACTTCTCCTTTGGCGGTACATCCTGGAGTGGTGATGATGTACCAGGATCTCAGACGACAGCACTGGTGGCTGGGCATGAAGAAGGTTGTCGCATAGTTTGTTTCTCGATGCCTCACCTGCCAGCAGGTGAAGGCAGAGCATCAGGTACCAGAAGGCTTGGTGCATCCCTTGGAGGTCCTAGAGTGGAAGTGGGACGGGATATCTATGGACATTGTGACTGGACTTCCACGCACTTCCAGAGGTCACAACTCCATCTGGGAGATTCTCAACCGACTCACCAAGTCGGCTCACTTCTTACCCATCAAAGAGCAGGGCTCAGTAGAGAGCATGGGATGTCTCTACGTTCAGGAGATTGTACGGCTTCACGGTGTTCCATAATCTATCGTCTCCGATCGGGATTCTCGCTTTACTTCCTGGCTTTTGAAGGGGTTGCAGGAGGCGTTCGGGACAAAACTACATCTGATCACAGCCTTTCACCCTCATACAGATGGTCAGACGGAGAGGACCATCCAAACTCTCGAGGACATGCTCCGCGCATGTATCCTAAACTTTGGTCGTAGCTGGGAGGACCACCTACCCTTGGTGGAGTTTGCGTACAACAAAAATTACCACTCCACCATCGGGATGGCACCATACGAGGCGTTGTACGGCAGACCGTGCAGATCTCTGTTGTGCTGGACAGACCCTGGGGAGTCAGCACTTGTAGGACCAGAGATGGTTCGGGCCATGACAGAGAAGGTCCAGGTCATCCAGAAGGGGATGAGGATAGCTCAGAGCTGGCAGAAGTCTTATGCTGACAGGAGGCGGAGGCCACTAGTGTTCGAGGATGGTGACCACGTCTTCTTGCATGTCTCACCTCGACGTGGATTACGAAGATTTGGCCGAGGCGGCAAGTTGTCTCCACGCTTCATCGGACCGTTCCAGGTCCTCAGCAGGATTGGGGAGGTGGCTTATCACCTGGCTCTACCACCTCAGTTGCACCGGGTGCACGACGTCTTCCACGTATCTCAGCTGAGGAGATACGTGCACGACCCGACGCATATCATTGACCATGGGGAGCTAGACTTTGATGATGGGGCGACATTCGTGGAGGTTCCAGTGGAGATTGAGGATCGATAGGAGCCAGCCCTATGTGGATGGTCGATTCCTCTAGTGTACATCAGATGGCAGCACGGGAACCTCCAGGAGAGCCCTTGGAAGCGGGAGGCTCAGATGCGTGCTCAGTACCCACTTTTGATTCCCTAGCTTATGATGTATCTTTACGGGGACGTAATGCCTTGAGGTGGGAGTAATGTAAAGACCCGTAAAATTCAAGGGAAATTTTTTCTTAATTTTCTTTGAGATTTTACAAGAACTTATTTTCAGATGGCACTTGATTCTGAGGCCCGGTGTGCCCGGAATTTCAATACGAAGTTTAGCTCGAGTATGTTCAGTGAACGAACGAGCGGGAATTTCTATATTTTGAACCGGGGCTCGGAATCCAATTTTGAGGGCACCGATGGAACCGTAGCACTAGTTATTGCTTAGGAATGCCTATCCTGGAGTTGTGTTTGCTCGTTATGAGTTATTTAAATTTTTGGATTATGTGTTAGTGAAATAAAATTTTCATTATGAATTTTATTTCACTTCTCCCTGAGTTAGAACGTAAGTGTAGGAGTTAGGGTGGGACCCACTATTTGTTATGTTCTCTTGAGTGGATTAATGGTGGGGTGACTCCCACACGATCCCCCACCTTTTCAATTCCCTTAACTCCCTAACTCCTCTTAACCCCCGACTTAAGTTGTGTAACCCTTTTGACCTTACCTCTCCTCTCATTAAAAATGCCAACACCCAATTCAATTAATTAATTTACGTTTTGAATTTTTGACTTGTGGCTTGAGTTAATAAAATAAAGGTGAGCCTTATTTTATTTTGGTTGGGTGTTGTGTGTGGACAATTGAGGAGAGAGCTCTTCATCTTCATCACGAAGAACAGCAAGACTACGACAAAGAACGTCGTCATCGTAAGAAGAGATCGACTTGTCATCTCTTCTCCTTTTTGCAGCAGGTGTGTTTCCGAAGATCGATGACGCACCCTCTTTCAATCCTATTCCCGTGTCAACGAAAAGGAGACAACACTTCCTCCTCGGGTGTTCTCCGTCAACTTATGAAGCATCACCGCGCGACGTATTTTTCTGCGGCGAACCCTCGTTCTAGCTACGCCCAAGGTAGGGGTTTAAATATCTATTTATTTTCATTCGTGAATTATACCTTGTCGCCCTTCATGAATTTACAACCAGTTGCTATCAATTAATGATAGGGGGGCCTGACCGCACAAACACGGCCGACCCTCCTCCATTATTGATATTTTTTCTAATACGGATGGAACGTAATGGCGTGGTGCCGTCGCACCATGCGTGAATCGTACGACAAGTAATCTATGGCACCGTCGCACTGCGCCGTGAAGTTTAATAAGGATACGACGTCGTCACACCGCGCCGTGAAGTTGAATAAGGACGCGATGTCGTCGCGCTGTGCTGTGAAGTTGAACAAGGACGTGACGTCGTCGCGCCGCGCCGTGAAGTTGAATAAGGATGCGACACAGTCGCGCCAAGCCGAAGAGAACCGAAGATACCGTGGCCGGAGCGGGGCCGCGGCGCAGGGGCGCGGTGCGATCACACCGCGGAAGAGCAGGGTGACCGGCGACCGGTTCTGGGCCGCCGATGTCGGCGAAGGAGGAAGGACCGGCAGTCGCCGGTCCTTGTTGGTAGAACCGGTCGGCCGGTGTAGGCTGACCGGACAAAGAGAAACCGGGGGATTTAATTCCCCCGGCCGCCCTAAAAAACGTCCCCAATAAATGGGGGCCGCGGTTACACCAGGGGGGAAGGTGCCCCCCCCCTTGAGAAACGGCTCGGCTGTTGGCCGAGCACCTGGCCAGCGCGGTGGGCACGCTGTGCCCAGGCCGGGCCGCACCGGCCGGGTCGGGCCACACACAAGCAGGCCGGACCCAGACCCAGTTTGGGTCGACCCGGTTCGGGTCGACCCCGGTGGTATCGGGCCGGGTCGGATCGGGCCCGAAACCCTTAATACCGAACCTTTTCTGGTCGGACGCCCATAAAATGTGCTACGGGTCTCCGATCGATGCACTGTCAGTTTGCGATGCGATCCTTGGATCGAGATGGTCGTTTCGGTATATCGAACTCATGGTTTCAGAATACTTTGAGTTTGGCCAGGTTGGTTCGTACTCGAAACCAACCGGGTGCTCAGAGCGGAAACTCTTATATCATAAGCTCCGGACGACAGATTGATGTGCCATCGACTATGTTAGATTACTCTATGTGAGACGGATCTTTTGGCTTACTCTGCCTAAGTTTTGGATGCAGGTGGGGTACAGCCGGGTTGGTTTTTCCTTAAAAGCCAACCAGACCCCTTGGACGAAAAAGCCAATAACTCTCAGACCGGGCGTCCGATTGACGCGCTGTCTACGACGTTGAGTTCCTGTTGACGATACGGAACTTTTGGATACATCAACTCTGTACTATGTGTTAGTTGATGTATCAGCCTCTCGGCTCATGGAGCGGACCCTCCCGAGCGAGTTTGCTGTGTGTGGGAACCCTAGAGCTGGTTGCATTTTCTACTACTACGATGACTGTACAGAGATCCTCAGTGGATTCGACGGTGATGACTACAGCACTCAGCGATCCTATGTGGATCAGTGCTACCGATCATGTGTGGGTCCGATCTGGTGTGGGTCAGCGCTCAGCGGTTCTGTGTGAGCCAGCGCCTACAGATCCTGTGTGGGTCTGATCCTGTGTGGGTCATTGCGGGGGTTAGTTACCTATCGATCATGTGTGGGTCAGACCCTTCCTGGGTCATTGCGGGGGTTAGTACCTATCGATCCTTTGTGGGTCCGACGACTTATATGGATCAGTGATCATCTCTATCGTCATTCGAAGAAGTATACCTATGTGTACTGAATCCTGTTTTGCTTTCCTATGTGGATTGTGTTGTGCTATCCTGTGTGGATTTACATTTTTCTTTCCTGTGTGGACTGGGTTGTACTTGGGTTCGGATGTTGGAGCCGAACGAGAATTGATGACTTAGGTATATGTATGGGCATATACCTAAGCAGAGTTAGATGTTACTTCGTGATTGTACTTTTCATTTGTGGATTATCCTTTGTGGATTATGGGAGACCTTCGGGGGTCTCGGGGTCCCTACTGAGTAGCTTATACTCACCCCAGCATGGTCTATACCCGCACTACGTTGTGTTGGTTGCAGACGACGGACAGCGCTGATCGTGGTTGAGGCTTGCGGAGCAGCACGGTACCTGGAGGTGGACCACTGGACGGGACGTACTCGAAGCGGACGACCAGACCCGAGGAGAAGTGGAGGCTATATGTACCCACCCTTCAGGTGGGATTCCCAGTGGACAGCTCGATGCTACAGCTTTACTTTTCAGTTGTTGTTTTCCCTTTTGATTTGTACTTTACTTTCAGTTTGGGTTGTTATTCTGGCCCACTTAAATTCCGCACTTACTGTTGTACTAGTTTTTACATAGTGTTTACCTCTATTTGCTTGCTCTGTGGTGTTTGTTTACTTTACAAAGGCAATGCCTTCCCTTTTTATCGGGAATTTACGCCTTGGTGCTAGTCGTCATCCCCTGGCCTGTGGAAGGCGGGCTTGGGGTAGTCACGGCACGGGCCCTGAGGACGGGTCATGACACCACTCTCCCAGATGATATTTGATCAAACCTAATGATTAATTTGTCGATGAACCACAGAATTAAACCCCTCTATTTGATCATAACCACATTGAGGTAGTGGTATATTCATTACATGGCCTTCGACTAGATTCCACTACCATTCCAATTAGTTTTCTATTAGTGGAAGCATTAATAGAAAAAAATAGAGACCACATAAACTATTTTCATTAGAGAAATTCTATTAAGATCCAATTCAGGGACACACCATATTTTGTAAAGGTGAGATTTTATTGCTTTACGATTCAATCCTTATTAGGGGGTGGTGTGATTTGATTATTATGGAAATAAATATTGAATTCATTGATTGAAATGAATTCATATCTATATTAATATAATATTTTTCTCCCAAATCAATTGTTCTTGTGATGTCTATAGATTTAATCAGTCGTTCAAAATATTATATATCCGAGAATGAATAAAAAAATATTATTTCTGAATATTTTTATTATTTTATTTTTCTACAATTGGATGATAAGATAATGGAAGGATTATTTGATATGGGTCGTTGATTATATATTCCATCATATGTATTTTTTTTATCGGTGACTATTATGATGATGTTTTAGATGGTGTTTTTATGGGTATGGATGACCTAGTTTGTAGGTCCGGTTTGGAGGCACTCCATTATACTACCAATAATATTTTTAATGTTCCACTAAATAAATGAATATGAGGGGTGTGACCTTTATTGGATCACGATAAATGGAATCATATAGACCTTTTGTAGTGTTTGGAAATATATAAGTGAACTATTTTCAGTTTCCCAAGATCATACCTTAAAAGAGTGTTTTTTCTGAGGAACCAATGATCTATGGCTCATACACTCACTCATCATATAAATTGAGGTTATTTGACATTTTTTCCACCCCACATAGATTCAAAAGATCATTTTCATTTTGGTACATAATTTATGTATGATTCATCAAGAACAATGGGGTTCCAGCACCATGATTCTATAATGTACCTTCTTCTTGAAGCTGATGAGTCTCTATAGGAAGCCGATTAAGGTCCATCAATAATAAATAATTAAATCAATATAAATTTTTATATTGTTAGTAATGTATAAGATATCGGTTTGTCACATTCTTTCATTATTTCATTGTTTTAAAATCCACTAAAAAATTCTATAGGGATGATGTCTTCTATTATATATATTAGTACACCCATAATAAAATAGAGGGTGTGGTCTCTGCTTCCCTTATTTGTTTCCTCTTTATAGGATATTGAATTCATATATAATGTTGTGGTTATCAAAATACATCTTTTAGATGTTATTCTTAGGATTTATTTGATGATTTCCCATTAAGACACAATTGTAGATTATCTTTGAAAGGTATCCTTTACTACCGACAATGGGGTGTATTGTACTTTCCATGGAGAATGGGACATAAATATGAGTAGAGTAATACAACCCTTTATAGACTATGTCATTAGGAGATTTGTGTTTTAAATTGTCTTTAGGATGGAATCATAGAGTGGTTAACTTCCTCCAATGGTGAATGAGTTTCCCAAAATTTATCCATATGAATTTTATAACATTCCTCTTTTTAGAGAGGATTAATTATATATTATTTTTATTCATGTTACCCAACCTAAAATTTTCCCCTCATACCATATGTAATTGCTTGATTTTATGAAGTTATAAACACATATTATGGTTTTTTTGATAAAGAATTATTTTTTATTATGTGGGGTTCCTGGTCAAAAATATATATATTTGAAAATAAATCTAATGGAACATATCATGTTTTAATTAATTTATAAAAAACATGATTTATAGTGAGGAAAATGTATTTGTTTCCTCAGATTAAATTTATTGATCAACTGAAGGGATAAAAGAGGTTATTGATGATTTTTATTTGTTTTTGTTATCAACTGCTTATAATCAATGATTCCTACATCTTATATCTTAATTTTTAGATGAATTATTAAAATTATGAGTAACTTTTTATGCCCTATATTATAAAAATGTATGAAATAGATTAATATAACTAGATAATGGGGTATTCCATGAGTATAATTTTTTGTATTTTTCTTTTTGGATAAAATAATGGTTTAGTTTATCGAAGGGTGATCATGTCCATTGTCAATGATAAGTTCACAATTTTTTTGGCAGCACTATATTTATTATAAACATACCAAATTTAATTTACAAAATTTGGAAGTGATGTTATTTATACAAATAGACCAACATTTTATTATATTATTTTATAATGACGAAGATAGGGTTTATATGACTTTGGAACAACTATAAAATGTTTTCATTATTTGTAAAATATTGTGAATAGTGGTGTATTATTGTAGGATCGTTAAATATTTCACAATGTTTCACTATGAAATGACTGCTCTAAGATGGAAAAAAGAAATGTTCATATGGGATAAAAAATTTCAATTTTCTTTTGATGTATTGAAGTATTTATTGACTTTTACATAGTTTTTTTATTCTAGTGGCTAGAAAGTGCTATGTGATGTGTCTTGATTCATCATGTTTAGTTTTGTGATACATTCTTATGATTGGTGATTACATGTTGGCCTATGGTTCCTAGAAGTGTATGAAATAAAAGAATAACTATAATACATATGACCTCAATCATGTTTTTGAGTTGCATGATCAAAATATTTGAAATAATTACCATTATATACAATATGTTACACAATATTCTGATATAAAATATTTATTTATAACTGCTCTCAAAAATATATTAGTATCTCTTATAGATAATATGTTTAAAACCTATAATATTTTGAAACAAAGATTTCATACACTCATAATAAGGGGAATTTCATTGATGGTTATTTGGGGCGGAAAATTATCTCCCATGATTTGAAAGAATAATCAGAAGAGTGGAATTTTATTAATTCATTTACTTATATGCATTTGGGATTCATGGGAATAAGGTAATGATTGTTTTGAAAAGGATTAAGTTAACTACAATCATCTCTATATTATTCTCTATAAACTGTATCTTGATGATGTGTTTTGTGGTATTAGGGACTCTATTCACAATGGGAAATCCTAAAATGAATGTTCATACTATTTTAAGGGTATTATATTCTTCCATAACTTGTATATCATACCATTTACCATGATAAAAACGATGATTTTATATTTTTTTATTCAAGTGGTTTGTTCACTATACAACTATTAATATGTTATATGATATTAATTAATGATTCTTGTGGTTTGGTATGAGATGAGATATCAATAATTGTGATTGTCATTGATACATATATTTTTAGGTAAAGGTTGAGCATGAGATGCCTTTGGTTTTGATTATCACCAATCATATTAACACATAGATGTTGGTTGTGATTTCAATAGATTTTTTGGTATGGTTTCTATATAACCCAATAGTGAATAATTTTATATGTTTAGTGAATGACTGGTTGGCCATATAATCTAGATTTCTTACCATTAATGATACAACCAATGTTGAGTGAATCATAATCATATATGTTTATAAGATATTTTCATTACCTGAAGCATCATATTGTATATTTTCTAATAGGGTTACCCGATTTAATTTATATGTTTTGATTATCCCCGTGGAGGAAATGGGATTCCATTGTAAATTAATGATAGAATATTATCCACAAGAAAATGGAGATATATAAAGAGGTATACATATCTTGTAATATTGAATCATTAATAGATTCATAACATGAGATAATCTTGGGATAACCACTTTGTAATGGTTGATATTTCATAAAAATATAGGTATTAGTAATCAATTAGTATTGAAATATTTGAGGAATTATATGGATGACCTTGTAAATATCTATTGTGTTGGTCGAATCATGGTTATGTATCCATTTATGTTCATTGATTGGTCCTTTTAAAAAAAATATTTATATTACTCTTCAGAGAACATTGATTGATCAAAGGAGGAATAAATTTGATATTGGTCATTAATATCACAAGATGTAGTATTGTATTGGTGACCATGTCTTTTTCAGTGCATCACCTAAGATGGTTCAATAAAATTTCTGAATAACTGGAAATATGGATCTCTGATATGTGTGACCAATTAAGGTATTTTATAATATTGGAAATGAAACTTTCGATTTGGATTTTGCACCTCAAATTAGATCGATTAAAAACATCAGTACAAAAAACAATAATTTACTGATTTTTTAGCAATGTTTTTTAAAAAATCACTAAATTTGAAATATAGTGACTCTTCTTGAATTTTATTTATAAATATGAGATTTTTCCTAAATAATTTCCTAAATTAGAAAATCTTCCTTAAAATTTGCTCAGTATTTGGGAATCTTCTTGAAAAGCGTCACTATTTTAACGTAGTTTCCTAAATGTGTTTCAAAATTAGCAATGAATCCCAAAAAGATTCACTAAATGAGAAACACATCATAAAAAATCCACTATATTAGCAACATATCATGAATATCATTATTCAATTAGATACACATCATGAAAATCATTGTTAAAATAGCGACACATCATGATAAAATGTTGCTGAATTAGAGACACAACATATATTAATATATATAAACAATGACCCAGGTATATAATCATAAATATAAATTAATAAATATATATATATATACCCACTTACACATACATATAAATGAAAATATTTATTTATTTATTTATATATAAAAACATAAATATTTTAAATTTAGTTACATTTTTAATGAAAAATATTACTATATTAGTGATATAATTAAGTATTTTAAAATGTGGATATATGTATATGTATATTATAATTATAATTATATATATTCACACTCACACACATAATATAAACATATAATATACATATATATATATATATTAAATGGATATATACAAGTATATAATATAACCAGACACACACACATATATATAATATAAACACACACATATATATAATATAAATGTTAAATAAAAATAAAATATAAACATATATATATAACAGTAAACATCAAACCTGACATATATATATATATATACATAATATATATTATAAATATATATATATATACACATAAATTTAAAACACAGACACACAAATATATATATATTATGAATATATATGTATATTATATATATAAATATTTGTAAATATAACATAATATAAACATGTATAGACAAATATAGGTATAAAATATAAAATAATATATATATATATATATATATACATAAAAACACATACATATAATGTAAAAGTATATCGATAATATATAATAAAGAGATATATATATAAATATAAAATTATATATATATATACATATTTTTATATAAAATATAATATATAAAATATATATATTATATTAAATTTTAAATATGGAAATATTTATATATATATAATAAATGTAACATAATACAATTTAATATTTTAAATTTAATCATGTTTTTATGATAATGTGACTATTTAGTTTCATTTGTACCATTTTCTCAAAAAGTGAGTAATTATACACACACACAAAGTCATATATAAACACACACACATATATTAACATATAATATATATATATATATATAAACATAAAAATATATTATATATAGATATATTAATTTTAAATAAATTGAAATATATATATATTTATATAAATACATATACACATATATACATATAAATATATATATTAATATAAACATATCATATAATATAAATATATATATAATATAAACACGCACAAAAATAGAAATATATATATATATAGATATATATTATAAATATAAATAAAATTTAAAATGTGAACATATATATAAATATAATGAAATATAAACATATATATATAGACATTAAACATAAAACAATATACATATATATTCATAAAATAAACACACGCACACATAGAGATATATATATGTAACAGAAAAAATAGACATATATATAGATATAACATAATATGAACATATATATACATATATAGACATAAAATATACAATATAGAATATAAAATATAAAATATAAAACATAAAATACAAATAAAATTAAATATTGATATATATATATATATATATTTCCATAACATAATATAATTAAATATTTTAATTTTAGTCAGGTTTGTAGAAACCATAACTATTTTAGTGTCATTTGTACTAGCATTTTATAAAGTTCCTGATTATACAAACACAGACACAGTGGCAGATATATATACATATAAACACAAATATATATAAAAAGATAATATATTTATATATATATAATTTAAACATATATTTATAGAATAAAACATACACACACACACACATATATATATATATTAATAATAAACTGATATATAAATATATAAAACAAAATATCATTATTTACCAATATCTCAAATGGATGACTTGGTTGATATATTTTCCTAGGAGGCTACAGGTCCCCAGATTGATTATTACAGGATTTTATTTTTAATGGATTAGATGTGTGGATGTATATGATAGTGGAGTGTATAAGGAGGGAGGGTAAGGGATGGTAACTAGATGTCCATGGGGTGGGACGAGGCATAATAGAATGATGCGAAATGGTGAGAGGGAGTCTAACAGGGAGCATGGGGTGAGACGCAAGATATAGGGGCTGCAAGGGTGATGGTGGTGTGCATTTAATCATGAGGGAGTGGAGGTGAGGGTAGGGGGTTAACATGAGGGAGGAAAGAGCTAATGAAACAGGGATGTGGGGTGGGACTTAAGGGAGAGGGGGGAAGGACGTATGATGTAGGGGAGGTGTGGGGAGGGACGCATGATTCAAGGTGGCGAGAATGGGGTGTAGAGGATCGTGGGGAAGGAGTGTTGTGTATAGGAATGTCGGAGGGGGAAACAAGGTTTGGGAGTGTACCAGTGGGGGTTGGAACTCAGGGGTTGGGGTGGGGTGGGGGATATTTTTTATAAAAAATATATATATTTCAAAAAAATACTTCTTTTATGATATTTAAAAAATATAGATATTTCTAGAAAATATTGGTTATTGACTAATAATATAGATTTTCTTATTCACCAATGTTTTTACAAAATATCAGTAAATTCAATGTACCTAATTAGTAGAACCTCATTTAGAGTCATTTTAAAACATCATTAATGAAATAAAATGTGTCTAATTAGCATTTTTTATTATAGTTTGGTTGTTTCACATATTTGAAATTATCTCACTAACTCATCGCATGTTAAGATGTGGTTGGATCATGAAATTAAAACTAAATAATCAATAACTGAGAATATATTTTGTATTATGGATTCTTGGATTATGGTTCTCTACGTGATGTTTAAACAACTAGTTTGTTTTTTTGGTAGTTTGGTTCTAATATTAATGATAATTTTGAGTGTAAGGAATTTATGAGAGTCCATTTTACAAATATCGTTGTTATTGATACTTATTTTTGGGTTTTTGGGAGTATAAATCCTTTATAGTGGGGATATTGTATAATCACATTACCATCATTCATGTTCTATTAATATTTTTTTATGAAATTCGATTTATTTGATCTCATTTCAAATTTTTTTGAGGTTGTTTGGAATTTTTTTATGTTTTTTGGGTTGTTCAAATATTGAGAATTGTTAGGGAAGACCATATTGGTCGGCCAATAGAATAGTGTGACTCAGAATAAGGATTTAGAGGGGACTCATGGTTACTGAAAATTGTGATGCCTCTTCATCAAACTATTCATAATAGTATAGTATACAGTGTATGGGTATAAAATAGTTTTTCTGGACATGTGACCACAACATGAACCATAATGTAGAAAACCATGAGTGTGGATAAAACATAAATACATATTTAGATACTTGGAATATAAGCATGGTTAGACACACTATATGATCTGAATATGTGGTGTAACCTTGTAAACCATGTGATGATATTTTTAAACCTCAAAATATTTTTATTAATGTCCTGAAATAACCTATTATAAATTCTACAAAACCATATTTGAAAATAATATAGCCCATTTTCTTTTGGAGCTTTTATAGGGGAGATTGGGATACTCCAACCTCTCTTATTCTACGATTAAAGTGTTCTTTTTATGAGTAATCCATCTCTAGTAAATGTATTTCTCATTGGGTTGTAATTATACAGCCTTATTCTATGACATTCATTTATATTAGTTGTTACTAATATTAATGATTTATTGGATCCTTGATTTGAAGGAGTGTAATTATAAAGATTACTAATTGAACATCCCCTATATGAAAATCTATGTAGGTAGTTCCCATTTTCTATGATTCACTGATTATATGAATGAAGTAATGTGATTCTGTATGGATTGTCCATTCACATTAATCCATGATTTTATTATTGATTAGAAATTAATTTTGAAAATAAACAATTGAATAGAATAGATTTGATTTTTGATTTTCTAAGATAGAGATTCATATAATGTTTCCTTTTTTCAATGGATTAGAAAAATAATTATTTATTTTCTATGAAATAATAAATTTACATGAAAACTAATTTGATGATATTATTTGATACTAATTCAATAGAAAAGTCTATATAATTTAATGATGATTTAAAAAAAATTATTATTATAAAAACCTATGATTTTAGTTTTTATTTTTAAATTTAATGTTGATATTTGATAGTGTGAAATCGATCCATGGAAAAAATTTTGAATGTAAAATAACTATTTTCCATAATTTATTGACAAAAATTATATTTGTTCCTAAGTATTGTTTTTGTTACAAGGAGATGAACAATTAGACTCATTCCCCGCTGCAATGGATTGACAATAGAAATCAATATAAACCACGTTCAATATAATTTTCTTCATTGGTTTTTTGTATGATACTATATCAATGACCACTACCTTATTTATTTGTTTAGACATTAAAATATGATTGATTTTATGAGTAATGAGAGGATCTTATCTACATAATCTATTGAATGACATGGAATAAGACCATGGTTATTTGATTTTGATTGACTATTAGATAATATTTTTATTTAATTTTTGTATTCATTATCTACTATATTATATTATATTTTTTTAAATCTAACTTCAAATATAATTTTTATTTACATGATATATATTTTTATTCTACTAGATATTTGAATGTTATAAACTTCACCCTGTTATTATATGAGTAATGCCCTAAATGTATTAATTGTTAATGATTTACTATAGGTAAATTGTGTGAAATCATTTAGGATTAAATTCCTAACACTATAAAATTTCATCTGAGTGTTGGAAGACTATATTATTTCATATCCAGGTAAAGGAAATACACCACATTGAGGTAACATGGGTGATTGATTAGTTGGACCTTATGTGATGGAAGAAACTAGTGGAACTATAAACCCCTCATTGTAAATAGATTTTGGGATTTTTTTATCAATTGATATTGTATAATTTTATTGTATAATATATTTTAATATCAATATTTATCTTCATGATGTACATTTCTCTTTCAAGAGTTTTTAGCATTGTAATTTTCAAATTTCCATCTTCCACATTTCCACATTGATTGATTGTTCGTGGGGTGAAATCATTCTTATTAACATTTTATTGGTTCTCATGTGCTAGTCAATAACCCATGCGCATAAAGAAACCCATTTAGTCATTGTTTTCACTAGATCAGGTACTACAGTTCCAGGGTATCTGACAAAGTTCTTTACATGTTAATAATTCAAAAAACATATTTGATATTCAATCCATAATATAATAATTAAAAATTAACTCATTTTCTTACATTCATTAAAATCATTTATAATTTATATAGTTAATTAATTATATCATAGGTCAATAAAAAACATAAATTACATGTTAAACACTTCCTATGTGATTTTTTCCTAGAATAAAATAATTTAAATAAGTAACATGTTCTAATTTAATGAATAAGTTTAATAATTTCCAATTTTACATCTTATTTGATCATACTCATCCATAAAACATGTTAATAAAATTTAGGAACGTTTTCAATGCACAATAATAACTATAAGTGATATAAAAATAATAATAAATAAAATATTATTCCAATTTAATATAATGAAATATTAAATGAAAATTTTCAATTTAAATAAAAAACATTGAGATCAAATATAATTTATTTACACATGAAATTAGATTTACAGTGAAGTGTTTTTAATAAAAATAATTAAAATATATCAAAAGGGAAAAAGGATAATCATGAAGTATTTTTAAAAAACATGAGGACCCATCAAAAAATTCCATGAAACGACACATTTTTATGATAAAAGTGAGCAATCATTCCTTTTAATCAAAATAACATTATCTTAGCTTTTAAAATCAAAACATTATCATTAATACTCATTTGAAATCATAAAAGCAATTTAAGTTAGTTCCTTGAAACACAATATTTGTAGAACAATTATAAGGTCCCTATAAAGTGGAAAAACGTATAGGTCATCTTTCATCATAATTTTCTATAGAATAAAATAATTACTCAATGCATTGGAGAGCAATATCTTCCACACCAATCAACATGATCTATAATAGGATCACATATCATCATGAGATATATCATGAAAAAATTCATATTTAAATCATTTAATGGAATGTTATATGAATGAAATAGAAAAAAACACTCATTTTCATAATCAAACTCATAAAAAATACACTTTTCTAAAAATTTGTAAAACATTTTTCAATATTGATATACCGAATTATTTTAAATCCGAATTATTAAACTAAAATTTCCAAAACAAAGGTATTTTGTATTTTGTATAGAAGAAGGAAGGAATATTATAAGGGAAGCCAGAATTAAAAATGGTTATTGTATTCAAAAAATACAGGGATAATGTGTATTTTCAAATAGAACATTCCATTTTCTTTTTGATAATAAATTCAAAACCGTCTATAAAAAATTAAAAAATAATAATGCTTTTAAAAAAAATCAATATTATAAAAGGGTAATAATATTTCCTGTATAATTAATTAATTTCCATATACATCCCTAAAATGATTTTAGGTACATGGAAATGGAATAATATGATTTAAAAAATAAATCTTTATTACATTTAATATGAGGTTTTACGGTAAATTTTCTCTTTCATAGTGTCTCAATATTCATATATGTTTATTATAATCATGAATAATATAATTATGCAATTTATTTACACTCATAAGATCATTTTTTATTTTTATTGTTACTTTTATAATATGTTTACATTGATATACTTAATTATTTATAAAATTACGTTCACAATACATGTTTTGATGTTATCCTGGTCATATAACCAAATTGATTTCATTAGATTGACTATGGTCAAAGGTTTCGTTATTGAATTTTCATATAATAATAATTAATAAATTATTATATATTTTTTATATTCTTTTTAATTTTTAATCTATGAAATAAAATATGGTTACTAAAAATTAACTACATTAAATTCCTGGAGATAAAAGCTCATACATACGAATGAGTAAAATTTTCAATTATCATTGATCATGGTGGAAACAATGTAATTAATTTTTCATTATTTTACATATATTTTATAAATTCCAAAATATAATATTCTTTATTTTAATTAACCTTACATAATATACTTTTTTTGTGGTCATGAAAAATATTATATTGTTCTGTGGAGGTGGAAATCATAATCTATGGCTGAAGGATGTTATAATTTAGAAATGGATGGAAATAATATAACATATATGATATATGACCCTTTTATAATGATTAATATTTCATGAATATCATATATATATATATATATTAAATACATTATTATATAGATCTATAATATGTTTTGGTGAATATGAATTACATCAATTTGTGAGATGGATATCTATTATAATCATAAATGATGGATTAGTTTCTCATATTGATATAGATTGATATCGATATACATAAATATAATTAAATTAAAAAAATATAATATTTTGGGAAATACAGCTTGTTTAAATGTTATCATGTTAAAAAAAATATTTTATTTGTGTATAAGAAGAAACCATCATAAAAAATTGGATAGAGGAAACACAACATCTTTTGAAAATTACATTATTATTAACCCCAATCCTGTAATGGATATATTAATTCCAAAAGTATACTTCTATATAATGGGTAGGTATGTTTGGAAGAGTTCTTTAATGGTATTTTTTTTGCCGTAGAATTCACAAATTATCTATGTAGGAGTGGATATGATGTTTTTTTATAAGTAATGGGTGGGGAAGTCATGGAATATCATGATTTATTAAATAAATATAAACTAATTTTCATGTACATATTGAAAAAAATGTGTGTATCTAGAATTTAAAATGAGGATTGGTTTAAAGATTCTCATCCAATATAATTTTTACAAGTTTAGGTTACAATTTAACCCTTTTCTGGTTACTTTGACCTCCTCGTTAACCCATTTTAAAATTAAGGTGACTTCACTATTTTTATAGTAAATCACAAAATTATATTTTCCTGTAAATATATTATATAATGGAATTCAACAAAAATAAAAATTATTAAAAACATATAAATTCTTTACAAAAAATATATATATATTAAATATTTATATTGTTTCTAAAAATATATTTATAAAATAATCCCAATATTCACTTTATTAAAGTAACAATAATATTAATGACAAAGAACCTTATTGAATAATGGTCAAAACTCCCATCAGCCGTATTGGCCAATGTTCCTCATGTAGAATGAACATATTTCCAAGAAAAACACTATATTTCTCTCTTCATCCCTTATTATATCACTAAAATGGTTATTATATTAAATTTGATAATGTTTATTTTATTCCAAACACTTCTATTAATTTGTATGATCAATATTTAATGGGAAATCATCCAATTTAATTGAAATAATATGGGTATATAATGATTGAATTATTCATCCAAGTATATACCAGTTTAATACTATTACTTTAGTAATTTTATATATATTCATGATTTATAATGTACTTATGAAATATAAAATTACATATATTCAATGAAAATAAAATATTCAATAGAATATAATTGTTATATGACTAATAGAGATGAATTTTTGGGGTGATACATTTAGTTTCATGCATGATAAGTAATACAAAATAAAGAGTAAGTATTTATCAACTCATCTCTCATTTCCACATTCTCTTCCCTTTTTTACCAAATTCCATTAAAAACAAAATATTATATTATCAATTAATTTTTTTAATGAAATAATGAAAATAAAGTTTACATACTAAAAAAATTATACTATGATATATTTATATTTCATACTTATCATTCTTCTTCATGAATCAATGTTTCATGAATGATTGCTCAACCTCCAATGAGGATGTTTCCAAAAACATTTTCCACAAGCATTATTGATGGAAATTATAAATAATTTACAAAATATTAATGTATAAATTTTATTATTTTATTATTTCTAATGTAATTAAACTTGTATATAAATTACCATGTATAAAAATAGTGAAATTTATATTATTTATATTTGAAGGAAAATAATATTTCCAAATGTTTCATCCTTATAAATATGAATTATGAAATAATCAATTGATTATAATTTATAAATAGTGATATATTATAATATAATTAAATTAATGTTCAATGTTTTAATATAAATAGTGATATATTATAATGGTGTGGGGTTGGATAACCTATAGAGAAGTATTCCTTTCCCTTATTGTTGAGCTTATATAATGTATCCACCCATAGGAAATAACCATTTTGAGGGAATACACTAAGGATTT
Source organism: Viscum album (assembly GCA_963277665.1). Classification (NCBI taxonomy): domain Eukaryota; kingdom Viridiplantae; phylum Streptophyta; class Magnoliopsida; order Santalales; family Viscaceae; genus Viscum; species Viscum album. The sequence goes on along the minus strand of OY728163.1, from coordinate 1,468,519,346 downwards.
TTCCATTCAGTTAACCAGGCGCACCTTGGTAATTTGTTTGAGTTTTCAACAAATTTTATAAATAGATATTCACCTATCAGTATATTCTTAAATTTATGTCCTTCATCTAAATGTAGTAGTTAAATAATAAACATTAATATAATTTTTAGAAAGGTTTCATACATCATAATGCATCATTATTAGGTGAGACAATACAGATTTAAAAGATAAATGATTGATCAATGTTGCAATGTATCAATTCTGAGGATCACAACATGTTCAATATAAATAACTGGTATCCCTAGTAAATGATATATGACTTATTAATTCATCATAAATGAGATATGTTCTATAAAAATGGGATATTTATTTTGGATATCATCAGTTTATGATGAATAAAGAAGATATAAAAAAGGCATATTTTAGAATGAGGAATGGGAAATATGAGTTCATAGTGATTATCTTCAAATAATCTAATTCACCAATAATCATTATTGATAATATTAATTTAGTATTTATAGACTACATTGAAAACAATTAGGATTCATTATTGATGAAAATCTCATTTTCCCCAAGATAATGGAGGAAAATGAATAGAATATATGAATTGCGTTATAAACATTAAGATGAGAGAAAATATAGGTAATAGACAGAAATTAGGAATTTTTGATGTAAAATTCAAATTAATGTGGAATGTGATCATGATTATGGGAAATCATATACACCATTTCAAGAAAAATAAACTATAAGAATGTTTGAAACTATCATGTGTCAAGGAAATATGTTGTTTTTGTGTTATATTTGTGTATTAAATTGCTTTTTTATAATGTTACCAGTATATTATATCAAATAAATATAAGTTAAAATGGATAAGGTAATGTATTTCATGATGGAATAATGTGTGTAAAACATTATGGAGCTCAAAAGGAGGTTAATCGATACCTATGAACTAACATTACATTCTACAGGGGAGGGTTTTTTGATGAATACAGATTCTTAAAATAATATATTTGGATATATAATAAATAATTATTATTTTTCATGATCAATGATATGAACATCCCAATAGGTAACATAGAGTTAACACCAATGAACTTTTACATGGTTATTTGGAGTCACTTCCTCTATGGAAATTTTTTTGTCATATATATAGACAACAAGAGTCAAAAACAATATTTTCAATGAGTTGGAGATCTATATGAATTAACAAGTATAGTTACTGATAATAAAGGTATACTATTTTTCTATTCAATAGATTTTTTTTAATGATGAACATGATAACCGATACTCATAGAAAAATAATATTTACCTTTAATGAATATTGAAAAAGAACCTATATTAGTGGATATATTAAGGATGTATCTTGAAATAATAATTGTATGGAATACATTCTATATGGCCCAAATTATGTCCCAACCATCTACCAAAGCTATGATAAAATATGCATGAAGGGAAGATCTTGAGAATCCATAGAACGTAGAATCAATAAAGATGGTTAATATCCATGAATTCATTATTGATAAGGATTTTCACATTCAATTTGGAACATGAAAATTAGTGTTTTAATAAAATAAGTTAAAGTGATATATGTGGGATAATTATCAAAGATATTAATTCTATTGATATCATCGAAGTACTATGATATTAAAGAAAATATTTTGGGGGACAACTGGTATATTGAAATTTCTTAGTACATGTTAAAGTTATAAGTATGTAAAAAATTTAAAGAAAATACATATAATTCCAAGGTGGTTATGAATCAATTTCTCATAACTATATGAAATTGTGAACAAATCCCCATGGAAAATTACAATGTTTACCTTATGATATCTAAAAGAAACAATGAATTATGGGTAATGGTGGAATGACTCACATAAATTTCCCCCTTCAACTCTATTTGGGAAGATTTATCACATGAAAAATATTATATGATATAAATAAATGAATTGGTGTGGCTGAATGTGGAACAAATTTTTATTATCTCTGATTAATTTCTATGGTTCACATTTAGATTTTTAGACATTTATTAAACATCCCTTGAATAACAACATGAATTTCAATATGTCAAATCACTTAGTTTAAGAACCTGGTTTGTTCACTCTGGTACGGTTCCTTTTAAATTTAGGAATAATTCCTTCTATTTTACCTTTCATGGAATCTTAATGAGTGAATGAAGGTTATGAGGTTGTGTGGGTATTTTTCAGAGCCAGAAACCCATCTTTTTGGAAAAATAGGTCTGGCGAATGGTTTATAGTGTAATGTGAGGAGGCATGATTGTATAAAAAGTTTTAACACATTTTTGGAACATGGTTTACCTATAAATTTGGACAATCCTTAGGAGATACCATTTTCCTCATGTACATGTTCTTGGTTTGCGTACAGTTTTTCAAACAGTGTTGACAAACAGTGCATAGGTTTTTTTTCTGTGTAATTTTTTTCATTTTTTGCTTAATGATCAAATTAATCCTCCTCATAACTCCTAATAATATTTTATACGGTATTGACCTATATTACATAACTTTTGGATAAATTTAAAGTCCTATGGTAGGGATTTAAAAATGTATTTTTTTGGTATATGATCGAGCTTCTGTTCACCACATTGGATGTGTAATAGTAAGTTCTTGAGTCATTTTTGGTCATTATTCTCCACTATTTATCTTGAACTAGTTGTCAAGGTGTTAGTTTTAAACCCATTTTCTCATATCTACTCTGTTATAAGCCAAATCAGAAGCCGATATTAGAGGAGTAGAGTTGTATAAAATTATGATGGGTGATCTATAACATAACTTTCATGTCCTTTGATTATGGAATTTTCATGTTGGGATGACTGATTTCATTAGGTTCCATTCACTAAATTTATGGTTCCTAATTACAATCATTAGAACCATATGATTATTCATTTTTCTATATACAGGATTGCTTGTGGGTACTTACTCAAATAATTCCCAACATCATATACATGATGATATTCTATAGTTGATATTTTAGTGTTTTGAGACTGTAGATCCATCGTTTGAATGTCATCAAGCATGAACACACTAATGGTAGGCCACCATGTTATAAATTATTGTTTTATTATGTAATGGTGAATTTAAATTTTCCATGTAACATTAACATGTCCTGTCAAAGGTACGTGATTCAAATTGATAATAATTTGTTAAAAGTTAATATGAAAGTATACTAAGTATATGAATTGACAAGATTACATGTGAATCATTAATATTTTTCATTTCCATAGTACCCCTTACCATGTTAATGGAAGGTAATGGAATGAACCTTGATTATTTAATATGTATAAATGGATTAAATTAATGGTATTATGCTAAATTATTGTATCACATTAATGAAAGGAATAGATTTACCAAAATAGACATATTGTTTAATTATGAATTGATAAAATAATTTCATAACACGTGAACATATCACACCAATTAAAGTAAATGATTATATCCAATGAAATATTACATTACATCAAAATTAAAGAGGAGTGTTCTGGATTAAGCTCTCCATGGATTCTTATCAATGAATTACATGACCACTCGGGAACCCCATTATGATTCATGAAAACAAGCTTCATAGGGTGAGACCCACCTAGAACTCAATCGTTTTATATTCATCGATTATCATTATGACACCGTAGGATACAAAAAATATTGTTAATTTATTACTTGGATACACTCCATGTATCTATAATTGATAATTTGGTTCTCTGGTTACATCCTATAGAACAATATCTCTACTAAGCCCCATTTTACCTTTGATGGTCTCCTTAGACTCAGTGGGAAAATTATTATAGAATCTATTTTAATATGCTCTGTGTATTACACACTAAACCTTATTAAGGATATAGTTATTACAGACTTGGAGACTATTGTGGTCTACCTTCCTTTGGTTATTATCATGGAACATCATTATTAAATGTCATTTCGGGTATCCTTAATATAACTATGAACATTCACTATTGTTAACATGCGACCTGTTTATAAATTGGTAATAATCAATTAATAAAATGGTTACATTCAGAATCTAGCTGAGGGTTGAAGGAAGTAATTGGGTATTTAATTTTACTGTTCTTACTTATTTTATATATGAATTCTTGAACATTATTAAATTTTCATTACACTGGCTGAATTCTATGCACACCATTGGTGGGGGCCAACTGAGATTTATCTCACACCCTCTAAAGAATTTTTTGCTATATAGAGTAGATTACCAGAATTCATGTGTTGATAAAGGGATGAATATGGATTTAAACCCATGATTTCATACTGTTTAGGAAGGATCATGATAATAGGTGACCGAGCTAGAGTATTGGATTCTTGGGATAGTATGTGATTTCCATTTTATAAATTTGGAATACGTAACTCTTGTTATATTTTATCCCTATTATATAGTTTTCTAATGACATGAAATATCATCGTCAGTTGTTTTATTCTTTTATGTTATTGTAGTTATATTTTATATTGTTACAATATTCACTATTTTCCATAGTGTAATATATTAAATTGTTTTTCTTATGCTATACAACATTGTTTATTTTTATATCTTATAATATACATTTTTTTTATGGAATATTTCCCAAAAAACACACCCTATTCCGACAATAATAGTTGGTATCCTCTAAAATTTTTGGTGATGCACTTGAGGACATATGGCCTACTACGAACGAGGAACCTATTAAGTGGAATCCTAGTCTGTGACGTCACAAAATGGTATCAGAGGTGGTCTCTATTTTTATTTACTATTTTTAGATTATGGATTGGTGTTTAGGAACACTTGGGGCTTTGTCATAATTTATTCTTGGGAATTAAAAACCCATGTTCTGGGTACAATCCATGTTACCCAACAATATAATTGTTGTTCTATTTATTATATTATAGGTGAAATTGTTTCACTGTTGGGTGATGCACCTGTTGTGTGGTGTTGTTAATTATTACTATATTTAAGGGTTTTATTTTATCCTTGGTATGAAGAAATGAGGGAATGGATCATCATTAAATTTATCATTATAGGCACCAAGGAATATCATTTCATGCATATTGTGATTCCATATTGGTGAATTTCACTCTGTACTATTGTTTGATATGTCTATGATTATTGACTGATGTTGGGATAGTTAGCATGTACATGTACTTGTTTAAATTTTGATTAAGATATTTATTGTCTCAATTCATGAGGTGTGTGGGCATTCATGGGGTGGGATGATTCATTTACCATCACATCGATTATTCTATAAATAAATGTGTTTCATTTCCACTGATAATATGTATTGGAACAGATTCACTAGAATGTGATATCCAATACAAAGTTAATAGTGAAATCTAAAATGAACTGTTTTCTCATAATAATCATTCCATTTCATGTTTATGAAAGGTAATGGAGTGAACATTGTAATTAAATGTAACATTAAATGAATCTTATACATGATCACTTATGATACATCGACATCTATGTGGGATTTTGGGGTAGTATGCCTTATGTAATGATTATTTTACATTCATCTTCGACTAGTGATGTTGTCATTCTCCTTAATATTTTTTTGAGGAATGTTCATAGAAATTGTGGACTGATTCCTCTATGGAATACTTGCATCATATTCAATGAACGTGGTGATGTCCATGCTCCAAACATGGGGGACCCAGAGCCGACACACTTAACTCCAGGGGTGAAACTCTAGGGACCACCTCCTGTATATTATTTGGTCACAGATGCCAATGTTTGTGATAGTTTCTTTTGTCTGATGTAGTCCATGCATAGTTCTCCATATCTGGAACCTATGCTGCCTGATCTGACTCATGAGGTCTAGCAGCATCATCCTTCTACCTTTTTAGGGGATGGTGGTCCACATGTTAATGGGTCTTATCGAGAATCCAACCTAAATATCACTAAGATAATGTAGATGCCTCTATTTTAAAAGGTCAAAATTTCTATATACATGATTTGGGATTTTTCCGCTCATTGTTGGGATGTTATTACCCAAGCAGGTCATTATCGGGTATTGTTATGGGTTGATTTCTAGTGTGCCTTCAATGATCAGTTCATTCCTCATAAATTGATATCTGATAGAAAAATAGAGTTGATGAATATTTAAAAGGATTATATATCTGTTATAGATAACTCCACATGTTTCATACAATTTCAGCACTTTGCACTTCTTCTAGACGATGATGAGATTCCACGTGATAGAAGTGTTTTAGATGGGCTCTAGTATGACCTATGTATGAGGGTGAATATATTTATCTGACCTAAATTTTCATCATTAATCAATTATGATTTTATCCCTGAGCATAACATAAGGGAATGAAATATTACTTGGTAGATATGACCAGTGACATATCAGGCTTCTAGTTCCCCCAGTTAAAGGATTTATTCTGTTTAGGTTTCCCAATTGGTTAGTGACAACCATGGTTCTTGTTTCTATGGATCCAAAGTGTGACATCGGTGTGGATGATGGGGGATCTGGAATAATCATAATTATAGAGTCCTAATGGATTTTCAAGAATATTGATTTATGAGGAATATTTAGACTTTTTACATGAAATTTCCACCATCCTCGAGTGGAAGAGGATTCGCGCTAGATCCACCTTCTAGAGTGGGTTATTTTTCAATATATAAGGTGGGGTGTTCTAATAGAACTAGAAGGACTAGCTGGGAAGGAGGTTGTGGAAATGGATGTTAGACACCTGATCACTGATAGAACCAAAAGAGAATTTATAAATTTGGAATTCCATCTGTTTCATAAGTCCATGGGGTAGGTAAAAAGCATGAACCATAGTTGATACTTAGGGATCATATTGTGGGACCATCTACCGTATGAGGTACTATTTTAATGGAGTCTACTATAGAACCTGTATTATTTTATACGTGTTCTTTGAACCCTTATATATATATATATTATCATCGAATGTATCAATCTAAAGATTGAAAATTATTATGGTGTAATGACCCTAGATACACCGTTTTAGGTATTAACATAGGGAATACGCCAGTGTTGGGACTTCCCTCACATGGTAGACAATCAAACATTCTTATAGAACACCATCTTTCTTTGGATGATAGGCTTCTACGACATTCACTGGATGGATTGGTTGGTTGATTATCATGATTATATAAATTTCCATCAAAATAAGGTATTGTTGATGTAACTAGATGGTAGTAGTAACCTATATAAGGGTGAGTGGGATGTCCAGGATGGTAGTGTTGGATAAGAGAATCATGAACTATGTGGATTGATAGCCAGGTTTACAAAAATCTTCATCCAGGATATGATTTTATGATAAGATGATTTATTCCAAAAATGGATCTTTTTAGGGATGTCTTTCCCAAAAATTATTTTGATTACCACCTCAGAAAGAGGTAGATTTTATGATTTCACCTGTTATAGGTGTAGCTATATATTCCATTCCTCCAAACAGGATGGAACCTATAGTGATTTAGTATCTCAAACATAAGACATAGAATTTAGAGGCCAATGGTTTTATATGAAATAATACATCCACTTTGGGTTCTCTCATGTATTTCTACTAGAATATTAATGGAACATTACATTAATTCATGGATTATAGAAGGTTTAACCAGCTTACGGTCAAGAACTGATATTCCCATCCTCGAATAGATGATCTATTCAACCACTATTAGGGTGATATATTCTTCTCTAAAATTGACCTAAAATTGAGTTATTATCAGGTATGAGTTAGGCCATAAATCATATCATGAACAATTTTTCATACCAGGTATGATATGTTTGAGTACCTTGTTATGTCTTCTGGTCAAACGAATGCACCCGCTATTTTAATGGGTGTGATGTATATGGTGTACCATGAATCTGCGACCTCTTTTCTTATAGTCATTGGAGATGAAATCTTCATGTATTATTATAATCATAACTAACATTCCAAAAACCTTGAGATTAATCTATGTACACAAAGAGTGCATCTACATTATGCAATTCTTTCTACATGCCACATCTGGATCGACAGTGGTCACTTCAGGGGTCAAATTATATTGGAATCAAGACAATCTGTTTACCCTAAAATGGTTATTATTATAGATCTCTGGGTGAAGTGAAGGAATGTGTTTGATATATGATGTTTCTGGGGGATGTCTAGATAATTTAATAATTTCATATTTTATTTCACATGCCTTGATTCACCTCTCACTGTCCTTATAAAGAAGGGTGTCACGTTCCATTGGTCAAATGCCCGTGAGAATGTCTTTCAGGTGCTAAAAGGAAGGCTTTCCCAACACCTATTCTAAATCTTGATGATCCTTGTGTAGTTTATGAAATTATATTTAACACATCAGGAATCAGCATAGGACTAGTAATAATGATGGATGATAGATTCGTTTCATATTGATCTCGATAGATGAGTCCTCATGATAGAAATCACCCAACGCGTGAACTTTAGCTAGAAACAGTTGTCTATGACATACATTATAGGAGACACTATCTATTTGGTTACCATATGCTTGTGTACAAGAACCATAAATCCTCAATTATATCCTTACTAAGAGTGACATGAACCTCAAAAAATGGATGTGGAAAAAATATCTATGCTCCTATTATTATGATCATCCATAAACGCTTGGGATGGGAAATGTGGTTGCACATGAACTAAGTGGGAAAAGTCATGCACATGAAGTATGGGTATCTGGTGATGAATGGATGTAAATGTAAAACATCTCTAAGCTGCACATAGAGATTCATGATAGTCATGACACTTATTATCTCTCATAATTGAAATTTACCACTTTCCCCCTTGAGGAGGTGAAGGGAAGGAATATATTAGATCCTGAGTGCATGGTACTATGTGAGAGTATATCATGAGATAAATTGCCTTTGATTTGTCTTGCAGATAGAGATGACATGATGCATATTCATTGTTGTGTCTAGGTCCCAACAGATATTAGAGAGGAGATGATGAAAGGGTCCCACACCTTTTAGTGGGTATTTCATACAAGCATACAAGAGATGTATCAGGACATGTGATGCAAGTATTAGTGGTCTGGTTTTAAATGTTAGATATATGTCTTTTTTCATTATGTGTCCTACCTATCGTCATGTTAAGTCATCACACTAGATCACTACAGGCTCCATATATCCACTTGCAATCTCGGATTGAAAATGAGAAGATGATTTTATGGAAATTTTAGTAAGTTTACCAAGGCCACCTAGAGTAAGAGAAACATTATAGGATTTCATTTAATGACTGAAGATATAAACCCACATAATTCTTATTTGGGAGACTCTATTTATGATATGTGACAATTTTATGTCTGTTAGAACATACGGCTCCATGGGGTCCCTTGTACTATCATTTTAGATTGGGATTCCTGTTTCACATCATAGTTTTGGTTGGGATTGTAGTAATCTATGGAAACACATGTGCTTCTACAAACAACTTTTCACCTTCAAACCTTTAGAAAATTGGAATGTATGATACATGTTCTAGAGGATATGCTCCTAGAAGGTCTCCTAGATCTCGAAGGTTCATGGGATAAGGATATTCCTTTCATTGAGTTCACCTATAATAATATATTTTAGGAAAAAATTTATATTGATCCTTTTAATGCATTATATGGTTGGTCGGTTTGTTCACACCTTTGTTGGCTAGAGGCAGGTGAGGAAAACCTAAAACGACATTTTCTCATCTAAAAGATGTTGAAGTAGGGTGATCTCATCAGAAAGAATATCTATACTACCTTGAATAGACAAAAATCCAATGTTGATCGTTGTCGCCGACCACTAGAGTTATATGATTGTAATTCTGTTTTCCTTTGGGAACCACATAGTCTTGGGAATAGATAGTTATAGAAGAAAGTAATTTTATAACCTAATTACGTTGGTCATTTTGAGATACTAGGGAAAGTCAGGCCAATATCCTATTGATCACTACTACTATAGAGGTTCCATGCTATGGACTGCATCTTCCAAGTTTCATAGATTCTCAAAAATCATGACTACGCATATCACACCATCGATCCCAAGGATTTGGATTTATATGATAATTATACAATTGAGGATTATCTAGTATGCATCATTGACTGAAGCATAAAGGATCTTTGGTGTTGATCTGTTCTTCTAGTTGGGGATAAATGTTAGTATGGACACGTGCAGGATGAGACATTGGAGTGGGATACTGACATACATGCTCAGTGGCCATAATTGTTCTCATATAGTGTTTCTGCACCATTGTAAGGTGAACGTGGAGAAAATTTCTTTTAAGAAGGTAAGGCTGTAAAATATTAATTTTTAACTCAATTATGGATCCTTTAAATTTTAGTATAACAAATTAGTTTCTACCAATCCTTGATGCCTAATCAGTTAGTGAAGGACCTGATGGTGTAAAGGTATTGTTCGGAGCTTAGAACCCATCTTTTTGGGAAAATAGGCCTAGTGCATGACATATAATAAACCATGTAGGAATGTTTCATGGTTAGAGAAAACTGTGTAGGTGGAATGTATTTGGACAGAGACGTAACACATATTTGATTCATGGTTTACCTAGTCATTTGGACTAACTATGAAAGTTACCATATTCCTTAGGTACCCATTCATAGTTGGCACACAGTCTGTAAAACTATTCTAACAAAACAAGGACTTGTTTTTTGAAGTGTAATTTTCATATTTTGTATTAATGATCTAATTATGCATTCTACTTCCTCCAAATTCATGTTTTTTAGGATAGACCTATATTACATCCTTTCTAAAGAACATTGAAGGCCTAAGGTAGGGACTAAATATTCTCCTTCCTGTGGGGTCCGGTCGAACATCTATTCATCGCATTGAATGTGCTACAGTAAGTACTCGAGTCCTTTTTAGCCATTCATATTCTCTATTTCTCTAGACCCGGTAATCAAGGCATGAGAATTTGTCCCCTTTTCTCGGATATTCTATATTTTAATATATATCAAAGGCTGATATCAGATGAGGGTAGTCTTATGATCTTGATGTGGTTGGTCTGTAATACATCCCTCATATTAATTTATTTTTTAATTGTCGTGTGGGCCCGAATAATTACATTAGGTTCAATTTTTGGGTTTATATGTAATTATTATAATCATCACAACCATATGGTTATTCTATTTTAATATACGTGATTAGTTGTTAGCTTTTATGATAACAACAACCAACATAGCATGTTGGATGATATTCCATAGTTGTGGTTTTAGTGTTTTGACACATTGGAGCCATCATTTGGATGCACCCAAGATTGACCACACTAATGGAAGACCCCCATATCATAAATTCTTATTGAATCATGAAATGATGAATGTTAATCAATATTCCACAAGCACGTGAACTTCTTAAGGTATTAACATCAAATGGATAATTAAAAATGAAAGTTAAATTTTCATGTATACATAGTTTATGACATAATCAGATAAAATGTGAATGACTAATTGGTTTTATGACTATAGTACCCCATACAATGTTATTGGGAGGTAGTGTAAGGGACCTTGATTATTTAACATGGTTAAATTTATTAAATGATTTTTTTTGTGCTACATAACCTTATCATACTAATAAATTGGAGGGTTTGAACTAAATGGAATTAGTGATTAATTATGACTTGATTAAAAGGATGCAAGCTAGTTGAAATTATCAAACTAGTGACATCCTATGATTAAACCAAATGAAATATTAAATGTCTTCATAAACATGTGTGTCCTGACTCGAGATCTCCTTGGATTCTTTTCATGGAATTCCATGAGCACTCAGGAACCCTATTCTGATTCGGGGATACTACATTCTCAGATTGCAACCAGTAATGATATCAATCATTTTCTATTCAAGGATGATCAGTATGACACCATTGGACCCCTTAAATAGTATAAAATTATTCATTCTATACACATCATTGATACATTATTGAAATTTAGGATCCATTGTAACATCACATAGGGAAAATTACTCTATATATCCTCATTTTACATTGGATGATCACATTGAATTCAGTTAGAATATTATTTTTGAATGAAATTGAATATGCACCATGTAATACACTCTTACACTTAGCTAGGCTACAATTTTGTTGAGTTGGAGACCCTTGAGATCTTCATTATGTTGTTTATTACCTTGGAACATCATTATTAAATGTAATTTTGGGTTCCCTTATCATATCATGTAACCTTTAATATTTTTTACATGTGACTTATTTATAATAATTTAATACTAAATTATTTGACTGGTTACGTTCAGACGTCAACCACGGGCGGATCAGGTACATGGGTATTTAGTTAAATTATATTGATTTATAATATAGATGAATTCTTGAAAATTGTTCAATTTACATAACATGAGATAGATTTTATTGACAATGTTGGTGGTGAACCACTAAGATTTATATCACAACCTCTTCGGATGTCATTTCGTACCGAAAATAGTTTACATGAATGTGTGTTATGATAAAGGGAAGCATACAACTTCAAACACATGATTTCTTACTTTTTAGGATGGAGCTTCTATAAAAGATAACCAAGAAGGATAACATTATTCATGAAATATTCATTGATTTTCATTATACTTATGTTGGACATGTTATTACTATAGTCATGTATCAATGTATTTTAGTTTTCTAGTGACATGAAATATCATAATCAGTTGTTGTATGCTTGTATTTTATTCATGTTATTTTAGTAATTGTTTATGTTGCCTTTATTTTACATTTCCATTTCTATTAAATTCCTTTCATCCACTATTTACCAATATTTATATTTAACAAGTACTCCACACATTGGTTAAGAGGGAATAATCTTTCCACAGACACTCCCAAGGCCTTCGTTGTTGGGACCATGCTAATGATGAAGGGGGTGAAGGTTTCATGAGTTGTCTGTTGTTGTCATAATTGGTATTGAAGAATTGAAATCATATCAAATAGGTTTTGGGAACAAATATTTTGATATTTTTTTAAAATAATTGATCGGTTTTTGGATGAGATAGTTTCATAAGAGAATGTATCATGTTGGAAGTGATTTATTATGAGTTTAACAATACAACCGATGTAAAACTTGTGTTTCAATTGCGATGATGCTTTGTTGGTTTTTATCATAAATAAAACCATAGTTGTATTGATAACATGTGATGGAAGCCTGAAAGAAATATGTTTTATTTATTTTTAAAAAAAAAATTCTTATCCAGGTTGAAGAGGAAATGCTAAATATTTTTCAAAACAATTATATAAAGAGTAAGAGATTGTACTTATTATGTTTTAGAATGATGAAAGTGGTACCAATAAAAATACGGTGTTGATGAAATTATTGTCGATGAGAAATGTGGTTCCCATGCAATGTGGTGCAGATCGAAGTGGTGACGATAGAGGAGTTCATGTCGATGGACGATGAGATATAGATTTATTTCCAAACATTCATATTCGGGAGGAATAAAATGAATGAGACTGTGTAGAATAAGAATGAATCATATCTGATTTTATGGTATCATATCCTAGATTAATGTTGTTTTCTGATGGTATTGCATCATTATTGGGTGGATACTCATTTTATGCTTCTATTGTATCATATCCATGATTATCGTAACCAAAATGATCGTAACCAGAGTGATTGTATCCAGATTGATCGTAAACAGAAAGATCATATCTGGAATGATCATAACTAGAATGATAGTATCCAACATGATTGAAACTACAATGATTGTATCCAGGATGATCATAACCAGAATGATCATATCCCAGATGATCGAAATAGAATGATCGTAACCAGAATGACTATAACCAGATAAGATCATAATTAGGATAATATAATCTAGATCATTTCTATTCATAAAATATAATTCATGGGATGAGATGAAAATAAATAAGAATAAATGAATTTAATGTTATAATACTTTATAATTTATTTTATACAAGGCTAAATCTGATCCTCAATGAATTCATATTCATGATGGTAGTCATGATTAAATTACTATTTTTTTAATTTGATTATGTATTTTCTCAAGTGGGTCAAGAGAAAATAAATGAAATTCGATATTAATGAATTAATTTTCATGGTGGAGAACTTAATTTAAAATAGCGATTCTATCACAATTAGAGAAGATATTTTCTTCAAACACATTAAATTGGTATAGTATAAAGAATTATTTTGAAGAATTCTTCCTGAAAAATTTAGATTCAGAGCCATGTATTGCTAATCATTTGTAATCAAATTGAAATTTGAAATGGGAGTCTAGAAATAAAGAGATAATTAATGTAGATGTTTCAAGAAGGATCAAGAACCATTGATTAAGTCATAATATCTCATAGATTTCAAGAGAAATTCATATTTGGGTGAATTTAAGTGATTGGGAACTTGTTTTGGGATTCCTACCTAAACATGTTTTTATCCACCTATAAAAGGAGTGAAGTATATTGTACATGGTTTACTTGCACTATTCACCTTAGAAGAGAGAGAACCTCAGAGTTTTCAGTGAGAGATTGTGTTACCATTTTTTGTATTTAATTCGTTTCATCATGGACTGTATTCCACTTTGTTTTTCATCAGGATGAATTAATTACAATGGGATTAAATAGGTTATGATTCTACTATATTGTTTTCTATTAATGAATTGGACATGGAGAATTATTTTTCAATAATCAGACAGGGAGAATTTTTTTTAAAGAATTGGACTAGGTTCTTAGTTTTGAAAGAATTAGACTTTTCGGAATCATACTGAGTGTTTCATAAAAATGTCCAGTCTGTTCTTACTATTCCTCAAGGTAAGGAATTCATGAATTATATTAAAATTTGAATACATTTATTGAATTAAATAAAACATAAGTAGCATGAGATTTTACAAAATAATTATATTACCCAGTTTTGCTAAATATATGCACATTCAGTAGTTGGATTATTTCATATTGTTACATGAGTGAAAGGGTACGTCCTACACATTGTAATCCAGGGATTTATTTTTAGTGGATTGTATGGTCTTGGAGAATTTCCAAACGATACCAAGAACTAACTATTCTTATTGAATAGTGAACTTTGCAAATCATTGTGATCCTTTGGATGTGTGTTGGTTTTTTTCTAAATAGGGAATTGAAATCCATAATAAGAGGTGAGGTTTGTAACATTTTTAAAGAAACATAAAATAAAAATATTGTCACAATTTCACCCCCTCTGCCTCTCATTTATTTAATTCTCAGACTGGGAACCTTCAAGTGGTATCAGAGAAGGTTACATTCACTATTCATTATTTACTAATAACGTGAACAATGTGAATAGTAAAGCTAATGAATATTTGATGTAAATAACTATTATATCATGAATCATATAATTTTTCCATATTTATGTCTATTAGTTATGATGTTATTGAAGCTGCAACACTTGGTTTTCCTCTAACTGATGATAGTTCTCTACTTACCCATGTAGAGAAGAAGTTTCTTATGAATGATGGAAGGAAAAGAATCCTATATTATCATCACTTATTGAAAGGTAATCCTTTAGAGTGAAATGCTTTTCCATAGCTAATGATATATAAGTCAAATTTAATACCATATATGAAGGAAATTAAAATGTTATGAAAGAAAATTTATAAACATGGAGATTAATGAATTATGATTTGATGATGGGTGAGCATGAAACTATTGGGGAATTATTTACGAGGTAAATAAAGTTGTGATTACTATCAGATGTCTTGTTGAAAAGCAAATAGACTCTACAGTTTTTGAAAAGATATTGAGAATCCCACCATTCAAATTGTACGAAAATGATTATTCATTCGATAATAGAGATCCTGAAACATTATCTCTAGATGATTTACATATCACTCTAATCACATAAAAAATGAGAATATATATTGTTATAAATGCAAAAAAATTGGTTTATAGAGAAATTTATTTCAGGGATATGAAGAATGAAATTTCAAAGAAGATTTTTACTGAAGATGAAGTTGTTGATTATGACCTTGAAATTGAGCTATCTAAAGATCTCGATGAAATACAATCCTTGTTTTGTATCAATGTTGATAGAGGTACATGGAAATAAAAATGGAAACATTCCTTGAAATGGTTTGAATGTTATGTTATTGGTAACATTATAGAAAAATGTCCTCGAAGAAAATAACATGAGGTTATTTATATTGAATAAAGAAAGACAATAAGATCATAGATGAATAAGGGAGTGAAAATAAAAAAAATTCATCAAATAAGGAAGAAGAAGTTTCTTTTCCAAAGATAATGAAGAAGAAGATAGTGATGCTCGATCTAAAAAATCCATTCTGTATGGTAATAAAAATAAATTAATTTATACAATAAATGATGAATAATTCAGAAACTGTAGTTCGGAAGAAGTGAAACTCAGCATGAAATGCATCTAAAAGAATAGATGAAAGAATTATTGAGAATGATCAGAAGTCTTGAAAAGAATAAATAATGTTATATGATGAATGCTGAAGAAACCAAGAATATTTTTCTAGTGAGAAAGAAAACATGGTTAAATATAGTGATGGTTTGATGAAGTCATTTGATTATGAAAAGAATCATAATGTGCATTTGGAATTGAAGATGAAGGAAAAGAAGATGAGTTGGAATTTTTCTAAAAAATTATATAAAGATGAAAATGAAAACTTATGTTCCCAAAAATCTATCACTGAATTTTGTGAATTTTCCTGTAATGAGAAAATTGGGAAGGTTCAATAAAAGATACTCTAATGGGTGAGAAGTATAATGATGCTGTTTCTATAAAAATGAATTCTTGATGTTCTGCTGTCTAATGGAAACCTAAATCCAGAAATGATTCAAAAGATTCTAGATCAATTAAATTTCCAAATACATCTGATGCTACCAAGTATTAATAGAAGAATAATAATCATATTTAATGTAAAAAATATGGTTGATAAATGTTTTTACATTTTTGATCGGTGTAGAGGTTTCAAAGGGAAATACTATGTCAATGGGTATTACTGAAATTGTATGGGATTTGGGCACAAAGAAACTATGTTTTGGTTCAATAAAAAACCTTACTATTATCCCAAATGATATAAAAGGAATAGATTAAGGGGGGGGGGGTAAATCTCCTCATATAAATAAAAATGATATGGTTTTCTTGAGTAAAAATTATTATTTTAAAACAACATAAGTATATTACGATGTTGATATGAACAAAATTAGAAATTTAAATAATGAAATCTCAACATGTCATCATGGGTTTGATTTATATTAGATTATCCATCCACATAAGGATTATAAGTAGTTCTGAAGCTCAATTATTTATCACATGCTTTATAAAAGCATCCCTTATAAACATTGAATTAAACATCAGATCCTGATAACAAACAATTGAATGTTGTACTCTATTCAACATTAACCCTTTAATAAAGCATATCACAAAAAGCTGATCCAGAGAAAATACAAATCAAATAGCAATAAAGTTTTCTTTCATTGTAAAGAGATCGACCACTCCAATATATCATTATTCCATTTAAATGTTTTTAAGAGTCCAAATAAAAATTCCAAAGTGATTTTCTCCCATTTCAATTCGAGTATAGGTAATCTATGCAACGTCCCTTGATCTATTTCGCTTTTCATCCTAATCTTTTTGGTGTACCACGTTCCATGTTACAGTATCTAATATATCTCTCTTCATAAAATCCCACCGTATGTATTCATTAAAATAGATATACATCATCATACTTCTATGATGAATAAATAATGATGAACTACATGCTTCATCTAAGATATCATGAATAATTGTTTAGGGATGGAGCACATACACTGTTCCTGAAGCATAACAATCCATCCTGATCAAGGTTAATCCCAGGAACATTTCTAACCATCTATATTCATTTTACATATTAATTTTTCCAATTTTTAATATTCACATTGATATAGGGTATAAAATTCTATTAAAAATGATATATTTTACCCCTTTCCTTTATTATTTCCAGATCAACCCTTTGAAAATTTATAAATATTGTATCTTTTGCGATCCTCGACATGGATAAGATATAAAGATCATATATGAACAATGAATCAACAACAATGTTCTCCATCCCATGTAGGTATTGTATTGAGATATCATTATCATTTATCATCTCTAGACATGTTCTTATGTCCATGTACAACTCATTATTTGTGAATCTATATTTCAATCTATTCTTTTCAGTATATATTTCATGATTTTCACCGTAATGATATTTCATCCATAACCATAATGAAGAATTTACTACTCCAAACTCTAAATAAGATGTTTGGTAATTTTTCTCAAGGATATTCAACATTCTAAAGGAATAAGAGATAAATATTATATTCTACCTAAAAAACATCCCAATCCATTATTGGATGCATCACCATAGATTAAAATACCTTCTCCACTACAGGATAATCTAATCACATGTTAGATGAACACCCTTCTCTTATGTAACAATAAATTGTTCTCACATTCATCTATACATAGGAATGTGGAACCCTTCAATTTTAACATGGTCATAAGATTATATAGTTATGATAAATTCTACAAAAAATATAGATAATATCAAACTAAACCAAGAAATCAACAAATATAAATCATCATGGTTCATCTTGGACATCATTCAATAGTGTCATTCATTTATAGATATATAATCACACCTTCCAATGAGATTATTTGACCCAAAAATGTATCCTTGAAAAAATATTCTTACATTGTAAATATTTCACATAGTTTCTCATTCCCTAGGGACTCTGGATCAATTCTAATGTGTTTTTCATACAAATTAATTCTATTTGAATATATAGGAATATCATATATAAAAACTATCCAAAACATATCTAGGTAATATCTAAATACTTTTTTAGTAAAATTCATGATGATAGTGGGGGAATTAGTAAGACGAAAATGCGTAACTATATATTAATAATGTGTATACATTGTATATAATTCGATCCTGGGTGCATTCTCCTAATTTTTTATGAATTGATGATATCCATAATGAAGGTTAATCTTGGAAAAGTATTTTGCTCCCCCCAATTTAACAGATATGTCGTTAATATAGGGAAATGCATACTTTTTAATGATGATGGTATTGTTAAAATCATCATAGTCACTGTAGAGTCATATTTATCCATCTCTATTTTCTACAAAAATATCAAGTGCACCCCAAGGTGACATAATTGGCATAATAAATACCTTATCATGGATTTCATGGAGTTTTTTCATCAATTAATATACATCACTAAGGCCCATTGTTCAGGGTGTCTTTAAAATTAACTTGGAACTAGGTACATGTTAAACTAAGAACTCAACCATAGTTTTTTTGTGGATGGGTAGAATACTATTCAAGAAATCGATCCATAAATTTTTAAACAAAATTCATATCACTGATGTTTATTTTCTCCCAATCCAATTGAAAAATACATCATCCAGAAAAATAATTCAGACCCATACATGTAATTTATAATTTTTTTAAGTTTATAATTTAGCATAAAATTGATAGATAGTCATAGGTTTTTTTAAAATAAAAAACATAACATCCCTCCCATGAGAATTTATTTTGTATTTTAGATGATAAATCCATTCTATGCCTAATATGACATCAAATTCAACCATAAGATGAATGAATACAATTGGAGGAAGTATATTCCAATAAAATTCAACTAGTGTGGAATAAAAAACATGAGATGAAATCATCCAAACATTAAGGGTATTCAAATATAATTTCACAAATCATAATTTTGGTGGAATCATAATAATCCTAAAAGATTCTTTAGATATGGATTATTTCCTAGATCTAGAATCAAATAATACCTGATCAATTCTAGAGTGAATGGAATGTGTACCTTCCATCATGTCGTAGTCACACCTAATGTTAGAAACATCGATTTCATGATATTTCTTGAGGTCCCTCAACATAATAGGTTACTGATGTCGACCATCATCATTAATAATACGGTTATAGGCAGTAGTTATCATAATTCACATTAAAAAAAACATAATGAACTAAAGTAGGGTACGTACAATATTTTCTGATTTCCCTCTATTCACATTGTTATCTAGCATCAACCCATCACTTTGGAAATCAAAATCTATCTGTCTTTCCCTTTCTTACATAAAAAAATTCTCAGAACCCATAAGACAATTCCCTCCATGATTATTCCCACAATTAGAGAAAATATGGATTTTTAAAAATCATATCATTATGGTTTTTATATTTTCTTTTAAACTACATCATAAATTTCAGAAAAAATCCATGAGATTGATATATTAATCCATTTTAAATTTATTAAATTATTAGACAATACATAATACTTTCATAGAAATCAATTTATCTTATTTCCAACACTATTCTGGGACATTTATTTAATAAAATGAAAAACATTTCAATGTTATGTTCAGCTTTAGATGATTATAATAGAAGAATAACTCATAATACATGGGAAATTTACCACCTAGGAACCAACCTATTCATCACCAATTTTATTTAGCTCTAGGAACATTGTCACATTCATTGTATGAATAATAATAGGAAACTAATTATTGAATAATATTTTATCAAACTCATCCAAATCCATAAGTTTAATTACATATTGATTCCATATATTCTTTATTGGATTCAACCACTGGGTTGATATACCTTCTAACTAATAAACAAAAAAATGAAATCCTCATGTTTAAAGAATTAGAGAATAGGGAATTCATTTTCAGGGGTACTAAAATATTGTTCAAAAAATGATTGGATCAGAAGACACACTGAAATAAGTTATTTGTTAGCTCATGAATGTCTAAACTGAATATTATTTACTTCATTTCTCATTTGTATTATATTATGATTCATTACATGAGATATATGTTTAAGCATAGAAACCAGATTTCTCATTCAATAGAATTCTGTTGATCATGAGGACAATCGTTTCATTTTCTATTGAAATAAACCTTAACATTGTTCCCTTGGGTTCTAGACATTGAATAATATCAAATTTCATAGAGTAATAAACATTTATCATTTTTAGAAGCCAAAAAATCTGGACAAACCACTTATAGAATCTATAAACTATAACACCTTATTTAATTAATTATATATATGTTTTATCCAAGTTTATTCGTATCTTACATATATTTAAATATTTTATGATGGTTCATGAAATGTTTGTGAATTTCCAAATATTATCCATTCGGAATTTCAAACTAGGTGTCCAATAAGGACCAATTTCATACAGTAGTTCCTCAAAATTCTAGATCAATACACTGTTTAATGGTTGTTACCCCTATGTGCATCTATGCCAAAGCCACGTCATCTTTTAGTATCCATACATGGATTTATTTTTTGGACACCACTCACAGTATCTTTTACCAAAATTATAGGATCTTTTTCCTATAAAATTCATCATCCTTATACATATCCTTATACATGCCCTTAGACATGTCCTTAGGGTTATCACTATTGTTTTCTCATCCCCGTTTCCAATGTCTAACTAAATTTCTTCTCTGACACCAACTATAGTGAGCCTCTCTTAACATACACACACACACACTAAAACACACACAGATATATATATATATATATTTCATCATTTTTGAGTTATACTAAATATATTAAAAAACAGATGCCCAATGACCATATTAGTTTAGTTCCTCTGAAATCATGGATATGTAAAGAATTGTATATATGTGAGCTATATTATCTACCAATAGGGTCTTTATTACTAGAACACTTATTGTACACATCATTCAAAATAAATGTTTTTATTACATGAGAAAAGGAAACATAAAAAGGTGTTAGATCAGATGTTCAGTAAGGGTAAGAAAGTGAGATATACATAATAGTTGGGTTTCAGAATAAGATAATAACATCATATGATCATACCATGCATATAAAAAATCATAAACATAAATCATGTAATAATTATTGGAATTTCATAAGTTACAAATCATTAGGGAATCAAGAACATAATACATTAAAGCATTACATAGTAACACGACATGGAATTGTGGAAGAGACATATTCATATAAAAATATTTACATAGTAGAAAATAAATAACATTCACGGATGTATTAGAATTATGCATTCAATCCCTATTTTTTTGGGTTTTTATGGTTCACTCTTATGACAAAATTAGTATTCAATTATAAATCCCAATACCATTTGAGTGGAAAAGTAATTTACTGAACTAAGATTTCTCCTTATTTCTTCAATGTCTATATCATGAGATATAAATTGTTACCATATTCAATACATTAATATATATGTCCCAAACATATCATAATGAAGTCATAAAAAATGTTATATAATATCAAAAATATTCATTTCATATCCATGTAAAAAAACTATTACAGATATATCCATGTTGTTTTTGTATTTATATTGACTTGTTATTCTTGATCCTATTACATGTATCATTAATTAATTATATAAAAAATATAAAAAATGGAAAAACTAAAATTTATATTTATTATATATATATTTATATCAATATATAAAACATATTAATATTAATTGAGATACACTATTAATGGATACAGAATTCTATACGTAGAGATGAATGTTATTTTCATTTCAAAATAATACTGAAAGAATGTAAGTAAATGAGAAATATTTATATATAAAATATTATTAAAGTGTCATTATTATGTTATATATATCAAATAAATTCATTGAAACAATTATTAATACAATAAATTTAATATTTTAGTGAATCACATCACTCTGAGGAGGTTGTAGCCAGTACTTCCACAAACAGAATGATCATATTCACTAAAATTAAATGAATGATGTTATGTGTTATATAATAATTAAAAAATAATTAATATATAATTAATATAATTTATATCATATAAAATATAATGTTGTTCATATTTTCAAACAATGAGTGGTGTTAAAATAAAATGAAGAACATCATTTCATGATGCTGTTTCCAACCATACACATGAACGGTAAGTTCATTACATATATGAGGGAAGCATAAATTGTTGTAGGTCAAAACCATAAACTAAAAACATTTTAGTATTTTTATGATATTGATGTTATTATATAAGAATTAAATATGAATAATTTGGTGGTGTAGAGAGATGAAAAAAAAGTTAATGTGGAAGGGTGTTAGCTCTTCTTGGGGTTACTTTTCTTGGTTTTCAGCAAACAATATTTGTTGTTGGAATTCTAAAAAAATTGGTTGGCTTCTTGGGTAATGGTAGGGTTGATTGAAGAGGATTCAAGGATAGTTTTTCTTATCCAAATAACTTGAGTTTTTTGAAAAATTGAGTGGGTTATATCTCTTTTACTATGGAGCAGGAGTGATATTCTTGTTAATATAAAAATGTTAACATTAATGAGAGGCCCCATTTATGTCATGTTACACCAATAATTTTCCATTTCATAGTCATTAGTGGAATTGGTTGAAACAACTATAGAAAATATATTTTTTAAATGTTTCTATGTTATTGATACATATATTTTATGGATTAACCGTTAAGTATTCATGTTTTTACAATAATCGGTATAATTAATTGTAGTTATGTTTAGTAATATTTTTTTAATTTCTATTGAAATAATTAGAAATTAGAAATTATTCTGATTCATAATATGGAATCCAATTTTTCAAATACTAATCTCATAAGTAGAAAAAAATAATTTAAAATTAATCATGCTTAATTTTTTTGACAATAGGGATTTCAAAAAAAATTTCAAAATGTTTGAAATGTTTTTATAACAAATTTCAATGCGAAAATAGTTCCAAATAATTAAACTAGATTAATTTTTTTAAAAATATCTCTAATTTTATTTTAAAACGAAATTAAAATATAATTTAGAATTATAAATAAATTATATAAAAAATAGGTTATGATTTAATATTTTCTATTTTTCACTATTTGTCCAGAAATGATGTTTTTATAAAAAACCAAATGTCATCCTATGATAATTTTGATATTATGAATTCAAAAATTATGATAAATTTACTGAATTAAATTACATATTTTTTCTAAAATTAATATCTTTATATTTCATAGAAGGATATAAAAGGAGGTTCATTTGAAAAAATATTATTTTCAAATACATAAATACATTTCACGAAATTAAATTTTTATTATCAATATTTTATAGTAATAGAAAACCATTTCATATAATATTTTAAAATTAGTTATAACAATTCATATTACTATGTATAATGGATATTTAATTAATATATTGTTTAAATAATTTTAATTATAAAATATTTGTTTTTAGAAACGTAGTTATTACTTCTAAAAGAATCCATGCTACTGTTATGTGTTGTGAATGATTAACATGTTTTATCATATAACAAAATCTTAATTTCATGTATCATATAATGAAATAAATCAACCAAAATTATTATATTCTAAAAGAAATTACTAAAAATCAGAATGTTGCAGCTAGGACTAACCATATCTCAATAAGAACCACATGGTCAATGTATTACTTTGATAAATCCCATTTATTCAAACAAAAGGAAATTTATGACCATTAAATAGGAATATAACTGATTCTACACTAGTGAATATATGATGATGTCATGATATGTTAAATTCCCTTAATTAATCATGAGTACAGTTAGAGGATATAATCAATATTTCCACATGATTCGATACACCTCCAAAATGCCCAAGACGAAGTGCTTGGTACAGTTTCCAACCAAACACACCCAACTACTATAAAGAAAAGTATTAAATCCACTAAAAGTAAAATTATTGGAAGAATATTCAAATTAATCATTGTTACATCGTCATTAACCGATCACAATTCCATTACCACCCGATGTTTATCATGATCACACAACATTAACCACTGAATTCGATCCATGATCAATAGTTTTTCTCAGAGGATGCATACACATCCAACCCCAAAAATTTCATGACAATGAGAAAGAACAATTCTAATTCAAGCCTCACTAACCAAAAATGCATTCAAAAATTGTACTGGAAATTATACAATGTTCATCAAATGTTGTGTTCCATCTACCCAGAAGAGCATGTTTACCAGAATTCACATGATGCTACCCGCTTTATAAATTTTAATATATTATTTGATATGGTTGAAATACCATAAAATAACATATAGATATTTTTTTTGTCATTTTAAATCACATCATTTTCATTATCCTCATCATTTAGTTATTTTACCCATTATGGTGGTAATATCATTTTCACTCTAAAATGGTTACAATTTTACATTTAAAGATTAAATTGTTTCATAAATGACTAAGGGATAGTGTCTTTGACTACATATATTCTGCCATGTCATATTTTATTATATTATTATTATTAGATAATTTATTATATTAACTTATTGATGAAATATTATTAATGTCAATTTCAACTGTATTAATTTATTTTGACATAAAACATGTAAATAATTTTTTTTAATTTTAATATAATTATTATTAACAACTCTAATATGTCATATATATAAATAAAATTCATGTAACAGATTAACCAAACAAAAATATAAAACATTTAATATTTTTATTATCCTTCAATTCTCTCATTAATTGAAAAATACTATTTAAAAATTGTGTAATAATTTTAGGTAAATATTTGAATCCTAATATATATATATATATATGATAAAAAAGAAAATATAATTAATAATTCCCAAATTATAAATTTCGATTAAATTATAAGATAATTTTTTACACAAGTGGATACATATAATATGTTTAAAAGTATGAGAATGACGTTTTCAATCATTCTATGATTGAAATTATATATTTTTCAGTTTAATTGACATGTGTCAATTATACATATCCATTTAGATAAAAATATGATTATTTTTTTGTTAACATATTGAAATATGTATTAGAGTTAATAATAATTTCCTTATCACATAGATCAAATCCCAGATTAACTTAATTTACCCTTTAACATGGAAAAACCTTTTTCCATAGTTACTGCTATTTTTGACCAAAAATTGAAGTAGTTTATTTACCAAATATGAAACTCTTAATTCGAAATAGTGAATCAATTTAATCAATGTAAATATTTATATGTTTTATAATTTAAATTTAAAATAATAATGAAAAACGTGATGAGCCACCTTTTTCAAAAAATATATTTTAGAGCATTTTTTTATTATTATCATGTGACATTAAAATATTAATTGAATGTGAAAACAATTAGTGACAAAATTGTTTATAAATTTCATTAAAATCATTCCCCAATAGGAATACATTTAATTTAATATGATAAAATCACATTGCACTCATGAAAATATTCTTTTAGAAAGAATCCATTATACGTACAAAAATTGTTTTTATAAACAAATCTAACATAAAATTGATTCCAAGGAACTTAATTAGAGTATTTAAAATGTAATATAATAAATTATACTATGAAACCATATTAATAGAGTTATCGTTTTACATTTTTGGATGAAAAATACATATTTTAATAAGAAATTTTTTTTCTCCATTAACATGAAAATTAATATTTATAGAAAATTGAATAAAAACTCTAAGAAAATTATGATAAGATGAATTAAGAAATTATATAATTTTATAAAATTAAGTATAGAAAAACTAATGAAATTATTTATATTATTCTATAAAAAATTCATAAATTACATTTTTTAAGAAAACATATTCTTGAAAAAAAATGAAATAACTCTAAAATGATAGCGACATCCAAAATCCTTAATAAATACATTTTTATTTATTTTGAGAATTATATATATATATATATATATCATAATATGATTATTTATATTCATATTAACAAGATCAAAAACAATTTTATAATTTACATATATAAATTAAAATATATTTTGATTTATTTAAGATTGTTCTTGTGTGTCTTATATGCTAGAGAATGTAGTGTTATTCGTTGTAAAATATAAAGGTGTCACATTATCTCCACATTTAAGAAATATCATCCACCCAATTGATCATGTAATTTTCGAACATATCTTTGATATTTTAATATTTCTTTTTGGAAATCTCTTGTTATGAAAATGGTTAAAAAAATTATCTTTTATAGAATGAATGTAATATATATATGTTATAAAAAATAACACATAACTATTTTTAAAAGTGGGAAACAATAAATGATAAGTTCTAACATAGGCATTTCTAAAAGGTAATTCCTATAGTTAATTGATCAAAATTATATGAATGATCATGAGATTGTTAAAAATATCAAAATCAACAACTAAAGAGGTGAAAAAATTATAGTAAACTCATCATAAATGAAAATTTTTTGATAATTTTATTTCTCTCAAGAAACATTTCATAATGTAACGAATTTTTTATACTATTTATATTAAATTAAATGATTATATTTCATTTAATATGTGGACTCCAGTCATTTTGTTATTCATTTTTTAATATCCAGGTCATATATTACTCCAAGAAACAAATATTCGTGATAAATTATTCATTCCTAAATCACTATAAATAAGAATATATGAATCATAATATTTATTAATCATTCGTGCTACCACTTAATTTCTACAGACAACAAAATTGATTGAACATTTAATCATATTACTTTAAATTTTCTACATAATACATTCCAATAATAGTTAACCTTAATGCCCCTAAAAAATATATCTTCCCAAAATTAAAACCTGAATGATGGAATG
Source organism: Viscum album (assembly GCA_963277665.1). Taxonomy (NCBI): domain Eukaryota; kingdom Viridiplantae; phylum Streptophyta; class Magnoliopsida; order Santalales; family Viscaceae; genus Viscum; species Viscum album. The sequence goes on along the minus strand of OY728163.1, from coordinate 1,468,491,867 downwards.
AATTCTTATGATTTAATTCAATAATCAACATTCCAATTGTCTTGAAATAATTTTAATACCTCATTATGAGTCATATAAAAATGAATACATCATAATTATTTACCAAAATTAATTCCCAATAAAATTATATATGTTCTCAAATGATAATTTTCCTTTTTATCTGTGAATAAAATCTTTTCAAAATTTAAAATATTTCCATGTGAAGTTCATGTTTAACCTTTCCCCAATAAATTATCATATGGTTATTTAAACAACCAAATGTGACATTATAATTCAATAATATATGAATAGAGAGATAAAATATTTCCAAAACCACATGAATGTTAACTAATGTATTAACTATTATGTAACACCCCGAGCTTCCACGATACACTTCTCTTTGAATAATACAGTAGCGTGTGTTGTACGCAACATCGAGTTCTAACACACGCCACAACCATACAAAGTAGCCATTATGAATACTGATACCTAATTTTTGAAATTTTATAAATTTTATCTTTCCAAATGGACTTCATTTTTGTATTCTAAATATCAAAATTATCCTAAGTTGAAATTTTTGTAATTTTCTGAGAACATCCAATTTTTTATGAATAGTTAAAAATACTTAAAACACCTTTTTAATTCAAAATAATTTATAGTGATAAATTATACTATTAAGTGGGTTTAAAGTATAATTAGAATATATTTTTACCATTTTACACAATGGTGTTCATTAGAATTAATTTCACTTTGAAATTGGAGATTAACAATTGTCAATCATTTGATATATATTGATTCTTAAAAACACGCTATTTGTTGTGACAGGGGGAATTAATTAAAAATTTAATTAATGCAACCTATATGTTTGGAATATTGTAAAATAGTCATAATTTTTAAATTCAGAATATCAATTATAGCTTAGGATGAAATTTTGGCACTATTCTGAAAAACATCAATTTTTGATGAATAGTGACACTACTAAGTGGTGGTTAAAAAACGTATTTTTCGTTTAAATGACACATTACCACTTCTGTGATTTGATTTTAAAAAATATGACATACATGGTAATCATTAGGAAGTAAAATTTGGTTCAATGGGATTAAAATAATTTTTGGTGAATAGTAACTTTTAAGTTTAACTAATCACGATTAAAGAAAATTAGTGAAATTTAAGGTAAAAATGATATTATAAAAATAAGAAAATACCTTCACACTTGTCCTACCCCTATTGGATGAGTCATGGACGACCAAGACAATCCATGGGTCAACTTGGGAACCCCATGGAGCCACATTGGTAGGAAAATGACATTAAAAAAAATTTATTTAATATCACAAACATGATTTCATTTACTAAAACAATTTTTAAATGGGGTTATACAAGTCATATTTTTTACTATAAAGATTCATTAGAATGATAAAAAGATTTCATACATAATGATAGTTTTTTTATAATTTTTAGAAATAAAATAAATTAAAATATTTATGACATAATGATGATGGAGCGATTAAATCATTAATTAACGATTTAAATAAAATGAAAAGATAATGTAAAATATAAGGCTTACACTGGTCAAAACCCTATTGGATGAGTATATTTCATACATTTATCACCTTATACTCGAAATATATCATTTTGGGAACTTTGTTATCCGAAAATGATTTCATAATAAAGTGACATTTGAATCTGTCCAAGAGTGCCCCTTCGCTCCTCTTATAAAAGGCCCCCACCTCTACCACCTTATTCACACCATAAAGCCATTTTGTTCGGCCAAAATCATCCCAAATACTCTCCCAACTACCCTCTATTACTCCTAGAAGAATCACTTTTGGCATAAATCTTCCCAAGGAAGCCTTTGGCTCAAATCAAAATGAGTTACTCGATTCTAAGGAAATGACTTCTCTTAGGTTATTTTGTTTTATTTTGCTTCTCTAACCCCTTAAAAACGTTTTATACCTTTATTTTGTCACAACACCACTCTCTTCAGTATAATAGTATGTTGTTATGAGAATTATTTGATTTATACTTACAGGCACCTACATCTAATGGTGAAAGAACATATTGTTTCTGTGGATGGCGAATTTCTGCCTCACGAAACGATGATTGTTCAACACTCATATAACACCTTAAAAGGTGGCCATTAATATGTCACTATATTTATATATTATATGTTTATGTTTGACTTAAGCTAATTTATTTTTCATTTATGGAATACCTTTATGGATTCCATTATGGGTACTCGCGATATCTTCATTTTAGGAAGTGCAGACTACCGCCCCCACAAAGTGATTTGAATCGTTAATGCCATTTGTGGGATGTATAAAGGATGGATTAAATGGTATTATACATTATATTTTAATGGAATTATATTATAACTTTATATAATTATAACTTCATTCCATTAAATACTAAATAGAAATGAAAGTAGCGTTCATGCGTACATATGGATTACCGTCTCCATGAACGGTGCATTTCATTTCTTACCTCTAAATGTTAGGTAATATTATAAATAAATGTATATAATGGATATATATGATGTATATGATATCTACGTCATGAATATAATAACGGATATAATGGATATTTTACCACATGAAAAACTTGTAATTTTAAGATGTTTATTTTTGACTCAAGAACCAAAGATCAACAAAACGACCGTTATTAACATAAATAATTACATAATGTTCATAACATGGTAATAAGTGATATAAAAGGAATAATAAACGTGAAAAGGGTACTTAAGAAACTATTAATTTTCTCTAGTTTATTATTTAGGAGCTTAAAGAACGGTCGAGTCAAGTCCGACATGAGGTAAGGGAACTTCATAACCCAATTTCCATTCATTGGGTTAATCTCGTAATTTCAAATTATGTCATGATATTATTATGTCATATCTTGTATTTGTATTATATTTATGTGTACATATAGTGAATACACATAATAGATATATTTTATTTAAAAAATGATATTTGTAAGGGACTTTGTCTCAATCTCTATTCATTGTGGCATATTTTGTTTTATACACAAATTTCTGTTATACGGTATATAAACCCCTTTGAAATTTACTTTTATTCAAAAGGAATCTTTTTATACGAAGCGTTTTTACTAAATGAAAAAAGTAATGTTTTTCTTATGTATGCGGCAACAACGACTTCTCCGCCGTTGTGACTATTATTTGATTTTGGCCTTCCTCTAGAAGCCATATCTTTTTTGAAATGAAAAATAAATACCAAGATATAATTTTCTTCTAATTTGGTATTGAAAGTGGTTTTGAATGAGTTTTTTATTATATCAATGTGTTGTATTGATATCTTGTGATTTAAATGTGGAAATATTATGTTTCCTTTATGCATGTTTTATGTTATACGATTATGTTATTGTTTATGATATGTTTAAACATGTTTATATGAATAATGCATTGGACTTAATAAGTGACGGGTGGAGCCCGATATTGCTCCTCGATGCATCGGTAGGTCTCATGAGACAAACTAGTGTCTTGGTATGATGCCTTGACAAAATCATATTTGTAGTCTTGGAACAAGGCCTTGGCTATGTTGTTATGATAGTCTGTCACTATACATTCCATCATTATGAAAGTGGTTATTGATATTGCATGTGATTATTCGACTTGTAGAATATCCATGTGAGTATGTAAATAAAATTATTTTATTTTATTTTTTCCATATTATGCTAAAGTTCAAGTTTAAAAAGTCTTTTGTTTTAGTTATACATTGACTTAAATGTTAATTTTTATTTATGAATGCTTCCGCAATATTGTTATCCTTACTAAGCATCTGAGCTCACCCCTTTCAATGTTTTAATATTTTCAAGGATGTGAAGAAGTATTTTTTTAATGACCTACATGGATAGTCAGAAGAGGATATGAGTGTGGAATATGAAGACTTTGTTATTGTAGATTTTCACTTTATGATGTAATGTAACATTTTGAATGTATCTAGTGTTTCCAAGGCTACTAAACTAACCGTTCTTTGGAGACTTGATCTTTTGTGATCATGCCAATGTTACACAATAATGCGCTGACTCCGGGTAACTGGGGTCGAGGCGTTACAGTTGGTATTAGAGGCAGTTTAGTACTAACCTTGGAAGCTAGATTTAGATAAACACTGATTAGATCACATTGCTTGAAGAGAGACTTTGAGGATTAGTATAGAATAACTTCCTAGAATTTCGGTATTATAGAGATTTTGTGAGTTTTCCAAGAAATACAACCCTGTCTGGATATGAGCAGGTAGAGGCGGCTCTGGCACAGATGTACCTAGGGGTAAAACCCGAAAACAAAAGTTTGAGCTAGACTCGAATGGGAACCGGTGCACGACAACGGGCCTTGTTGCACTATTGGTTACGACACTCCCAGGGGATATGCTTAGGATAATTATCATTTTCTTTACAAACCATTATGAAGGGTTTATGAGTATATACATCCTCAAAGAAAACATTTCTTTTTTATGATTATGGATTATATCCTTAAATAGTTCAATTTATGTTAAGTGTTTTACAAGTATGGAATTATGTATTTTAATTCATAAACTAATATAGTTTATTCCATTGTTTAAAAATGGCGCCCAGTGGGAGGAATGGAAACCGTATCAATGTACACACTCCATGTAGGGATTTCCCTCCTACTCAAGATAATTATTGTGGAGCTGGAGATACAACTGGTGCTGATCAAATTATTACCATACTGGGACAACTCACTCAGGTTATGAATAATAACCTTACTTGTATGGAGCACCCTGATCCGCAACGTGGAGGATCAATGTCAGGCCGCTTCATGAGGCAACAACTGCCAACATTTAATGGGGGTAAAAATCCATTTGTAGCTGAGCAATGGATAAACTCATTAGAGAAAATAGTCCACGCCTTGGGGAGTAGCGAAAGGGATAAATTTGTCATGGCAGTTTACCGCCTCACTGGAGATTCCGATCAATGGTGGTCATTGATTCAAAAAACAAAGGAATATGAAGAAGTATCACATATGGAATGGAGGGAGTTTAAGGAAATTTTCATAAAAAACTACTTTCCTCATAACCATCGAGCAGATATGGAATGACAATTTCTGAGTCTGAGGCAGAAGGAGGATGAGAATGTCGCAAAGTATGAGGCTAACATTACAAGGGTAGTGCAACATGCTGCAGATTATATACGTAACCCAAGAAGTAATATTGATAGTTTCGTTGATGGTTTAAAACCATTTCCCTTTCGATAATTAGTCTCACAAACCTTCTCGTCATACGAAGATATAGTCTCATGTGCTATCAAGACAGAAAAGGAATTCACTAAATTTTATGACAATAAAGTAAAGCAAGAGAATAAGATAATGGTGGAACAAGAGATAGATAAAGAGAAAGAGATAAAGAATGATTTTCCATTAAGCGATAATTATGGGAAGAATCACCATGGAACTTGCCTAAAAGGAATGAGAGTTTGTTATAAATGTGGAGAAAAAGGTCACCAGGCTCGTGATTGCAATGGAAAGAAAGAGGCTATCAATGTTGAATGCTACAATTGTAGGGAAATGGGGCATTATGAAAATTAATGTCTTAAGCATAAAAGAACCTTACATTAGAAAAGTAAAAGTGATCAAAGACAATATTATGTTGTCACTACAGTTGAAGTGGAATAATTAATTTATTGGTGCTTTTGGACTAATGGATTATATTCTGGTTATAAGAATAATGTGATGTATATAAGGATTGTATTGTAGTACATGTTGTTTTAATTAAGGTATTAATATGATGAAGGTAATCATATTTTTATTATGTGACAATAAGAGAATCGTTTCCTTGTTTGGGGAATCTGATGTTACAATTGATTTTGGAATTTAAGGACCTTTTAGAGAAAGTTTGGACGAAGGTATTTTGGATAACTATAAAGGTTGTAATGGATTAAGTTGAACTTTGGATAGTATTATTTATGGTTAAAACATTTTTGAAGATTATTTTTGGAATACTATATTACTATACTTTAATGAAAAGGACAACCTACAGGTTGTGGGATAACCCGTCGCATCGGACAAAGCTACAGGAATCGAACCCACAACCATAGTGCGACATGCCTTTATTACCTACCACTAGCCTACATGAAGTCCCTGGTTATTACAAAATAGTTTTCCTAATATAAATTGTATGTTTTAATATTTTGAACCTTGTACGATTAGGATAAATATAATATTTTTGAGTTCCATTATCTTTTTGATTGAATGATGAGTTTGTGGTAGAAATTAGATAAAGGTTGAATCTCTACATGTCATGCATATATTTATATATATACCTATATCTTCTTCTATGAATAAATTAATTCTTAAACATTATTAAAGGGATATTAAAACAAAAAAATGTGTTATACTAATACCTTATGTCTTGTTGAACTGATAATATTTTAAATCAACATAGATTGAAGGCTTTGAGGCCCTCAATTTTACACATGTTTGTGATTGATGACCTCAGTCACTCCCTACAAATATTAACGTTTTTTCTCCAATTGTATGTCTTTAATTTCCACCAATGTTTTCCTTATCATGATCATAATTTTGTGGTGACTTTTACATTTCCATTTCCCTCTTATTAAGGTTAAATTCTGTTAACCTTATTTCTGATGTGGGTTTTCCACAATGGTATTTTCTATTTTCCTTCTTTTTATTTTCAAAGAAAAATTTCAAATTGCGAGGACACAATTTATTGAAGGAGGGGATAATGTAACACCCCGAGCTTCCACGATACACTTCTCTTTGAATAATACAGTAGCATGTGTTGTACGCAACTTCAAGTTCTAATACAAACTACAACCAATCAAAGTATAAGTTATGAATAGAAATACCTACTTCTTGAAATTTTATAAATTTTATCTATCCAAATGGATTTCGTTTTTGTATTCGGAATATCAAAATTATCCTAAGTTGAAATTTTTGTAATTTGCTGAGAACATCCAATTTTTTATGAATAATGAAAACTACATAAAACAACTTTTTTAATCAAAATAATTTATAGTTATAAATTATACTATTGAGTTGTTTAAAAGTATAACTAGAATATATTTTCACCATTTTATCCAATGGTGTTCATTATAATTAATTTCACTTTGAAATTGGAGATAAACAATTGTCAATCATTTGATTTATATTGTTTCTTAAAAACACACTATTGGTTGTGACAACGGGAATTAATTATAAAATTAATTAATGCAACTTATATGTTTGGAATTTTGTAAATTATACATCATTTTTTAATTCAGAATATCAATTACTGCTTAGGGTGAAATTTTTGTATTTTTCTGAAAAACATCAATTTTTGATGAATCGTGAAACCACTAAGTTGTGGTTAAAAAACTGTTTTTTGATTTAAATGAAACATTACCACTTATATGATTTTATTTTCAAAAATCTGACATACATGGTTTTCATTAGGAAGTAAAATGTGATTAAATGGGATTAAAATAATTTTTGGTGAATAGTAACTTTTAAGTATAATTAATAACGATTAAAGGTAATTTGTGAAATTTAAGGTAAAAACGATATTATAAAAATATGAAAATACATTTACACTTGTCCTAACCCTATTGGATGAGTCATGGCCAACCAAGACAATCCATGGGTCAACTTGGGGACCCCATGGAGCCACTTTGGTAGGAAAATGACATTAAAAGTTTTTTATTTAATATCACAAACATGATTTCTTTTACTAAAATAATTTTTAAATGGGGTTATACAAGTCATATTTTTTACTATAGATATTCATTAGAAAGATAAAAAGATTTCCTACATCATGATATTTTTTTTATAATTTTTAGACATTATATAAATTAAAATTCTTATGACACAATGATGATGCAGTGATTACCTCATTAATTATCAATTTAAATAAAATGAAATGATAATGCAAAATATAAGGATTAAATTTGTCAAAAACCTATTGGATTAGTATATTTAGAACCCTTATCACCTTAGCCTCTAAATATATCATTGTGGTACCTTTATAATTCGAAAAGCATTTCATAATAAAGTAACATTTCAATCTTTCCAAGAGTTCCCCTTATCTCCTCTTATAAAAGGCCCCCACCTCTACCACCTTATTCACACATTCAAGCCATTTGGCTCGGACAACCTCTCCCCAAATACTCTCCCAACTTCCCTATATTACTCCTAGAAGCCTCACATTGGGTAGAAATCTTCCCAAGGAATCATTTGGCTCAAATCAATAAGAGTTACCCAATATTAAGGTAATGATTCTCTTAGGTTATTTTGTTTAATTTTCCTTCTCCAAACCCTTAAAATCTTTTTATTCCTTTATTTTGTAACAACACCAGTATCTTCAATATACTAGTATGTTTTTATGATAAGGATTGGATTTAAAAATACACACACCTACATCTAATGTTTAAAGAACATACTATTTATGTGGATGGTGAATTTCTGTCTCACGAAACGATGATTGTTCAACACTCATATAACACCATAAAAGGTGGCCATTAAGATGTCACTATATTTATATATGATATGTTTATGTTTTCCTTAAGATTATGTATTTTTCATTTATGGAATACATTTATGGTTTCCATTATGGGTAAACGCGATATCTTCATTTTAGAAAGTGCGGACACCGCCCCCTCAATGTGATTTTAATCGTTAATGCCATACGTGGGATGTATAAATGATAGAGTAAATGATATTATACATTATATTGTACTAGAATAATATTATACCTTTATATAATTATATCTTCATTCCATTAAATAAAAAATAGAAATGAAAGTAGCGTTCATGCATACGTACAGCTTACCGTCTCCATGAACGGTGCATTTCATTTCTTACCTCTAAATGTTTGGTAATATTATAAATGAATGTATATACTGGATATATATGATGTATATGATATCTACATCATGAATATAATTATGGATATAATGGATATTTTACCAGATGAACAACTTTTAATTTTAAGATGTTTATTTTTGACTCAAGTACCAATGATCGACAAAACGACCGTTATTAACATAAATAATTACATAATGTTCGTAACAATGTAATAAGTGTTATAAAAGGAATAATAAACTTGAAAAGGGTTCTTAAGCATCTATAAATTAACTCTATTTTATTATTCAGGATCTTAAAGAACGGTCGAGTCAAGTCAGACACGAGGTAACGGAACTTCTTAACCAAATTTCCATTCTTTGCGTTAATCTCCAACTTTCAAATTATGTCATGATATTATTATATCCTATATTGTATTTTACTGTATTTATGTGTACTTATAGTGAATACATATAATAGATCTATTTTATTTTGAAAAAATGATATTTGTAAGGGACTTCATCTCAAACTCCATTCATTGAGTTATATTTTGTTTTATAAACAAATTTCCTTTATACGGTGTATAAACCCCTCTGACTTTTACATTTATTCAAAAGGAATATTTTTATACGAAGAATTTTTACTAAACGACAAAAGGAATGTTTTTCTTACGTATGCGGCGACAATGACTTCTCTGCTGCCATGACTATTATTTTATTTTCGGCTTCCTCTACAATCCATAACTTTTTTTAAATGATAAATAAATACAAAGATTTATTTTAATTTATTTTGGTATTGAAAATGGTTTTGAAAGTGTTTTTTATTATATCAACGTGTTGTATTGATATCTTGTGATTGAAATGTGGAAATTTTATGTTTCCTTTATGCATGTTTTATGTTATACAATTATTTTATGTTTTATGATATGTTTAAACCTGTTCATATGAGGAATGCATTGAAGATAATAAGGGACGGGTGGAGCCCGTTATAGCTCCTCGATGCATCTGTAGGTCCCACGAGACAAACTACTGTCTTGGCACGAGGTATTGACAAAATATTATTTGTAGTCTTGGAAAGAGGCCTTGGCTACGTGGTTATGATAGTCTGGCATTATGAATTCCATCATTATGAAAGTGGTTATTGATATTTCATGTGATTATTCGACTAGTAGAATATCCATGTGAGTAAGTAAATGGAATTATTTAATTTTATTTTTTCCATATTATGCTGAAATTAAAGTTTAAAAAGGATTTTGTTTTAGTTATACATTGCCTTAAAGGATAATGTTTATTTATGAATGCTTCCGAAATATTGGTATCCTTACTGAGCATCTGAGCTCACCCCTTTCAATGTTTTAATATTTTCCAGGATTTGAAGAAATATTTTATGAATGACCTACAAGGATAGTCAGAAGAGGATATGAGTGTGGACTATGGAGCCTTTATTATTGTAGATTTTCACTTTATAATGTAATGTAACATTTATGAATATATCCAGTGTTTCCAAGTCTACTAAACTAATCGGTCTTTCGAGAAATGATTTTTTGTGATCATGCCAATGTTACACAATAATGCACCGACTCTGGATAACTGGGGTCGGGGTGATACATATTATATTTTCATAGGCCTCATTCGTATAAACATAAAAATTAAATCTCATACCGCATAGTAGAGGATGAGTGTTTCATAATTATAATTTTTTACTTCAAATATTGTTATTGAAAAATAATTCCCCTTATAGTTTAAATCATAGGTTTTTGTGGATTATTATGGACATTATTCAATGGATTAGGTATTTGAATTGCCTAATTCCATAACACCATGAATTTATAAAACTGTATTGGGTGTCTTTCATAAGGTAGAGTTTTTACTCTATTCACGTTTATAGGTAGATTCTTCCAATCAATTTAATTTTGATTACCAAATGAACATCAGTTAAACACTTAAAATATTTATAGGTCCCCTTAATATAATTTAAAAAAATTCTTTCCAAACATTATTCATAATGGTAACATCATCTTAATCTCTCCATGATATTTATAATATCCATTTTATTCTATATTTATATTCATATATATACTATACGATTTATTGGTAGCATCAATATCTCTATCATACTTGATGGAATATAAAATAGTTTCTTCATAGAAATTGGAGTCCCTTATGGCTAACTCTAACAGGATAATCTATTTTAAGACAGTAAACAATCAATCAACCTTGTACTCAGGTGAAATTTTAATATTATAAATTTTCCTCTCATATATTTCTAAATTTTTTATCGTAGGTACTAATAGATTCATCATCCTCATTCATTACATGATTGAATTGCTTCTCGATTTGTATTATAGAAATAAAAATAAATTAAGTAAAAATATTAATATTTTAATCACCTCTAATAACATAGATGAAATTGATTCCATTTTCATTGTATTCCTGATAATATCATAATATTAATCCACTTCACATTAATATGAAGGATTTTTAAAATTGACTTTTTATGTTCCTTCATTTAGAGAATGGAAAATAACATCTCAATGGTTCCAATCTGTTTTATTGATACTAGAAAATTATAAAACCCATGATTTGATGAATTATTTTCTTCATGAAGAGCTGAACAGTTATTTCCAATATAGTTCATTAATAATCTCACTCTAATTCAAATATTTATAATGTTATCTTATCATATAAAGGATACTTTTATTTCCCGTTCCCGTAACATCTCATTTATTATGGGTAAAACCATCGTGTTATCTGTCTTATTGAACTAGTAAATTATTCCTATGTGTTCAATTAATTGATTAATAAATCATAGATCAAAAATCAATAATCTTAACGTAAAACAATAAAATTAGAAAAAATTACATAATAAATGTCTAAATTAAGACACTCTCATTTTTATCTATGAATCCTTGGTTATTTCAAAGTAAATCCCTAATCTTTTTCATAACATGAGAATTTTATCCTAACCATAGACTTACCCCCATAGTGCTCAAAAAAGATTTCTCCTCACAATATCAAAAGGTCAACTAAACCACTCTCTAATAATAAATATATTTAAAAAACCAGAAATAAATATAACACTTTTTTAGTTAAATGTTCCTTAACAAAACTAATTATTCTTACTATATTCATTTAGGTATAATATATTTTGATACATTGGCACAAAAAAACATGATCAAAAAATAACTATATCATCTTCTAGTCAGTCTATCAGAACTATCACACATCATAGACATAACATAAAAAAATAATACTTCATAACCTAGGGAAATCAAAATTTAGATTTGTTAGATAAGATTATTTGTAACAGTATAAATAGGATATATAAATTAAGAATATATTGTAGTATGAGTATAAGATTATGATAATAATATATTAATATTTTAAAATCAATAACTACACATTAAGGAACCTAATAATAGGTCAGGTCATAAATCATGGTTGTTCATAAGACCTAAATATTAAAATAATCAATTAACAAAGTCCATTAAAGAATAAAATTGGACTAATACATAGAATTATTACTTAAACATAATTATAGAAAATAATTTTTTTAGAATCAATGGATATAGAGAAGGACTAACAATGTTCATTTGGATCACTAGACAAACCATTATAATAGTCAAGCATTACTGCCAAGTATATCATAGAGAATTTGGTTCACATCACAAACCACCATATAAGTCAAGGTTCAATAATAGTAATATAATAGTGGGTAGATTCTATTATTGGACTTGGTTTAATCCCGATTCCAATTATGTTTAACTTATAAGTATAAATAATTACCCTAATAACTAGAAAGGTATATAATTCCTAGAACAACTATTACATAATTATAATCATATATACGTGCGAAAAATGTTCATAAAAATTCATCATACCAAAAACCATGAACTAACATGGATTTCACAATCAATTCTCACTTAATAACCTTTTGAAAAGAAAGGGGTTTCATAACCATTTCATCATTTCGTCATAGCATAACTCTTAGAAAGAGAACATGATTTAAAAACATCATGACATTATAAAAATATACCATACAGATAAATATTAATTACGGTATCCTTGTATAATCTCCAGAGTAACACATTAGTGAAATCAAGTGTTTTTGTACCAGATGAATAGAAATTCCATTAGAACATCATGATAATATTTTTGAGTAAAATATTGTAACACCCCAATAATTTTTTTAATAATATTAAATAATTTAAAATTATTTGTTTTAAATAATAATAATACTTCTAATAATTATAATTTATAGATTTTAAATTAATTAATTTTCAAAAAGACAAATATTAATTTACAATATTATTTTTTTATAAAAGAATATAATAATATTAATATATATATTTTTTACTATTTTTACAAAATTAATTTTTTTCAAAATATTATTTCATTAACTATAATACATATATTGACTATTATGATTAATTTGATAAATACTAAATTATGTTATGAAATAATTGATTATTGATTTAAAACCACAAGATTTTATAGTATATTTATTGATATATATTTTAAACTCATTATATAGCTTATATTCACACAATAATAAGTCTATGTGAAACAACACTTTTTATAGTTAAAACCATTCTATTAAATTTTTTTCCACATCGCTGATTTGAATTTCAAAAAACATACATACTCCATTGTGATTAGTATGTTTATAGCCACTAACATGATCAACATAATTTTTGGTTGATTAGTAACATGATCCTTCTGAATAGTAATGCGCCCTTATGAATAGTAATGGATCCCTCATTAATAGTAAATAAACCATTATGAAAAGTAACCTCATGCATGAAAGTATTATTAATATTTAGGAAACTTATAAAATATCATGTATGATTTAAAATTATGTAATTATGTATTGGTGTTCTTGGGAGTAATAAATATTTATTTACAATTTCATTTTAATAAAAAAAATTAAATTATTTTTTTTTCACAAAATGTGTACTTATTTATATATTTTTGTGTCCTATTATTGTATCATACTTTTATGATTCCTCACTTTATTTTTATAGGAATTATAAAATCGGTTTTAAAATTATAATTTGTATTTTTCAATTAAATAAAGATTTTATATAAAAAGTTAATATCAAATATTTAAATTTTTTTATAAAATATATTTTTTAAGTCTACATAATGAAAAATGGTTACTGTAAATTTTTTGGATATTTCTGAAATACATGAAATTTTTTGTGAATAGTTAAAGTTGATAATTTAGGAAATATGCTAGACAAATAAATTTCTCCATCATGCTTAAGTCATAGAGGATGTAAATGTACATTACTTTAAACATACATGCACTTATAAAATTGTTTCTTCACAATAATCAACACTATTCATAGAATTGAGCCTAAATATTAAATTAATAATAAAAATAATGAAAAACACTTTTATCATCCACTATAAAAACTACCCATTACTCCCTCTTATCATCACACCTCTATGACTTGAATTAAAAACTATTATTCCAAAATAATAATCTTTATTCCCTAACCACATCCATGTTCCCTTGGTATTTAAAAATGTAACATCCCGGATCCCGGTGGCACAAAACCGGTGCCCCGAACCCAATTGGTCACATTAACATAAGCGCAATTCCCCAAACAGCAGAGGCTACCGACTAGTAGTGAGGGCCTAGGTCTCATAGTGGGGAAAATATACCATCATTTGTCAATGTGTAGAATAGTAGGAAAATATTACATACCCACAAGCGGAAGCAGTAATCAATAGATAGCTAAAATAGAAAACGAAACTCCAAAAAAAGATAATAAATAGTCATATATAAGATGACGCCACATGTCCCTAATTATATGGATGGATCCAAAATAGAATACATGGAAATCTAATACAATATAGTACTAGGTACAAAATATAGTAATGAAAAACCACTGCAGTGCAACAGATACTCAGCAGCATCGCAAGCATAGGCTCTATCCTATGCTCTCGTACTCCTCTACCACAATCAAGTAGCCGTATAGGGACCCTATCCCTTATCGACACCTATAGAAATACAATCTGTTTGGGCCCAAGAAATGACCAAAATAGGGTGGAGAAATAAATCCTAGTAGGTAACTGCCAAAGGCTCGTTCCCAACCGTTAGTGAAAATTTTCAACAGCAATATGCAATGAGGAAATGTAGTAAGCTAGGATTTAATCAAAAGGAGCTACTCCTACCTTTTCTATTACAATTTAATTATTATTTAACAATTCAATATAATTGAATTATAAGTTCCCATGACCCGACCTCAATAGACAATCTATTATAAATTTCCACAACAAAAACCACAACATGCTTTCTAACAAGTAGAAAGTAATAACAATACCATGCTTGTGCTTTTTCTTGGTAGGTATAACATGAGAAATCAACATAGTGAATATTCTGGTAAACATTGTTCGTGGAAATCTAGTCCTTACCCTCAGGAAAGCTGTAAAAAAAACTCTTATTTGACCACCCTCAATCATAATCAATATTTCCCTCCGGCTTACATTATATCACCCTCAGGCATGGAAGCCACTGCCCACAGGCATAAGAATAGTTTCCCTCAGGATAAAGGAAATAATGCCCTTAGGCTATGAAAAACACTCCCCTCAAGTTAAGAAACTAATCCGGCCAAGACCAACACATAAGAAAGCTATTCATATAAATTTTCTATCAAGAAAACTCAAAAACAGATATAATCATGGCATACCCATGGGTATCCTGTCCAAATGGATAAACAAGGGAAACACACTCACAAGGTGGCCCTGGATCCAAGAAACTATCCTAAATAGTAGTTTATACTTGTTTAATAAAATACCAAAGAAATTCTAGACATCTTAATAGTCAAGGTCTCCACCACACGACAACCCGAACATGGGCCCATACCACCATAGTACACAAAATCGACTCGACTGTAATAATTAAACACAAGACCACCTACCTCAATCTCCTCTAATGGATATTCATGAATGACTCCTTCTGAAACAACCGAGAAGGACATAGATCTGGAAAAAAATATTACCAATTCAAACTTAAATAAATTCCCTTGGGGAAGGAATTGGTAGGAAACGTTCAACAGGAGGGAAGAACTCACTTGCAATGTTCAAATTAGATTGTCGGCGAAGGAATCAGAGTCCCGAAGTGTGGTTAGGAGCTCTTCTGAGGTTCGGCCTTCTCTCCCACGGCTCTCGTCAAGTCCTAAGCTTCATCTTCTGAAAGAGGAGGATACTTCTTGTTTATAATAAAAAACATAACTATATTGCTTGTACTCCCAAGTACACGGCATGTAATTTCCATTTTTTTCACTTCTCCTATGGAGGCTTCCTTCCACCACCTCACAATTCATCTATCGACTTGATTACATGACGTGTATTACTGAGTACACGGCGTGTACAGTTATTCTGCTAGAGACTAATCACATTGCCATACTGTTAACCTACCGACTAATTACATAGCGTGTATTACTGTGTATATGGTGTGTATTCAGTTTTTACACCCTTCATCGTCGACATGCCTACATGCCCTATGTACTCATTCCACACGGCCATAGTACACGACATTTGAAAAATTACACTGCGTGTACCCAAAAATTTTGGGAATTTTTCCCATTTTCCATATATTCTCAAAAACACTTGATGAAAAATGAAAATGAACAAACTGGTACATTAAAAATAAGAACTTGTTTCTTACACAAAAACTGAATACACCCTCACTACTCACACTTCCCTATTGATCACCTGTCGACTAATTACACAGTGTGTATTAATATGTATACGGTGTGTATTCAGTTTTTACACCCTTCATCGTCGACATGCCTACATGCCCTGTGTACTCATTCCACATGGCCATAGTACACGGCGTATGAATGTAATATATATGTTATATATTTATTCAAATATTTTTGAAATTCTAACAATATATTTTATCGGTAGAATATAAGAACAAACCAAATTTTACGCATAATAACATGTATTTTTCTAAAGATAGATTTACTATAATTCAAATAAGAACCTATTTTAAATCAGAATTTCTCAATTTTATAAATTTTATATGTCAAAATATAATTAATTGTTTAATGAAAAAAATAAAAAAATATGGTAGGTTATTTTTTTTATTTTTTGTGTAGTCTCATCTTTTAATTAATAATTAGAATTACTGAACTAGAATTAAAAAACTTATTTTCGTCTAATATATTTATATTGTTAAATTATATTTTTTATTTGATATAAAGTTTAATTATAGAAATTTTATAACAATTAATCTAAATTATCTCATTGAAATAACTTCATCATTGAAATTGAATATAATAACATAGAAATAATTACAAACTTTCACAGTAAACACCTGCTTTGACGTCTCATATGAGAAAATAGATTTAAATTACATTCATCCACTTCTATGATTTGATGTTGCAAAAATTTACTTCGTATTTGGAGTCATAAAAATTCACAATTCATAATATGGCCAACATTAATTTTTTTAAAAATATTTTTGAAAGTGATTAAAATTAAGGAATCCTCTTAAGATAAAATATGCTTAACAAAGGACAAAACCTTAATAATATGTGTCACAATGAAATAAAAAAATTCCTAAAATATATTTTGTAGAATATTTTGGACCATATTATCCCTTTTCTTGTATTTTTACCATTATTAGTGACAATATTTATAGGAAATTCATTTGTGAAATTCCCTTTTCCAAAAATTTGAAGAATTTCACTCCCCATCTTCTACAAAGTAGAACTCACCCTCCCACTTATTCCCACATGTAAACCCATTTTTATCCCACAATAACATCTCAAATATGATCCAAATATCCATAATTAAAAATTTAATACTCAATTGGATATTAAATCAATCAAGTAAATCACATCGGGGAAATCTATCATTGGTTTCCCAAAAGAGAGTTAATGTCCTTCTTCAAGATCATTTGTTTTATTTTGATTGTCACACACATAAAATATAATTATTTTATGATTATGTATTAATACCTATATCCTATTGATTATAATATGTTTTCAATGTTGTTTTATACCAACACTTTCACACACATCAATTTAATGGCCAATGAACATATTTTTCTTGTGTGTGGGTATCTACATCCATACGAAATGACGTTGTTTGTTTTTTTCATTACCACATCTCATGGTGGGGAATTATGATGTGGAAACTATTATTATATTTTATATATTAATATTTATTCATTATTTAATATTTTGGAATTATTATATAAAACATACCCTTTTGCGTTCCAATTTTTGAAAATATGATAAATTCATTTATGTGTGTGTGGACCACCATCACCTCAAATTGATGTGATTCATTCACACTTTACTTGAAACGTAATAAGTATGGGGTTCTTCGAATATATTATATATAAAATAATAATTTTAATTTTTTTATAACATATATATATATATATATCATTTACATTCACTTATTAAAAAATATAATTTAGCAGAAACAACGTTCTTACATATGTATGACCTAACATCACCATGAACAGTGTATCGCATATCAAATTTATATATTTTATTGATTATTATAAATACATAAATAATTATTATATATGATACTTATATCATGTATTGAATTATTTTAATAATTAAATCCAGATCTAATTAATAGGATCATTAAAAACAATCTACAACACAAATAAACAATAATGCAAATATTACAAGAAATGTAACATTAACTTGGTGTTGTTAATAAATATGTAATATAATTTCATAACCAATTAATATATGGAATTAGATATAATATCATGTTAATATTTGATATTTATAATAAAATTATATTTATTATAGTGGAGTTTTGATCATGAATGATGAAATTCAATAAATAAGGTAAGGGTTTTATCAAGTCGCTATTATTTTTTAAGATGAATAAGCCATGTTCACCTCATATTTCATATATGTGATGTGTATAATTCCCATGGATATATTATAGTATTATAATAATAAAAATTTATGGGTATTTACATGTCAATTATATGATATTCCTTTCATGGGTTTTACGATACAAATGATTTCAGATCAGTAAAGTGATTTTGTGTCAATATGCATTCTATGAGAAACATTCATAGTTATGCACCTATATTATTTTATGTGGTGTTTAATATTCTTGTTGATATTTTTTCTCATGAATCTAAATCATTATAATACATTTTATGATTCTTGTAATTTTATATTCTTACATGGAGAGTATTGTTTCAAGTTACCTAGTTGTAACATTTAATTGCATCAAACACTTTGTTTATCATTATTGTTTATGACTATTATTTCATTAATTAAATATTATGATCCATGTTTCAAGGAATATTGTTATCCTATACTCAGTATTATAAATTCATGTCGTTTTACAATTTTCCACTCTTTGGCAACATTATAATTATGAATGTGTTTTTAGTAAAATAATATATTATCTACCTCTTCGGTAGAAAATCTATGTTTTTCCAAAAGAATGTTTCAAAAAATTATTTTTGAAAATGTTGTACTAATATCTTAGGATACATAGAAGACATTTTACACATATTTAACATTTTAAATAGAATTTTTCCCAAAAAAATATTCCTATAATTTTTCTTTTGAGACACTATTCTAAACATTTTATGATGAAAGACAGAAGATTTTGCAAGTCTGGATTTATCCACTATCATGATTTCCCTACATTTGGGCTTTCATTTCATGTTAAAATTATTAATTTTTAAGAAAAACATTTTTCATAATAATATAGAAATAAATTATTTTCAATTAATATTTTAATAAAATGTTTTTCAAAAACGTTTTCAAGAATTCATACTAATGAAATGATTTTCAAAAATGTTTTCACGATTCTGTTATATGTTTTAAAAAAAATGGTTATGAAAATTTATTAAAGAATATGTTTTATAGGAAATGGTTTTAAAAATATTTTCAGTATTTTTTATATGTGTTCATGGAAAATGTTGTTATATATTCCTTCTTAAGTGTTAAATTTTATTTCCGATGAATTTTTTAACTCAATTATGCCCTAAAAGGAATTTTTTTATTGGAAAAGTAATATTGTTTTCATGAAATGTTTTTAAATTGTATTTCAAAATTATTTTCCCTCAATGATTACATCTGTTGGTGTTGCGGATTTTTTATGGGGAATTGATGTAATGATTTCATTCATATTTCTTCTCTAAATGGATTATGTTTTGGTAGAATGATGCTGATGAATATTTTTTGAATTTCATTGGCTATATATTTATGAAACATGTTTGTATTTAATAGGTTATATATTTACTAACCCCACATATTTTCACGGGTTATTCTATGTTTAATTTTTTTTTTAAACTTGTTTTCTTTTTCATGTTATGATTTCCATCCATGATTATGACACCAATTTCATTTACCGGGTTATTATATGATTTTTTACAAATTTTTAGAACATGTACATATGATTTAATTATGATATGTGTGGGACCAATATCTCCATCCATTTCATTGGGTAAAGATTTATATCTCATGGGATAATGACGGGAAATATTTTGATGGACTTGATCTCAAATGAATAACATGTACACCTTGATACATATTGGGAAACATGTTTAGTCTGACCAACTAGTGGAATATGGGGAAAGTTGATGAATGCTATGAAGATGGGGAAATCAGATCCACTATAGGTAGATGGGGAAACCTAATACACTTTTGGAAAATGTTGAAACCCAGCCACTTATAAGGAATGTATTGTGACTGGGGATAGAGGTATACCCCAAAAATTAGGTGAAATCCCCATTATGTAGCCTAAATATTTATGGATATTAACCATGAGTTATATGGAAGTATGTTACATGATTATGTATCTATAAAAAATTCTAGTTCTTATAACATTGATATTCTCACATGGTTCATGTTCATAATTATATTAATATTAATTTCTTTTGGGTAGCTTATATTTATGACATATATCATGATTATGATAGTTTTATTTATTGTTTTATCTTCAAAATATATGATCAAGTTCTCATACAATGATATTCATGTTCTACTAACATATTTTCTTCATTTTCTAATAATACTAATTCTGTCTCACCCTTTGATTTATTTAATTTCGTCAGGGCGTGGTTAAAGGATTTATGTAGGGGTACTAAAGGGGAATATCTTTAAAGGATAGGTTGAAAATATTTCATAGAGATCAAATATTTTGTAAGATGTTTTTAATTACAATAAACAATTATGATCCTCAGGAATGTATTTGTTTAATGTGGTGAATATTCATTAAAAATGATGTGGTATGAATATATGTTATCCCCAGTTCACTATGGATGGTATTAATGTAATGTTTTATTAAATATTGGGAAATTATATTGATAAAACATTGGTGATATCCATATGACTATTTTTAAGGCTGTTTGAATGGATGCCTCTAATGATATTTCTAACTATGAGATAATGTTTACGAAAATGTCCTTAAATTATTGTCAAAGATATATTTAGTGGTTTCCTAGAACCACATCAATTTTGGACTACAATAACTGAATTAGGATCATAAATATATATAC
Organism: Viscum album; assembly: GCA_963277665.1. Classification (NCBI taxonomy): domain Eukaryota; kingdom Viridiplantae; phylum Streptophyta; class Magnoliopsida; order Santalales; family Viscaceae; genus Viscum; species Viscum album. Next base: position 1,468,470,572 of record OY728163.1, on the reverse strand, counting down.
ATATATGTATCTTGATATCACCATATTGAGATAAACTCTATTAAGAAATGGTTCATGATAATGGACCCTACTACAGACATGATTCGACACTCATGGGGGATATGCTTTGGAAATTCAGATAATATTTATGAATCATTATCAAGTATTTAAATATAATATGACAATAAAAATCCAAGAAATAAACTAATTTTACATAGAATATATAAGTATGTTTCATTCTTAAGACTTCCTATAAAAAATTGTTTCGTGATTATATGGTTTTATATTATGATAAAAAAATATCACCCAATTATTTTTATAGTTAATAGCACAAACTAGAAGTAACTAGGATAACATTAAATTTACTAGATTTGGAACTTAGGGTAAAGATGAAAATCATTTTTTTATGTTTAAATCTCTGGAAGAGAATCCAGAAGGTCCATGAGTATTGGATATACTACTGAAGATAAAGAGACCACAAATGCAAAGTGAAAGATATGTGATTCACGTATAGAATCAATTACATTGAACATAATAAGAATGACTAAATTGAGGTTGGGGATCCTTAATACATGATTCATATTTCACATTCTATAAAATATTAATTAACGGTTATGAAGATAAATCCGATGTAATGGTTTATCAAAAAAATTAGATGACTGAATTGTATATTTGTTGCAATTCAAGAATTATGTTTTGAGAATCATGATGTAACTATATTCATTTAATAATTAACAATATTATATTGAATGGTTTTTATGAACTATAAAAGGTATTTAATGAACTAATGATAATTTTTTTAAGGTAAGGAAACCCTTAATGTGTACTAGATATTAATAATATTGTGTTTCACATGGATAATGTGACGATTGATATAGATAAATTAAAACGGGCAGAATTTATTACAGAGGAAATGGTTTTTAATTTGTGGAATATGGGGTCTATGTAATAATGGTTGACATTCAAAATTAGTTTCATTAAATAATAAATCTATTACCCATTTGAATAATGAATCATGTATGTTTTTGTAAAGGACTTATGGTAATTTAGGTTATTACCATGTTTTAATGATAATACACAACAATGGTTGTCACATGGTTGGAATGTGACAAACAAAGAGGTACTTTGTGATATATGGGGGATCAATGATAAGCTGATTATATTAAATTATTTCTACTGTTTTTGATTATTATCATTTAGAATGGTTATAAGGTTAGACATTTATATAAATTTTATTTTAAAAATTAGATAATGTTTGTGAGATAAAAGTAATAACTCACAACATGAGGATTTATAGATAGTGGGTGACCTCTGATGACAAATTATTGTGTGATAAAAAATGACAGATAGAATGACTAATAATTCTTGTTTTATGTCTTATAATATATTTGTTATAGAGAAATGAAAAAACCACCTTCATTCCTTAGAGTAAGAGATTATGTGGGAATTGGTCAAGGAACAACCATAGGGTGGCATTGTGTATATCGAATGGAATGAAATCAAGTTTTTATATCTTCTATTTAATGTTTATAAACTCTAACATAAATGACATTGGTTCCAAAAAGGTTATCCTTGTACCCTAATTTATAATGAATCAAATGGCCCCATAGATTATCACAAAATTGTAATTATTTGATCATTATCTTTATCATGAACATGTTCTCAATCACCCTCTCTAAGAATACAATAATTAAATTACTCTTAAATTTCATTGTTTTTATTTTCCACGATTTTAATCCAATATAATTCATGTTGTGTGTTACTTTTCATAACCGTTAAGTTAAAAAAATCCATTTTTAAAGGATTTTTTAGTTGTCATTTTTATAATGTGGGTTTTTATGACCAAATATTTCATGTAGTACACCATTGTTAAATAAAATTAATATTGATGGTGAAAATCATTTTATGGGTATATAATGTACTCCCATATATTTCTTGAAATATTCATTCCAAATTAATTTTATCTTTTTGATATTTTACACTTCATAGAATAATGAATATAAAATGTGTAACATGAAATAACTATCATTGGATTGAATTACAAGTAACACTAAGCCAATATTGCACTACAAACAACACATAGATTAGCGTTCTATATATCCCACAGTATTTTTGTTTTGTATTACACACAATATCATGTCCCTCTATATCTTGTGTTAAATACTTGGAAGAATTTTATAAAATCTCAATACATTAATAAAAAATTATTATTTTGTATTATAAGATATATCAAAGCTGTAAAATTATAGGTTATTAATTTTATAACTAACATATGTAAATATATGGTCTATAAAAATATAATATGAACTAATTTTTTCCAATTAATTAGAAAATAAAATATATTGGAAATATTTTCAAGCTCCCAAAGTCATGATATCTTTATATTATAAATAAATTACAATTAAAGAATGATATTAAATAATTATATATATTATATATTTAATACAATATATATTTCATTCATTTAATTTATTTTATTGGTATAAGATAAGAACAAACCCAATTTTACATATAAAAGTTAATAATTTTTAAACATAGTTTTACAGCCTTTTATTGGATAACCTATTTTAAAACCAATTATTTTGAAATTATTAATTTTTATTCTTAAATTTTTTTTATTTTTATGTGTAATCATAAAAATTATGATTGGGTATATTTTGTTTTATATTCTTGTGAGGATTCACTTTTGATAAATAATGAAAATGTACTAAATTTTAATTCAAAAAATGAATTTTCATCTAATTTATTTATAGGGTATAATTATATTTATGATTGGTTTAAATGTTTCATTAGATAAATTGAATATAAATAATTCCATTTTCTGTTATTTGAATTAATTTCAATATAAATTCAACATTAAAACATAGAAAACTTTTGAACATCTTATTTTTAAAAATATATTTGTCATCGCATATGAAAGATTAAATTAAAATTAATTATTTTTAGTATTGTGATTGGATTTTTTGAAATTTTATTTTATAATAGGAATCAAAAAAATTTATTATATAATTATGTAAATTTATTTATTTAACAATATATTACTAAATGTTTTAAAAATCAATTACAATAATTAATGGATGAAATAACTTTTAAAAGACTAATACTTAAACAAAACAACCAAAATTTCCCAGACACTTCTAAAAATATATTAAAAATACATATTTCAAAACTATTTCCATTTTATTTTATTTTTACCATTATTGGAGGCCCATTTAAGTGAAAAATCATGTGTGGAATTTTTTTCCATGGGTTACAACAATGTAACTCCTCCACTATAGAAGGAACTCATCAATCCCACATATTCAAACCTCTAATTCACATTGGGTCACCAATACACTAGGTAAATAATCTCCCAAAATCTCTCCCTTAATCGTATAATTATAAAACTATTATTAAATCCAACCATGGAATCCAGTTGGTTCAACAAAAAAGTGTTTCCCAAAGAAGAGGTAGCATCCTTCCTCAAACTCCTTTGTATTATTTTTATTCTCCACCATCTCATATATTCTTACCACATGTGTGTAGAATAAACATAATATCCTCAATATGATGATGTGTTGTTTTTATATGAGTTATACCTACACATACACTCAATTCCATCTAATGGGTAATGAAGATGCCATTTTTTGTTCAACAAAGTACTTCCTCACAAAACGATGTTGTTCATTTTTTCTTTACCACCTTTCATGGTTGTAAATTATGATGGAAACACTATATTTATATGATATTTAGGATATATAATGGATAATTTAGTTATTTTATATTTCATATCTTCATTCATTATATTATATGTAAATATAATAACTTCTTTTGTGGATGTTCGGACTACCACATCCACAAAATGATGGGATTCGTTCACACCTTACAAGGAAAGTATTAAGGATCAAAAAAAATTATATATATAAAATAATAATTCCTTATTAATGATAATATATATATATATATATGAATATATTTCACTTACTTTAATTATATTAGAAATATAATAAAATGGAATCATCGTTCATGAAAATGTACAAAATATCATCTCAATGAATGATGTATTCCATTTCATGATTCAATATTTTATATATTTTTATAAATACGTACATACTAAATATATATTATAAATTAACAATTCATTACATTATTTAAAAAACTACATGTTTATCAATTAAACAGTATCATTAATAACACACAGAAACATATATGAAAAAACAAAGAAGATATTAACTAAAATGTAACATTAACATGTAGTAGTTAATAAAAGGGGAATTTAAATTCATAACAAAATAATATTTGTGTTGGAACCAAACTATTGGTAGATGAAATGCATCAGAAATAGGAAGCCACCTCTAGATGGGCTTTCATAATAAAGAACACTTGTGTAGCCCTACACCGAGGTCGGTGCAAAGGCAATTCCCCACACTGTGGTCACTGCAATGAAAAGAGGAAGGAGGATATGAGGATACAACAAAATGGAAAGGAGCCTCACACCATGAAGGGAGCCAAATCAACCTCTGCAAACCCATCACACTTAACAGAAACCTTATTGGGCACCACACCAAGCTCCTAGAAGAGCTCCATACTGAGGAGGGGATGAAAGTCGACTATGCAGTTACAAAGAACTGAACGCAATCTATGACCTATTTCGGAGTTCCATGTGGCTTCTCACTGAACCAAATTGGCTTCGCGCTGCCCATCACTTATAAATTCAGGGATCCCCATGAGTCTGAAGGGTGAATACTCTGACCATTCACCTTCTTATCACTCATATCATGAAGTGCATACTACTCTGTGAGAAATGATCTCTTCCAGTTACATGAGCATTGAGAATTGCCTTTCCCTTCTCTAAAATACAACCCATCTCAAAAAAGATATTGCCTTCGCATAAACCATGGTCCATCATGAAATAAGTAGATCCTCAAGGGGACTTGGGTCTTCTCCAAGCACTTGTGCTTCGCGAATTACACTCCATAGACATGTGAACCCCATGCAAAGTCATGGTCTATGTGCTTCGCAGAGCACATTGCTTCACAGTGTTATGATTTGAAAGGTACCATTGCTTTGTGATTTCCTACTACAAGAAGGCCTTTATTTTTCACTAAGAACCCTCCATTTTCCCCTATGCCATATACCCATGCCAGGAAACTCCACATCGTGATGAATAACCCTTCACCAAGTCCCTCCCCTACATGGAGCATCAGAACATCACAAAATAATTTTATGTAAACCTATTTTCTTCTCAAAACCTTCTCCCATGTGCCCCCCTTGCTCATACGTAGTGATTTTAAGGCCAATTGGGTGGTTATTTACGTTCCATTGCTTAGCCTTATTCATCTTCTCTTTGTAATTCTAACCAATATTTCTTCTTTGCATAACCTTACTATGATGGACCCCTCAGTAGATCACTACATGACACCCCCTTTTCATTCCATTGTCGGTGCCTTCCCTTAACCAAGGGATAATGTGTATTAGTTATATACGCCCCAGGGGTGTATAGTGAACCCGCCTTGTCTGAGATGCATGATGTCAAGCTTATACGAACTATCATCCTCAGAAAATGATGTTAAACTATGGCCTCTCCATGTGCATCATAGGCGGGGTGCACCATCTCGGATATTCTCAACGCTCGCTCGTCTCCATGAGTGTGAGATATTCCACATATGGAATGATATCTTCTCTAATAGAGCCTCACCTGTCTGTGGGTAAGGTCAAAAATATTGGTATAATACCATATCCATTTCTTGTAGGAGGCAACATCACTGCTCCTCCTCTCTACTTTCGTGCCAAATACCAGAGTAGAAATGGGCACTTGGACCTTCGTTCTCCCTTGCCTCTACCTCTAAGATCTTTCTCCATTAGGCATCCATCATAGAGTAAGTCCTAAAATCAATCTCCCTAGGATTCTAACCACACGTAAGCCCAAGTTACCTCATTGGATCACTAACCATGTATACCCCCATACCACTTCCTAAGGATGCACCTTTCGCGATGTGATCCATATGTCTTAGCTGACTCATGTTTCTAACAACGATAATGTCACAAATGGGATTTGAGTAATCATCGACCAAGAAATCCTCTCTTGGTTGCCTTAGAATGTACAACCCAAATCATACCGAACTATGTGTATTTTTATCCTTGCCAAGGCAAGGTATGTATGATGTCTCCCTAAGGTTCATTCCCAACATATACTTATCCTGACCCCTTCAGTTTGGTTCAACTCCATCCTGCATGACATTAAACTATATCCAGTCAATCTATGTGGGAATTTATCCTTGTTTCCTAGGAAAGGTATGTATCTGGCCTCCCTGAGGTCCAAACTCAACCAACGATAAGTTTTTGTGATCCCCAATTGATTGTAAGACGATGTATTCCCCGATCTATGGTAAGTTGTCTTGTTCCCAATTGATGTTAATCCATCGTGTTCCACAATCGATGGTAAGCCGATGTGTTCCCCGATAGATATAAATCCATTGTGATCCCCAATCGATGGTATGTCGTTGTGTTCTTTAATCGTCATTTTGCTTACATGTTCCTCAATTGATGGTAAGCCTTCGTGTTCCCTGGTCGATGGTAAGCCATTTTATTTTCTAATCGATGGTAAGACATTTTGTTACCCAATCGACGGTAAGAATTTGTGTTCACCACTCTATAGTAAGCCGTCGTGTTACCCAATCAATGGTAATACATGGAGTTCACCAATTTATGGTAAGATGTTTTGTTCCGCAATTGATGGTAATTCATCATATTCTTCAATTGATGGTAAGCTGTTGTGTACTCCAATTAGCGGTAATCCATCATCATCCCCAATCAACATTATTCTATTCAGATCCTAATCTGAAGGTAAGCCGTTGTGATCCCCATCTAGTGGTAAACCTTTGTAGTCCCCTTTGCTGGGATAAAAATCTCTAGTCCTCCCCCATGGAGTCAAAAAAACCATGTCTTATAATCACGCATATTATCCAATATGTCATTGGGTTGCTTTCCTCTATGCACACTCCAATTCCATGCCCCATACAGAACTACACGACCATTTATTCCCTGCCACATTGATATATATGGAGACTTTATGAGGGTAAATCCCAATAATACAATCACCTTCATGATGGTTCCCTTTCATTATCCATCAAATCTCAACCATCTATATCCATCCTGATTCTTACCTCGACCGATACATCCCAATGAGTTCTTGACACCCACTTTATCTTTTCTCCTCGTGGTAATCGGGTAAATAACCACACATTAGCCCCAATATCAGTGTTCAGTCTAGGGGTTTCACCCATCTTATCCACTCAAATCAGTGTTCTGATCAGTATGATCCATCTCTTCAGGACGTTAAACTTGTGGGATACCCTGTATTTATCGTGGGAAGACGAGGCAGACATCAGATATATTCCTATGGAAATAATTCCCAGAATTTGACATGGTATACCTCAGGCTTCCCTGCCCCCGAGAAGCTATATCATAAGAAAAATAAACCTACAGGCATCTGGGTTTTAATGTCCAGACATGCTAGCAATTTACAATGTTAATACTCCTATGAATGAAGGTTGCATCCCTGTCCGGACCCATTTGAATGTCTTGATAGATGCAGTTCAATTAACTGGTGTCCATGATGACATGGCACTAGAAAGAGTTTCTCGAACAACATCTTAAGTCTATGAGGGAGACATAGACTAAGAAACAAGTTACATGGAGGAATCCATGGAAGGAGGAACTGACATCCCATCATCCTGTTATGACCAAGGTAAAAACCTCCATGAAAACTTGATAAATGATTCCCACATTTCGAAAGAAGGAATTCGAGGTAATATCTATGCATCCTGTAAATTAGACGGATGCATGTCTGGGTGAAAGTTTCCAAAATAGAAATGGTGAACCCAACATGGATTTCATCTCCTAAATGTGTAATTAGTAGCACTCGATATATTAGTGGATTGGGATGTCCCTAGATCCATGAATCCTATGTAAGCTCTCACCAAGAAAATAGTGGGACATGCATGAAAATCACCAGAAATTGGAAAAGCTGAACGTTAGACATACCAGTCTCTGATGTTGTTAGTGTTGATCCTTCTTACCAACCCTGGAAGAATGATTGGCACTGGTGAAATGTATATCTCTTTCATTCTTTCAGCACAAATGGTTAAGTCTCCCTTCATTGTATGAACCATCATATCATGAATGGATACTGATCATTTCCCACCCACCGACATAAGGGTAGGGGAAATTCAATGAGACAATCCAACAAGGCCCCATCCCCCCATGTAAGCATCCATGGTTTCTAGGAATCCACGCCACATCTTTTCTTCAGAAAATTGATTAGAGAAGTTTGATTAATTACCTCGTTCGTTGTTACATAGAGGAGAGGATTATCCCAACCTGGGATATGTCTTATCAAGAATTAGAGGTTTCTGCACCTCATCACCACTGATGCCCCCATGTTCTACACAGGGAGCCACTACTCCCAACAACGACGTATAACCATTTCAAGAGCCTCTCCTCAGAATTGTTTGATGAATCCCTCCCCTATACCAATGAGGATAGGGATTTCTGTTCTAACCCGACCGAGATCCCATTCTAGAAGCTCCCATGGAGGGCTCCCACCAAGCTGCATCAGCACCACCACCCAACCCCACGATCCGAGGAGCATATAAGCTATGCACCTGCACCACCAGCCCAAGTTTAATTAACCCAATTCTAGAGTCAGGTGATAGCTGTGGCAGATGCCCAATGAGGGATGTTAGTGTCCAAAACTACCGTCGATCATGCCACCACCGATGCATACCACAATCCCTCTATTTATGATGATTAGTGGAACGTAAACTCCCAACCATGATCGAGGCCCCAACCACACCACGAGAAGGCCGGGTCGACTCTCTTAGTTTCCGATGTAGGTAGGGCCCGTGGCGGGCTGACCCATGGCAATGACTCCCAGTATGGAGGTCCTCCCCATTCCATCACCAATGATATCATAGGTGTTTACCACTCCCAAGCTAGATGTGAAGGTCCTTACCATACGAGATTCAATACAAACAAGGGTCCTCCCCATTGTATCAACAGTCAGTATCAATGTCTCTTCCATGTTTAGGACCTCATGTATGGAGTCGTTCCACCTATCACGGGTCTCCCATGATAAGATTATATATATATATATATATATATGTTGGGACAATAGACAGCATGGGGGTATTACCCATGTCCTTAAGGTAGTCCAAGAAGGTCCTCGTCATCCATGAACATGGTGAAGAAGAGTTTTTCCTCACGTCATAGATACCCACCATGAAAGTCCAGACATTTTTCTTCTCGACCGGTATGAGGACTCTCCTCACCCAGACACTACCAATGGAAATAAGCATCGATTCCCTAGACATTCCCCCACTAACTCTTGGGGAGGTCCTACATACATTTTCACATAATGTGGAGATTCCCTTCATGTGTTAGCTAGTGGAAAAGGAGGTCCTCACAATGTTTCCCTTGACATTTTCTATGTTCTCCTCACAACCCATCTCACCCAGTAGAATGTCCTCTCCTCCCAAGAATCAATTTGGACAATTGCCCACCTCGAGAAAATAATATAACCTATCCAAAGGGTCATCCCACAATAGGAGGGAGGATCGCTGAAACCACAATGAAATGGATGAGAATATTCAGACTACAATTAAGTCTATCTACTTCACGAATTCAAAGGCGGAATGTTATTATATTATTGTACCCTCACCTCAATCCTCTATATCAAGGGTCATGGAAGGAACACGAAATATTAGCCCCAGTCATTCGGAACTTGAGGTCCACTAGATTCATGCATCCCTATACAGATACATCAAGGAGGACTAACCTTTGGAATCTCCCTAGGGCATGGCCATGTAATCCACCCTATCATCCCAGGATCACTCTCTACCTAAACCATATATCTCTGAGGATTATTCTGGCGATCGATGTCAGATGATCAGCAGCATGGTCCACTTCCAGCATATGTGGTCCATGTACTGGGAACTATGGCCGCCAAACCATCTTATCTCGATATGGTGTCCATGTCACTGTATTCATCATAGGATCACCCGAGATGTGGTGGCTTTTTAACTAGTTCATCATATTATCCACCATCCAACCTGTTGCCTCAGCGGTCTACTTTAGTACCGCTATTGGTTCCCCAGCCACCACGAGTTAACAAGTGGGTAAACCAAGGGTGTGACCTCATGTCTAAGCCGAGAGGTATGTCGTAAATTATTATGGAGGACCATTTCCTAGAGATGTGTTGGCTAGTTGCAACACTAAATATCAGTTCATAAGAATCGCTCACTCAGGAGGAAGTAATTATTTATCTCCAAGACCTCTATGTAACACACTTTCTTCATCATAATTGGTGAATTACAACCCCAAGATTTAGGCAAACATCGAAGACATTGGTCAGTAAAATCATTAGGTTAACCTGCTTTCAGTACCTGTGGCCAAACACCCTCAGTCTCCAGGCTGCCATTGGTCCCACAAGCAGTGATACGTTCAATGATTTATCATGCTCCACATAATAATCATAGAGGCTTCCCCCATGTCCCGGTCCATGGTTGGGGTTAGTGTGTTGTCCTCCATTTTAGTTCAATCTGGTGGTAGCCCGATTAGTTAGGTGATATTAAAGATATGCCTCTATGTAATGTCTTGGTTAGCATGGAAGACCTACCAAGAGAGAGAGAAACCTAAAGATCCTTAGAGAGGACTTACACCCTGAGGGAGTATCACACCTATTAGATCTATTGGGATGGATCACTTGCCAGAAATTTAATTTAATGGGTCTTCCTGTACCTACCATTTAATTATCCCCCTATCGAAATCTTAATAAGGGTAAAGAGCATCATGGGGTCGTCAAAAACAGTGTCCCATCTGGATCAGGGTAGAAGATGGAGGATGATCCAAAAAAACCATGTTGTGTCAACACCATGTAGAGAACAATAATATGGTCAATGACCTCATTGTTGAACATTTCGTGGAGTGAAGACTGGACTATGGTGATCATTTGACGATGTAGTAGGGGTAGGTACAACTTCCCCCTAGTGAGTCTCCCCTAGGTGGCCTTGACCATTATACACACATAGACAAGATAGAGTGAAGAACATATGGAAAGAAGGTGTGGTTTGTGTCTCTAAATCCACCCATGTAATGTGATAATCCCCAAGACCCAGCTTAGGTTCCCCTGACTGCTCTACAGGCCATCCCACCATCATCTACAGAAGCCGATGGAACTTCTTATCATTTTGAAGAACCTGCCAATGAATTTGTGGTCAAGGATCCTCATTAATATAGAAACGGTCACCCAGATGATCTGATGGTAGAACTCATTTCTCACCTTAAGGTGTTGTGAACTTGATAGGTGGTAATCCCACCTGATTGAAAGCCATATCCTTTTTTGGTTGACGATATTCCAGCACCCCCAGGTCTCAGAAATCCCACAATATACCCCATTTAATGGGACATACAATCTAGTGAAGCATCTATATCACTTAATCTTGAGGTGCGGACCCATACTAAGAACTCCATCATAGAAAGAAGCCACCAAACACTAATGTTTTGAACTGACATTGGAAAGGCATACATTTGTCTGGTAAAACCAGCTAGCCATCGGGTCGGTCACAATCTGAGAGGATCACCATAGGATGTTTCTCATCCAGTTCAATTCTACCTCCCAAAACATGAGTATTAGAGAACTATTCATGTTTAAGAAGATACCTCACTAGCGCATCACTGACATTGTCACTCGGTGGAAATGTCATACCTATTCCCCAGATATGATGTTATCATAGGAACAACATCCTACAATGTGTGTGGGGAATTTAAAGACCAATATTTCCCCAAATATCATTACCTAGAATTAACTCTGGGGGTCTCCAAGACTTCTCAGATGAGGCATAGTTTCTAGAGGGATCATTGCAGTATGCCATAAGAGAATGTACTTTTCCTCCTACAATTCCCGTGAGACAATCCGCGATGGTAAGCCTACCACCATTGACTAAATAGAGGCCCCCAAAAAACTGGATTTATTACCATTGGAGCCAACTCCACAGCCCCGTAGGGGCCCTCCACATTAGGCATAGCATCTGACCCATTAACACCCACCTCAGAATCGGAAGGCTCCCAACATAATGTACCACCACCACACAGGTGAGATAACTATGTACAACCTCCTCGACATGATCCTACATCCCCTCGTTTGTCCAAGGATCCCAAATCCCCAATCCCATATATGAGAAACTAGATCTACTCATTCAACGAGTCTCTGAACCGTGGTTGTTTCTAAAGATCCTTGGAATAGTGACTTCTATATTTTTGTGAATGCAGGAGACCACAAAGAAGCATATCTCACTGATATCCCCAATTAAATCTCATATTTGAAGATCTTGGGTAACTAACTAAAATATTTATATGTGTTTAAATAATGACTTCAAAACTATGTTGATAATTACATAGTCATTTTAGGCCCAACTCCAGCACAAGTGGCCTATGTCTTCGTGATGCCAGACATCGGAAGTGATAGTGATGGTGAGTGGCACCAGGGTTCTAAACATGGATCCCATAATTATGTAGAATAGATATATCATAAGGTGGATGCTAGTTCCCATGGTGTTATCCTTTAACGTCTGAATCAACCTAAGCCATTGGAGGAAGTTGAATCACCTGCATCCAATAATTTTTCATTAATGGCTCATCCTTCCTCTAACTAGATGATCTGGCATCGATGAAGCACGAGAAAACAATGTCCAGCATAGATTATATCTCCATCTCATACTCTCGTTGATTTCATGCCCATGTAAATGGATATTCCCCCAAAAATCCTCTCAGTAGTGGATGATTCTTCCTATGACGATCAATGGTACACCTCGGTAAACACCATAGAGACGGTAAACAACTACATGATTTTCGATGATGAGGAGTGTCTGACATATCCTCCCAACATTCCCAGTCACAACCAGGATCAACAGGGTTGTGGCTATATGGGTCATCAGAGTGCCTTAGTTTGTACTTACAACCAGGCTGTGCATGCCAACAAAACTAGACAGCATGACCAGTTTAGAGCTCAGCACATGCAACCTTCTCATCTTATACAGTCTGTTACTCCATCACCACAGTTAGTGTTACTTGATATTGTAGATCCACCTCGATTTTTCTGTGATCATCCATTCCCTATTACGGACTGGCCTCAGTCATCTGGCCCACACCCTATAGTCTCTCCACATGCTTTGACTAGCGAGAAACATGACATTCTAAGCACTAGTCAGCGCCTGGTTCATCTAGATGGGCTAGTCAGCCCCCTTGACACATAGCCACCTCTTATAAGCAGAATATCGCACATGGAATGGATTTATTATGTCCATAAGAATCTTTCATTCATTCCTATGGGTATATCTATCCTTGAGTCCCTTTTTGTATCAGCAAACATACATGAAGCCTTCGTTGAGGCTTTAAAAATCCCCATACAGTTTGAGATGGAGGTAACAGTTGCAGAATCCTTACATGTGGAGGTAGTTGAGGTTTCCGAATGTCAGGCCATTATCTCATTCTCAAGAGAAGATGAAGGCTCTCACATATGAGTGCACATTCTCCAACTGTATATCCCTGGCCAGTTTAATGGACTAGAGATTTTTTTCTTTTAAGCATAGGCTCTAGGATTATCCTAATACCAACCCAGACAATTAGAAATAAGGGGATATTTGAGGGTGACCTGAGTTCTTCTGACCTGGAAATCCAAGGTTATGATATAAATGACGAAACACCATTTGGAATGATCCATCTAATGTCCCATATGGGTGTCATAGTTTCCAAAACCGAGTTCATGGTTGTCTCCCAGGACACCTTCTATGACGCTCTATTGGGCAGGCCACGTCTTCACCTCCATGCAGAGGTCCTTCCATCATGTCACTTTTTTCAAAAAGTACTACCTTAATGGTCGAGTTGGCATAGTCCAAGGTGACACATCTCCATTTTTCCCTTGTGAATCCCACTACGAGGATTATGACTATTACCAGATAAAGACAAGAGGATTTTTTCTAATGAGTTTGAACATGCTACGACTGCAATAGACATATGGACATACATGTATGATTCCTACATTTATTAGATACACCGATTGGAGGCTATGAACCTTGATATGGGAAAATGATTTGTTGTTTTTGGAATAGGGGGGATTCACATTCCCAAATCTACAATACACTAAAATATGACCTCATATTCTTACAAAAATTAGGCTTGGATGATTCCAGAGACCCCTACACTATAATGTATCGGGATTTCTCCCTATAGAAATGACAATACTCCATACATGCTTGTTCCAATGGTCTATGATAAACTAGATCAAGCTGATGCCCCACTATTTCTTCTATATTATTAATATTTGACCCTTGGGACGAAGACCAGATGTGATTGGATCAATGAATTTCATCTCTAGTGTGTCGGCAGCGTAGGAGGCCCTCGATGTAGTGTTTACCACTATTCAGGTTTGAACCTGTATCCGACTTGGATTTGTTGACTCATAGGAATCTCCTATGGCCAAGGAACTCTCCACCATTAGTGATGAAGATAATTTAGATGATGTATCCACAACCTTTGAAATTGTTGTCTCCACTATAGTCAATGAACTGGTATAGGTGAACCTCGATAGTGCGACGAATCCAAAACCCACATTGATCAGTGCCACTATACATGTCGATGAAAAAAAGTACACTGACATCCTAAAGTTGCACCGTGAGGTATTTCTGTAAAGGTATGACGAAATACCAAGACTATATCTGTTGGTTTTCCTACACCACATCAGTATTCCAGAAAATCAACATTGGTTCATACAACCTCCCAGAAAGATATACCCTTCTCACAGTGCCATGTTCGTGGCTGACATTTACAAGCTTCTTAGAGTTATCTTTGTCATGGATGTTCATTACCCTAGATGGTTAGCCAACATTATGCCCGATAAGAAGAATAAAGGACATATCTGAGTCTTCATCAACTTTTTGGATCTCAAATATCACTCTCTAAAGTATTATTTTCCCCATACCATGACAGTTTTGTTTATTGATGCCTCTGCTGGGTTCTAGGACCTCTACTTCGTGAATGGGTATTTCGGGTATAACCAAATCTGAATGGATTTCAAGGATGAGGATTCTACAGCCATCAAATAAAATGTCAGGTACATTTGAATACCAGGTAGTTCCCTTCAGTATAAAGAATGAAATTTCAACCATTCAGCGTTCCATGCTTCTCATATTTAACATGATCCTCCAATCATTGATGGAATGTTACGTAGATGACTTGGTGGTCAAATCGCAGAAGCATCAAGACCATCCCAATGATATTTATAATTTTTTTAGCTTCCTCCATTGTAGGCACCAGAAGATAAACCCATTGAAATGTGTCTTTGGGTTTACCTCCAGAAAGATTCTTCACTACGTTGTTCGATACAAGAGCATCGAGATTGACCTAGATAAGATCATGTCCATCTAGTATATGTCTCCCCAAGAAACATTTGGGTGATTCTAGAATTTTAAGGCCACTTTTAATACATATGCCAATTCATCGCTAAATTTTTAGATAAGTGTAAACCCTTTTATCGGATCCTGAAGAAAGGCATTGTCTATTAATAGGACGAGGAATGTTAGATTTATTTTGAAGTAATCATGCAGTATATATTGAATCCTCTGGTCATGATGCCAAATGTTTTCATAAAGTAGATGGTCCTTTAATTGACAACCCTGGAACTATTTATCGGTGGCCTTCTCACCCAGAATAACAATGAGGGAATATAGAACAATCTATACTATTTCAACTGCATGCTCCTAAATATGGAGAGAAGATACTCCCATATGGAGAAAATATACATTCTGTTGTTGTTCGTAGAATAGAAATTGCAACATTACTTGTATCACCATGAGGTACTGCTGGTGTACACCATGTGGATCCACTGAAGTTCATCCTGATCCACCCCATATTGAAAGGTCATTTCGCTCGGTGGGAAGTGATCCTACAACAATTCTACATTAGGTTTGTCCCCTATATGGCTATCATGTGGAAAGCATTGTCAAACTTCCTTGCCTCCCATCCAGCTCTTGTGAGCCATCCCTTATACCTTGATTTTCCAAATGAGGAATTCATGTTGGTATACCAATCGACATAGTGGTGAAAAACGCATAATGATGGTGCTTTATGGAGCCCTACATGCAGATGAACAATGACCCCAGGATCAACAGAGTAGTCATGGGTATCATCTTCATTATACCAGCATAGGCCATTAATAAATTTTTATTCATGCTATCTAAAGACTGTACAAACAATGAGGTGGAGTACCAGGATCTCATCACTAGCCATGAGATTGACCTTGAGATTGACATTCCTCACATGCATGTGAAATGGGAATATGAACTAGTCATCAATTGAATAAACTGTGACTATGTACTCATAAGTCCAGAGCTCGTACCGCTATTGGAACACACCCTACATCTTATTGCCCAGTTCTCATATCAGATTGAGTTTACCGATATCCCTCCATCCCAAACGATCAAGATGATGCCTTGGCTATCCTAGTAGTGTCTCTTGCGGAGCCTGATTGGGATGATTTAATTATCCATGTATCACACTGGAGACTCATCTACCCTTTCACTTCAAATGACAATGACAGCCCAAATGTAATCCAACTTATCAATGAAACCTCCACGTCAGGAATCCCAGGTCCCCCTGTTGTAGTGTAAGAAGTGAATCCCAAATGGAAGATTCCCTTTATTGAGTACCTCCATCACGGCAGGCTCCCAGTAGATCAAGCAGAGTGTGAGCGAATCTGACACCGTTCATTGCAGATTACCCTCCAGAGAAGTCCATGTCTGGAGTATATCCTCTACAAGTGTGGGTTTGATGGGGTTATCCTCCATTTCATTTAAGTAGTTTATATTTCTCAATTCATGTTGGAGGTTCGTGTTGGATCCTATAGGGATCATAAAATTGTGATGAAACACTCTCACTAGATCTGGAGGTTTTCTTATGTTTAGACACCATGATCTGTGACTGCATCGAATTTTCCAATAGGTTCCATGCATGCCAAATTCATTCAAAATCCGTGCATCAACCACCAAATCCTCCCCACTCTACCAAGTACTATAGGCCCTTTGAAGTCTAGGGATTAGATGGAAGGGGACCATATCAACTGGCGACAGTTCTCCAGTGTTGGTTCATTAGTAACAATATGGATTTTTTTCAAGTGCGAAGAGGAGATGACACTCAATGAGGTCAAGTCCCATTCTATCATTGAATTTTTGAGATCCAGCATCATCTGTCGATTTGGAGTTCCCCAGGCTCTCCTTACATATAATAGAACCAACTTCTAGGCATCTGAGTTGATGAAATTTCATTCCAATTATGAGATCCTTTCTATATATACATCATGATTCCTTCCTCAAGCATATGTGAAGATTGAGGCGTTCAACAATACCATATCTAACAACTTGTCAAAAATAATTTGTTAGAATAAAAAGAGTTGGCGAGACAAAATCCCCAACACACTCCAGGCTAATCAGACAATGATTAAAAATTCAACATAGGTGACCCCGTATTTCCTAGTGTGTGGATCATAGGTTGTTCAACCCATCGATATTCAATTTCTTACATTACACAAAGCTATCTATGATCATCATGCACCATACAAGGTAGCTGAAATCCTACTAGAGTAATTGGAAGAGCTTGACGAGAATAGAATTTGGTCCCTGCACATATTAGAATGTCATCAGAATAAGATAGAAAGATATTTCAATAAGATGTTTCGCCTCTTCTCTTTCTTGAAAGGTGACCTGGTTTTGGCTCTGATAATATTAATGATACATGGTAAGAAACCACCCAAGATAGATCCCAAATGGGAAGGAACTTACATCATTCACATGATTTACACTAATGTAGTAGTTTTCACCATTACCATGGATGGTGACCATATTACTCCTCTAACTAATACCAAATTCCTCAATCAGTACTTCACCTATGTCAGATCTGGTCCAACAAGACCTTAAACTATTATGTCATGCATGACGTTAAAATTCCTTACCATCACACAAGATGATGAACTCTAAAATGGTCTGAGCTCTATGACCATAAACTAAGATCTATATGGTTCTGCGTGACCTTAAATTCCTCATTCAATGCCACATTACGTTAAAGTTTGAAATTCGTCTGAACTGAAGGATGTAAAACTAATGATCAGTCATCTACATGGGGTTAAAATACAAGTGGTAGGTATACGACTATTTTCTATTCTCTCCAAAAAAATACACTATTACTTCTACACCACCATTGTCCCGCAAGATGTCAAAATTCATTTCAATAACTTTGTATGTCTTGATTCACATTTTCATTGGATACATAAGAATTCATGGACACAATGTCTTAATTATATCCTCGAGAATTTTCTCATTGACTATCCCCCATGGGTAGAGTTTTTTTGGAGTACCCCACATGGTATATTGTAAAATTCTATGGTCCCCAATCATGTCGGTATTATGGTAATCGCACCATGTGACCCTCCTCGTTCTTATATCCTCTCACGTCCTCCGCGCATGAGGTTAAACTACATGGACCTTTTCAAAACTATTTATAGCTTGATTCCAATACTCAATGGATATGTAGGAATGCACGAACATTTCGTCCGCCCAACCAAACCTAAACATCAGGATCACCAATCGGGTCAAACCGCATGGTGTGTTGTAGCCCTTTCCGTCATTCATGTCATGTTCATCATAAGCACACCATTTATCCCTCTCCATGATGATCACCACATCTATCTCATCCCGCATGATGTTAAAATGGAGAAGAAAATTCATGCTTCTTATATTTCATTTATTAAGGTCTCCATCATCATTCATAACCAAAAGTAATCTCGAAAGTTACTGATGTCTCACCTAAGGAACCTCCTATCATTTCGAGCCAATGCCCTTGTGGATCACGAGTGAAAAATTGATACAAATCCTATGTAGAAAACAGAGTTGGGGGTTAACAATAATTTTTTGTTCCCATTTCAGGTCACATGATGTGGATGCTATGTTTGGAACGTGGACAATAGTCATCCGTCATCATTTCCACCACCCCCATATGTCCCAAATATTGGGTGGCATGATTCATTTTGTCCTTTTATCTCCTCAAACATTGTTATACCTTTAGGAGGGGTGTTAGTCTGGATGTCGTACCCTTATATGTTGGGGATAACCATATATCATTCCTTTTTTCCCACACTATGAATTGATCACATGGGATTATGAGTTTTTGTAAGGAAATACCTACCAAAAAGATCATGTGTCTAAAATCTGAGCACTATGAATTTAAAGTAAGATCACCATCGACTTCATTGACTGACATTAAACTATAGAATTCATAGAATTATAGTATCAGGACCATCATCATTTTTGGTCCCTTGGTCAGGTTTTTCAACTAGGAATGTGATGTGTGGTGTGTACTCTTTTTACTCATTCATGTCAGGATATTTTTTCCACGCCACATGCATCCCTTTGAGATACCCCTCCATCATTTTTCTTACTGCAAGATGTTAAACTGCAAAGGCCCCACCATTCTCCATGTCTCCCATTATTTTGGTTATCGTCATCACTCACATAAAAAAGGACCCCTAAATGGTACAGATGATTAGACTAATGGATCTCCTACCATTTTGGGCCAACATCCTCAATGATATCATTCGAAAAATTGATACAATTCCCATGTCAGGAATATGGTCAATGGTTGACACTAAATTTTTTTCTCACTTCTATGGAGACACCATAGGGATAGTGTGTTATGAACATGGTTAATAGTTATCCTCAATCATTGTTTTCATTATGTGGCCTCCCACATAATAGGCATTGTGATTTATTCCTTTTACCCATATGTCCCATCCACATGACATTAAAAATGGGAGTCTACGGTCCGAGACATATGAACATAAACTAAGAGAACCATCATCATCTCTACAAGAAGTTAAACATCGAACACGTTGAAACTTCATGTCTTATATCTCTCAAAATTTTAGTCCCCCAATCAAAATTCCTCATTTGGGATTTTACGGTGTGGTATGTTATTATGTTCTTATTCACGTAGGGTTACTCGTCGTATTACACACGTCCCTCCATGAGATATCTTACCCCTATTTGCGTCATTCCCACATGACATATAAGTGCAAATCTTCATTTAATCTAAATGAGGATTTATTACCATCTTCATGGGATACATAGTACCTACTAAACATTTATCCATCGGGTCTAGCCCCATTAATTAGGATCACCTATATTAACTAGGCCCCAATCCTAAATCCTTTTGGGGTAGGGGCTTGTGGTGTGGTATGGGATTATTTCCTCATTCACATCTGATTCATAACAACCATTACACGTAACAATTTCTTCTAAGATATCTTCATACCCTAGTTTGACGCTCATACTTTCGAGATGCATGGTACTATATTGGTCCCCTCAACCCCCATTGGATGTTCACCAATGTTCCAAGGAGCACTCTGATTTTAGACATAGAGTGTTGAATTCTACATGGATATGTTAGCACCCATCCTCGGGATTCATGATCCCCATTATTTGTCCTTTAATTAGCTTTCACATTATAAAGGTCCCCTAAATGATACATATACTTAGCATAAGGTCTTTCCTATCATTTTTGGACAACATCCCACACTGCAAATATGGTCTGTGGTCGACTCTTATTTGTTGTTCACATTTCAGGTAAAACGATATGAATGGTGTGTTTTGAACATAGTAAATATTTATCAAACATCGTCATACTAATCCCCTAAATCCCTACATGACGTTTTCATTACTCACATCCTTTTCCACTCCATCATGTCCAATTTGAATTTTGACACTCTTCTTACTATCCCTCAGTGTGGATTTATACATTAGGATGAAAAATCCACGGTAAAGTGTCATTCGGTGCTCTGAAATGATTTCCCCATTGTATGTATTCCATGGGATTAAATGATCCTGTCTTCCCTTGTTTCCCACATTGATTTTATATCATGTGGGATTAGGAATTCAGTCGATGTTTTTGCCCTATTGGAAGTGTCTCGTTTCTCGATGGTCTGAGATATAAGTCATGAATCATAGATCTCTATATGTCCTTGCTACAAGAAGGAAAATTTTAATACATTCCTAGAACTACGTATAGCTTGATTCCCATCCATATGTGATACCTAACAACTCCTTTGTATCATTCCATCAGGTCAATCTCAGATCCCCCTAATTACCTTTTTTGTCCAGATTTTTGGCCATGAATTAAATAGGATTCTGTTGTGTGTTGTGAGACCTCGTCCTCATTAATGGTGGGTTTGTAATATCTGTACAGTGTACTTCACATCTAGGAGCTAGTCTCTCCTTCCTCTCATTCTGTATGACATTAAAATTCACTCTCAGAACTACGTATGGAAATATTCCCATTCTCATGGGATACGTAAGAACACCTAGATGCCTCTTATTCATGTCCATCCCCATATTCTCAAGCCTTTGATGGTACCTTGGCCCAAGGTTTCTTCCCAAGAGTTTAGTGTGGTATTGTGTGGGATTATTTCCTCATTCACATCAGGTGTGATTTAACACACCATGCACATCCCCACTAAAACCTTGTTTCTTCTGTAGGTGTCTAAGACATATGATCTTAAACTATGATACCTAGTCCCACCTGAATTTAAACTATTTCCTATTTATTGCATGAAAATAAAACGAATTAGTTTTTCTTATTATAAGACCCTAAACTATGACATTATTGTCCTTGACACATGATGAAAAACGACAGCACATTGTGATGTCCTCGCTCAAGGGGACAACCTTTTGGGTATTAGTAATCCACCATACCATTTTTCAATGCCAAAATGTGGATTGATTTATTTAGAGTCACAAGGATTATCTTTCCTAGGTTTATCACATCACAATAGAAAGACACATCCATCCTAAAAAACAAACAATATCTATCAAAGTCCGCTACTTTTGGTGTGTGGGCCAGACCCGCACAATAGTATTGTCCCTAAAATTTGTACCCTACCATGAAACATCTAGAACTATATACAGATTTATCCCCATCATAACGAGGAATGTAGGAATTCATTGGAACATTTCATCGGGACCATCCAAACATTAATTTTCGGTTCCTTGACCAAAAACCTCCCCAGAGATCATATGTTTTGATATGAATTCTACAGTCCTCTTTCATGTTGGGTTTGAAAATCACGGCACTATGTGTCTCTCTACATCCCTTCTATCTATAGTCTGAGATCTAATACATTTAAACTAGATACAACCCCCCTTTACACAGGAAACCAAACTGTATGGCACATTCAAGAACTACGTGTTTCCTGATTCCCATCTACATGGGAAATGTAGGAAAGCCCTAATATTATTTCAGTAGGTCCGGCCCTAGGAATATTAATTCATGCCACTTCTTCATCCTATTGGCCTGAACATCATAGGAATCATATGGTGTGGCAATCACCCCATAGATTCCAATTACAATAAGGATTAGAGACAATCAAACCACGTTTCTTTCTTGTATATCCCTATCCTAGTCCATGTTCTATTAAGCTAAACTATGATCTCCATATGGGAACTAAACATCGGGTTCATATACTTCTCCCCCTATGAACATTTGAGTAAGTGTTGTCTAATTGTAATGGTCCACCCTATTACCTTATGTTTAGAGTGTGCAACCCTAGGACCCTATTCCTTGGAAAGGGATTCGACTCCCGTTATCCGATGTGTCATATTGTCGTACTCAAATGTGTCATGACTAAGAGACCAAAGTGTGGAATTTTTACATGGAAATTTCCTTTTTTTCATTTCCGAGATTCATGAGCTAATTATTAGGATCACCATCATATTCCTTGTCTTAAGGTACCCCCTTTATGGCCTAGTGTCATGCCACATTGGCTCACCTACCATAGTGGGTCAGCACCATTGATAACCTCACACCAAATTTGTGACTGGTACCACATTTACAACATGGTCATTGGTCAACCCTAATTTGTATGTACCCATTAAAACCTACATTTGCAATAAGTCACTCATTTCGAAAAAGGTCATCGGTCAACCCACATAGGTATATCCCCATTCCAGCCTAACATGAAGTGGATACTATATTTCAAACATGGTCAACAGTTATCCAATACCATTATGCCACTATCATTGTGATCCAGATCTCGAGCATCCTGATTCATATATTTACACCCGCTTATGTTCAAGTGGAATCCCATAAAACTTGGTTATATTCCCACCATGCATGCAGGTGCGTTAATAAGGCTGGTTTGTAATAGCAGAATGCCAGTCGCCTAGTGGCTCATTACCCCTAATGTGTGCCTTTTGGCACTAGGAAATCTCACCCCTACTCCTTATATCCCACATCAAGCACAAGTCACAGGGGCTTGGTAGTGTTAGTGGGGTGTGTGCTGGTAATGTTATGCCATATAGGCAATTCATCTAGCATTATGTTAAACTACGGTTCCATAACTATGTGTGCTTTGATTCTCATCCTCAGGGGGTACATAATAATTCCCAATAAATTTACCCTTGGGCCTAGCCTAACATTCACATTTGGACCCTTGACCAAAAAAATAACTTCCCCGGGAGATACACGGTGTGGTGATACTTTTCATGTCCTCATTCAAGTCATGTTTATAGTTACTACATCACGTACACCCATTATAGGATCCCCCCTTTAACCACCATCCTATCGTAAGACATTATACTACATGATTGCATTTTTCCTCAATTCGTGACACTGATCTGTGGTTCTACCCAAAACTAGTTCAAGATGCACCATGTTAATCATTGGATTCATTAGTTTCAACACAAGATAATTCTCACAACAAGTTTTGGTATTTGACCAATCCATGCTTAAGAACTATGATTCACTTGATTCTCATTCAAATGGGATACGTAGCGATGCCTGGGCCATTTTCCTCGGGCCTATCCCCAAGGCCATTAACCATTCTACCCCTCGGCCCTAATCATTTTCCAAGATGTACGACTTTAAAATAATATACAACATCCTTTCCATGTGATGTTTAAACTATGTGTTTATTTTCATTATTCATATGATGTAAAAATACGTGGAATTCTACTTCCATAAGATAGAGTTACTGTTCAGAAGTAATTTTGATGCGTAATAAGATGTATGTATCAACCAAATGTTTTTTCATCATGGTGGTGTAATTTCAGGATTGTTGGACACAACATGAACAACCCATCACTCCTCCCTCCATGCTCTGTGATTCCTTTATTCTGACCCTTTCCCTCTTTCACATCTGAAGGAACCCCCAAACAGTGTGCAATCTAACAACTCATTTGTTATCACCATTTCAGGATAATGCAATAGGAAAACTATATTTCAAACAAGGTCAGCAGTTATCCATCATTATCATGCCACCTCCACAGTGATACGAATTTTGGGTATCATGATTCACACTTTCCACTCCCCTATGTTCATATTTATTATAACTCCCTTTGAGTTACCCCGTTTGTGAACCAAAGAACATTGGAAAAATGGAAATTTGACTATTCTGAGAACCTTATCCTCCAATCAGGCATCCTTCATTATTCTCAAAATTTAGATTGGTCATTCAAACACCATATTCTTGATGATTTTTCATCACACTCATGTTCCGAATAAATAACAAAATAGTCATATCTTGTTTCTAACATCGGTCCTGACTGACATGCGCTTATTGATTGATTACAAGATGTTTCAAGAATTTGATTGACATGTATTAGACCACAAGAAATAATATAACCCATAAATGAATCTAGAATCAACAATCAATGCATGTATGTAAATTTAAAAGTTTACACGTATTACAATCACTAAGGATCAGCCACTCCCATGGTTGGGTGGACCTATTTGATATAGCATTCTAGATCTGCCACTCTCTGGCCTATGGCATCCAGGATCTGATGTCACCTATTTAGTTCATGCTCCTCCTTGGCAGGGATGGGGTTTATTTCTTCAGCCATGACCCATGCCCACTCCTCGTCGGTTTGGTTGATGGCCATCTACTCATAGGCTAACTCCACCAATTCTTCTACCTCCTCCAAGTGGGCATTTAGGCACCGAATGAGCTCTGATTGGGAATTGTGGAATGATTAATGCTCATCCACTCATTCCCACAACCGCTGAATCTCACATTTGGCCTCATAGAGCCTCTTGATGATTACTAATTTCCTCTGTTTCTAGTTCACACTGAGGCCCCGATCATGCTCCATAATCTTCGCTGCCATGTGTTCTCGAATGAACAGATGAGCTTGCTGGGAATCCACTTCCCCAGCTGACAACTTTCACATACGAGAGAGAATCCTCCACATCTGGTATATCCATTTCATTTGAGGAGTCTTCTCGGTGATTCACTTGATCGAATTCCATGACCAACAACGAATGATCTTTCTATCCCCTTATTTATAGGAACTCACGTCATAGTCCTTGGGGCCGGAAGGATTGTATGTGGGAGACACCTCTAGGAACTCATATGAAAGGTATGCATCTGGTGTCTGATTGGGTATTGTAGGAACCATCTTTATTGGTTGAAACTTGATGTCAGATCCCACCTTAATGATCTTCAGATCTGTCCTTCTGACGGTCCCACCAGTGATTGGAAGCACCACAACTTGGTTATTTTAGACATCCGCTTCCAAGACCACCATAATTATCAAGGGAAAGGTACCGCTAGGATCTCCAACAAACCTCTATAAGAAGCCCATAACATTTTAATAATTGTGTGTATACGAGGCACACAAACATTAGTTATCCTGATCAATTGATGAACGTTAGTTAGTCTAGGAAGATTATTTTCACAGATCAAAATGTTGTAATCTTTCCTATGTTGTTTCCATCTGAACCACGAGGCGTGGTCCTCCATAATTTTTGGGATGTCCGGAGGCTTCAGGATGACCACCCTAGGTGTCATGGCACCACCCAGAACGATGATCGTCATCACCATGTGCACAGATCTCGATGTTCCTACAGCTGCATCTACCATCAAATTGGAGCGTGTTTTTCCTATGAGGCCCTCCTACACAGGTCAGATGTTAGTTGAGAAGTCCTAAACAAATTTTTTGAAGACTATATAAAGGTGGTTTAGGGATTACCCCAAGGGCCTCGAAAAACTCTTCCAACACCAGGTCAATGTTTTTTTAGGATCGAAATAATGATGTAGATGCTCAATATAAAAGAGGGAGATGAATTGTACACTTTAAAAATTTCTTTAAACAAGGAATGATCTATGTTTAAGAAATTTAAACTAATAAAATTAACAACATATCTAACACAAATGAAATATTGGAACAATTAATGAAGTTACAAACTTCTAGTTCAATGAACTTTCATAAATCTGGAATGTGATTCAGAATAATAGGTTCCGAAAATATGGATCCGGAATCTGAAACATAACCAAAATTTACAATATGAGATTCTACATTAAATCATATAGAATCTAAATGAATCAGAGTAAAATTGTAAGGAAATATATGAAGGTTATACTTTCCTTACATTACACAATGCAGTGGAAAAACATGTAGTAAAAATATATGTGACAAGATATAATTATTTTAACCCAAAGAGAAGGGTATCTAACAACATTGGATAAATGTATCTTTATTTATACATTCAAGAAAGTATTTCATACCCACACTAGGGTATTCCCTCGATACAAAGATTAGTGTCTCTATATTGATATCCCTGCAAGCCCTCAACTTCATTGTAGTTGGAATCTCTATCTTCCTCAGCAAGGAAGCCCTCAACATTATGGTAGTCGTCACCTCTATCTTCCTATTCCCAGAAGACCTCGATTGTAATAACATAAAATTGGAGTTCCACTAAGCAAGTATTCACAAGGAAATGTTTGACCAAGTCGTCAAACTTTCTGCACGAAGCTTGAGTGTTAATAAGAGACTCTTTCTCTAGAAATCACTTCAATAGCATGTAAGCACAAGTTGTGTCAAAATTGTGTATTGATCTTGTTAGAAGGAGCTCCTATTTATTGGAAAATTTCCAACGGTCGGCTCCCTCCTCCCACAGTCATATTTTCCTTAAATTTCGGAGGGACCTGTACATGTGTTGCTAAACCAATCGATAGTTAGAAACATAATGGACAACATCGTTTTATAACAAAATATGTGTAACTAAATGCACAACATTGTTTTGTAATGAAACAAGTGTAAGAAAAAGTAAAACTGAAGTTCGTAATGAAAGCAAATAAAAGTTCGGAGTCTAACCAAAAAGGAATTCAAAGTCTACAATAAATAGATATTTGAATTCTGTTTTATAGGAATTCGGAACCTGAATTCTTTAGAAGTACCGAGTCTAAATTTCTATGGAAATTCTGAGTCTGTTTTCACAAGAGATCATAATCTAAACTTATAGAGTTAGGAGTCGAACTTGTAGAGGTTCGGAGTCGGAGTAGTAAAATTTCGGTGTCGAACTCATAAAAATTTGGTGTCAATCTCATAGATGTTCGGATTCAAAATCATATATGTTTGTTGTCGAACTCATTGAAGTTCAGAGTTGATATCATAGAAGTTAGGAGTCCAGAATTTGGAGTTGAACTTTGTTAGAGTTCGTGTCCATTATTCGGAATGGAACATTATTAGAGTTCGTATCCTGAATTCGGTGTGGAACATTATTATAGTTCATATCCAGAATTCGGAGTGGAACAACATTATAGTTCATATCCAGAATTCGCAGTGGAACATCATTACAGTTCATATCCCGAATTCGGAGTGGAACTTCATTACAATTCATATCATGAATTTGGAGCCTTAAAATAGAATGCTTCATATCTAAGCATTATATGATTCCGAGGTTTTCTTATGAATACTATATTTATGTTTAAAGAATATATTGATATGAAAAATGAAATTATGGTAGGGGTAAATTCCTTTGATAATGAAAATTTCCAAACATAAGTAAATTGTAGATTTGCTTATGTATAGGGTGTTTGTGATTTTCATAACAAGAAATAATGGATAAGTCACAAGGAAAACCTTTTTGACTCAACAATCTCCCACTTTTTGGAAAGAACAATCAACCTTATGAAAAATAATATAAGGACATTGAAAATTTTCATTAGACTTTGAAATTAAAACTTATATCCCTTTGTTCAAGAGTGATGATGAATACAACTAACTCCCCCTTTGGAATTTAAACTCTATGGATTGTATTATGGATTTCCGAAATTGAGTTTTCATTATCATGGGAATGAAAAAATTTGTAATGAGAAACACCCCCTTACTTTAAGGATATCTTCACATAGAAATTTTTCCTTCTGCATTTTTCAATTTTTTTCTCCCCTTTTAAGTAGATCTTTTTCCATCTCCCCCATTGTGATTTTCAAAAATATTTTTAGGGAATGGAAAAGAAATAAGGTACCAGAATCATTATATCATAGTAACACAAGATACAACCAACCAAAAAATTTCATTATAGTTGAAATTTTTTTCATGGAAATAAAAATGCAACAAAAGATCAGATTTGTCTATTTCTCATCCTTTTTCTTCGGAATAAGCTTCATCAGCCAGATTTTTAGCTTCTTCAAGTCTTTTTGATCTTCTTCAGCTTGCTTCTCCAATGTTTTTATTCTTTCATCGTGATCTTTCAAAACTTTTGTCTGAGCCTTCATGGCCTATTCTTGCATCTTCACTAACTCATATTGCTTTACATGTATTTCTTGGATCTCAAGATAGAGATCCCTATCCATTTTAAAATTTTGAGCAAGGGAGTTAACCATATCATTAAAGTCCTTCACATTTTGACTCCAAGAACTTTTCTCAATGATTAAGTTATCTTGAATATTATTAATGTTTGGAATAATTGGTGTTAAAAGGCATATTTATCATAATTCAGGAAAACAATCAAACATATCCATGTCTTCTTCAACATTCTTATACCACAAAGTGATTTTGCTGCATGATTTCCTTTGTACATCATAATTTATAAGGAATCGTCTATGGTCGGCATCGATTTTCACACACTTATCCATCACCAAGGATAAGGATTTTGATTTCGAATTTAGACTATGTTTCAACATCTAGAATTTGGAGTCTATAGTGGGGAAAATAAAAATGGTGTCCACCAAATTTTTCAAAGACTCGACAACAAAGTCATGGCCTTGTGATGTTGACTCCAATTCCAATAACTTTCTTGGGAATTGTTCTTCTTCAATTTAGACCAACATCTTTTTAGAAGAACCACCAACATCTTTATTCCTGGTGATATCTTTTGTTGGTGAATACATGAGCACATGCTTTCCTTTATCAGTTTTCGGAATCGGTTAATCATCTGGAGATTCTTACTCACTCTCTGATCGTTGAACAATCATGTCTTAATCAATTTTCTTCTTCTATGTTCCTTCTTCAAGATATTTCTTCTCGTAACATTATTTATCATGACATAAATCATTATCATTCTCTTCTTCTTCAACTTCATCTATCTGACCTTCATTCTCAACTCCCTTTCCAGGAGTGAAAAATTTTGTGGATTCAACCTTTTCCTGATAGTCTTCTAATTGTATGATCAAGTCATCCAGATCATCTCTTCCTTCTTCTTCTTCTTCTTCTTCATCTTATTCAACCTCTTCTTCTACTTCATCCCCAGCTGTTTTCTCTACTTCTTCAACAATCTATTTTCCTTTGGATGTTTCCGGAGTGGAGTACTTCTTCCTAGGAGTCTCTAGTAATGGTTGGACATCAATGGTTTCTAGAATGGGAATCTTATCAGAATCTATTTCAGTGGATTTTAAGAGATATTGAATAATCTTTTCATATGACATTTTTTCATCTTTTTATCACTATTTTTCTTGTTTTTATAACTTATCCGAAGCTTTTTCCGTTAAAGCATTAGCCTCAATAGGGTCTAATCTGAACTGTGGATCCCCTTATTTCATTTTCTCCTTGTCTTCCCTCCACATAAAAGCCACTTCATCTGGGTAGGATTTTTGTTTTTTTGGATTGGGTGGTCCAGATTGAGTTTACATAGCTTTCTGGGTCTTGTCTTCAGCCACCACATCTTTAAACTTTCTATTCTTCCCTACCATTTTTGTTGGTTCCAAAGTTTGTTGATCTTTTTGAGATTCCTTAGCCTCTACCTCTGGTAAAGGGTAGAATTCTCCGGATTCATCAGAAAATCCCATCTTCATCCACATTAATGTATCATCACTAACCAGCATTACCTTGTAGTTTCATTGCTTGGAAGTGCAAGATTCTTTAAATGATTCAATAAAACTAACGATAAGTCTACAAAGAATATCCGGATACATTATGATCTGGGCTTTCATATTCCCTTATTTAATATTCTTAACATTAATCAAAAAATTCCCAATGAAATTTATCTCCCTTAGATTTACCAAGAAATCAAGGATGTAAATTTCACTCTTCTTGAGATTATCCTAGTAACCCCTTCTTGGTACGAGAAAACTGTGAACCCATATCTGCAGAATACGATTATTCGAAGATAGATGAGAAATCTTAGCTGTCTTGGCATCATTAATTCCAAGGTATTTCAATGCTTTCAATTTGTTGAAACTTATCTGCTCATTCGGAAGCTTCTGCGACCAAAACTCAGATTCACATTGATAAGATAAACCCACCAAGCTTGAAGCCTTGGTGTTTGTTAATTTTTAAGTCTTACCATAATACGTGAAAGAAAATAACTCTCTGCCATCTTCCTCAAGGAAGGAAACAGACCCGAATAACTCAACAAGAAAATTTGTAAAAACCGGATCCGGTTTCTCTATCATTGATAACAAAACCACCTCTTAGCCATCCAATCTGATATTCTTAGATATAAGAGAATCATACTTTTAGAAACTCAGATGCACTAACCCCTCCACGACAACTAACCACATTGTGATTGGCTTTGTAGTTGAAATATCTTGATATGTTTCTTCAGCAGACATTCGAAAGGAAGACCTCTGGATGATTTAGAATGGGCTATAAGAAGGGAGGCATAAGTTCAACACATGGGATCTTGAAGATCGATGTGGGACAACCATCTGGTGTCCCCATTATATAGGTGATGGATGTGACCTTCGAACTTACAAAAACCATCTAATGGTTGAAAAACTCTCTGATCTGATCTGATGGTTGAGAACATACTCGCAAGGAAATTTTGAATCAGGTCTGTTGAGGTTTTAAGAAAAAACAATCGGATTTAAGAAAAATATATTCTGAGAAATTTTAAATCTCATTGGAAAATACCAGAAAGCAGAATATTATTACGAAAACTTATTTAAAGAAATCATACATTTCGGATTGGCCAGTATGTTTATTCGTAACAGGTGATATTCATCTTGAAGAAAAATTTGACTATGAAAAACCAAACATGAAAAACATAAACTTGAAATGACATTGAGTACCAAAACATCAGTACGAAAAGTATGAGTACGAAAAATTTCATTAAGAAAAGTATGAGTAAAAAAAATTCCAGTACGAAAAGTTTGAGTATGAAAAATTCCATTACGAAAATTTCAGTTATGAAAATTTCCATTACGAAAATTTCAATTCCGAAAATTTCTATTATGAAAATTTCAGTTCTGAAAATTTCCATCAAAAAAATTTCAGTTACAAATGTTTTAAAAACAAACTACAAAAAATTTTATTATGGAAGCATGAAAAAAAACTGACTACAAAAATTTTGATTAAAAAAGCTAAAACAACCGACTACAAAAATTATGATTATGAAAGCTAAAAAAACTGACTATGAATATTTTTATTTTGCTAACAACAAAATGTACTCCCCCTATGAAAATGAGTTTATTACTATAAGGAGAATGGTTCAACAAGAAGATAATGAAGTAATTTTACCTTACAGTTATCATTCCTAAATTATGTTTACTGTATTCAAATCTATCGGAGGGTAAAGATTTTGTATCTTGTGTTCTGATCCTCTGATGAATAATATTTCCTTTTGGTGTGTGATCCAAAAGAAAGTGATGCCTAATATCTATGTTTTTTCAACAGAGTGATGTGTGTGGTTTTTTCAAAGAGCAATGGAACTTGTGTTATCACACAAAATTTGAGTCTTAGTAAAACTCATGCCATATTCTGTGAGTGTGTATTGCATCCACAACACTTTAGCACAACAACTTCTAGCTGCTACATATTTTGATTCAGCAGTAAATATTTCTACAGAATGTTGCTTCTTGCAGGACCTTGAATCTAATGAATCTCCTAAGAAATGACAAGTTCCTGATGTACTTTTTCTATCCATTCTAGAGCCACCAAAGTCAGCATCTGAAAAGCTGTTTAAGATAAAATCATTTCCAGAAGAATAAAAAAATCATAGATCCATGGTTCCCTTTAAGAAGTGAAAAATTCTTTTCACTGCCTTTATATGAGATTCCTTAGGATAGTATTGATATATTTCACACAATCATACTGATATCATCAAGTCTGGTTGACTGGATGTCATGTAAAGTAGACTTCCTATCACACCCTTTAATGATGTTTAATCTACTGGTTTTGCAGCATCATCAAGATCAAGTGTGTTTGAAGTACACATAGGAGTACAAATACTCTTAGTGTTTTCATACCCATACTTTTTAAGAATATCCTTAATATAATTATGTCTGGATATGTATATTCCTTCTGTTTTTGAAAAATTTGAAAACCAAGGGAAAATGTCAACTCACCCATCATACTCATTTCAATCTTAGATTTCATTAGATCCGCAAAGGAATCAGTTAAAAATTTCTGAGTTGAACCAAATATAATTTCATCAACATAAATTTGAACAATCAAAACATTTTCCTTATCTTTCTTTATAAAAATTGTTGGATCTGCATTTCCATTAACATAGTTATTTTGAAGAAAAAATCATGTAAGTCTATGTTACCAAGATTGTGGGGATTTTTTACGGCCATACAGAGCTTTGGTATGTCTAAAAACATGATCAGGATGTTTTGTATCATCAAATCCAGGAGGTTGTTCATCAAAAACATCCTCTTGAACATAACCATTACGAAAAGCACATTTCACATCCATTTG
The DNA here is from genome assembly GCA_963277665.1 of Viscum album. Taxonomy (NCBI): domain Eukaryota; kingdom Viridiplantae; phylum Streptophyta; class Magnoliopsida; order Santalales; family Viscaceae; genus Viscum; species Viscum album. Next base: position 1,468,437,597 of record OY728163.1, on the reverse strand, counting down.
AAAAAGTTTAAAATTGAAGAATGCTGCAATGGAAAGTAAGATACGAATATATTTAAGTATAGCTACTGGAGAATTGGTTTCTTCATAGTCTATTCCCTCTTGTTGATTATAGCCTTTAGCAACTAGTATAGCTTTATTTCTAAAAATGACTCCATTTTCATCACACTTATTTCTGAAGACCCATTTTACTCCAATAACAGATGTTTCCTTAGGTATTTCAACCATGGTCCAAACATTAATCCTTTCAAATTCATTTAGCTCATCTTGCATGGCTTTAATCCAATCATCATCACTTAAAGCTTCATCAGTTATTTTTGGATCTAATTGGGAAAGAAATGCTAGATGTTCAAGCTCATTTCATAAGGAACTTCTGGTCCTTACAGGTTGATTTACATCAGCAATGATATTATCACTCATATTATTCTTAAGAAACAATTGACTTGGGTTTTGGAAAACCTGTTCATCAACATAAGGTAGAAAGTCTTCTGGGGTAAATGTTTCAGAAGTATCTTCTTGAACATTTTCCATATCAGAAGGATCTTTTAACAAAGGTTGATAATCAGTTTTTGAAATCACATCTGAGGATGTATGTTGGGATGGTTTAAAAACAAAAGGATCAGACTCATCAAATTTTAGATGTACTTTTTCCTCAACAGTATAATTGTTTTTATTGAAAACTCTATAAGCATTAGAAATTGTGGAGTAACCCAAGAAAATTCCTTCATCAAATTTGGGTGAGAATTTGTGTAGATTATCTTTAGTATTTAGGATAAATACCTTGCAACCAAACACCATGATGTAGGATAGTCATGGTTTTCTACAATTCCATAACTCATATAGAGTTTTATTATGAAAAGGTCTAATATAAACTCAATTTATAGAATAACAAGAAGTACTTACAGATTTAGCACCGAAATTTCTAGCTATAGAATATTTTCTCAACATGGTTCTAGTTATCTCTTAAAGAATTCTATTTCTTCTTTCAACTACACAATTTTTTTGAGGATTTACAGGTGCTGAAAAGTTGTGAGTAATACCTTTTCTACTACAAAAAGTATCAAAATCTGAATTTTGAAATTCTCCTCCATGATCACTATGAATAGTTTTCTATGGAAGGTTTTTCTCATTTTTAACTTGGGCTCTAAAACATTTGATATAAGAAAAAGCTTCAGACTTCTTTTCTACATAAAATACCCATGTAAATCTAGAATAATCATCAACTAGAACAAACACATAGTATTTCCCCCCAATTCTTCCAGTTTGTGTTGGACCAAAAAGACCCATGTGCACAAACTGTGATGCATCAATTGTTGAGACGTCACTGATTGATTTAAAACTAGATTTATGTTTCTTGCCATATTGACAAGGATCACAAACATTAGAAGAATCAAATATAAGATCTGGTAGATCCTTAACTAGTTTTTTTCATAGATATTTTACATAATTTTCTAAGGTTACTGTGACATAGAATTCAATGCCATAACCAAGAATGATCTTCCATTACACTTAGGTAAGGTATGTCTTGGCTCCAAAGGTCTTCTATGTTCAATATGTAAACATTCACTTTCCTATGGGCAGAGAGAATAAATTCTTCCTGGTAATTATGTACTAAGAACATATCATTTCTAAAATTCACAAGGTATCCATAATCTCATAATTGACTTATGCTAATGAGGTTGTGAATAAGACCCTTAACAAAAAAAAAACCATTGAAATCAATGTTTTACCAAGAAGAACAATATTAACTATACCAACAATTTCTCCCTGAGCATTATATCCGAAAGTTACTTTCCCTTTATTCGTCTTGATAATCTCTTGAAAATAGTTTTTGTTTGCAGTCATGTGCCGAGAACATCCACTATCCATGTACCAAGTATTTTTGTTGGTACTTTATTTATCATCCTGAAGATAAGAAATGAATTAGACTTTTGTAATCCAAACATGTTTAGATCTGAGATATTCTGATAACAAAATTTGGGGTATCCACATTTGTTTAAAAAAATATGCTTTATGAATCCCAAGATATTGAACTCTATTCAAAGACCAGTTTTTCTTCCCATGCCCACCACATTGACACTTAGTGAAAATAGGGGATTTAGAAGGAACAAAATAGTTGTTTTTGAAAAATGGTATTTGGTGAGTATAACCTAATCCAGTAGTGTTTCCTTGTGGTTTAATTTGAGAATATATCGTGTCAAAATTTTCCTTCCTCGGGGTAAATTTTTCAAGAACCTTCTTAAGAGAAAAAATTTCATATTTTAGTCTAATAACTAAATTTTTATCCTCAAAAATCATTTCCTTAGACTTAGATTTTCCTCAAAAACATTAATTTTTAAATTATAATTTTTAAGATCATTATTATGTTCTTCTTTATGAGAATTTTCTTTCTCAAGTTCTTTAGAAAGTTTTTCTAAAAGCTCTTCTTTATCTTTAAGATCTGATGAAAGATCTGAAATCACTTTTGTAAGAATCTATTCTCTAGTATATTCCTTGCCTAATTTCGTAAAAATTTTAAAAAAAATTATTCTAGTAACAAGGAAAATCTAGATACTTCTTCATCTGATGGTTCTTATTTTTTTTGTGGATGAAGTGTCTTCATTAGAAGCACTATTTTCGGAATAGTAATTTTTATCAAGAGATAAATTTGTTAATGACTCAGCAGAAAGTACCTTGGCCAAAAGACATGTATGTGGAAAAAAGTATTGGAAATGAATCAAATATTCTTATTAGATGATTAATCATATTCTGAGGATTCAGATTCTGATAATACTCCACCGCTAGCACTCCAATTTTATTATATTTTAGACTTTTCATAGCTTTAGCTTTATAGAACTTCTTCGCATTCCTTTCAGAATGCCTCTCGTTTCTTTCTTTCTTTTCATGCATGGGGCAATCAGGTCATATGTGTCCACTTCTCTTTCATTAATTTCATGTGACCTCTTAATCTTTCTTATCATTCATTTCCTTCTTCTTATACTTGGATTGGAAATTTCTTTGACCAGGTATCTTGTTCATCCTTTTAGCAAGATTAGCTGACTCGTTTTCTAAGACTTCACCCTCACTAGATTCGGACTGGATGGTAACCATCTTATAGTTAGATCTGGTTACTCTCTCAAGATTCTTATCTTTCATGTGATTTGATGTTGTTGTAAAAGAAATAGTACCATTTCCGTTATCCTTTTTTATGTCATTACCATATCTCTTCATCCTTGTTTCGTTTTGGAGAAGAGTTCCAAATAGCTCATCAAAAGAAATTTTTAGGGACCGTCCTGTATTCATCAATAGCAATTCTCTTTGATTCCCACTCATTGGTCATAATATCAATAATATTATCCACAATAGCTTCATCATCTAGACCTTTCTGTCCCATATATTGTAATCTATTCACCATTGTCATAAACCATTAATGTAAATTGCTTATAGGTTCTTCATAAGGAAAATTAAAACCATGATACTCAGCTTTCAACCTAACTCTTCTAGTCTCTATCACTTTGGATGTTCCAAAATGTGTAACTTCAAGTTTCTTCAATATACAGTTAGTAGTTTCACAAGAAATTATTTGGCTATATATGTTTCTAGTCATTGAACATAGTGGAGTATTGTGTACCTTATAGTTTAATTGATAATCATGATTCTCTTGGTTTGTGAAAGCACTAACTTCCTTATCTGGAATTTGATAACCTCCAGTAATCATAAGAATATTATCTACCCTAGTATTGATAATGAAAGTCTTCATTCGATCTCTCCAATACTCATAATAATATCCATAAAAAATTGGTCATCTTTTAGGATTTTAGTTGTCAATGGAGCCAACATTTAAAAATCCCATCCTTAAGAAAATATTTCTACACAGAAATATGTTAATAAAAAATTTAGGATTCAAGGAAAATGTTCCTCAGCTATGAAAATATAGAACAATGAAAAACTGAGCAAGAAAAACTTATATGTGAATATAAGTATTTTAGAGACCAACTCTAATACCAATTTTTGGATTGGTATAGAGTATGAGTTTTCCAACCTCTGATACCAATTGTAGAATCAAAATAATGATGTAGATGCTTAATATACAAGAGGGGGTGTGAATTGTAAACTTTAAAAACTTCCTGAAACAAGAACAGATAAAATTTTATCAAAGTTAAACTAAGAAAATTCACAACACCACTAACAACAATGAAAGATTGGAATAAAGTATGAAGTTACAAACTTCTAGTTCTATGTACTAGCTTAAATATGTAAAGTGATTCCGAAAAATAGGTTCCAGAAATATGGATCCGGAAATTGAAACATAACAAAAGTTTACAATATGATATTCTACCTTAAAGCATATAGAATCTAAATGAATCAGAGTACATGTTTAAGGAAATATAAGAAGGTTATACTTTTCTTAAAATACACAATGCAGTGGAAAAACATGTAGTAAAACTAAAAGTGACAAGATATATTTCTTTTAACCCAAAGAGAAGGGTATCCAACAACCTTGGATAAATGTCCATTGATTTATACATTCAAGAAAGTCTATCTTATCCACACCAGGGTAAGCCCTCGATATGATGATTGGAGTCTCTATCTTGCTATCCTCGCAAGCCCTCAACTTCAAGGTAGTTAGAACCTCCGTCTTCTTCAGCAAGGAATCCCTCAAAATTAGGTTATTAAACACCTCTATCTTCCTATCCACATAAATCCTAGATTGTAATCAATAACAATCAGAGATTCACTAAGAAAGTCTGAATAATGAAAAGTTTGAACAAGTCCTTCAAACGTTCTGCACGAAGGATGAGAGTTAATAAGAGACTCTCTATCTATAAATCAATTCAACAGAATGTAAGCACAAGTTGTGTCAAATATGTGTATTGAGCTCGTTCAAATGATCTCCTATTTATAGGAAAATTTCCAAAGGTCGGCTCCATCCTCCAACGGTCATATTTTCCATAAACTTTGGAGGGACCTGTACACGTGTCACTAAACCAACGATTAGTTAGAAATATAATGGACGATATCATTTTATAAAAAAACATGTGTAACTGAATGTATGACATAGTTTTGAAATGAAAAAAGTGTAAGAATAAGTAAAACTAATGTTTGAAATGTAAGAAAATAAAAGTTCAGAGTCTAACCAAAAAGGAATTCAGATTCTATAATAAAGAGATATTCAGATTCTGTTTTATAGGAATTCAGAACCTGAATTCTGTAGAAATCTGGAGACTAAATTTCTAAGTAAATTCGGAGTCTGGTTTCACCAGAGTTTAGAATATGAACTTACAGAGTTAGGAGTCGAATTTGTAGATGTTCGGAGTCGAACTAGTAAAAGTTCAGAGTCGAACTCATAAAATTTCGATGTCTAACTCATAGAAGTTTGGAGTCGAACTCATAGATGTTTGGAGTTCAACTCATAGAATTTCAGAGTCGAACTCATAGAAGTTCGGAGACTTGAATTCGGAGTTGAACTTTGTTAGAGTTCATTTCTAGAATTCGAAGTGGAACATCATTACAGTTCATATCCATAATTTGGATCCTTAAAATAGAATTCTTCATATCTATGAATTATATGATTCTGAGGTTTATTATGAATCTGATTTTTATGTTTAAGGAGAATATTGATATGAACAATGAAAATATGGTAGGGGTAAATTCCTTTGAGAAGGAACTTTTCATTATATAAGTAAAATGAATATTTTCTTATGTCTAGGGTGTTTGTGATTTTCAAAACAATAAGAAATGGAAAATTCATTAGGAAAACCTTATTGAATCAACATTTTTTACCTCACACTCCTCTAGATGGCTCACTACAATAACCTCTTCCTCCAACTAGGACTCATTAGTCTCCTCTGGTAGAGGTAAGTGCCCTCTCTAACGAGTTGCTGAAAACTACCGAGGGATCGGTCGACCATGAAGCACCATTACCCAATCTATTATTGGATGAGGAACACCCCATGAATTCACAAATTCCTCAATATCATCAAGGAACTACTCCCCCTATTCCTAGAATACCACAATGCTATCCCTCACAGGACCGATCCCAGGAAAGTCCATCCCGAGATGGTTCAGGTGGTGCCACATGTTGGAAGGGTTGACAAATTTTCTGTTGACATCCAAATGTCCTCCCCAGGAAGATGGAATTATCAGGAATATCTATGTGGAACCACTATTTCCCCAGATCCTGGGTGGATATAATATGGAATCCTTTGGAGGCTTCCCCTCCAGATGACATCGATCCTCTGGGACTGCCGGGTCCACTATTGTCACCTGCCTCTGGACCGGTGTGGGTCTCACAACCACTTCATCACTACCACCAAGATATGTCCTCTCAAACAATCAGGCCCAACCTCATGATTGGGGAGGCACCCATTCAGTGGCATAGACTATCTGCTGCTTCAGCCTCTACACCTGATAGGCTGCTTACCACCTCTTGGGGTACTCCATCACGATCCCATAAGAAGCTCTGGTTGGAGGTAACACATTATGCATCTTCCCATCCTCTGGTGTGAAAATTATCCACATATGCCTCATCACAAACGGGTAATCCTCATGGATCATCCCCAAATTAACCCACATAGTCAACCACTGCATGCACCGATATTGCCTCGTGAAATGGTGATGGGTATACAACAAGTAGAGGGAATCATGATCAACCTGTACCACAAGTACACCACCCTGAAAATACAAGAGTTATAATCAATTCTCTACCATTAACTGGGCATCATCGATGATCACACCTATCAGTAGATTAATGGGTGGATGTTGAACTAATCCGCCTTCCAGATCTAGTTCAGCACCAACAGCAGGTTCATCGTGGCCGGGTAGAACCCCACTGCGTTCAGAATGACCGGAATGGAATACGATCTTGTAGGGTAGATGGGGTTAGGATATTCATAGATACCCTTAATATGCGCTTCTATTTACCCATGCAGAATGTGGAACGAACTGCATATCCAAGGTTGATTATTCCCCTTTCTAACGTGGCATAAAACCTTATACAGTTTGGAAGGCATCTGAATCCCGAGGATCAATCGTACCCCTATCTCCATCTCAGATGCCATGAGGAATGTGCTCAATCACACAACTATGTTTGTGTCACTCACACAAATAATCCAACAATGTATAATTTCCAAAATGAAAATAACCATCCTAACCATTGGTTGTTACATAGTACTGATGCTGAATCCCCATGTCTTCCACTTCTTTCCCTCCAAGAGTCTACAATATGAGTTCTCCTTGCCTCACTGAACACCCTTTGGGATGGTCGGACGCCTCGGGGAAGAATTCCATCTTCATGGAAATTGGGGAACAATTTGAACCACCATTTGAAATGGTCATCCCACACTGACTACTTATCCTATCCTAGAACCAGTTCCATCAATTCCATTGTCATCAGTGAAATCTACTCTGGGTCATCTCATGTGTTTGTGGTGGGAGGTAACTCATAATAAATTTCCCCCAGTATTGAGACCCTCATGAACTTGTGAAGGTCCAAAAATATGATGTTAACCTCTCCATGGTGAAAATGGAACATGTTTATCCTCGACAACCATCTTCTCAATAACTCCAGTATCAGTTTCTTTCGTTGGTTGATATATAATTAAGAGGCTCATGTGACATTGTATAGGCCCACTCACCTTAGCTCTTCCCCAAAATCCTCAAATGAGGAACACACCAAGTAGTCCCATGACCAATCTTATATGAAGTTCCCACCCAAGAGCTATTCCCAGTCGTCATTATACTGCTTATCCGAGTTACATAGGGCCACCTTCAGAATGATTTGGTGAATTAGTGGATATTTCTCTAGTGGAAGTTACTAACTATCAACATTATTCTCATGGTTTCATATAGTATCAACATTGACATGAATGAGATCCCCCCATATATGGTCGTTAGTCTCCCTGAACCACTCACTCTGGCACAACGTGATCCTGATCCAATAAGATGGCTTCTCTCTACACACATCCGGAATAAAGACGTTATCCCTCAGGCCAAAGCCGTATAGAGGTATCCTTTTCTATATTGGGTAGCTCTTATGGAATTATTATATCAGATACACCATTGACTAGTGGTATGAATGGATCCGTAATTGTTCCCTGATACCTCTATTATTTTCCATTTATTCCATCCTGGAATCATCCACAAGGATACCCCAGCAGCTTCGCGCATAGACATTAAATATTTAAGGTTTTTAAATTTTTTTCTAGTTCTCAGAGCTTGATCACAAAGATCTATAAATAAAATTGATCACAAAGATAGGTCGTAGAGCCCTTATATAGTACCCACAGACACAATCCACAGATGACACGCTCGTAGAGTTGGAAAAAACATTGTGACCCACAAAGCAGAAAGAACCGATTCATAGAGAGAAATCATAGAGTGCATAACACTTCATGATTCGAGAGCATAATAACCAAAAATTGAGAGATGAGAAAGGAAAAAATAGCGGTCATCCTACCATTTTAATATCCATTGACCCCATTTTGTTTCATGGAACGTCTAGCTGCAGCTACTTTCGTGACTATCTAAACCTGTGTGCCGCCCCTCCATAGTGTGATCTAACATCACAACCATGATCTGTGATGGGCCTAAATGTTTTTTATATTGATACGCATACTTAGAACCTCATTTTATCCTCAAATACATCTATGGGGGGGGGGGAATTTGGATAAAGAATATTGTTTCCCTCGGAATCTGGGGATGACCGCCTTGATGGGAGGATTAAACATTCTGATTGGTTTCTAACGGGTTTGTTCGTAGAACCGGAAACATCTAATGATTCCACATCCATTCAGACGTACTTTCCAAAGGTTGGTGCTCATTAGTTTGTGGACTGATAAGGCATAGTAATTTTCATTGGTCGAGTGGATGGGAGGTCAGACTCATCACACCTTTTTAGGGGAATTATTGTCTACTCCGGGACTCTCTTTATAGATTTCAGTTATGTTCGTGAATCCTTATTACATTACCAAGTATAAAATGAGCTTTCCTTCAGATCTGACAATCAATGATTAAATATGTCGGAAATATAAAGAATCATTTGTATGTATTCGAGGTTCTTCATCGATAGAGAATCATCTGTATTTATTAGAGATTCTTAGTCAATGGTACCCATCGACACATTTATACAGAAGTATCTTGGTCATTATGATGACCATGATGGTTTTAAAGCCACATAGTGGGGAAATTTATGTTTATTGTCATTCATAAGGACATGGATTATTTTAGAGTTGGGATCAAACCCGTAGACGGGATACCTACGTATCCTTTGATTAGAAATGGAATTAGAACCCACGTAGTTCGAGTAAGGGAGTATGATGTTCGTGATTGATGGATCATAGAAGGATGTCACAATTACTTTTACACTCTAATCTCACGTGAGTCATGATCGGTGTTAGAAAAAAGATGTATTGGTAAAAATTAGACAATTGTTCCATGATAGATGCAATCATAAGAAATAATGTGGGGCTTATGTATGTATGACTTCCCAGATCAATGAAGGTTAGGATTTACTTGAGGGAAGAAATCCAGAAACAGGGTCCATAAAGGTATATGTGATTCATTGATATTTTAAATACTCTAACATGGGGATTACTCCAGAAAAGGAGGCCCAAATTAGGAGAAGACTTATGATTTGGTTTTACTCCTAAAAAGGAATCCCAGATCAAAGGTAAATTAGGACTGTTTAAGAGAAATTAAGACTGGGGCTTACTCCTAAAAAGGAGGCCCATGTCAAGGATTAAGGTTTGGGGCTTACTCCCGAGGAGGATGCTAAAATTAGGGGATTGGGACTTACTCCTGAGGAGGATTCCAAGATTTGGGAACTTTAAGAATTGGGGATAACTCCTAAGGAAAATTCCCAAGTTACCAATTATCACTGAGTATTACTGCTAAGAGGATGCCCATATTTGAGGTTGGGGCTTACTCATGAAAATGATGCCCATGTTAGGGGATCTGGGCTTAATCCTAAGAGGATGCCCAAATTAGAGGACTTATGAATGGGGATTATTCCTGAAAAGGAGACCTAGGTTAAGGATTCTCTCATCTTAAAGGATCAGGTCGAATGGATGAAATCTCAATCTTTAGTGACCTAAAGATGTGTAAATCAATAGGTTTTGAGAGATATTCCATTGAATTCCTTTTAAATAAGGAAGTAAAATCCTGAAATCATACCATAAATGGATTTGAATAGTGTCTTGAAGACTGAATATTGAATAGGAAAGGTGTAATGTCTTAAGAGGGGTGAAATGGGCAAGAAAGGAACTCAAAAAGGCAGGGGCGCGCAAGTCCTAGCTGGCGCACATGTACTGCATGGGCTCGCAAGTCCTGGTCACGCAGGTATGCATGCGCGACACATGGTGTACTTGCGCGATGGTTAACCAGTAGGGTAATACTTGAGTGACTCTGCATTAAAGCCTTTAAAATCCTCTTGAGGTTCTTCAAGAAGAAGGGCGCGTAAGATCTATTGAAGGAGTAAGGCGACATGCAAGTGTGGCCCTTTTCCCTTAAGGGGTGGCCACTCAGGCGCGCAAGTGTTGATGAGTTTTAACACTTAGGATTTCCTCCCCTCTTTGGATCTTTTGTTCTAGGTATGAAACTACCTTAGAAGTGTTTCGGAAGCTTTGAGAAGAGACTAGAGCGACGGGAGCTCAAATCTGAGTTTCTGGAAAAAAATCCACCTAGAATGGGGGGCCTACAGGGTCTATTTATAGGCAGGAGAAGACCCCAGGCGGTTACCACTTAGGTCGCGCATGTCACTTGCATGACCATAATGCATCACGCAAGTGGACTTGCACGACTATAAGGAAACATGCATGACTTATGGGAAATATTCTCCTTGTTCATCCCTTTATCGATTTTTGATACTTTCTTCATAGGATGAATCAATTTGTGTTAAATCATTTCCCTTTTCTGATTCATAGATTCTGTGATGAAAGGAGTGTCAACTAAATTCCCCCCTCAGAGTTGGATCTGAAAGAAATGAGGATTTGAATCTGAGGAAATCGAAGACACCGAAAGGAAAGGTGGCGCGCAAGTCTTGATGGCACAGAGGGAGGCGTGCAAGTGCGCATCGCGCAGGGCCTGGGCACACTGGGTGTAGGAACACAGATAAGCTTGGGGCACGCAAGGCCTGACATGCAGGGATACAGACCTTGATCGCGCAGGGTACGGCGCGTAGGGTCCCGGCCGCATCTATAAATAGAGGGCCTCACTTCCGTACAAGCATCCGGAATCCTGGACTTCATACCTTCGAGCTCTCGCCACACAGGTCACCTTAGCCGCGTAGGTTATAACAACCCACACTTTACATACATTGTTAATACTTCAAAATTGAAGCACACTTATTACAACATATGACAAAACCACAAAGGACCGTATAGGTATAGTGTCTTTAGAAACTGGGAAACATAAACAACTGGTTCATAAATCTTCTACAGTGTCTCCCATTTATTAAATCATATCTAGGGTCCCTTTTAGCATATTCTACTTAATATCCATCTTCCTGACCTGGGGAAAAGAAAACATAAAAGGGTGAGCTCAAATGCTCAACAAGGGCAAATAAAGGAAATAAAAATCATGTCATATCTTTATCAAAACCTGCAAAAGAGATCATAATATCTTAACATGGAATAAATCATAGAAGTGAAAATGAGATCCCCATAATCATAACATAAAACTTGAAACTTTGTGGCATGCACACATAATCATGGAAATCATTTCTTGTTAGTCATGACTCATTGCCAAGACTATCTTAGTGGACAAAGTCCCTTTCTGAACCGAGTTCACTCCTCGTTTCAGTCCTGTATCACTGAACCGAAATAACCTTCCGTTCCAGCCATGTCTATCTCATGAGATATAAAATCATTACCCAATGCATTGGAGGGAGATATAGGTCCCACCCATCTTATAATGAATCCTTTCTTATGTGTGCCACATAATCATAAAACATACATCATCGCATAACACATATAACAAAAATGGGATTCTTGAAACATCATGACATCATAAATAAATTCATATAAGATAAAGGAATTCATAAACATAATTCCATCACAACATAGTCAAACCAATGTAAAAATATGGATAGAAATAGAACCCTTTATTATCTTAGATGGAAAATAATTTTGATAAAACACTTGAATTGAATTCTTGAGGAAAATATCCTTTCTTATTCAAAAACATTTTTCCTTTCATAACATGTCATACAACTTTAAAATAAAAGAAGTTGATTAAAAATAAACTTGAAAACTTGTAAAGGAAGCTTCTTTGAAGTAATTTTTTAAAAATCCATTCATGCCGTATAAGTTAAAAAAACATTCTTCGTACTTTTGTCGGAAAAGTCAAAAAGTACCTCGTACGGAAAAACGACAAAAGATTCCTTTCATATTCTTTACTAAAGACTCACCTAAGGGTAAAATTGGATTTAAACTATTTCAAGTGGATGGAAACAATATTACATATTGAGGGAACATGGATGTGGATGATAAAATACACCCCAGTAAATACTTACGAATAAACAATCTCGGATAAAAATGAGATTGTGATATTTCCCTTACCTTAGGTCCAATTTGCTTTGTTCGTGTCCGAAGCTCCTGTATAATGGTTTAAATAAAGTTATTGACTTATTCCAGAATCATACATATTGATATGAGATTATTAACTTCTTGTTAGTAATATTTCATTGTTACTCGTTACTCGGGTCTTTATAACTTTTTGTTCTTATGCGTGTTTTGTTGAATAAATTCTTATTCTTATCTTTAGGTTATAGATAATTCATTTCCAGAATGGTATTAGTGTAGTATATACCATATTCATTCATTCAATTCATTTATATAATCATTATGAAATGAAGATCATGTAGAATGAATCGCATCACATCGTGGAGACGGTATTCCGTACGTACGCACGAGTGATGATATCGTTCCTATGATCGTGGAATTGTATTGGAGTATATATATATATTATTTCAGTATCAATATTACTTAATAATAATCATATATAGTTACTCATTACACCATTATACCCATCCTTGTAAGGTGATGGTGGAAAATAGATTACACCACGGCGTGGAGACGGTATTCCGTTCGTACGCACGCGCGGTGATTTCATTTTTCCGTAGGATGGATAGAAGGTGAATTAGGGTTGTTTCATATTTATAATAACATATCAGTATGTAAGTAATACTGATGTTATTACTTTATCATGAAACAACTAAAGAAGAAGAAGTTGAGGAAGAAATAAATTGAAAAGATCGGTAATGGATATTACCTCTTCTTTGGAACGCCTCTTTGAATCCTCCACTTAAGGAACTAAGATTGGACTTTGGAGAAGACCAGGACCTCTAGGATTATTCTAGGGAAGTGGAGAGGAGAAAATGGCAGGGGTTGGCCGAGCTTGAGTGCTCAAATTGGTGTGAGGAGGAGGGGGAGGAGGTGCCCTTTTATAAGGGAGGAGAGGGGCACCTTAGGAATATCTCAAAATATTATTTTATATTAAAGTCAAAATCGGTTTATAATGGTTCCAAAGGGTCTTATTTCGAAGCTAAAGTGGGGATGGGTCGAAATCCTATCAACCAATAGGATTTAGACAAGTTTAGGGTATTATTTTAACCTTATCAATTAGATTTAACTCTAAGTTAATTAATTTAACTTTTACCGTGTCTTTTTGTTTTCTTTCACTATATGGTTAATACACTTACTATAACATGCCAAACGAACCCCAAATTGTTTATTATTAATATATATATCCTTATCTAAGTCATTTGTCCGAACCTTAGATTTTTAGGAATAAAATAACAATTAATAATATAATAGTTTATTTAAAAACTATTTTGTGTCAATTTTTACACTATTTGATATATGATTTTTGTGAAAGTCATAACAGAATCATATGTTCGAACCAAGTTGATTAAATCAACCATAATATATCATAGTAACCTAGAAAATTAATGTAATTCATAAAAAGTCTCAAATTACATTTATTTTGGTATTTATATTATCAATTTTGTCAATATTTCATTAACAAGATAATTACTGCATCATCTTTGTGTCATAAATAAATTAAATTATTTGATGTCTAAAAATTACAAATAAAATACCATCATGTAGGAAATCTTCTTAGATTTCTAATGATTATTTACAATCGAATTTATCTTATGTATAACCCCATATTAAAAATGATTTACTTATTAAACTTTTATTTTATCTATTTTAACCCTTCTTTAAATAAATTAATAATAAATGTCCTATTCTAATCCAAGTGGGCCTAAATGGTCATATTTTATTCCTAAGTTTGTTTTTGGTCGAATTACACTTGTCCAATAGAATTAGGACATGTGTTAGGGTAATATTGATATCATATTTACCCTTAGTTACCCTATTTACTATTAACCGCGGTAAAAATAGTAAAAAGTTACTATTCACCAAAAAATTATTTTCATCTCATTGAACCACATTTTAGTCCTTGATATTAACCGTGTCTCTCGGATTTTTGAAATTCCATTCACAGAAGCGGTAAAATTAAGTTTTATGCAAAATTCAGTTTTTAACCTACCACTTAGTGGTTTCACTATTCATCAAAAATTGAAAGTTTTCAGAAAAATACCAAAATTTCACCCTAGGCTAATTTCGATATTCTGAGTCCAAAAATGAAGTCCATTTTGAAAAATAAAATTTATAAAATTTCAAAAAGTGGTTATTACTATTCATAACGGCTAGTTTTAATAGCATATTGTTGTTTAGTGAAACTCGGTATTGCGTACGACGCAAGCTATCGAGGAAGGTCGTGATTGCGTGTAAAGCAAGCCAAGCAAGTGTTGTGTAGAAAAAGATTCCTTTGATGATTTATATAACATAAAAGTCTCTGGTGTTACATAGGTTGCTCTATTTTCTGGTTTTTTCCTTGATGTCGCGCTACGGTCAAGGTATCTGGGCCTGCACGGTGATACTTGTGTGGCAAATACTTGCGCGACACATCCATACTTGTGTTCCAAGTTTTAAACATGCACGCCTTAATGCCTTATCCATTTTTTTGAATTCTTTCACAAATTTTATGAAAAATAAACCCATTTAAGTGTTAATTTATTCAACTTTTGTGCAAATTAAATGGATCCCAAGGGAATTAAAATGGATGATGAACTGACTACCAAGTGGATTGATGACATGATGAACATCATTGGCCATGATTACTATGATATCTGCGACATCACTCTCCTAGATTTGGATATGTACTTGAATAAATTTCATCTTAATTTGCCACAGAGCATCTACCTGCCTCTATATGGTCATGGACATCTGCAAGGAGTCAATGTTCCAGATTCAAAGAACTATACTCCTGAAATGTAGCTGCACTGCTACTCTTTCATTTCGGTTATGATGTGCATTAAGAGCAACAACAATGGTGTGACCATTCAAATTCTTCCTCCATGTCATTTCCTTGGAGATATGAAAATGGAAAACCCATGGGCTGAAATGTTTTCCACTTATGGTTGGTGGAGAGAAGTCAAACATGGTATTAGAGAAATATCTAAAAAGAGTACTCTCTCCAAATGTCTCTTTACTTCCAATGCTCCATTCTCAAATCCATGTATCCATCTTCCAAGTCTCTTGGACAGAAACAGAGTCACTGCTTGATCAGCAGAAAATTTTCCCAAACCACACTCAAGAACATCCTTTTACAATTGTTTGATGAAGAGCTGGTATCACTGCATCTCTTATTGTATCCAGTTGAATGAATGAATTCTAGGTGGTTGCTGATGAACTCGGGATTCCGTAAATCAAATGAAGAGTTATGTTGAAATACTCTTGTAATTCTTGAAAAAGAGAAGAGACTTTAGTCGGTGGAAGTACTTCTAACTCTTGTGCATCAATGAAAAACACTTTCACCTTCACTCATTTGTACGTGAATTCTCTTTTGCTACATTCTTTAGATATTACCTAAGCCAATGGGCCTAGTAAGCATAGTTTGATTTTTACAAGGATTAATGTAAATAACCCTACAAACTTCGAACTTTTTAATTGGTCAATGTTAACTAAATCATTCAAATTGTATGTTTAGTGAGTTGGGAACATAAATTTTGTTCAGAGTTCCCCTGTATTTTGTGGGAAGTTTAAAGTCATGCTCTTCGGACATAAAATGGCTAATATTTAAGGTCGAAATAGCTTTGACTGAAATGGATTAGAATTGACTCAATTCCTTGAAAATTCATCTGAAAACATATTACCATACTCAATTATGAGGGAAAATATGTAAGCTATGACTTAAGAATATTTGAATATGAGGAATAATATGAATAAGAGCTAAAAGGCATTAGAAGAAGTAGTTTCCATGAATGAAGTTACCATTATTTAACAAACCCGTTAGGGGGTTGAATTATGTAGGGCAACCTAAGGGCATTGGCTGCATAGATAAATAAAATAGTATCTTTTGGCTAATAAGTGTGTTATGTAGACAGTTTATGCAAGGCCACCTATAGGCACGTGCTGCATAGTCAGGTAAAAGAACTCTCAGAAATTTACTTTCCTATTGCTAAAATCTAGTGAAAGTTTATGAAGATTCAAATCTTCCAAAGTATAGAGTTTGTTGTATGGGAAGTGTACTTGAATATGGAGAAAATATTTCCAAACAAAATTATCGAAGAACTGGATGAATATCACTCCTACGAAGGTCTGAACCAAACGTAAGGAAGGAGAATATAAACCATAGACATGAATACATTCATATCATGAAAACGGATATGGGACAAATATGTTATGGATAGCTATTTTTGCGGATCCCTACATACTGTCATTTAAGAAAAATAAGGACAAAAGAGGTATTCTTTCCAAGAATGAAGTTACCACTATCCAAAAAACCCATTAGGGGGTTGAATTATACAGGGCCACCAAAGGGAATTGGCTTCATAGTCAAATAATAGAACCTTTTGGCTAACAAGTCTGTTATGTATACTGTTTATGCAATGCCGCCTATGGGCACATGCTGCATAGTCAGACAAAAGAACTATCAGAAGTTTGACATTTTTGTGACTAGAAGTCATGAAAAGGGTTATGAGGATCTTAAAATATTTATGGTTAGGATTATGACACATAATAATGGGTATTTTTCAATGTATACAGAGATACATAGATCAATGCTAACCATAATCATGTTGTGGCTGGGTCCTGAAATGAAATTTTGGACTTCACTACGTATCCCACAAGGATGAGAATCAATCCATATGTAGTTCTTAAAATACAGTTTAACGTCGTGTGGGAAGAAAGGATTATAGATCTTAGTTTAGGGTCATAGAGCTTGGACAATTGTAAGAAATATACAGTGTGTGTCTTCATGGGGATTTTTCAGCCAAGGAAGTGAACATGGAATTTGGGGTTAGCCCAAAGACTTGGGGCTGGATTTGAGGGACACTCGAACATTCCTACATATCCCATAAGGATGGGAATCAAGCCCACATAGTTATATAAATACCCTCTGTACAAATTTGGTTCGTACATGTGAAGGGTGAATGGGGACTTTAGAGAAATGAAGGTTTAACCCAGCATAAAAGTTCTGGGATTGCCATGTATGCACATAGTCTTTGAAATGAAACATGATTGAAAAATCAATGAAAATAACGGTTCCCTCTCAGGTGAGGGTATCAAAGAAATTTGTAGTTTATTGTCTTACTGGACAAAAGTGTTGTCTAGTTTAACGTCGTATAACAAGGACGAAAGTGAACCAATGTAAAGATATTGGTTCTATGGGTGGATTCACGAATTATCATCGTATGAGATAGAGATGAACCGACCTGAAGAGATTAGTTTTGGGATTGAAACTTGGGAGGTTGCCTACATACCCAGCCTAGAAAGCAAGGATCAAAGTCTGTGTAGTTAAGTTATAGAATTAATTAATGATCAAGTTGTTCTTGGGGACAATGACCAAAAAAATGATGTTAGTACTTACACATGGTTAGCGGCCCGGATAGAGTGTTATGGTTGAGGTTTTCTCTAAGCTCACGTGAGTCATACTCGATGTGAGAATCAATAGGTAAAAACAACCTTAACGATGCATAGTTTAATGTCATATAGGACATATAATGGGACTATGCAGTTTAAAGTCTTGCAGTTAGGACTATTGGTGTTGCACTCTTTAGTGTCCTGTAGCAGGGAAAAAATACAGTTTAATGTCATGTAGGACGTATCACGGACTTTTTGTACAGTTTAGCATCATTTATTTAGGACGATGCGGACAAATGGAGTTCAACATAATTTGGACGGGGGGGGACTGTGCAGTTTAATGTCATGCAGTGAGGACAAAAGAGTGCACCATTTTAACGTCATGTTGGACGCATTGGTGATTTTTTTCACAGTTTAACGTCATGTTGGATGAAAAAGCGACGATACAGTTTAGAATCATGTTGTAATAAAGTGAGAATAGTTTAAGGTCATATGCATGGACCGTGGATGGTGCAGTTTAATGTCATGCTAGACAGTGGTGTAGTTTAAGGTCATACAGGACCTTTGATGATTATGTAGTTTAACATCTTTCCGGACGTAAGGGACTTTTATACAGTTTAGCGTCATGTAGTTAGGACATCAATGTTTAATGTCTTGCTAGATGTAAGGGACTTTAAAATAGTTTAGAGTCATATGAATGGACCGTTGATGATGCAGTTTAAGGTCATACAAGACCTAGTTGCAGTTTATGGTCATACCAGACCATTTCAAGAATTTTATCACTGTTTAACGTCATGTGGGACGAAAGTAAAAATATTTTATACTCATATGTATGGACCGCTGCTGTATATTTTAACGTCACATAGCAAGGAAGAAAGAAGGACATTGTAGTTTATACAAAATACTTCTTCAAAACTCTGGCATTAGTTGGAGTAGTGATGAGTTCTCCATCCATTGAGATTAATGAATAAGCTCCATTGGAGTAGACCCTATGTATTGAATAAGGTCCTTCCAATTTTGGCTCAAGATTGGGAGGTTTCTTTCCTAGTATCATTGGAGTTCTGAGTACTAATACTAATTCTCCCTGAGTGAATGAACGAAGGAAATTTTTGTGTTAAAATCGTGTGCTATTCGATTCTGATAGACTTCCAAGTGGTGCAAAGTGCACAATCTTTTCTCATCTAACCGTTCCAATTCATTCAATCACTTTTGAGACTTTACATCTATAGATGATTGATCACAAATGGCAACTCTATGTGAGGGTAGTTGAACATCAATGGGCAAGATGGCTTTCATTCCATATACAAATTAATATGGAGTTGACCGAGTTGCAGTGCGAGTGGTAGTCCGATAAGCCCATAAAGAATGAAAGAGTTTATCAGGCCATGAACTCTTATCTTTATCCACCATCTTTTGCAGTATTTTTTAAAGAGTCTTGTTAAAGGCTTCTATCTGTCCATTGGCCACTGCATGATACCGAGATGAATGGTTGGATTTGATGTTGTATTCTTTATACAACTTCTTCATCTCGGATGAACAGAAATTGGTGCCATTTTCCGTCAATATGGTATGAGGGACACCAAATCTGGTAATGATGTTAGACTTGATGAAGCTAACAATGCATTTAGAACTGGCTTCCTTAAGAGGTATTGACTCTACCCATTTGGAAAAGAAGTCAATAGCAGTAAGAATATACTTAAACTGCTTGGCCATAGCCGAAGGGTAAGGTCCCACCACATCCATTCCCCATGTGGAAAATGGATCTGAGTAGTTATCTGTATGAAGCAAATCTAGAGGCTGCTGAATGAAGTTGGAATGTACATGGAATGAATGAAACTTCTTTGTGAAATCGACACAATCTCGTATCATTGAAGGCCAAAAGTATCCATGCCTTCGAATCTGATCAGACAGTCTATGTCCAGACTGTTGGGCACCATAGACTTCTGCATGCACTTCTTTCATGATAGCCGTTGTCTCTTCACCATCAATGCATCTGAAGAGAACTCCATCAAAACCACGTTTGTAGAGAATTTTCTCTAGGTGATGTGCCATATAATAAATAGTAAAATTAACCACACATCGCCGAATTTGTTCTTTCTCAGCTCTATTAGGTGGAAGTGTTCTATTTTGAAGGTATTTCCTGATAGGTGACATCCATCTTTTAGTATGACCATACAGTTCATGAATGGGATAAATTTCATTAATTTCCTCTGTTCTTATTCGAAGATAAGTTGAAATTACTCGACGGTGGGCAATATTGATGGTTCTCTCGTCCTGATTTGGATCTTCTAGAGCTGTGGTTATATTAGCCAATGCATTAGCTTGATCATTTTGTGATCTTGGGACATAAGAAAATGTCAGTTCCAATGGGAATTATTCCATTAACTCTCTGACATAATCATACAAAGGGATTATTTCTTTTTTTCTGATGGCATAATCCCCATTGACTTGTTTGATTACCAGGTCTGAATCACATTTCACCTTTAAGTGATTCACTTGTTCTTGAAGTACTAATTCCAAACCTACGATGAGAGCCTGGTATTCTGCTTCATTATTGGTACCACCTTTACATAATAAGAAGGAATAAGGTAACACTGCCTTTTCTAGAGAAATAAGCACAATTCCAAATCCAACTTTATTGAATTTAGGATTTTCCATTTTTCTCCATGTTGGACTCTGGAAGCACCATCAAAATACAGTTCCCATTCCAGAGGACTTTCTTGAATAGAGAAGACTTCCTCATCAGGGAGTTCAATATCTGAAGATGTGTCTTCCACTGATGGGTGTTCAGCTAGGAAATCAGCCAGAGCTTGGCCCTTTATTGCCTTTTGAGACACATACTGAATGTTGAATTGCTACAAAATAACTGCCCACCTTGCCAAACGTCCTGTAAGCATTGGACGACTTAGGATAAATTTGAGAAGGTTATTACGAGATACCAATTGGACCTCGTGATGTTGTAGGTAGTGTCTCAACTTCTGAACTGCAAATATTAATGCCAGGAAGCACTTCTCAATAGTTGAATACTGGGTTTCTTCTTCAAGCATGGTTCAACTGAGATAGTATAGACTGTTTTCATTCCCAGCATCATTCTTTTGAGCAAGAAAGGCACCTAATGATCGCTCTAGAGCTTTCACATAGAGGATAAGTGGTCTTCCTTCAACAGGTGGCATGAGTACCAGTGGACTCAAGAGGTATTTCTTGAGAATATCGAATGCTTCTTGACATTCTTCAGTCCACTGGTAAGTGACTCCCTTCTTCGTCAATATGGTGATGTGTAAACTTTTACCTGCTAAATTGGCGATGAAACGGTGAATATAGGCTAAGTGTCCTTGAATTCCTTTTAATTCTATCATATTTTGAGGAGGTGACATACCAAGGATTGACTTGGTCTTCTCTGGATCGACCTCAATACCACGATTGCATACAACATTGCCGAGAAATTTTCATGAGGTTACCCCAAAAGCACATTTTTAGGGGTTCATCTTCAAATTATGTTGTCGAAGCTTGCAGAATATGACTTCCAAATCAGCCAAGTGATTGGAATGTTGTTTGGATATAACTACCAAATCGTCTACATAGCATTCAAAAAACATCCCTAAGAATGGTTTGAATATACGATGCATGGCATGTTGATAAGTTGCACCTGCATTCTTTAAGCCAAAGGGCATTACCCGGTAGCAAAACACACTCTGAGGGGCTCTGAAGGCTGTAGATTCCTCGTCTTCTGGGGCCATTCGGATCTGATTATATCCAGAATATCCATCCATGTAGGAAAGTGCTTCATAGCTAGCTGTTGCATCAATTAGAAGTTATGTAATCGGAACTGGGAAATCATCCTTAGGACAATACCGATTAAGATCTTTGAAATATATTGAAACTCTAATTTGTCTGTTATTTTTCATTACAGGGACAATATTTGCCAACCATTTGGGATATTGAACTTCTCTAATGAAGTTATATTTGATAAGCTTATATACTTCAGCTTCAATTTTTGAATCATAAGTTGGGTGTGCTCTTCTCGTCGCTTGCTTAAATCCTCGATGTTCTTATGGTAAACCCAAATGATGAGTAGCAACATCAGGATCAAGCCCCGACATTTCTGTATAGTTCCAGGAAAATATATCTTTATTTTTATTTAGAAAATAAATATACATCTCTTGCTCTTCAAAAGTCATGGCCACACTGATTAATGATGGGTGTGGATCTCTTTTTGTACCCAAATTTATTTCTCTGAGTTCATCCATAGTTGTAGAGATACCCTCTTCAAATGCTGGAGGAGAATCTCTGAGATCTTCCTCTTCTTCATCATCATGTTTTATTTCTTCCGTTTCTACTTTCATAGTAGATGATAAAGTAGAATTCTCATGATCTGAAGAGATGTCAAAATTTGCATATTTTGATGAAGAAACATCCATTTCCAACCCGATTGATGATGAAGGGTCTTCTTTGGGTAATAAAGTGGAGACTATGGATAGAGAATCGATATCATTTTTCACCTCTGATGTTGCTATATCTTCTTTTGGCCTAATGGGTGAAGCATAGACTTGTTGGATTTTAGCAGATGAAATAAGGACGTCACCATTTGTGCTTTCATCATTGCTTGGTAGATTACCAATTTCTCATGGGTTGTCTGGCTCGATTGCCGTAATTGACATTATGGATCTTTCCATAAGAGTAATTTGATTTGGGTCTATCTTGTCAATTTGACTAATAGGAAACACATAATCTGTACTCACATGTTTAAATGGATTTACTTGAATTTTTTCCAAACCAAATGGAGCATTAACTTTGGTAATCTCCTTTGTTATGGATTTATCCTTTTTCTTCATGTGATAGAATTCTGCCTCAATGTATTGAGAATCACATGTCTTGAACGAGGCCTTATCACCATACAATGTCCCAACTTGACCATCAGAACAATATTTGAGACATTGATCGTATGAAGAAGGGATAGCCGCATGTTGATGTAGCCAGGGTCTTCCATGAAAAATGTTGAATGCTGAGTCTTGATCAAAAAAAATGAAATCGGAATTGGATACAAGATCTCCAAATGTAGTTCTGAGTGTAACTTCACCCAGTGGTTCTTGATCGTGTTTATCATATCCCTATAGCATCATGGTGGAAGGAGATAAATCAGATTCTGTGAGGCCCAATCGAGAAGTGTACGAATGGGCATGAGGTTGACTCCTGGACCACTGTTAATAAAGATCTTCAAACATCCACACCATTTAACTTGCCAGACAAGTACAATGGTCTAATATGTCCATGAAAAACATCATATTAATCTTCATTAGTAATGGTTATTATTGCATGGAATTCTACAGGATTATTCTCTATGTGATAGACTTCAGCTGCAGCAATTTCAGTTTCAAACTCATGAGGACTTGACAAAGCCTCGATGAGTTTTTCTTGATGATCTTTTGACAGATTTAGAGCATCCAGAATTGATAACATGGCTGGTACATGGGCCATGTGTTTCAATATATCGTACTTTTGATCCAGAGGTCTACGTTTCCCAATAGGAATATGTGGTTTACCATGTAACTTGGAAGTAGATGCTTTGGATGTTGACACATATTGTATTGGCATAGGATTTGGCAATATTCATGGTTTTAGAAGATTAGACCAATTAGATCCATTTACTTGCTGAGAGGAAGAAGATGGAACCTTCAACTGGTCTTCCAAAATAACTATGTTAGGACTGAATTTTCTATTGGTAAAAGAACTTTCTTGTTCTTGCTGAGATCGCTTAAGAGCTCTACCACGAGTTTCTTCTACGTACACAGTTCTAGCAGGGGTAGAATTAGAATAGTGTCTTCGGAAAGATCCACTCCTTCCCCTGTATCCTGAGCCCCTGGAACTTCCTCTGATTCTTCTGTTTGATATAGGGAATTCAGCCTCATTGAAATTGAAACTGCGACTGGCATATGGATCTGTTAATTGAATCATATTTACATAGCCAATGATTAACTCTTCATCTGATGAAGACTCTGCCCGATTTTCATGTTTAGGCTTTGCTGTTTGGTGGGGCGGTGCCCGTGGCTTTGAAGTAGATGGCATGAAGTCTGCCAAAGTCAAAGACAACTTAGGCTTTGACACATACTTATCTTCTTCTAATTATTTTTCTTTCTTTGAATCATTCCATTTCTTTGAGGACATTCCCTCTAAAGAAGAGGGTTTTCCCTCCACATTCATGGAAGAAGACACAATTGGTTTCCTTAATTGTGTTCCCAAAATAGCATGAGTTCGATTGATTGTCTTTCTAACCATACACTCATCATACTTTTGTGCATTTTTGCTTTTGACTTCCTGCCATTCATCTTCCTCCTCTGGAAATGTAGCAATGACTCATGCTACCTGGGTTGAGGAGCCTTTCACTATGACCTGTCCCGAGTCAACCATCTTTTGTAGGAGGTCTTTGAATACAAAACACTCTTGGATGGGATGCCCCAACATTTGATGAAATGGGAAATAATTAGGACGTTCTTCATCTACTTTATTGTTTTGATTCTTGGGTACTGGAAATTGACCCAAATTTTTTTCCAGAGCCGAAATGAAAAAACCAGGAACATGTTCATTTTGGAAAGAGTATGTTTTTCTCTTCAGATCCTCAAATTGTTTCCATCATTGATCTTTCTGATCGTCTGGACGAAGAGGAATTTGTTTTTGGCGCTCAGAAGGTGGATCCCGTTGAGACGATGAAGGTTTTGAGGTAGAACTAGGTACATTTTCTTTTTTATGCATAACTGTAGCAGTTTCTGCTTTACCCATTCTCGTTCCTGGAGCTGATGGAATTACACGAAATTTAGCCTTATCCTGTATAAGGGAATCTTCAATCTGCTTAGCGATTGAAGTAAGGTCTCAAAACCCTCCTGTGTATTTCAGTGGGATTAACGGCATGCATAATTTATCATGCATATTTTCAATAGAGATTGGAAACAATTCTTCTTTGAGGTAGTGCTAAACTAAAGGAATATGTTAGTCCCTTCCATCGAGAAATGAAAGCAGAGACCCTTTCATTATCCCTTTGCTTACAGTTTGTAAGATCGAAAATTGTTGTCTTTGGAAAAGTTGAGATCAACTTAAGGAGGAATTTTGGCGAAGATCCTCCCATCCGGTAATTGACCAGGATTTCAAGATTGTATACCAAACAAAAGTTGGTCCTTGCAAGGTTCGCACGAAGCATCTGAGTTTCACTGCTTCTTGCTGCTCCGGAGTTCCCATCATAGGATAGCAACAAGACATGTAATGCGTCAAATGTTGTTCTGGATCGCCTTATCCATTGAAAATAGGGAATACAGGTTTCCCAAAACGTGATGGAGGAGAAATTGAATCTAGCCATTCAGGGTAAACATTCTTTTCTGGTTGAACTTGCGCACACTTCCCTTCCATAGTTTCTAACTGAGCTGTTAATGACTCAATAGTAGTTATTAACTTTTGAGAAACATTCGGTTGAACATGGTCATGGTTAGGTGCAATGACTGTAGCTTTGACAGATGTGGTGATATGCACTGCAACTGATGGTAGTACTACCAACTGTTGTTGCACTTGACCCGTAGGATTAGACTTGTGAGGGTGTACTAATAGAAGAGGATTTTCTTGATCCATCTTAGTAGTTGAAAAAAATTTCTTTGGTTGACTGACTCCATCATGCTTAAGAAGAAGACTACTCTGAAGTAGTTCTTCATTCAACCTTCTTAATTCCTTCATTTCTTCCTCCTATTGTGCAATCCTCTACTCTAGTGAGAGCGATTGACCTTCTCCAGTGGAAGGATATGTAACCTGGTTCTTTCCCTTCCCTTTGTTAGATCCTTTTCGGAGAGGGGGAAGTGGGTTACTCGAATGATTACTTATGTTCTGAGTAATCCTTTGACTTCATGTACACACACCTTCTTTATTTGTGTCGGTGTGTACATCTTCTTGAGCAAGAACCTCTTCGTCTGAGTCCCCTGAGTGAGCCTCATCTGGTGGATCAGCAACAACGACATTGATGAAATTAATCGATGCATAACTCATCGAATCCCTCCTATCAGCATTTCTGTGATATTGTCTCCTTCCATGTCTTTGATGATACATTTCCTTTTGTTATTCAATCCCTCGGGAACTTCTTGATGAATCGTAATTTGGAGGGAATCTCATGATAATTTGGCTCTTTGTTCCTCTTGAGGTTTCTTCCCCAATCGAGAAAAGACCAACTTTATCTGAGGAGGGGATTGATGATTTGAAAAAGTCCCTAGTCTAGTGGAATGGGGTTGTTCCTGCTGTTCTCTCTCAACTCCCAAATCCTTTTTGTTGATTGTGAGGGTTGGTTAAAAAGAGTCCCCAGTCTGCCGAGATGGGGTGGTTCTTGACATGCTATGGCTGAGACTTTCTTGAAATTCCTCTTGATCTTGTGAACCTTAGTCTTGACATTAGTGGGATGCATTAATCTGTATCCGCTTTTATCACCCGGTTCAAATGACCGTTGGATGATTTCCGACACTTCTGTCACTTGGTGATGTGCATTCTCCAAACGAGAGGCCTGTTCAATATTGTCGTTTTCTTGATGCAAGAGTAATTTGAAAACTTGTTCTTTGTATTCTTGATTTTGAGAGGAACTACTTGAAGCCTGTTCTTGGGAAAGCGTTTAATTACAAACAAAGCCCATTGACTGTGGCCGGCCATGAGAAATAACAATGCATGAGACTATTTTCGGCGGGCTTTGCTGACCGGAGAGCACCGTGAAATGTACTGCTCCATGAACACCCCATCCTCTGACACGAATACCAGATGTGGCATTGGAAATTAACTGACGCAATCTTCTTAGTGCTCCAAAGCATGAACGTTGAAGGGATCTCTGCTTCTTTTCAGCCTTCAGATATCGAGAGACTAATAGAGACGCCATATCAATCTGACATTGTAACCCTTCTATTATCTTAAGATGATTTTCATATTCATAATAAGATAATACTTTCTTTTTCAACTGACAAAGTGTTTTGCATATGTTGAGATGAATATCATGAATTTCATATTCCACCAAGATTTCTGGAATATTATACTGAGAGTCAACCAGAGGACAAAACATGACTGGCACATCACCTTTCTCCAGTTGTTTTCTCATATTTAGCATTTCCTCTTTATCATTTGATGAAGATTCTTCTACTTGATTTGACCAAAGTTGGTGTTTCCTTGTTTCTTCATTGGATTCAACAGGATTAGTAGAGAAATCAATGAACAAACTAGAAAATTCATGACTTAGGGGTGGTTCTGAGAATGACCTACACACTGGGCTATCTTCTGATTGAGAAATTATTTTACCTGCTAGCGTTGAAGCTTCAGACATGACTGGTTTCACATTTGAAATTGCCTCAACATAAGAGGGCTTTCTCGGCACTACATTGTCCACTAGAGCACTTTCCGGGCAATGTGCATCACTACGGCAGAGAGGAATTTCGCAGTGAAATTCATCATCATGGGGAGGACCACCATAATGGGTTACAGCAAAAGATGAGAACTCTTTCTCCTTGGTCTTCTTACCACACATAGGGTTCTTGTGGCTCTCATATGAAGATGAAACTTCGAGGTCGACCGAATTGTCATGAATCAAGCCTTCATGAGGAAGTGTCTGTTGAAGACCTTCGGAATTAATGTTCCCACTATTGGGTACTGAGGGAGTATAATCTTAAATTTCAACAGATAATTGTATTAGGGCTTCAAGAACTCCATCATCGAGCAAGGCCTTATTACAGATTGTATCTTGATCTCCAGACTGTGCTGGGTGGGTCTTTTTCATAGATGCATTCTTACTCGCCTTGGAAACCACTTTTTGACAAAAGTGGCTACTCTGAGTAGGTGTATGTGCCTGATCCGAAAAGATGTCCAGGTTAGGCTGAAGATCTCCTCTCAAATCAGGTGTATGTGCCTGACTTGGTCATCCGTATGATATGGGGGAGTATGCCCCATAACCCTCTTGGACTGGAACAAATGTGGGTGTCTGTTCCGGAGTGAATTGTTCATGTATCACTACACTGGAAGGTATATATTTATGTGTCTTTCCCTGAGATGCTGCTGAAGTTGTTATAATATCCTGGAAGGAATCCAGAATATGAGCATGTATTTGATTTTTCTCTTTCACCATTGATAGAATATGCTTGGTGACTTCAGCTGCCGGAACGGGAATATACATCCATTCCGGGCTTGGAGAAGGTGTATGTGCCTGCTCGTGTCCTCCTTTTCCTGTCAGTGAATACTGA
Source organism: Viscum album (assembly GCA_963277665.1). Lineage (NCBI taxonomy): Eukaryota > Viridiplantae > Streptophyta > Magnoliopsida > Santalales > Viscaceae > Viscum > Viscum album. The sequence goes on along the minus strand of OY728163.1, from coordinate 1,468,409,456 downwards.
AAATACAAATGTATGGGGGCAGAGAGTTGAGTATGCCTCCTATTTGTTGTCGGGGCTTTCCGACTAACTTCTCCGAATGCTACCAAGAGAGTCTGTTGGTAGTCTTGATTAATACTAGCATGCGTATTTTCCCACTGATTGAACTTCGCCAAACATGGTTGACGAGATCCATCATATGTTGTCAGACGAGCCTGCTGACTAGCTAATGATGTATAAATAGGTGTATGTTCTTGACTATAATACTCCACCAGAATTTCCATGCAGGATTGGCGTGATGCTGCCAGACGAGTCTAATGGACAGCGGGTTTAAAACGGGCAGGTGTATGTGCCTGCTCATTGCTTGCCACCAAGTTCGGATGGTGGACTTCTCTGGAGATGGCAGAGATGAGAATATGCTCACTGTTGACCGGATTCCGCCTCTCGTGGTTCGTCTTGATTGCTCGGGTTCGAGGAACCTGAGCCGAACGCCTTGAGGCGGTACCCTCATCATGTTGAAGGCGCACTACCGCACGAGTCTGGCGACGATAGTTGGTGGGAGCCCTCAGGAAGGACTCCAGTTTGTTTGAATTAAGGTCCTGAGGGACCCGCTCATTCACCTCCCCAAAATAAGGGAGCGAATGGAGATTGTGTTCCAGGGATAACGACCCAAAATGGTTGGAGACGGTAGTCAGCACCGCCTGCTTCTTGATCACTTGTCGTGATTGTCCGGACGACCGATGTTAGTTGTTTACATGGAGGTCTTGTCAAGAAACCTCTAGAGTTGGGATGGTACCGTGTTGACGGTACTCCTTAACCACTGCATTTGATACCCAGCGTTGAAGACGCTGAGTAGGTGATATCGTCCTAAGAGCGGACGACGATACAACTGGAGTAGCAGCAGTTGCATTTGTAGCAGAAGTATTAACAGGTGTGAACTTGAGAGCAGCCATTCTAGAAATGCAGACGATCTTGGGAAAAGGGTGCATGTTTGATATAACATATGTAATCATGATAAATTTAGCTACTACATCTTTTGGATGAGCCATATGTCAATGATATTTTTTGTTGGCCCTCTCATTGAGTTTTAAATAGGGGCCCAACAAATAGGTAAAACATCATTTTAACTAGGTCAAGGATTCTCGTCGAGTTCACCATTTTTGTTTCCCTCTAAATTCTGAGATGACCGCCTTGATGGGAGGTTCAAACATTCTGATCGGTTTCTAACGGGTTTGTTCGTAGAACCGGAAACATCCAATGATTCCACATCCATTCAGATCTACATTCCAAAGGTAGGTTCTCATTAGTTTGTGGAATGATGAGGCTTAGGAATTTGCATTGGTCGAGAGGATGGGAGGTCGGACTCATCACACCTTTTTGAGGGGAATTCTTTTCTACTCTAGGACTCTCTTTATAGATTTAAATTATGTTCATGAATCCTTATTACATTACCAAGTATAAAATGAGCTTTCCTTCAGATCTGACAATCAATGATTAAATATGTAAGAAATTTAGAGAATCTTTTTTATGTATTCGAAGTTCTTCATAAATAGAGAATCATCTGTATTTATTAGAGATTCTTGTTCTGTGGTACCCTTCGACACATTTATACAGAAGTCTCATGGTCATTATGATGACCATGCTGTTTTTAATGCCCCTCAGTGGGGCACTTGAAGTTTATTGTCATTTAGAAGGACATGGATTATTTTAGAGGTGGGATCGACCCCGTAGATGGGCTACCTACGTATCCTTTGTTTAGAAAAGGAATCAGAACCCACATATTTCGATTAAGGGAGTATGATGTTCATGATTGATGTCTCATAGAAGGATGTCACAATTACTTTTGCACTCTAATCTCACATGAGTCATGATCAGTGTGAGAAACAAGAGGTATTGCTAAAAATTAGACAATTGTTCCACGAAAGATGCAATCATAAGAAATAATGTGGGGCTTATGTATGTATGACTGTCCAGATAAATGAAGGTTAGGATTTAATTTAGGGAAGAAATCTAGGAACAGGGTCCATAAAGGTATATGTGCTTCATCGAGATTTTTAAAACTCTAACTTGGGGCATACTCCTGAAAAGGAGGCCCAAATTATGAGAAGACATATGATTGGGTTTTAGTCCTAAAAATGAATCCCAGATCAATGTTAAATTAGGACTGGTTAAGAGAAATTAAGTCTAGGGCTTACTCTTGAAAAGGAGGCCCAGGTCAAGGATTATGGTTTGGGGCTTACTCCTGAGGAGGATGCCCAAATTAAGGGACTGGGGCTTACTCCTGAGTAGCATACCCAGATTTGGGAACATTAAGAATTGGGGCTTACTCCTATGGAAGATTCCCAAGTTAAGAATTATAACAGGGGATTACTCCTAAAAGGATGCCTATATTTGAGACCGGGGCTAACTCTAGAAAAGGAAGCCTAGGTTAGGGGTTCTGGGGCATACTCCTAAGAGGATGCCCAAATTAGAGGACTTATGACTGGGTATTATTCCAGAAATGGAGACCCAGGTTAAGGATTCCCTCATCTTAAAGGATGAGGTTGAATGAATGAAATCTCAATCATTATTGACATAAAGATGAGTAAATCACTAGTTTTTGAGAGATATTCCATAGAATTCCTTTCAGATAAGGAATTCGAATCAATAAATCATTCCATAAATGGCTTTGAAGAATGTCTTGAAGACTGAATCTTCAATAGGAAAGCTGTAATGGCTTAAGAGGGGTGAAATGAGAAAGAAATGAACTCAAAAAGGAAGGGGCGCGCAAGTCCTGGCAGGCACGCATGTACTGCGTGGTCGCGCAAGTCATGGTCGTGCATGTATTCTTGCGCGACACATGGTGTACTTGCGTGATGGTTAAACAGCAGGGTAATACTTGAGAGACTCTGCATTAGAGCCTTTAAAATCCTCATGAGGTTCTTCCAGAAGAAGGGCATGCAAGATATTTTCAAGGAGTAAGGAGGCGCGCAAGTGTGGCCCTTTTCCCTTAATGGATGGCCACTCAAGAGAACAAGTGTTGATGAGTTTCAACACTTAGTCCTTCCTCCACCTCTTTAGATATTCCGTTCTAGGTATGAAATTACCTTTGAAGTGTTTCATAACCTTTGAGAAGAGACTAGGGCGTCGGGAGCTCAAATACGAGTTTCTGGAAAAAAGTCATCCTCAAATGGGGACCCATAGGGTCTATTTATAGGCAGGAGAAGACCCCGGGGGGTTACCACTTAGGTCATGCAAGTCACTTGTGTGACCATAATGTGTCGTGCAAGTGGACTTGCGTGACTATAAGGAAACATGCACGACTTATGGGAAATCTTATCCTTGTTCATCCCTTTGTTGATTTTTGATATTTTCTTCAAAAGATGAATCAATTTGTGTTAAATCATTTCCGTTTTCTGATTTTTAGATTCTGTGATGAAAGGAGTGTCAACAAATATGGGTTGAGGAAACACATCACAAATAGAAAACCAACTCTGATGGGACGTCCTCCTGAAGTCCATTCGCAGATCCTTTCTCCAAGAACTGCATGAATCCAGATCCCTTCACTACAGTCTCCACATAAAAAAGATTTGTGAGGTTCAAGAAGTAATTATTCACTAAATTGGGATCTTATAAATATGGAGGGAGCCAAATATACCTCCATAATCCCATCAAACATGACAGAAGACTTAGTGGGCGATATGTAGAGCACCCATCACAGCTTCACGCCGAGGAGGGGATGACGCTCGACTATGCTGTTATAAAGAACATGATGCAATATGTGGCATATTGTGGAGAAACCCATGGATTTTCATAGATCCATACCTACATCATGCCTCACCATTCCTATAAATACATGGCTCTCCTCGATCCCGAATGATGAATACATGGAAATATCTCATTGTAAGCTCTCAAATCACGAATCACTTCCTTCTCAACCAAAAATGAGCTCTTTTGGTACTTGATCATTTTCAAGTGCCCTTATCTTATATCAAATACAACCCCTATTCAAATAGGGAGTCCCTTCATGGATCCTATGGGCCATCTAAAACGAAAGATATCCTCATGGGGACCCATGAATTTTCCAAGCACTCAGGATTCGTGATGTACCCTCTATAAACATGTGAACCCCATTCTAAGGTAGGGGCCCTATGCTTCGCGAAGCACAATGCTTCCTAGTGAATTGCATTGCAAGATACCCTTTCATTTCAAAGTACTTCTCCACAAAGGCCTTTGTACTTCTTGAAGAACACACTATATGCACATTTTTCTTATGCCCAAGCCATGCCACTTTGATTTTCAAAAAATACCCTTTCGTAAGGTCCCTCCCCTACGTGGAGCACTGGAGCTTCACAAAGTCCTTTCTTTCATCATATAAGCTTCACAAACCCTTCTCTTATGTTTCCCTATGGGCTCGTAGGTAGTGATTTTAAGGTCCCATGGTATGTTCTTTATGATTGATTTCATATCTTTATTTTTATTATCATAGGCACACTAATGGTTATTGCTTCATCACGTAGCCATGAAAATGTAGGCCCTTCAGTGGATCACTCCATGACACCCCCTTATCAGAGGATTGATGGTGACATCCCATAACCAAGGGTTAAACTGTGATGGTTATATATGTCCTAGAGGTACAGAGTGAACCTTCCTTGTCCGAGATTTAGGATGTTTAACGGCAGAGCACCATCTTCCACATCACATGACGTTAAACTATCGCCTCACCCCATGCATCATATGTGGGGATCCCTATCTCGAACATTATCTATGCATGATCATCTATATAGGTGTGATATCTTCCTCACATGGAATGATATCCACTCTGCAAGAGTGGTGCATGTCCGTGGGGAAGGGCGACCATCATAGTGTCATACCCTAGTCCTTTCTTGATGAAGGCAACATCCCTACACCTCCTCTCTTCTTATGTTCCAAATATTAGAGGAGAGATGGGAATATGGACTTTCGTTCTCCTAAGAATCTCTGTCTAGGATTTCTCAACATTAGGATTCCATCCTAGAGTATGTCCCAATCTCCATCACATGGGTCGATAACCATGTGTAAGCACATATATCATATTTCGGGCACAAACCACGTGTATCCCAATTCCACTTAGCCCTAACAAACCTTCCACGATGTGGTCTTCAGGTATTTGATGCCTTTTGTTTTTCACACTAAGAATGATTCACATGGGATTAGAGTAAGCATCGTCCATGAAACCCTCTCTGGACTGTGCTACCGTGAAATCCCCAATTCATCGTGAACTACATGGAATTTCATCCTTTCCAAGGCATGGTACGTGAGAAGCCACCCTGAGGTTCAATACCAACACCTAAAAGTCTCAAAACCTTCACACAGGTTCACCATCATCCCACATGACGTTAAACTGTATCCATTCGAGCTATGTGGTATTTGATCCTTCTCTCCTAGACTAGGTATGTAGGTAGCCTCCCTGTTGTCCAACCCCAATTTATGGTAAGTCTTCGTGATCCCAAATCAATGGTATGCCCTTGTCTTCTCAGATCGACTCTAATCCATCATGTTATCCAATCTACAGTCGGCCATCGTGTTCCCTTATTAATGGCATTCTATAATGATCCACATACTATGGTAAGACGTAGTGTTCCCCAATCGACAGTATGTTATCCTCTTCCCCAATCGACAGTAAGCTATCAGGGTCCATAATTTATGATAATCCGATATGATCCCCAATCAGTGGTTATACATTGTGTTCCCCAATTGAAGGTAATTCATCATGTTCCCCAAAAGACGATAAGCTTTTGTATTCCCCAGTGGATGAAATTTTTTTGTGTTCCCTAATAGACGATATGATGTCGTGTTCCTCAATTGACAGTAAGCCATCATGTTCCCCAATTGGAATGTTTTTTTGTACCCCAATCAATGGTAAGACATCATGATCCCCAATAGACAGTAATATGATGGGATATCTATCCATAAGTAAGCCATTGTGATCCCCATCTGGCAGTAAGCCATTGTTGACCCCTTTGCTAGTATCGAAATCTCATGGTCTTCCCCCGTACTGTCCGACCAACCCGAGCTACTAACCACATTTATGCCCCATTGTGCCTTATAGTGGCTATCCTCTACACACTCCCTGATTCTAGGCCCCATATCGAAATATGAAAAATTTGGTTCCCGGCCACAAGGATACAGTAGAAACCTATATAATGTTCAAGACCAACACACATATGCCCTCGTGTGCCTTCGATGTGGGATGCATCGGGTTTACGCACCCTCAAGAATCCCTATCATAGTTGGACGAAACAACAACACATCAATGTTACAATGTCAAAAGACGCCAACAATGTCCAACGTGACTAATCCCCCAATTGAATGTTGCTGCCATGACTGGACCCCATGGAATGTCCTGACAGATGCAACATAATTATTCGGCATCCACGAAGACATGGAAATTGGGAGAGATTCACGAACAACAACATAAGTCTACGAGGGAGACCCATACTAGAAAACGAGTTCAAGGATGAATCCACAAAAAGAGGAACTCACATCCCATCCACCCATTTTTATGAAGGATAAAATTTCCTTGAATAAGTGACGGATTCCACTCAGCTTTGGAAAGATCGAATGTGGGGTAACATCTGTGCGTCCTCTGAATGAGATGGATTCTTAACCCCAAAAAAGCATCAGAAACAGTATCGTACTATATATACTGATATGTTTTTGTGGTATTGGTGTAATAAACATATATTTTTTATACATTAGTGTCTAATCTGACCGAATAATGTCAAGACTGGGTAAGTGTTTTCTCCTCTCACTTTTATTTTCTATAATACATAGGCCATGTTCACATCCCATTTCATATATGTGAGGTATATAAATCCATATATTTTTTATATAATTCATATTATTATATTCATGTGTATTTACATTTCCATTTTTTGGTATTTATTTCATGAGGTTTATGTTTCAAATGATAAGAAATCGGTAAATTAATTTCGTCTCAATTTTTAATCCTCGAGACACATGACATGTTGTGCCCCTTTAGTCTTCTATGAGGTATATATACTACCATTTGATATTTTATATAATCAATATCATTATTTCCATGATATTATATTCTACATGTAATGACATTTTCTAACATGGGTTGTGTGATTTAATGTTTCCAATGTGTACGAGTGTATTGCAAAAATCACATCATTTATCAGGATTGATTACAATTATGCTTTTGTTGATGAATGGATATGATCCATCATTAAATAAACCCAATTTTGTTGATTAAAATATAATTATTCATGATAAATTCTGGATATAGTAATAGTTTCCTTATCTTTACTACGAATGATAATTGATTTTTTTACATCAATCTTAGATTATATACTTCTTCAGTCGAAAATCTTTAATCCTTCAAAAGAATATATTCTAAAAATGATATCTAAAATATTATACAATTATATTATGATATTTAAAAGACATTTTAACCATGTTTTTTATTTTACTAAAAATTATTTTAAAAAATAATCTTATGTTTCTTTTTTGGATCATGAACCTTTTAATAACTTTTTATAGAAAAAAATAGAATGTATTGAATGTATCAGTTTATGTGCCATATTGAATGTAATTCATTTTATGATACCATTTTAGGTTTAAATGATAATTTTTTTGAGAAAAAATATAATATTATGGAAATTATTATAATATATTTGTCAATGATAATGTTTATCAAAATGGTTTTCATTATTCCTACCCTAATATACAGTTTTCAAAAATGATTTCATGAGTTTCCTATAATTTTTAAAATAAATGGTTTTAAAAATGTTTCAAGATTATGTTTTTAAGTAATAATGTTTTCAAAATTATTTAAATTTTCATTTTATGTTTTCAAGGAAAATAGTTTTTTATCATCATTTATATGTACTCATGTTTATTTTATTTTGAACTTTTTTTAAAAGGATTTATTTTTTAAAAATATTTTTTTAGTCTAAGAAAGAATATTATCCTCAATATTTGTTTTAAAATATATTTATAAAATATTTTCCATATAGAATGACATTTATTAGCCTTACTCATGCCTGATTGGGGAAATGATCCTGATGTTCAATTTATATTCTTTATCATAAGGGTTTTTGTTTTCTATGTCATGATTTTTATATAAAAAATTTATTCTTCATGGGTTATATATTTATGAAAACCGTTTATCTTTCATATGTTATATTCTTATTAAACATGCTTATCTTTTTGGGTTATGCTATGATGATATTTTTATGAAATATGTATTATTTCAATAGGACAGGATATGATTTCATGTTTTGTACAAATATTTAATTTCATAGTTTATAAAATTATTTTTTATGATTATTTGAAAAATATATGTAGGATTTTATTAGGAGATCAGTGGGACCTGTATCTCCCTCCAAGTGATTAGATAAATATTTATATCACATGAGATAATGATGGGAAACAAGTCAGCGGTCTTGATACAAAATTGGAAATAGGAGAATTAAAATCCAAATTGGTAAATAGGTGTGTCCTGATACACTATGGGATGATGGGAAACCTGATCCACTATGGGAGGATGGGGAAACAATATCGACTATGGGAATATCGGGAAACCAAATTCCCTATGTGATTATTGGGAAACCAAATCCACTATAGATGATCGGGAAAACTCATCCCTTATAAAGAAATTAAATTCAATGAGGATAGTGGTGTGTCCCGACCAGTAAGTGTAGTACCCATGTAGTTCTATTATATGTATATTTCAATTTGACATTACATATATATAATGATGTTACATGTTTATTTATATTCCAAAAATTCGTGGACTTGTGCCTTTGATATTCGAAGTTGGTTTGTGCTCTTGATAATATTTTTATTCATGTCTAATGATATATAAATATATATTCCATTTCCCGTGATTATGATCTTTTTATGTACGATATGATATGGAAATGTTATTCTCATTTTTCTCACACCCTTAATTCCCATGTTATGCTAACATATTTCAATTATTTACCATTAATGAAAATTTGAGCTCACACATTTATTATGTTTCCTTTCCACATGTTATAAAGCAGTGTTTTAAGAATATGTACTAAAGGGTATTATTTTTAAGGGAGATATTGAATTTATTTCACTTAGATAGAATATTTTATTTCTTTATTTCAAAGACCCAAAACTATTTCGGTCTTCAAGAAAGTATTTTTTTTAATTTATAGAATAGTTATCTAAATTATATTATATCAATGTATGCTCTACCTGGGTCAGTATAATATATTTGTTCTGTTTTAATTATGATTTTTAGGTGAATTTGGAGAACGAATTATGCACATGGTGATATTCCTGATTGGAACATAATTATAGAAGAACATTTAGTTTTATTATCAGAATCAATTATACCTTTATTAAATCCAAATTAGTTGCACAAATTTTAATGAAAACATATGTTCTCCTCCCCAACCCATGAACCCTCATACTGTTGGTCTGTTTATGGATGGGGAATAATTTATTAAACTACACTCCAATATATGAGTATTCATGAAACCCCTATGTAAGGGAATACGATTAAGGGGCATGGTTTGGAAAATAATTTTCAATTCCTTTAAAATTATACAAATACAAAGTTAAAAACACAAATTTTTAAGTTTAATTCCTTGATTTCCCATTTATTAACCCTAAAACAATATTTCCCATCATCTAAATAACCTTAGATTTTTTATGCGCCCATGTGTTTTCCAAGGATCCTCAAAACCTTTTCATCGAAAATCACCGATTCATTTGATTGATGGGATATACTTTATTATGTGATCTCATCCATATTTGGGTTTCTATATTTATTGTCTCTCATTACCAATTGGGAGGGATGAATTTTACTCTATTTGGAATTGGTTTATTTTAAGGTTTTTATCTTCTTATTTCACAGGTTCATTGCCTAGGTACCGATCCATGATTGTTCATGTTGCTCTTATTTGGATTGTTACATATAAAATTGACAGCTACGATTAAGAGAGCATCCATCAATGATCTTAAGGTAGGTTGTATCACTGTCAATTTCCATAATTGTGATTATAATTTGTTGTATGTAATTGTTTAATTGAAATTTCCTTATTGGGTAGTTTCATTTTAAATTGAAATAATTAATTTATTTCCCATGTGATTATGAGACCCTCCTTGTATCCCATTAGAACCCTTGGTTATTATGAGACCGACTTAATGGAATGCCATGGGGTGTGCCATGTATAACTAAGGGATAATCAAAGAATTTGAAAATCTAATTAATTTTTGTATGGATTTGATTTAAATTATTGATTATTTGTTGAAAAATTATATTATACATTTTCTTACTAACTTATTATGAACATGGTTGATAAATTAGTTATGAATATAGAACTACGGTTTGTGATATTTCTGAATGATGGGAATAATGAGATATGGAATATGGAATTCGACTCCAGTTACCCATTGGATTGAAAAATATAATTACAATACCTAATATATATATTTATAATCAAGTTATCACTGAGTTATGGTACATGAACTACTACTCAGAAGAACCATGGTGTGCTAGATTGCTTCTCATGGACCCCAATGTGTGAATGAGAAGCTGGAATTGAAATGAATATTATATAACAATAAAATAATTAATTTTTAAATTTATTTCAATATGCCTTAGTATCTAGAACTATTGGAATGCAGTATGATTGGTTCTTATGGCATTGAGAACCCGACAACCAATGTGTTTAACTAAAGAATATTAAATATGAATATTGATTACTGTATAATTTGTACATTATTACTTATACAAATGAATACTTAGATATAGAATGGATATTGTTTGAAATTACATTAGTCGTGACGAGTAGATTTTAAATCACACCATACATTCACTTATTAATTAATAACCAAGTAGACTTCATGTTTATAAAAAATTATAAGGATAAGTGGCCAATGGTAGAATGATGATCGGGAATTCTGAATAAATAATTGATGAGGGAATAATAAATAATGTTTATAACATCCTGTGAGAAGATAGGGTTCCTTATTTTTCGATTTAAATTTAAAACTGACACTTACATGGATGAAATATCATTAACATATAAGTATTTTCATTTTTTGAATTTTTTAACTAATCATGATATTTTGGATATTCATTGGATATTGAATTATAATGGATTTTTTTATAATCTTTTGGATAGTTTTATTTAATTATAAAATTTATAGTATCTGATAAAGAAGATATATAATCCTCAAATTACATATTATACCCTCACCACTATTATAAAATCTACAGTATAAGGTGAGGTGCACATGAGGTCATGTGATGAACTCGAACAGGGAACTCGCATGTGGATCTAGAGATGGTATGTTATAGGGTTAGATTCTATGATCAATCAAAGTAGTAAATACTGTGAAAGAACTATTGGAGGAAATATCATCACAAATTATTTCTTAATTATCACGAGGAGACCATAAGATTTCATTATAGGTACTGAAATTCTCTCCACATTCCATGTGTGGAATGCCTATTATATGTGGAATATGTGATGTGTCTTTGTAGATAAGAGGATAGTTTCCTTCATTGGTGATTGGGAATCACAAATATTCATTCAAGGAATATATACAAGTGGATAAATAAAATTTTAATTATAATTATTCTATAATATTTAGAGTAGTGGGAACTGTGAGATTTATATTTTCTACCATATTGAATGAATATGGTGATGTATAACAAATTATGTTCCATAAATATCTCCCAATTGAATGATTTATATCTCTATAGACAATCAAAAAAGGGGATTTCATGATATTGTTTCCCTCATAATAGATTCCCCATGTAATGTTTTGAAAAAGAAATGGGGAAATTTGAGGATATGACTAGGAAGATACACCATAGAGCCAGTGTGTCCTAGATGGAATCCCCATGATTATTTTTTAAGAGGGAGGATTTATGTTTTCTGGGGTTTTCAATGATAATTGTCACCAGAACTATATGCCTATCATGATTAAGGTCCCACATATTTGATCCAATGATCACTTTAAGTAGTTGAATGTGGTGATCTTATTCTCAATGAATAACCCCTTGTTAGGTTATCACAAAATTATGTTTGAGACAAGTATATAATAATGATGAATTTATTGTGCCTATATATTAAATATGAATATTTGGTGATGTCCTTCGACAAGATGATAAACCCGACTATGTTAATATGACAAATGAAATAAATCTTTCAGCCCTCCAAAGATGTATTCATGGTGTGTTAAATAGATGACATTATCCTGGAATCGATATCAATTGATGGGTTTTTGTGAAAATTATGGATGATATTTTACATAATATGTGAGCACTATATTAAATAGAAGCTATAAAAATTGTTTATTTTTTATCTGAGACATCCACTTCCTCCGACATGTCTTATTATTGGAGGGAGTAGTAGTGGAACAAAAAATGATCAAGGTAATGCAATATCAGGATCCACCTAAGAGAAAAAAATGGGTGTGGAGAAATAAATGGATGGATGGACATCATTGGAGATTCATTCAGGATTTCACATGGATCAAGACACCTCTATAATCCATACCATGAAATGGGATTCCTTTCATTTGGATAAAGAAGTGTCATAAAACAATTTCAGATTTTTAGTAGAGGATGATGGGTTCCACCATCATGAGAGTTATAAAACATATACTTGATTACATGGTGATCATTAATACCTATAGAGTGGGTGATAGATGAGTTTTGTAGTAGTGGAATGTAGTAATTTTATATGGGTTAGAACAAATGATACCCCTATTAATAATTAAGCAGACTATTATATAGAGCTCACAATAGTAGTATTCAATAAGTATTCATTGTGAAACTAAATTTTTTGATTTATATTCCTCATATATGTAGATTATTCTTGTAATAGATAAATATAATTTTGTGACAATCTCATCCTAAGGCAATGATGAGGGACGGGGTTACTATGAGATAATGAATAATATATAGTCTATACACTAGGAAATTAGAATGTGGTTCCGAATATTCCCACTATGAGATCAAGTTATCATTTTCTATGTGAGGAAACTGTCTAGTTTTACTCAATATAGTAGGCCTTCATAGTTGATCATCAAGTTAAATATCACCAATCAATAGTTTTCTATACACTACTAGACAATATTTCATGGAATGTGACAAATAGTTTTACCAATTGTGAGATATTAGGTTTCCAAATATTCTTATGACATGTATATGAAGGATTTATCATGGTGGTGAATCATAATGATTTGATGGTGATATAATTCAGTTCCAATGACACCGTGGTATGAGGTTATAACAGAGATCCATACACCCCCCTTAGTTCTACATCCAGTAGTGTTGGAGATGTACTAGGGGATTCATATTCATTTTTTGTGGTCTCATTGAATTAGTTTATATACATGTTTTCCTCTTAATTCCTCCCATTATAGAATGTCAGGAATGGATATTATGTATTAATTGGAATAATCTCACCCCATGAAGTGACATAGTTAATTTTGGATTATATATCCATGGATTTTGTGATTTGATAAACATAAAAAATGAGAGGTCATGACTTAGTCTTTGTATTAGGTAACGAATCATAAAAATGGATCACTTATTTCCATATAATAAAAAAATTAAGTGGATATATATGGATGCCTGATAATTTATAATATTTTGTAGAAGCATGAATTTTTCATGTCATTGGATAAAACTATAATATTTGGTTTATTCATTGATTATTGATCGCATTATAAGAGGGTTCAGGGACATATAATTATATGATCATTTTGATACAACCTTATATAGACATCTAGACATGTCATACAATTTAGCTTCTGGATGTTATGATGGAGGATTTAATGTTATAATTTTTCTATAGATTGGTGGATCAAAAAAACTATGGTTTTTTTTTCATTCAATAATAGTTAGAATTCAACCAATTTAATGGATCCATTCATATCCTTGTACAGGAGAACCAAATGGACACTTCTATGGTAGGAGATACCTTGAGAAACAACCCTTATATTACTATAGTTGGTGAGAGTGACAACATAGAAGGTGTAGACCATATAATAGAAGATAAATACCATTGATTGTCATTAAATTTATTATTAAAGACATACATTAAAGAATTTTTCATTTTACAAGGGACACCATGTGATTACAAAATAATCACCTCAACTAGAATAAGTATGAGGTGGCCGGGGTCCACATTATATTCGACACTTATCAACCCATGATGGATAAAATATATAGATGTTGTGATGGAATACGAATTGGACTTATCAGTATAGATAATACAAGATCATAACATATTCCATATGTATTAAATGTGGATTTATTAAACCATCACCCATTTTTGAAAGGGCTGAGACAGATATTGAGGATGGAGCTACCTTTTTAGATTAACTAGTGTCTTTTGAGGATAAAAAGTTGAAGATCCATCACTAATGTGTTACTCACATTGTGCGTGTCTGTTGAAAACACTAGAATATCTATGAGATCACCATGGAGTGGGAGAAACATATGAGAGATTAGTACACATCCAAATTTGTGTAATTTTTTCCTTTCTGGATGAAACACCCCAAAGATGTGGAGAATTTAATAGACCCTCATCCTATTAATAATAAAAAAATAAATAATAATTTTGGTGTTATATTTGGAGAATTTTTATAATTTTATGGCCCCATGGGTACACATCATTGATATATTAAAAATTCTAAATTCAAGATTCCTTACAGGCACATAAATTATTAAATAATTAATTATCAATAAAACATTATCATAAGTGGGAGGTCTACGACCACCATTAAATTTGGAAAAATGGTATAACCCATGAATGAAATAATTTCTTTGGGGAACTATCATTAATCTAAGTGCCTTTGGGGGTGAAAATATATGAAAATTAACAAAATAATTTTTTCCCTATTTAATTTTAAAACCATAAAATACTATTTATAAACATGGTTAATCAAAACTATCAGGGACATAAATTTCAACCTAGATCTTTGGTTATGTGAAAATGATGAAGAATGTTGTTTTTAGTGAATATAGGGGAGGAATTTTAAAATATCATCGACTAGATTCAATTTTTTTTTCTATTAAACAAAATGGATAATATGTACTTTTTCAATGATCAATCCAAAGTAAATAAAGGGATTATGATTTATTAAAGGAATATTTTCCCCTTAATTTTTATTTAAATTAATATGGGTAATTTTGTTAATAATTAATTCATAGATACGTCTTTTTTCATGTTGGATGATTATTTTATTCGATGATTTTAGAAATGATGTTTTCTAAGAACAAAAATATTCATCGTTATTCCATAGAATATCATAGATAAAGAAAACACATTGGAAAACCACTTTCCCATTTCCCATTCAATTTTCCATTTATTTTAGAAATTTACATCGTTGATATTTTTATTTACTGATAACACATCTAATCATAAGAACTAAATCATTGTATAGAATCACTTATAGAACTTATTGTTATTGCGAGTTTGGTTTTTCGATTGGGGACCCAATTGAGTCATGATATAGATGAAACAAATACATGGTGGTGAAGGTGATGGTGACATTGTGAGTCATATAATGCATGTACACTACGATTCAATCGTGGTTGATTTAAAAAAAAAAGATTCACTTGATATTAGGTAACTCATGAGGACATGGGCTCTGGTAATGATTATGGTTGTCATTATGGATATGATTTTGGAGAATTAAGTGGTGGAATAATGAAAAATAATATTATCAATAATTGGATTATAATTCTATGAATTAAATTTGATACAAAATTTATTTTAGAATAATGATCACCAAATAGACCCCTTTATGCAGAGTATAGTTATTATGCCGAATTAAAATATTACAGGGCTATGTGCCAATATTTTATGGTGTTTAGTCATTATTTGACTTTTTTAATATGTACTTGTATTAGATACCCAAAATATATGTAACCCCACACATATCTTCAGTTTCATGGTATACCCCATGTACTATTACGTTTACAATTTCTTGGGAAAAAGACATATACCTATGTAGAAGGCTCGACTAATACACATCATGTCTAATAACATCACGCTATTTATAGAGAATTAAACTTTGTCTGATGTTTCAAGACATAGTACGAAGTTGAACTAGTGTGACATTCATATACCCCATGATCATGAATTTTACATTATCTAATTCATTTTATATAAATCATTCACTATGGTCTAGATTCCATTTAACTATTAGTGTGTTCCCTTGTTATGGGGTGTGTTTCCTCCTAAATCCCCTATCATGTTTTAGTGATATAACTTTTATTAGCATCAAATGTATGATCCACATAGTTTATTAGTTTAGGCATTCCTCAACAAGGATATGGGTTCTATCATTATTTTGATTTTTCCTTGTTATGGATAGTTTACCTGTATCATACATAGTTGTCATTAAATACTGTTTATAGTGGTTATTCTAGTAGGGGTTGGTCACCCCAAATAATTGCTTGGTGATGCCCATTCTCAATATATAAACATCTATTATATTCAGAAGATATTTATTCCAATCGAGTGAGTATCTCATATGACAATTATCAGGGAGCCTGAAGTGGAATTATAATGACCCTGACCCTAGAACCCTGAAAAAAATTCCTTACTTATTACATTTCCCTAGATACAAGTGTCGAATCCCAAATGACCAATCAATTTATGAGTTTTGGAAGAAATATTTCATACATGAACATTAAATTACAAATTAAAAAATAAAATAAAATATATAAAATTCTTTAGAATTCCATTATTCTCAATGACTAACACCGTATATCAATCAATATACATATATTAGAATCCTTGAAAAATTTAATCAAAAGAAAGGGGTGAGATCAGATTCATTGTAAGGGTATGAATATATTGGAATCTATCAAAAATAAATGTAATCTATAAGAAAGGTTGAATAACTAACAACACATCCCATAAAATCATAATTTGGATATTAATATTACATGATGAAAAGCTGAACAAATATCACTATATAAATAATCACATGACAATGATCCTTAATCATTGATATTATACTAGATGAATAATAAAATGGAACATCAATACTATTGTTATAACTATGCTCTTCATAATTCATGTAATAATAAATATACCTTCAACGAGTCATCCTAGACATCATACATAAACAGGTAAGACAATAGTAAAAACATAAACTATTGTCTCTAATGAGACAATGTGATGCATTAAGGGGCTATAACAGGTCCCAACCATCACATAAAAAGTGTAGTACATCTCACGTATGAAAAGGGCAAAACATAAAAAAATATAATCATTTCTATTTAAAAACATGCATAATAAATGTGAACTCTATAACCACAATTGATGAATAGTATAAATATAAAAAATCAACTACATAACTAATCATAGAACCTTAAATACCATATGAATGATTTTATTGTAACAATTTAACCACAATCAATCATATGATCCAAAGAATGATGTTTCCAAGATGAAAATACATTAGTAAAACCATTAAAAAAAATTCAGAGATATACCCCTTTCTAATTTGAAATCATATTTTCAAAATAAGAGAATTTATAAAATTGAACATTTAGAAAAATGATATTTTTTCATAAAATATTCCCTTTACACATTGAAACATTTTATATAAATTAAACAAATAACTTTTTGATAAAATTAAATTACATTTAAATAAATCAACAAAAACATTTTTGAGAACATGGAAATAAATGAGAACGATTTTGAAGAGTAAATATTTAAAACATTTAAAATGATGTTTTTAGATAACGACCACTTACATAAAATATTAAATAATCACTTTTTATTTTTTATTGAAATTAAAAATAATCATAAATATTATTTTATATTCCATTTATATATATATATATGTAAATATTTAAATTCATATCTATAATATTAAAATGGATAATTGATTAATTTGTTATGAACTCAAAGGGATTTTATACCAGACTAAACATTTAAATCATATACCCAATGAATGAATAATATTGATAAAAACATTATATTACATGATAAAAAATTAATTAATTATAATATTATTTTAAGGGGATGTATATAAACCTTATTAAAGATTGTGGGTGTATAACATCAAACTATTCCTTAATGAAAATAGATTGTGATGATGTCCCTTTCCTTGCATTTTCTTTTGGGTGAAATCCTTTTAGCCTATTGTATAATGGTTTTAAACAAGATATTAACATATACCAGAACCGTTCATATATTTATAATACCATATATGTTCCTATTATATTATATCACCATTCGTTATTTATTAAAATTTTCTTATTACCCTTGTTTTTGGAGTTAGCTACTTCATTTCTGTATGATTGTTTTGTTATGATTATCTTAGTTGTTTTGAATAGTATGTAGACCCAACATATTCTGCCTAATATTATGTTCATGGATATTAAATTTAACAATTATAAATATGTTTATAATGATTATTGAATGGTCAAAGTTGATGATAAATCTCATCACATCGTGGATATAATAGGCCATACGTACGCACGAACAACAATATAACACCCTTAATGTTAAAAGGATAATAATATATATTGTATATTAATTATACATAATTAATATGATTTCATATTTATTAAGTATATACACTATAGAAATCTTATAACAATACAATTATATAGTGATAAAAAAAATATTACACCACGATGTGGAGATAGTAGGCCATATGTACGCACGCACACACGATATATTGTTTCATGGGATGTATAAATAATTTAATATGGTTGAGAAATTTTTATAATAACATATCATAATATAGATGATAATGAAGTTGTTAATCTCTAATGTGAACAACCCATGGGTTGTATGTTGAAGATGAAATGAACATCAATGGGTTTGTAAAACTATTTCATCTTTTTCAATAGATATCTTTAAATATCTTGTTCATGGATTTAGAGATTGATTTCAAATAGACTAGGGCCTCTAGACATTGATAAGAATGATGGGGGATAAAATTGGGTGATTTTTCAAGATATAAGGCTTAATCTTGTGTCTGTATGTGAGGGGGAGAATCCCTTTTATACGATATTGGAGGTGAACTCTTTGAATCAATTTAAATCTTAAAATATTTAATATTTATTTTCAATTTACAATAGCTTTAAAGTGAATTAATATAAATATAAAATTATTATTTTATAAATAATATCAATATTTGGTAACATTTTTCACCATATTGTTTGTCTTGAACATGTAATTAAACCCTTTAACTCTTACCATGGAAACCTGTATTTTAACAATTTTATGGTCAATATAGTTAGATAAAATGACATAAAATCTTAAAATGTAATTTTTTTGACATATTTACCCCTATTAAAATTAGTTGGACGGATATTGATTTTTTATTAATTTTATATCATTTAATATAATGTGTTACTTATGTTAATATTGATTTTATTCATTATTTTTTTTAAAAAATATTTTAAAAATAGGAGAACTTTGAAAAGACACATAAAATATATCATTAACACATCTAGGTTATGTATAAATTTTTTAATGTCATTAATTTTGTAAAATAATAGTATTTAAATATTTTTAATAACATATATTCGATATTAACATTAAATATAAAATTTCTGCATCATTATTATGAAATAATTTATTTATATTATTTGTTCCCTAAAAATTAATTTTAAATTTTCCTGTTGAAAATAAACTCATTATATTAAAATTTTATTTTTATAGTCTACAATCACTTTTTTATAACTATGTATTATATATATAGTAGTTATTTAATACAGATGTATGAAATTATTATCTTACCTTTAAATAAAATATTATAAATTCTATATTCTAGCAGAAGTGGATAAAAATGGAATAGTTTTATAATAAAGATGGATTTTGTTGAAACCAACCCAAAATATTAAATTTGGTCAAATTATAGGGTGATTTTCAAAAATATATAATATTATTTTTACCCTTAATTACTAGATATTCATTTTATTATGTTAATGAAAAAATTACTAATGTTACAATTCATAATCCCAAAAAATAAAAAAAAATATTTACATAATTTTTACCCACTAATTTCAAATATGGAATCTATTATTTAAAATCAAAACACAAATGTTTTAGTAAATAATTTAAATTTAATATCATTGATAGGGTGAGAAAGTGGGTTATTAAAATAAAAAACAAGAAAAAGATTGAAACACTTTTGTATGAAATATCAATTTAAATTTGATAAAGATGACCAAAACTAGGTTAACTGATAAATGTTTTTTAAAACTTTTAATCCAATCAAATATTCAATTTTAAAAAATAATTTATTTTGATAAAAAAAATTTCAATTAAAAATTAGTACTTTTCACTGTTAATCAGAACTATTAACATATCATAAAAATATAAAAAAATAAAACAAATTATATATTTATATAAAATTCTAATAGAAGAAGTTATTTTGTGAAATAAATTTCAAATATGTGTCAAAATTTTTATTTTAAATATGTTCTTCCTTAAAAATTAGTAAAAATAATTTTTTTGTAAATATATAGGTTTTTATGCATAAAATTCGATTTGATATTATTTTAATCTCATGAAATATATTGTATTAATATAAAAATTATTATATTGAAAATATTGAAAATATATTCCATTTATATCATTTAATAATTTAAATTAATTTTATTTATTAAGGTAAAACGTATTTGGTGGCATAAAATAGAAATAATTCCTTTAATTGGTTTATATTTTCATTTCTAATTTTTTTTTGTAACTAATTAATTAATCTTATACATTAATAAAGAACATTTTTTACATTTTATTTAAAAAATTTATAACCACTAATTTACTAGCTATTTTATATGTTCATATAATAAATAACAATAACATAATAATATTATTTCATTCAGTAAAACATCGTCATTCGTATAATAAATTTTATCAATGGACGAATATATTTCATGTAACACAAGATGAAACTTTGTTTTATGCATTACAAGCTATAGAATATATTATATATACATTAGAAAAATATTATTATAAATTCATGGGTTGTTGCATTCTCCACACCTTAACTAAATTATGTCCTTACAATTTAAACTTTATTTCAATAGTAACGTTTTTTATATTTGAAAATACTATTTCAAAAGAACCCACATTGTATATATGGTTAATAACACATATTATGTATAAGTAGCAATAGGAAAGGTGAAATTCATGACCAAACTGGGCATTCTAATTTGAGAACATTATACTAAAATAGATATACACACATGGTAGAAGATCATAAATATTTGTTTGGTGTGATTGATAGAATAAAATCACAAACAACTAAAAGATAATATGAAAATATAGGGCCTCAAATTCCTAAATCAGTGATGAATTAAATGACCCCAAATTCAAAAATTAATAATTTTTTTGATTCTTTTTCAATATTGGAATTTTTATTTCAATATATATGAATATAATGAAATATAGTTACTTTATACATTCATTTAAATGAAATCTTCTCATTTGGTCATGCCATGAACTATTTATTTTTGAAATCACAACATCCATAATAGGGTGAAGCAAAAAATGTAACCTCTAAAACCATTTCCAAATATCAACATAAACAATTTCGTAAATGGTTATATTTTTATAATGAACCAATCAGTAACCATTTCCCAACATGAATTTACTCTTATTTGTAAAATACAAAACAAGATAATACCTTTATCTTGTATTCTCTTTAATCGTGGTAATATCATGAATCAACATAAAAAATTTCCTAAAAACATTCATTCATTCTTATTCGTGAAATAGAACATAGGTCATTGGATGTACTTCTTAAATACAATAATGTTGTAAACTCCCACAATAATGGCATAGTATGATTTTTCAACAAATCAGTAATCAATTCCATTATAATATTCTTTTGTAATTAAATATATCAAAATAAATAATCACTTTTTTCTCGCATTGATATCTCAGTATTTTAAACATATTAGGCATTATCTTTCCATCATCCAAATATTATCCAAAATGTTTAGTATTCTACTGAGTCTCTTTTCATAGTACCATAAAATTACAAATCCTTAATGACATATACTATATTACATTCCTAATATATCTAATGAATCATATAACAAGGAGTTAATAATATATTTATTTAATAAAAATAATAATATATATTAATTATTCAACCTAGATTATTGTAACTGCATAAACCTGACCTTTATCCCTTTTTATTTCTAAGCTATATTTTCTTAAATCATAGAATTTTCATTAGCAAAGTGCCATATTATAATAGAGTTGAAACATTTCACATTTGAAAACTTTTTCTAATTCTAAAAAATTTAAATGTATTGTTCTTTCATTGTACACTTGTAGAAAAATCCCATTTATTTTATGGATGTACAAATGTGATCTTATCCAAAATTTCATGTGTGAAAATACAATTTTCCCTTCTTATGTGTCTCCAAAATTTTCCTAGTTTTCATTTTATTCTCATTATTCCGATAGAAGTAATATTACTCAGTTTAGTCATATTCTATCTTGTTATAACACTATAATATGTACTAATATTATGATAATTCATGGTATACTATTCCCTTTGAAATTTTTGTTTATGACCATGAATGATATGATCCTTCTTACACTTCATATCACTTGCATCGCTATGTTTCACATTATTTAAAATATGAAACATTTATAAATGATTAAATGTAGTAGTTTACATCATATAATAATTAATTATCCTAGAACATGTAAAATAATAAACATAAATATAAAATATATTTAAATCTAGTCTTATAATCATAAACATGGTTTCATTGGATAAAATTTGACAATAACATCAATCATTATAGTTATTAATGTTAATGTGAATTATCCTAGGATTAACCATTCAGAGTGTCAAACCAATTATGATGTAAATCTCATTATTGTGTACTTGGATATACCAATTTTAGTCTGACACAACGTTTCAGAGTTCTCTCCCCTATGTACATATTTTCCAATTCTGCGTTCATGTTTATTAACCAAACAATGTGGTATTATTAGGAATAATCTCAGAACCTCTACCATACCAATTTTTTTAAACATTATCAAATAATTATCCTTAAGGAATATCATATTTTTATGCTCTATAATATTAAATTTACAAATATAATTTCCAATATTGCAGGTAAACTTCCTATGATAAAAACTGTAACGACCAGAGAACTAATACCCTTGAGCCCGTGGCTCACTTATTATATTGGCGTAGAATTAATTATTGAATAACAAAGGACTGATCAATTTATATTTTTATGAAAAAAATTACCTAAATTATCATTACATTACATATTAAAACATAAAATTAAACATATTAAATTCATTGAGAATTCCTTTATTATCCTGTCATAACCCTACTTTTCAGTCATAATACACATCATAGAATCCAGGAAAAAATTACTAATAAGAAATGAGTGAGATTATTTTCTAGTTAAGGGTAATAATAGAATGGAATTTGTCGAAAATAAAAATAAAAAATTTGGATTAGTGAATAACTAACATGACCTTAAATTAAATCATAATCTTTTGAATAACATTGAATGGATTAATTTTTATCAATTAAAACCATATAAATATTCACATGAAAATGATTCTTAGTCGTGGATATTTTACTAGTATATTAATAACCTGGAACATCAATACTTATATCATAATGTTTGAATTCATAATTCCAACATCATAATCATTTTTCAAAGGCATTGTCTAAGACACCATAAATTTATAGGTAAGACAATAGTCAAAACCCAAACGAGTATGTCTAATGATACTTATCGATGCATTGAGGGGATAGAGAAAGCCATTCACGTCAGTTACTATGTCCAATGAATTCATACAATGGACTATGTGAAACATGACAAACATAATTTTTTTATTGATAAAATAACATATAAAATGTTAAAACATTAACAAGAAACCATGAATATTACAAAAATAGAACATCCAAAATCATACTATTCACAGAAATAATATCGATTAATATATTTTGAAATAGTTTAAAAAAATGTAATAAAGTTATTATAATTGAATTTTTAGAAATACCCTATTTTTAATTGAAATCAATTATTAAAAAACTGAGAATTTGAAAATTTAATAGTTTTTATAAACAGATTTTCTGAATTAATAATGTATCCCATAACACATTGAATTTTCTTATAGAAATTCTTAAATTATAATTTTAAAACTTTTATGTATATGTAAATAAATCACTATTTTTTTTAAAAAACATGGACATAAATTAGATTTATTTAGAAGAATAAATGTTTAATAAAATTAAAATGATGATTTTAGATTATGTCTACCATAAATAAATCCTTAAAAGTTTCAATTTGAAACTATTTGAATGACTTTAAAAGTAAATATAACAAAACATTTATAAAATTTATATGTCTATATAAATAAATAGTTAAAATAATATCACCAAATAATAAAATAGAGAATATATTAATTCATTAACCATTTAATGCGTCACACACCACATTGAACATTTAAATCATAACCCCTATGAAAGAATTATATTTATCCAAATAATAAATAACATGATAATAAATTAAATAATTATATCATTAGTAAAATGGTATTTATATACACCTTATAAAATATGTTCTTTATATAACATCAAACAGTGCCTCAATGAAAGGAGATTGAGATGAAGTCCCTTACATTAAATTTATTTTTCGGTGAACATATTTTAATGTCCATTATAATGGTTTCATAATTTATTTATCTTATAAAATAACCATAAATATATTTATAATAACTTATATGATCCTATTATAATATCTTATCTCCCGTTTGATAACAAAATTTCTTTATTAAACATGTTAAGGGTGTTAGAACCTTTATTTTCCTAAGAATGTTTCCCCAAGAATTTCACAATTATTTTTAATATTATATTGGTCCAAAATGTTTATAATTATATTAATTTATTATACATTATAATTATTATTATATAAATGTTTATAATCATTCTTGAATGGTAATGTGAATGATGAATCTCATCGCATCATGTAGATGATAGGTTGTACGTGTTCACGAGTGATATTATGATTCAATTAATTGTAAATGGGCGAGGAAGTATTTGGTATATTAATAATATAAAATCAATATTGTTTCATATTATTTATGAATTTCTATTATAAACATCATTATAACAATAGAAATAATTTTGTGAAGAAAAATATATTACCCCATGATTTAGATACAACAAGACATACATACTCATACACTGTTGGATAAATGGTGGATTATGTTTTTCCCATAATCATAATAAAGTATACGAAAAAATATTATATTTGATTTATTATATTATAATGGAAACAACATATGAAGTGGAATTTGAGGAAGGCAATAACATTAATGAGTTAATAAAACAATTATCACTCTGTGAATGTACTTTAAAACTATTCTTAAGGGATATAGAGTTGGTATATTTTTAACGAAAATGACCTCTAGAAAATAGATGTCAATTTTTGGGGATAAATGGGCATGTTTGGTTGATCTAGAAGGATTAATCAGGTGTGAGGATGAGAGGTTGGGGGATCCGTTATATAACAGAGGGCAGGGTAACTCTTGGAATCCTTTGAAATATTTACCTAAAATAAATTTATTTTCTATTCCAAATATGATCAATGTCATATATTTTTAATAAAAGATATGTATGGATCCAAATACACTCTACCAATTACATTTAGACATGTTTAGGATAGATTATTAACCTTTTATTGGACTTTAACCCATATTTTAACCGTTTAACTCCTACTGGGCGAACATGTATTCCAATTTTTTAGTGTTTATATAATTACTATATAAGGAATAGAGAACCCCAAATGGATCATTTATGAAGGATTTGAATTTATTCTAGTTATTTGGAAAAACATTTATGTTTTTATAAATTTTATATCTATAATAAAATATCATTTATTGTATAGTGTCATTTATGCCAATTTTGATAATATTCATTATTTTTATTTTAACAAATATCATAAGAACATGATAATAACTAAGAAAAACATCTAATATATCAATAATATGTCTATAATATATATATAATTTTTGTATTTTATTATTTATGTAAAATTATATTTATTGAATTAATTTTAATTCATTTTAATATATCAAATAATTAAAAAATTATAGCATCATTAATATAAAAGCCTTTAATTATAATATATTTTCTCCAAAAAAGAAAAATAAATTATCATGATCAAGATAAATTCATGGAATATCATATTAATATTTATGTTAGAAATTTTATAATGAATTAACATGTATTAAAAATTTAATAGTTATTAAAATTGTGAGAATGATATTTTTAACTTATAATTATATAAAATATTATAAATGTTATAACCTTACATAAGAGGCCGAAAATGGTTACAATTTTACCCTAAGATTGATTTTAGTCAAAACAGGCGAATATAATTAAACTAGTAAAAGTTTTATCTTAATTTTATAATATTTAGTATATTATTATTAGCCTTAATTACTCAATTTAAATTTTATTTTGTCAAAAATTAATACTGTTACTATTCATAATCCCCAAAAATAAATTAAATCTGTTTACATAATTTTTACCCACTAATAAAAATTATTTGATAAATTTATAAAAATTCAAAATAGTGAATTTTCATTTAGGAATTGAAAATTTATCCCGTTGTTGAGTTGAGAAGACCAATTATTAAAGTGTAAACATGGAAAATATTGTTATATGTATATCTCTAATCTCATTGTAAATTTTTTTCCATTGACCTAAATTGAATTATATAATTTAAAATAATTTTTTTTTATATAACATCCAGAAACAAATTAATATTACAAAATAAATTATTTCGATGGAATTTTTTTTCAAATAAAAAATCAAAATTTTCACTATACACAAAAATTGATATTTATAAGAAAAATATCAAAAAATAAACTAATGTAAATATTTATATTATGAATTAATATAAAAATCATTTTTTCTCAAATATAAAATGTACCTTTGTCAAAATTTTGATATAAAATAGCTTCTCATTAAAAGGGGGTAATTTATGTTTTTTAAAATAATGGTTTATATGCATAAATATAGGTTTCTTCTCATTTTAATCATATATAATACGTTGAATGAATATTAAAAATAATTAATTGAATATATAAAATATTTATTTGATTTCCATTTTCTACAAATTTTAGTTAATTTAAATTATTGATAAAAAACGTCTTTCAGACCATAAAATGAAAATAATTTCTTTATTTTTTTTGTTGCATCTAATTTATTAGTATCAAATGAAATCATATTATATTATTATAAAGCATATTTTTTTCAATAGTATTAAAATAAACTAACTTAATTTCTAGGTTACATCTTATTATAATAAATAATATATAATTATTTAGTAAAAATTGATATTTCATATATCACAATCAATCAAATAAAATACTCCTTTGTGTAAGATAAGATGATTCAATGATACATACATAAAAATATAAATAATATATTAAATTTATTTAAAACTAAATTATATTGTAAATTCATTGGGTGTTACATGAATACTTAGGATAGATGTGAGGACATAACTCACAATAATAATTGGACTACTCCCAAGATAATGTCATGGTAATTCTATTTGTCTTGCTTATTTTGTGACTTTGAGATGTAAATTTTTCTATGATTTTTTTAAAATTTTTGTTATGTTATAAAATATATCTAAATAGTAAATATTCCATAGAATACTCCCAATTTTTTCATGTATTTTGAAGATGGAATTCATTATGATAGAGCCTTAAATGTACATGGAGAAGGTAGATCATACTGGTTCTATAAGTTCTATAGTAAAATATAGGTTCTTAATTTTGGATCTAGTTTAATTTTTGTAGCAGTTCACACTTATTTTCTATAATTTTTTGGTCTTATAGTTGTCCCTTTATCATTTTTTTCCTGAAATGATGTTGGGTGTATGTGCTTGAAACATGAATTATGTTCCTTTTTTTAACTTCCATTAAATATTTATTTTGTGTATATATAGATTTACATGTTTGTACAAGTACAT
Organism: Viscum album; assembly: GCA_963277665.1. Taxonomy (NCBI): domain Eukaryota; kingdom Viridiplantae; phylum Streptophyta; class Magnoliopsida; order Santalales; family Viscaceae; genus Viscum; species Viscum album. Next base: position 1,468,381,471 of record OY728163.1, on the reverse strand, counting down.
TTTTCCAATTCCTCCAATTTATGTAATATTCCAATTTAGTACTTTTTCAATCCCATATCCTATGGATGGTAAGTAGGGGTTGTCACCCTTAACATAATGCCATCCAAGAGAACCTTGGTTAGTAATTTAATGGAATTCCAAATATTTATATTCTTTATCTAGTATAATTATTAACCATATTAAAACAACTTATTTTTTAGATCATTTATTATTGGATGTTCAATTACTTTAAGAATAATAAAATAAAATGGTTTTTAATTTTCACAACAATAGTTATTTTATATTTTCATTGTGTGAATAGAATAATCCATTTTAACATTATCAAAGTGAAAATTTTTACCACCTATTCATATTTATTCTCTATGATACTTCAACTTTATGGACTCATGATTTTCAAAATTATGCCATTTCTTCACTGTTTTTAGAAATTTTCACTTTGAAATAATAATTTTTAAAAACATAAAATTATATTTCATCCAATTTTCAATGTAATTTTTCGATGTTTAAAAAAATCATCAATGTAAATGTTCATTATTTATTCTAATAGATCGATACATCTATACTAAAATTATGTCATCTTCATAATCTATCTTGATGGCTGATGAACATGTTTGGTGGAAGATTTCAAGAGAATAATTTTTTTCCATTTTTTAATAAATTAATTATGAAATTATGAACATTTTCATATTGATGTTTCACAAAACTATATAATTTTTTCATGATGTGATTATTTTTCCTGAAATTATGTAGAATTCCATGATATTTTGTAATGTTTTATATCTCTTAAGATGACTTCCAATGAGGGAGTAAATGTAAGCCTCTATGAAACTCTATCACAAGTGTATTTGTCTGAAAAAAATTATATATCCCTTTAATTATATGGGTGAAACATTATACATATGAGTAGAAATGTTAGGTATTCGGGTACGATATCAATCAATTATGGGACTCAACCACTATGTGTTGAAGTTATTTTCATCAAATGAATAAGTAATAATTTTTTATTTTGATGTATATGACATATTTTTATTCTTATATTATTTTCAAATGGATCATAATTATTTAATTCTATTTCGATAACCCTATTACACATTTATTATTTTATGAAATTATTAATATTACTTAACTCATGACTCATGATCTATGTTTTATTGGGTATGCATATCTAATTATACCTATATCTTCCTTTATTATGTTCTCATAATCACAGTCTCATATTTTACACACTTCTGATATCGATTATTATGCCATATGTTTTCCTTTAGAATTCATTTAATATCACACCGTCCATATGTTTATATTCATTATAATGTGAAAAATATTGATATATATGATGTTTCAAATAATATATCATCTAATAATTGTTTTATTGAAATGTTGTAGAATTATTATAAAATAATAATATTATGTATATAATAACTAAAAAATTGATTTTTCTTAAATTGTTTTATTTTTTTGTATAAATTTATGAATTATAGATATGATGTAATATATATGAATTATTAGCTCGTTTCATCTCACTTTGTAGAAAAATAAAATGCTTAATACCTATATTTCTTGTTCTATATCATGGCGTGTGGGGTTGAGGAACCCCAAAATATAATGTTTTTCCATCAAATATATTTAATCAATCTATGAAGGAATAAATTATATTATAAATAATAAATAATAAACTAATAATATTGGAGTAATTAATAGTATTTAACATAACTTTATTTTCTTATTTAAATGTTCCAATGATGGATGTATGATGAAAATAATCAAAATTAATATGGATGAGAATTGTTTTGAACCAATAGTGATACGGTTCAAATTAATGATTGTTAATTTTTATGATTATTTTTAATAATCACTATAGAATTTTTAGAGTAATAATATCCCCCTTTTTCATTTAAATCAAACTCTTAATTGAACATATGAATGTAATGCATGAAACAAATAATGACATTGTTTACAAGGTTCACCCATAATGTGTTGTATTTTATCCTCTCTATGACCAAAATAGTCAAAATTAAAAATATATCAAGAAAATTCACCAGGGTAATTACAATTACATAAGGGAAGGTTTAACCATTAAAATATAACAACATTGTCCCTCTACGTTTCAAACTATCCCTGTTCTAATATACTAATAGAATTATATTAATTCAAGTATATTATAATGAAAAATTATTTTCTTCATTATAAATATAATGATGTTACATTGGTTTTGATTGATTCGCCAATGTAAAAATAATATTTATTTAGTCCCTCAACACAATTTATCAATCTGTAAAAAAATACATTCTCTATTTTTATTATATCCAATGTGTATTTGTCTATCTATCTCTCTCTCAATCATTATTTGATATTATATTTTCCAAATTTTTTTAAGATTACTAGAAAAAATATAAATGATTTAAAATCGATTGATCATGTTCTAAATCATCGTCATTAATTATAAATTCCTTTATATTTGTCACAAAATTATATTATATTTTTGTTCATTTATAATATCATCAATTATATAACATTCCAAATAATCTCAGAAATATCAAAAATATCTAATAAATTATCTATGGTCATAGTTATTCCAAATGACTATCAAAATAACATATATATTAAAATATAATTCATGAAAAAAATCATTTTTTAAAAGATAACAATTTCATTTAATTATATGTGATGGACATCATAATCAATATGAATTGAGTAGAAATAAACTCTATAAAGTGTCACAAAATATTTCAACTGATGATAGTAGATATATATTACCTCAATATTATTATATTCATTGTTAATTTTTTATGTTTAAAACATAATTTCACTATTTTTATTTCAATCATGTATTTTTCAAATTTCATATAAATGTATTTAATGTACAATATGATGATTTATATATGGTCTATTTAACAGACAAACTACATACAAACCATGTGTGTGTAGCTCAAATGCTCTTATAAATATAAAATGTTTTGAAATCTATTTAGATGTTCACATTGGCCTATTATTCAGTGCATTTGGATACTGCGAGTTATATAAGGTCATATGGGTATGTTTTGTCATTTATTTTATTTTGTTTTACTTATTAGATTATGATGTATTTTTAAATTAATCCACTTATGTTTTTATTATGATATCTGTTTTATATGTAGGTTGTTATGTTTTAATGATTATATTGTTTCTTTTAAATTATTTTTAGTATTTTTATCATTATGATTTGATTTTATTTCACATTATTTATAACTAATTATATTATGTGAATAAATGTTTATATATTAGTGAAACATGATAAATTTTCTGTAATGATCAACACTAAAATTAATATTATTTGAATAACAAACTATTCACATTTTTTCATTGTATTAGTTTTTCATTATTTTTTCCACCTTTTGGATTGATGGAATTTATTTTTTCCACTTAGTGTGTTATTAATTAGGAAAGGGGAAGGAACCCAATTTTTATTGTTTTACATCATGTATATTGGATATCAGAATATGGAACCTTATAGGTAGGTGGGAGGAGAGTCTATTAAGATACTTCAATATTAAATCCTTGATGTTGGGACATAAATTATGAGTTTTATATTGTTTTTATCTATGTGTAATTCAATCTAGAATGATGGGGTTATTAGTGATTTTTTTACGTATTGGTGAAAAAATGGAAGTATAACAAGAGCTAAAGGTTAGATCACATTGTTTTTAAAATTGTATAAATATATTGAACATGGAATCAAGGAAATAATAGAGGTTTACACAATTTTGGTACCATATCAAAAACATGTGGGTAAACCAATAAATTTTAAAAACCATTTAAACTTGTTGTTTAAAAATATTTTTTTATTTAAATCTTCATAATGTGGAATCCACATAATTAAAATATATCAGAAGATATATATATATTTTTGAAAAAGAGTTACTTGATTATATTGGATGTTATAAAACACATGAATTTTTTAATCATGAATTTATGGTTTATTATTAGTGAATTTATAATCCCATTGTTTTCTTTTTTAAATGTAGTTTTCATTTGAATGGTATGTTTTTGATATTTATGTTAACGTGTAATTTCAAAAAATTTATTTCTTTACAATGGATTTAGGTTTTTGAAATATGGTGGAGATTTAAGATTATTCACTTTATTTTTATTAATGGGGTAGGGATATTTTAATATTTTTGAAGCCTATATAAATATTTTTAGACTCTTAATAAAAATCGGTGATTTAAAATAAATAGTGTTTGTACAATGTTCTTGTTTTATGAATCTATTGATTAAGATTGATCTATTTGGATTATATTGGGAAAATTATTATTTTATTTATAATGGATGGTTTTGTTATTTTTTTAAATTATGTCATATAAAACCCATAAAACTTTTCTAAAATAGGAATGTGAAAAGACAGTATAGGTGTTTCTTATCACCACGGGCCTACAAATAACACTCAGGTAAGTAAAAATAAATAGATGGAATTATTTTCCCAACCAGAAACAAGATACAAGCAATACAAAAGTGAAATATTACAATGGATAAATATTCCATAAAAATTGATTGAAAAATGTAGCGATACAACAAAATGTAGAATGAAAAAGATAAACATTTAAAGAAAACATCCAAATTTGTACAACTAAAACATCCTTTAGCATCGTTATGTGATAAATGGAAAACATCCCATTAATTGACCACATGTTACCCATTCAAATATGATATAAACTTCATTACCTCACTATGGTTTCATTACCATTCAAACCATTGACAAAACAATGTCAATACACCACGAATGAATTATATAGGGTATGAGATAATCGGGAATAGTAAGATCCAACCACGATTGTTTGTAAAATGTATTTTAAAAAAATCATATTATAAAAAAATTTAATTAATACATTTCATTATCAATATTTTTCAAATTATATAAAAATCATGGTAAAATAGTTAAAATATGATATTATTCAAAAACTTCCATGTGATAATGTTTGAAAACAAATTTCAAATAATCCATTTACATAAATAAAATATTAATAACATCATATAGAAGACAATGTAGACGAATACAATAAAAATAGACATCACCATAAGGATAACATATGTTTGGAAAGCAAGGTAACACCTAAACTAATATAATCAGTAATGATGCACACTATATGTGTTCCCGATAATAAAAATGTTTATGGAAAATCGGAAAACCCCACAAGTAATCCCCATATTATTTCATAATCAATATCTTATTTATAATAGATTTATTTTCTAACATAATAACACTCCCAAAAGATAACCACCGTTTTTACAAGGTACAATTCTCGATACTAAAACCTCCACATAAGTACCCATGTCTCCAAGGTGATGAATTTTTCAAGCCACTAAAAATAAATTATCATATTTCTCAAAAAAATAGATTATTTACAAAATCATTATCTTAAAAACCAATAAAAATTATATCAAATTATTCTATAAGAATGAAGATTATAATTTAGAAGTATATTTATATGGCCAACTAAATCAATGATTTGTTAATAATTATCTATCTGATGGAACAATACACATTAATCACAGGGAATTAACATATCTATATGGGATCCACATACCTTTGGGAAATTAAAAAAATATGAAAATCGAGAGGAGGAACTAAAAAATTATTCCAAAAAATAAGAATCATGTTTATATATTATGATGGTTTGATGGAGAAGATATATCTACACATACATCAAGAATCACACATTCCAAACAACAACAAACAAAAGAACCATCTTCTAAGATATGAAAAAATGTCATATATATATATATGAAAATGAGAAGGATTCATTAGATGATCTATCGATATAAAATATTCATCATTGAATAATTTCTAATTCCAAGGAGAATTAGTGAAATAGGAAAGGATATGATATATTTGATTCAACATATAGAAATATATCTAATCCATCAACAGACATCATAATTGATGATGATAAAATTTTGAAATAAAAATTATAATATTGGCATATTACAGGGAAATTTTTATTTACTTAGGATAAAATGGGTGGAATATTAACTAAAAAAATGTTTCTTGGGAATAAAATTAAGAATATTGGATAATTATATTCCCATCACATGGTTTGGATACATAGTTTTTCTAACAGTGTTTCATTATATTCTAATCGATTATCTACTTTATTTTTATTGTTGTCATAAAAAACCATGTTCCAGCCATAAATGACCCATTATCTCACATTATACATTTTTTGGTGAAGGATATATTGTATGTACTAACCATGCACCTAACTGAAATCCGTCTTCCATAACCCCAACACATGGTCATGGTTTCCTTGGAAAAGCTTTACTAATTTCATATACCATGATCCACCCATGAATAGTCCCAAATACCATAAAAAAGATTCCCCCAAAAAACATATATCATATATATAGTATATGATAAAAATAAAGAGATATTATTTCCAGAATGAGGGGGTCATTATACTAAAAATCTCCCCATAATATGTATTTCTATCCTATGAACATGATGTAGAAGAATATAATTCTAGAAAGAGTATAGGAAATTATCCCTCAATGATTACTCAAACAAAAATGTATCATGAGAATAATATATTTTATTCAATAAATATTGAATAATGATATATATTTACCATCATATTCATTCATATATGTATATATTATATCCATTAGTTGACCAATATCTAACAAAAAAATCTCCAAAAAAATCTCCTCTCAACTCATATAAATATAATTATTTGTTTTGTAATTATTGAGATTATAAATTTTGAAAACATCTAGAGTACCAATTAAATAATTCAATAATGAAAACCAACAATAAAAATGACCCGGACACTCTGTGATATAAAAAATTTCATCATATCACATATAATTCTCCCCTATTTCTTAAATCAAAGGTGAGACATCCAAGTGGATTATATCAAGAATACTTAGTAACCATTGTAATCATGTAACGGATTCCATGAAAAATATGGATATGATTTATATTGACTCTTATACGCACCCAAGAATCATTTATAAAGAAAACCCCCTTTGACATCTCCTATGTGAGAGGTTTTCCGACAATATATTTCATTCCAACCTCTAACAAGACATGTGGTGACATATATGGTAAACCATAAGAAACCAATATGTGTTCCATTCCAATTGATGATTAATAACTGTTATTATATCGTATATTATCCACTTCTATAGTTTTTTTTCACATAATTTACTAAAATATATGATTCATGAAAATATAACATTTTCTAGGTTGAAATGGATCACTCTTCATTGCCACCCATCGGTGGATAAGAAGGTAAACTAAATAAAATTTGATCCCAAATCACCACAAAGAGAATTTTTTAAAACTGGTTGGTAAACATAGGATCCCTATCAAACCTGATTGTTAATTGTTTTTGTTCATACACAGGATAAGTTATTGGTTTTTTTTTTGCGAACTAGGTGTTACCGGTTTAATGTTTTTGTACATGTTTGTATGAACCTCATGTTTGCATCCTAGTTTATTTTTTTGAAATTTGGAACCATTGGTGGGTTTTAGGTCGGTGCATGGGAACTATATGGCTAGTGGATATAATTCATTCAACTCTAGTGTACATGTGGCTGCTTATGGAAGAGACATGAGCTATTGCATTGTTGACACACAATCTCTTGAACCATGTGTGGACCGCATGGTTGTAGTAATCAAATCAGTAAAATAAAATAAAGCCAAAAAATAATGTTCTAACCACAATAATGATATTTTTTTTGTTAAGGATAATAATAATAATAATATTATTATTATTATTATAAATAAAATGAATAATGTTATAATTTTTATCAATATATTATTATTTTTTATTTTCATTATTAGTGTTATAAATATTATTATAAAGGTTATTAATCTATTATTATTATTAAATGTTTTTATGGTTTTAATAAAATAATGAAAATATATATAGAAACTCTAATTACCTCAACCACATGAACAACCCACATTCCCATCCAATTCTTTGTTTGGATCCCCTCCCATGAACACCACCTTCCAGATGACCACCTCATCCGACTTCTCCCCATCACACTTGAGGACCCTCTTTTGGCACAACGCACCGGCCGACACAACCCACATACCGGTGCCACCCCATGCCAGTGTGACCCCCACCCTATGACCGCCTCCTCTGTCCACCATTCCCATTGGCACCATCTCCACTATGAATAAAATAAATAGTGCACCTCTCCTACCAGTGAAACCTTCCCTACATATACTACCTCCTATAGTTACCTTCCATGCTGGCGTGCCACCCCTTCCGGTGTGACTGCCCTTCACTGCTCTCCTCTTCAGTGTGCTATCTCTATGGAATTATCCTCCTTTAGAAAAGAATTCCCCCATATGACAATATATTCTTTAGTTTCATTTGATTATGATGGTTTTTTGGATCATTATGGTGTGTTCATGGTTGATATAGTTTCACAGAACAAACATCATGAAATTTAGGGGGTGCGTTATCATTACTCCATGGATAATAGGTAATATTTCTATTGATAATTCATTTTATAATTCATTAATCATCTATTTCATTCTCTATTTACCTTCTTTAAATTATTAATATTATTATATGAACCTTGGAAAAAATATGTGGTGTGAAAAATGGTAGGTTATAAATCATTATGTGTTAAATATTGTTGTTTTGTTAGAAATATGCACACCGAATATTGGATACAATGTTCTGTTACATGTCGTCAATTTTTTGTGATTTTCAGAACTATGTTTAGTAACAAGATGAAATTTATGGAATTAAATTTGTGTTATATTTCTTCGTGGGTGTAAATTGAAATTGTTGTGTTAAATATCACATGCCTAATATCTATTAAACTTCCCTATTGTAATTTCTGTGTTAAATGTGATTAAAAATGTTGGTTTGGTTTTAGAAGTACATATTAAGTTTTGGAAATAATATTTTCGGAACCTTACATGGTTTCCCAAGTGGTTTTGGTTTTTATGATGAAATGTGTATTGAGTTTTAGAAGGTTTTGGCATCTGTTTCCAATGAATAACCCATTTTTAATTTCTTATAATAAATGATTTGCCTTCAAACTATAATTTAATGGTTTTATGAGTATTTTATAAATTGTATGAAGTGAAAAATTCCTTGTTCACACCCCTTTTTTAAAATTGGAATTTTTATTGTTGATAAAGGTTGGTTTTTAGTAATGCTTAAGGACACATTTGTCCACTTCTGTAAAAATGATGAAAAATGTTTACTATTAAGACCATTTTCGGATGATTTTAATGCATTGCATTGAATAATGGACGATTTGTTCTCATTTTGGAATCCTCAGTAACCATTATCATGCTTCTTTAATTATAACACTTTGTCTTAACTTAATTATAAGGCATGATATTAGTCTGTCTAGAGAATTGGGGTGAAGCCTATTGTGAACTGCTATTATTATATATTTATGATTGGATTTTCAGTTGGAATCTTCAAGATAAACCCAATTATATATATGATACATGAGAACCATTAATATTCAGGTAATTATCAGAGAATAATTTCCACATTGGTAGTTCACGTACTGATCAGTGGCCCATAGTAGGTAGATATATTTGTATTCATTACTATGGGATCATGCCCCTCTGTTTGTCCTCAGTTAGGTTTTTAGGGTATTTGGAATTTCTTATTTCATAGTGAGTGTCATGATACTGGGGATGGGGTATCATGTATATGTGTGTTTTTGATAGTTCTTGATCCCCTTGATTCACCTATGTGGATTATCACATAGTTGCTTATATTGAGGACCAATATACGACTATGCACATTCCATTTTCTATTATTGTGTTATCACTATTGTTCTCCCTTGGGTAGTGTTATTTTGGATTGAGATTTGTTGGTTTTAAGAATATATATGAAAATTATTTTCAAGAGATGTCTTTCATCCTCTTTTGTGCAGATTAAAAATATAAACATCATTTTCCCCTTGAAAATGATAATGTCTCAATAATGTAATAATATTCGCTTTGAAAATGAAAAAGGGAAATGAGTTGTAATTTTACATCATTAAATATATAGAAAATAATGATTTTATATGTAGTAATTAAAACATCAAAATATATATTTTTAGTTTAAAAGAAGTGCATTGTAAAATATAATATCGGTCTAGCCTACTAAGTTTTAATACTCACTCCAATTACTTCCATTTGTTTTCAGTTTTTATTGTAGTTTTATGATGGGATCAATAACCTTGGTTGATATGTGGTATTGATTGGAGAGTTACACATAGGGTCATATGGTGGTTCCTTGGGTGTCACAGTCAATTTCTGTATTCTGTTATTGTTTGTGGAACAATTAATTGAAATCTAAATGATGTAATGTATGTAAGATCATTTTTTATTTTGTTTGTTCATTTAATTATTCTATTTCCTTATTTATTTTATGTGGAAAAACCATTCCCTATGTCTCTTATGATTCTCTTGGAACATGTCACTTTCCAAGGAGGTTTGGTAATTCTTCGTAGTCCTTGCCATGGATAGGCTCAGGTGACAGGTTTGTGGTTGACCTGGGTTGGTTCATGACAAAATGTTATCATAGTAGGATGTATCTTTAGTTGAATATGTATTATAGAGTGCCTATTGTTACCAGGGTATGTCAACGTAGAAGGAGTATGATTTTTTAAAATCATGTTGTAGGAACCATAAGGACTTTTGGAACCCCTAATCATTTCGATGCTCGAGTTACCATGGAATTATTGGGTTTTTTGGTGAATTTATTTGTGTGCATTTTTCAGTGTTAGGAAAAAAGAGTTGGGAATGTGGCCTCAATGAGAATACATTACCTAGAATGCTATGTAGATCCTAGAATATTACCCTATAATTCACTATGTGATGGTGTTGTGACTAGAATAAATCAACCAACCATTTGTCCAAGTCACCAATCGACAATAGTTTCCCTTACGAACCATTATGAGACATCCTTAAATTTAAAATTTCGTTTTCAAATGTATTTTTTTGTAATAGTAAAAAAATTTAATTATAAATTGTAATGGCTATGTTTTTAAATTTTAATAGGTTTCTTTTGACCTTTGGTGTTTTTATGTGTGGCCACATGGATGGATTTGAATGAGAAAGTGTTTGGATGTCAATTATAGCTTGGGGATTTGCTTGGGTGATGCCCCAAGGGACACCATTGGTGCGTGTACGTCCCTTTATGTTTGTTTTTTTCACTAATTTTTTCTTTGAAAATGTGATGTTTTGATATTCCAAAGTGGTCCGATGAGACCATTTTAAATTGGGATTTATTTTTCTTTTATGGTGTTTGAGATGAAGAATCTTTATTGATGTATTAGTCTTAGTCAGGTTCTTCATTTCTCTATTTTCTTTATATTAGGGTACCACCTCCCACAATGATTTGATGGATTCCCATGGTGCAGTATTAGGTGGATCATGTTTGGAATGCACTCTAGTTAATCAGACCATAGACAACATTCAGAAATTTCGTAATTTGAACAATCTTATCTTTAATGGTCAAGGAGATTTTCTCAATGTCGAGGAGTGAATGTAGAGGATGGAGTGGGACATCTGTTTCCTTACACTACATGAGTAAAAAAATATATTGTTTTCTACCTTTATGCTTGATTGACCAACCTGGAAATTGTGAATATCTATGTCTCGATGCAAGCCTCGAGAAGATCTTTCATGGTAGTTCTTCAATTATTCGTTTATAAAAATGTATTTTTCTATGATGACCACGATACTAAGAAGATAAAGTTTTTTGGTCTTCAGTATGGTGTTGGATAAATTTTAGATTTCTATCATCACTTCATAGAATTAGTTCTATGTGATCTTGGGTATATGAAAAACGATCCTGTGAAAGCATTAATTTTCGTGTAAGAGCTTCGTTCTGGGATGTAGACGATGGTGGCAGATCATAACATAACCAATTTATCCAATGTGGTATGGAAAGCCTTTCGTGATGATGTTGAGTAAGATAGAGGGATTGATATGGTGATTCTTCCACTTGTATTGGAACTGGTTAATAGGATGTTGGTAAGTAGAATGAGATGTTTTCTGATGCTAGTAGTTCTGGTAGGGGTATTATGAGGCCATCACACATCTATTCAGCTTCTTCAAAGCTCAATTTCGTGATCTAAAATCAGTGTGGTAAGTAGGGTCATAATAGGCCACAATTCCTTAATGGTCCATGAATTGTCCACACATATAGATTCTTGGGTCACATGAATAAGTTCAATCATGGGGATTCAATGATGTGTCGTGAATCAAAACACATCTCTTCAAAGGTCACACAATCCCTTTTCTATGTGTTGGTTTATGCTTGAGATTAGACTGGGATTTTCAATCTATAATGATTCGGGGATGTAGGAGTCATATCTTGTGGAAATCCATTGGTGTTTCTTTATATTTTAGTTGAAAGGATGATTGTTTTCAATCCCTTTATACATTTTTTTAATGGAAGATTAATTTTTTATTTTTGTATCTATTCTACATATTATGTGTCTCTAGAGCCTACATGAAAGGTATGGGATTATTTATTCATTATATCTCCAACCAAAGGCCTCAATGTGAAGATGGCACATTGTTTTGAAAACTGTATTGGTGTGAGAAGCCTTTGTCTAAGTTCTATTCTCATCATGGGAGATAGATACTGATATGAATTCAGTGTAGATATTTTTTATTGGTTCCAATTGATATAAGGAATAGTGGGAACCTCATTCCCACATTATGACTTGTTTAAGAGTAAGAGTGTTTTTATTATGAGGAGTTCTTATTGCCTCATCTTCTTAATATTCTGGAAGTTGTGTCTCATAAGTTATAACCCTATATTTAACTTACATATTTTATTTGTTAGAATTGAGTAAGGAGTGGTTTGTGGTTGTTTGGGGATGTGATGTTGTTGGTTGTGGTTTTGATTCTCTTGTAGTTGGTCCATCCCCTCCTATCCCATTCTGGTAGGGAATTTTGGTTAGTGTGAAATTTTATTGACTTTGTATAATATATCTAGTCCTTATGGTGGGGAGACACACCATGTGTCTAATTGAATTTTCCATAGGATTGGAAGTAGTTTAGGCTCATTTATAATTTTGGGGAGTCTATTAGGGACACCTCCATGTTGGTATTCCAGTACCATATCAGGTGTTGGTTTTTTTCTAACTGTGGTTTGTCCGCATGGGCCTCCCCATGTCAAAATCACATCTTCATTCCTAGTATGAATTTGGTGGTGGTTCTTCTAAAGCAAAACCACTAATTCCATGTTATTCCTTGATTAAATATTTTGATGGGGTTTTTCTTAATAGTTTCATTGACATAATGTTATAATGGATTTTTTTAGATGTGGGTTGAATTCATTTTTTTGTCAATGGTTGTGATCCCTTTGAGGATGTTTAAAGTGTACATAATTTAAGGATTGAATTAATTTCATGAATGTTTTATTCTTTTTTGGATGAATAAATTTGATGTGTCTATGATTTTGGGGTTGTGCGGCAATTAGCGTGGAGTACGTTTCGGCATCTGGAGGTCATCTGGTCACCCATTGTCTTGCTGGGGGTGTTTTTTGTGATCTCTTCATTAATCAGTCGTTGGGAATCTCCTTAAACTGTAATACAGTATCATTTTCTGTTTTGGGGTCTAGACATGTCAAGGATTTTGGGGGTTGGAAGTGTTATGGTGGGGAGAAATTTCACAATGAGGTTTTAATTTTTCCTTGGCTTCAGGTTGGGTATGGTTTTCAGTTCATTTTCATTGGAACAAGGTGTGACAAATTTGATGTTTTGGGAAATATATGGTTAGAGCTTGGGATTGGAACCCTGTTTAATTTGATTATTTTTGGACCCTATGGTGGGTTATATGCCATTTTATATACGCCACATGTTTAGTGGAAACTATATGTTCAGCCTGAGTACTTGTGCGACTACTTCTAGAGAAAACATGAGATACCCCAGGTTTGTGCATAGACCCTTGAGCCATGTGTAGATCATACAATTGGAGTATTAAAGTAAATAAAGAAACAATGGTTTTAACTTTAATAATAATATTATTTTTTGGGGGATGATAATAATATTATTTTCATTTTTTTAATTTATTATTATTGAAAATGATGTTATTAATATTATTATATTATTAATATTATTATATTATTATTATTATTATGGGAGTCATTATTATTATTAATATTGTTGTTATTAATGTATTTTTATTAGTTTTTATTAGGGTTTTAATAAAAATAATGATATATATATATAAAAAACCCATATTAGTCTACCTCATACATAGCCCCACCTTTCCCTTATGCTTTCATGTTTAGAGCCCCTCTCTTCTATACCAACTATGGGCTGACCCATCCTCCAGAAGCTCCCCTGTCGGCGCACCACCCACACAAATGAACCCCCTTCTAGTAGGTCCCACCTACCAGCTGACGCCACCACCTACCGACACCACTCCTATCAGTGACCTCCTCCTCGGGCTGCCCTTCCTGTGGGATCAATCTTCTTTGGAAAACCTCTTGCTAGTGTGCCACCCCAGCTAGAACAACCTAATCTATTGGAATGACCTCCTATTTTGACATTCCCTGCTGATGCACTACCCCTATTGGAGGAACTCATTCTAGCGCAACCCACGAGTGTCACTCTCTTCTCCTATGTGCTACATCACCAGCATGATCCTACTCTAATAGTGTCTCCCCCTTCGGTAATTGCTTCTTTAGTTTACTTATATTATGTTAAAGTTTGACTCATTGAGGGTTTTTCAGGGGATATCTAGGGGTTTATATCTTTCATTGTAGGATTTCAGTGGTGTTTTGTCATTACTCCTTGTATGCATGGAAGGTTGTTCTCCTGTTCTTGATTTTTTTAATACAATAATCATCCATTTCATGTTATTTTTAACTTATTTACATTTTTATTATTAATCTTGGATCCATGTATAAATTATTTAGTTTGTAAAATGGTATTTTATGCCTCATTTCTTGTTAAATAATGATGTTTTATTAAAAATGCGCACAACGTAGGTTTGGATAAATGTTTCATTACATTTGATTTTTTTTTTGAGATTTTTGTAGATAGTCTAGTATTTTGAATACATTTCTATCATGTAATTGGTAATTTTTTTATTTTTGGGTGTAAATTGAAATTATTTTTTAATAAATTTTATGCCTAATATGTGATAAATTCACTAATTGTATTTTATGTTTTAAATGTGGTATAAAATAATTGGTTAGGTTTTATAAATATATTGGATGTAGGTGAAATAATATTTTGAGTTCCATAAATTGTTTCCCATGTGGTTTTGGTTTTTATAAAGAAACATGTATTTGGTTTTAGTATGTTTTGGAATGTGTTTCCAATGAAAGGACAATTTGGCATTTTCATAACAAATTGTTTATGATGAAAATTTATGGTGAATGTTTTATGTGGATTTTATAATATATTTGATGATTAAAATGGAGATTTTTACCCCTATTTAATAAGTGGATTTTGTATTGTTGATAATGGTTTTTTTTTTCATAAGGGCCCGTTTAGAATCTTTGTAAGAATATAATAAAATATTTATTATAAAAACCTCCATAGAATGTTTCTAATGCCTTTTCATGAATAATGTGTTGGATTTCCTCACCGTGGAATCTTTAGGATCAATTATTAGGGTTCATTTATTGGAAGACTTTGATTTTTATTTATTTTAAGGCATGAATTTAGTCTTTGGGGAGAATCGTGGTGAGGAATCTTGTGACATATTATGTTTATATATTTTTATTGTATTCTTAATTGGAATTGGTTGGATCACACCTATTATATACATAAGAAACAAGAGAAAGAAATATTGAGATAATAATATAAGAACTACTAACGCACTGGTAGTTCATGTACATACCAGTGGCCCATAGTAGGTTTTTTTATTATTGCTATGGGATTGGGCCCCAAAGTCTATACTGAGTTAGGGTGGCCGAGCATTTGGTAATTTTTATTTCATCATTTTTGAATGGTACTGGAGATGGGGTGTCATGTATAGGTATTTTACGGATAGTTCTTGATCTCTATAGGCCACCTATGTCGATTAGCTCCTAGTTGCGTGCAGTTATTCTTGATATATGAGTATGGATGTTTCATTTTATCTTATTGTGTATCACTATTATGATATCATGTGTAGTTTGTTTCATGGAAATTGATGCATTGTTTTTAAATATATTTATGACTTATTTCCATGAATAGTGTTTTATCCTCTTTTGTAACGATTGAAAATATAAACATCATATTTCACATGAAAATTCTAATTTCTCCCTAAGAAAAGAAATTCAGTTTATAAATGAATAAGGGTAATGAGTTTTACTTTTTCTTGTGTAAATATTTATAATATCATACTTTTATATATTTTAGTTCAGACATTAAACTTTATGAATCATTTATTTTAAAGTAAAATCATTTGGAAATAGATTATTGGGCTAGCCTTCATAGTTTTAATACTCACACATATACTTTCAGTTTGTTTTTAGTTTCAAATGCATGTTCTACCAATGATTCAATCTCTCATTGAGATGTATGGAATGGATCATAGAGTGAACCTCGAGTTCACATGCATGTGTCATTGGTGTTAGGTTTTGTTTGGTTATTGTATTATTGTTTGTTGTACATTTAATTAAAATGTAAGTGATGTTATGTTTTAAATATCATTTTATTCTGGGTTTTTCTTATATGTATTCAGTAGACTTGTTTATTTTATTATATAAATTGTTCCCTTTGTCTCTGATGAATCACTTCTCACTTGTTTTTAGATTAGGAGGATCGGGAATGCCTCTCTTGCCTCACCACCTATCGGCTTGGGTGAAATGTTTAGGGTTGAACAGAGTTGGTTCATGACAATTCTGGTTAGTGAATAAGGCTGAGGGGACCCCATTATTGGTCATAATTTTATGTATGCACAACATTAAATGATCACCATCTTTGGTGGTGTCCATAATAAGAACAAAATTAGTTGATTTCATAATATGAATAATTTAAACGATAGTAGAATTTTTTACTTGAAGAGTATCTGGTAATGTATGGATGAAAACCATGGAAACCTCTTCCAATATCTATACCAACACTCAAAGAGGTTACAGTAGAGGATAAGAACTCATAAAAAATTTGATAATCTACTTTTATGTTTAATAATGAAGCACAAATCAATATTTTCATGATTCATACATCGAGTACATAAACATCATTTCATTCCATAATACATATTCATACAGATATGATAAAATATCCATGATAAAGTAATGATGTCATGAAACACAAAAAACTACGGATAAAGGATATAAAATATAATCATAAAAAATAGGATTACATTAGTTTTTATAAACAAACAAGTAATTGTCTCCCTAACCTATAATGATGAGATGAAATTAGTGAAGTATACATCCCAATACAAGTCATACATAATTTACTCACAACGTGATGATAGAAACAATGCTCAAATAATAATTACAAATAAATTTCCACCCTAGATGTAGAGATGATATGACTGAGAAAACCAATATATTCCTATAATAATTTCAATTAGAGTACTTCTTATGATGTTAATTTTCTACTATGTTTTTTAAAAAATCATTACCATTCCCATGGGAATATGGGATGCTAAAATAAACATTAAAAATTTATTTCAAAAAGATCCAATTCCTATATTTATGGTATATTCATATGATGATATAACTTACAATATTATGATTTGAAAATACTGTTAACAACATCCAGAAAAATTATTTTCTCCATAACTAATATGTCATCATAATAATTGCATGATCTATGTAATTAGTTTTTTAATTCTTCTAAGGTAGATGATTCTCTAAAGAATTATATGATACAAATGGTTATTAATTAATAAATGAAACAAAAAAATACAATCAGATGTGTCACATTGTACAAAATATCTGATTTATGATCATTGGATGGATCACGATAAGAGATCATGTAAAAAACCATTTTAAATCATTGAATGATGCCGAATAGTTCTTATACTAACATAATTTAACATCATTATTTCTATGATCCTTCTATTATGAATCCAACATTATTAAATTCAGGAGAAAACATTAATAATATATATGTAGATCTATGCTTCTTTATATATCAAAAAATTATTGGGTTAATCCCATAAAAATTCATCAAAGAACACTAATAGATATATATTAATTCACCAAGATTCAAAATAAATGGCCCCGTTAAATTCATATATAGGTTCTTACAATTTACTTTAAATGTTTCCCACTAATGAGGTGACTCGTAATGGTTTCCAAAAAAATAGATATTAATCATTTTCATTAGAAATACTAGGATATTATCATTGAATAAAAAATAAATCATGATAATGGAGGAATAACTTCAATAGTAAATACATAAAAATTATAGGTTTGTTAGTTATGACTATAGGCATCATAAAATTTTCATAGTGTCCATAAATACTCTTAAAAGTCTTCCCAATGTTATCTTACAACCAAACCCCGAGTTTTTAAAAAACTGACTAAAACTACCATCCCACCATTAACTAATAAAATAGGTTTTTTGATACAGGATAGTAGATACATTCTCTTCACTATTACCTAATTAATTATTCAATAGTCTACAAAGGTTTTCAACGAACCATAAAAAATATTGGAAATGAGCATGGTGGTTCCCATGGATTAACACTAGGTTTGATAAGTACAATCTATAGTAAATAATCAATGGTAACATTAAAATTAATTATCTCTTCATTTTCCATAAAATAAAATTGAATAAATATTTATTATGTTCAATAAATGAGGTCAATAATGGACACTACCTCCCACTATAGTGGAAAATAGAAGATATCATTATTTAATACACTAAAGAAATTCCAAATTTCCATTGGTAGATCAAAATTATAGGAAAATCATCAAGAAAGACTATAATGGAAGAAAAGAGTCACATTATCTCTAGGAGGTAAGGTTGAACCCAATTTTTTTCTCAAGTCACACGTCCCCTAAACCACCAATGAGTTCCACCCATTAATAAATAATAAAACAAAAAAATTGTAAATATCATGCATATATGATTAAATGAACATCTAAACAATCATGATTATAATGAAAAAAGAATATTTAATAAGAACACTAAAATACCAAACTAAGCACACATCACCTAACAAAATAATGTATAATGTCAAATAAAATCCATTTTATTTTTTCCTTCCATGAGTAATTTAATTATCCATAATAAATGATAAAACACTATTGGTTTTTTCAAAATATATATGAAATATGAATTTTTTTTTATATTTTAGGATCCAGTATCAAAAACCGTGATATATATAAAATATGAGGCAATAATTATACATAAATCTATATCAACGAAAACATAAACCCCCACCAAAAAAATTATCCACTACATGAAGATACACCACATGTGAAAATATGATTAGAGATCTGTTGAATTTGGTTCTTCCAATAGTACCATATATTCTTTTATAGAATCTTATCCCTTAAAATACATAAGAATTTCAAGATCCTAGAACAATATTCATAGATAGAAAAGGATTACGCAAGACGTAATGTTATTTAGTGGAATGGGTAAGATAATAGATTATTCCCAACAACGAAACAATGGTATCAAGAAAATAGTAAAAAAATAGAAACTAATGATGGAGTATAAAATAATTTCTACTAGGACCCCCCCCCCCCAAATTTTTTAATAACATTAAAAATACTTTTCTTGCAGGGTCCCCCACTAGAACTGGTATTGGGTGGAAGTGAAGCACCAAAAAATTCTATATTTTATTCCATGTCTATCTCTTATATTATATCCATATATACCATCTCATCAAAAGTATTTTGATTCATAATATATACCTATAATCCAATATCATATCACAATAATTGTACATATTTCAATTTTTTAATCAACCCAATCATCATCAACTCTTCAAAAGAAATGAATTGTTTCTATAAAATGGATTCATTATACTAACATTGAAATATATCCTTAATATGAAGAGAAAAAAACTATATAACTTCTTATTGAAAAATATGATAGGAATAAATTATGAATAAAGAGGGTTTTAAATCATGTACACAAAAATAACACATGTTTATTTTCTATTAATATCGAATCAAACATCCTTTTTCTAGGGACCATGAGTTTCCTTATTACACACATAACATTGATAGGAACACATGCCTATATAAAATCCAAGACTTTGTTTATTGTTTATATTCATTCCTCCAACTGTTGAGGGTCATTCATACCCAAAAAACACTTTGGTTTTATTATGCTGGAATTCACATGATCCATCCTTGATGCCTACTTCTCATTATTTCTATATAATAGATTGGTTTCAAGTATGTGAAAAATTAAGGTGGAGAGGTCGAAATTCACTTATGATTCCTTGTAAAACTTAAAAATAAATGTGGTGTATTTCATTAGGAGTATTATCTAATAAAATCTATCAAGGAACCCTCAAACGACATCTCAAAGTCATGATTATAAATACACAAAATAAATTGAATCAATTAGAAACCGATAAAACCTCCATTTAACATTATGTTAACATATGTAGAGTCATTTATTTTGATTAACACAAATAATAAAATTTATAGACATCCCATGTCCAATTCAGTCTCATTAAACTAAATTTGATGTTAGGAACTCACCATAACATAAATAAAATTTCCCAAAATATTTTATCATGTAAATTATTTTACTAGAAATGAGAATATTATAATTATATACTATGGTTTCATATCATTCTCATTTAACCCATCTATCTAATCTCTAAACCAATATGTGATAAAACGCAAAGGGTGATTCCTATACCCACGAACTGGTGACCAGCACACTGAATAAGAAAAAAACTAAAAAGGTAATCTTTTTTTCAAAACCTCAAAAAAGATAAATTATATATAAAAGAGAATGTTAAATAGTACTAAATATTATATAAAAACATGTTGTGTTTGTAGTGATAAAACTAATACATATTGTTATAACAATAATAAAAAATACTAGAACATATATAAATAGTTACAACCTAGATATCCATCATATAATAAATGTGATAAATGGGAAATGTCCCACAATATCACCATACAATACCCATACCCAGCTGACAAATACATAATTTCCTAACTACAAAACAATTTTAATTAATACATCCAACCCAAAAAGGTTTACATACACACAAGAGTGTCCGTTGAGTTTTAGCTAAAAATGAATAGTAGGATATCACCTAGGTGTTAAATATCATGTATATAACAATAAATCCCATTATGCTCAATTTAAAATAAAACATGTATAGATACAATGTTTTTAAATTTTATCAAAATCATAATAAATAGTATCATAGTATGAAATTATGAAAAAAATCCCGATAAAAAAATTACAATGAAAATTTAATTTATATATTAAAATATATCAAATAATTAATTATATCATATGAAATAAGAAGTAGTTTGGTCCTTGAAAAAAGGTTAACTCCCCAAGGATAACATTGGTCAGGATAACTGGGTCAATTATACCTCAATATAGTCATTACTAGCACACACTATATATGATGTCTTAATGAACATGACCTAGGGGATAGTGGAACACCCCATGAGTGAAACCTATATGATTTTATAATCAATTTCTTTTATCAAATGAATATATGATCTAGGAATAGAGGATTGACAGAAAATGTTAATCCCTATAGTGTCTATTGACATGTCCAAATACGAATGCATTATACAGAAATACTTGGGCTCTCATATGTGGATTTTATCAAATCATTTGAAATTTCTTTTAAAATATCACAGACCATTCTAGAAAACACTTTTTACGAGAATCATGCATTGAAAACAATTTCACAAGGAAATTTTATAATTCACTCAAAACAATAATTTATTTCCAAAACTAGTGAAAGAACATATTTTTTTCCCAAAAACCCATTACATATTAATATCAAACCATTCCATAATCCTGTAAATTAACACCTAAAACCCAATTTAGAATAGAAACATCCTCAATCTTTCACCAAACATACTCAATAGATGGAAACTCTTGCCCCATTTAGGGGGAACACACTAACCACAATGGAATCGTCACACATGATGAAAAGAAGATGAAATATAATTTTGGAGGGGTACATAAAAAATAAATTCATTATATTATAATCATGTTTATATATGTAAAATTGTCAAAATTGATGATATATCAACACACACCTCATGGATCACACATTCCACATAACAACTGTCTCTGAATCCAAAAACATTGAGATGAAAAAATGAACAATCTTCACGAAACATTAAAGTAATAAAGAGATTATTGATATCTCATACCAAAAAATTATATAACATATTTCAATTACAAGTATAATGGAAAAAGAAAGAAATAATGGGAGAGATGTGACCAAACATATTGTAAAAGATCCAACAAATCAAAAAACATCTCAATATGTAATGGAACATGGATAGAAGAACCAAATTCACCTATAGAAATTCATTAATAACCATCGGATAATAATAGGATTTAAGGGGATATGTTTAAAGATTTCATGGGTGTATTCTTGAATTAAATAAAGAAATTTGAAGTGTTATATTTTCATCACATAATTTGGATGAATGATTATTCAAACCATGTTCTTGCAATGCACCTCTTTCTATGTTTTTGGAATATAATCATGGATTTACCAAATAGATTGAAAAATCATATTCCAACCATGAATTACCTGATTGTCCTAAAACACTTATTTTAGAGGTAGGACACCTTATTTGTCCTAACCATGCACTAAAATATGCACCATTATCTCAATTTCAAACATATAGTGCAAAATTTTCAGGATAAATCTACATGGTTTTCAAACAACCATAATCCAATCATAATTATTCCAACAAAAAATAGAAAACTCTATGAATGACAATAACAATTATTGAAAATACACTCCATGAGATGATATAAAAAGGGGTAGAATCACCATTGTAATAGAATTGAGATGTTATAGGTTTCATGATTGATATTACTTATATCACACCTCATTTAATGGTATAGATTTAATGTGAAAAGTTAATCTCTTGAAATGGTCTTCTAGATGATTAAACTCATTTTCTAGGTGTAACACATTAGTTTGTTATATCTTCCAAGACTCATTGGTGAATTGTTTATCAATAATATTCTATAATTTGGGAATCGATATATTACATTTGGAATCCTCATATTACTAATTTATATTAATTTCATGTCTACTAATGATTATGGTGTGTTTATAGAGTATATATTGATTCAATAATTTATTATTATATATTTTATACATGATATTTAATGATTTTTTGGGATTCTCTTAAGTTCTACAATGGGAGTGGTGGAAAAAAAATTCATGTCTTATTTTTTATAAGTAAATTTCATAAAATTTCATAAAAAAATACGTTCATTCAGTTATATTACCCTAATATTATAACAGTTTATAAATAAATTAGATGTATTATCAATCATTATGGTTAATTAATAGTGAATGAATTAATTTTTTTTTCGATGTTTATGTTTATTGCACTCATGTTATTTTCAAATGACTACCTAAATTACCTTTCCCTCTATTTATGTAATAACCTAAAAATGATATTAATGTTTAACAAATCTATTCTGAATACATATAATGATTTGTAATGGTAGTTGTCAGGGGATTCTTATAATAATAGTAAAAATATTTTTTTATTATTCTTCATTTCCATTTAATATGGGTATATATATTCAATTTGGATAGAAGATAAATCTATATGTTCCAATGTTAGAAGGGATTATTATTTTGGACATCAAACCTCAAATCCTAATCTTATATTGTTAGAATAAGGGACCTCTCATGTTCTTACATTATGGAATACAGATCAATTATAAGAACTTGTTCGTATAAAAATTGAGGACTTATTATCAATGTTGCAATACAAGTTATATTCAGAAAATTTATATGTTGAATAATCAATTGAAAAAAGATGTATTTTCTATACACTATATGTGTATGATGTTATATCATTGTATTAATTATCAATTATGTTATATAAGTTCATAATTTTATGTATTTATTTATTTTTAAATTATTTAGTTTTATACTCTATTTTTATGATATAAGGTAGTATTTTTACTATGTATTCTCATAATGTGTTGATGGATTCATCTACATGTTGATTATGTATAAAGTAATTTTTATGATGGGAATTGTATTAAGGTTCTTTTATCTTTCTTAGCCGTGTATTTGTGTGTGGGAATAAATGATGAGTTCTATAAATGTTGAAATTATTCGCATGATGTTTCCAATACTAGATATTTTAATATGTTTATTGTGGGATGGTTTTCAATAAGATATTTCCCATGATACACTATGTTTATCTATATAACCATATATTTGATCCCATTTTATTTCTATCTGAGCCATGTTTCTGGTTACCATCCCCCTACATTTTTTATTTTATGGGGTGTTGATGGATTATTGGACTATATATATTGTCTTATGGGTTAATTTTAAGTATGAATACCTATATAAATGATTATTCATATTCTTGAGTGGATTATTATTGAATATAGAGATTGATAATTTTCCTGGGTGATATAAGAAATATTAGCGTCAATGGTGATTTAATTTTTTGGGAATATTTATTAAATTATGTAACAATTTATATGAAAACTAAATGTTGGGGAGACATATTGTTGGTTTGGATTTTACATAGGATTCATAATTTATGTCTGTGATTACATTTTTACATAGGGATGGCATATAATATTTAAGGTTTATGTTATCTAAATTTTTTAGTGTTTTGTAATACAATAAGGATATTTTATCATATGACCCCAATTAGGTTTTCTTATTCCTCTCACAATTTATAATAGGTTTTTATTCTTCTAATATCCAATGTAACACTACTGATGGCCATGACATTCATAGGGGAGATATTGGAATGTCCTAGAGAATAAATATAAACTGATGTCATGTATATTTTTAAAAATTATAATTTTTTAATTTTAATTTTTTTAGAATGTGTGTGTATAATTTAAAAATATGATGAACCAATACTTAGGTTATGGTTAGAAAATATTTTGTGTTAATCGTGAAATTAGGTAACAAAAGATATGGATGAGAATCTAGCGTAATAAGCCTGATTTTCACATGATTTTATATTTCACAGGGGTAAACCATTTAGACTATATTTTTATATAATATGAACTTGCATTATTGGATCACTGATTGAAAAAAATTTATCCAAACCATCGGTGGGTTTTTGATCTATTATATATGAAGGTACAGAATTATTAAGTATTAGGTTAAATTTGGAGCAAAATTTTGTGGCATGCAAATTTAAATTATATTTTTTAAAATATATAAATTCCCTTTATAAATTTATCCTTTTTCAAAATCATTCAATTTATATTAATATTCAGTCAACATTAGAAATATCCATAATAATTATCCCCTTTAATGGTGTCATAATTTAATCTCCACATCTAAATATTTTTATTGATCCATCCAATTAATTTACCACATTTCTTATCTGTATTCTTATCATATTATCCCGTCCACCATTAAAAGTTATATATTTTTTACATTAAACCCTATTGTGAATAAGGGATGGATATTGGGATTAGGGTGTTATATTTTTAGTTTTTTATTTTTTCATGAATAATTGATTTCATCTCATGTAACATCACGACCAGAGTTCCACACACCAGTGCCCTGACCCGGTTGGTCACATGACCTTAAGTGTTTCTTCCTATATTACAGTGGCTACTGAATAGTGGTAAGTGTATAATATCCATCCTAGTGAGATTGTACCAACATTATTAGATTATTAATCTAGTAGAAATAAATAGGGATTCTTTAAATAATGACACAACACAAAATTGAACCACCCAGTATCACAAGTGGACTAAAAATTGATATAGAATATCAAAACCCAACTGTAGATATTAAATGATAGAGTACATTAGATGTGAAAAAATGAAAATCATTAGTAAAGACAATGGAAACTCCAATGTGGTTTTATAACCATGTCTTGTCCCCTTGTCCATGCTATAACCCAACTCAACCACTTAACAATTTTTTTTCGTTATCCTATCCTACAAGAATGAAGCATATTTAGGTACAAATTAGGTAACCAGAGTTGGGTATGACTACAACATAGTAGGCCACCACCAGTGCCATATAAAAAAAATATTAATTAAAATAGTGTATGCAGATTTATAATTAAATAACAAAAACACACAAATAAATTGTAATCAAATTTTCATTTTATCTTTATTTAATGGAATAAAATCGCGATACACACATTAATTCCTCTATTACCATTCATATGTTTAATTGAAAAATTAATTTCATTTTTACTATTCTTTTCCCGAAATTAACAAATTAATTCTAGTGCTTCCACTCACTATTCTCAATTATCAAAATAATGTCATTTTTACAATTTATTGTACTCAATTAACACATGAATTCCATTTTTACAACTCATTATTCACAATAAACACATGAATACAATTATTACCCCAAATAATTCTCAATTTACAAATGAATTACATTGTTACCACTCATTGTTCCCAATTTACACATGAATTCCGTTCTTACCACTAATTGTTCTAAATATTTAAATCAATAATTAATTAACCACCTCAAACCCATTAATTAACACAAAAATTGATTATCCATCTAAATCCAATTAATTAAATAATGTCATTAATTAATCAAAATCATAATCCCAATACCACATAATTAATCCAACAACTAATTATTAATCCAAAATTGAGTATTAAGAAAATTTACTCAACCATTAATTTTCCCCAATAATAATTCGATATAAAATAATTATCCCACAAATTTATTATCTCAAACCCACTATATCATCATCTCAAAATTAATTCCTCAATTAATTATCCAAATCAAAATTCTCAATATCACATTTTTAAATCCCAAATTAATTATCTCAAATATATAATCTTAATATACCTTATTCCAGATTACCTTAATTAATTAATTAAACAAAATTATTACCTTGACAAAGAACAAAACGGACAAATATAAAATATAAATTCTATATTTACATAAACATTATATTAATAAAATAATATTATATTTGAATTATATTCCACATACATTAATTTTTTTAAGAGGGTTCTCATAATTGAAATCCTCAATAGAGGTAAGAAATGATCTATTGCGAGATCTACGTATAAAATTTTAATCCAAAAATGAAAAGAAAAATAATCCATAGATGTGTATCATGATCTAGAAGCATAGATCTCTATTCAACCTATGTACATATTGGTTCAATAAAAAAGAGTAAAATAGACCTTCAATGGATTGAAGAATAATTGAAATCTGAGTTGGGGAATCAATCAGGATTAAACCACATACTTGAATTGGGGGAGATCCACCAACTGAGATTATAATCCCTTGGAAATGAGGTAGGAGATACAAGGAATCCCTCTATGAGGCTATAGAATAGAGAAAACTTTTCTATGTGATGAGCTGAGCTTTTGGGTGGTATAACAAAGGGGTATATTATTTTTTTACTAAATCTAGGTGGATTAGAATTATGTACCCATGGTGTGAATTTCAGATAAAAAGGTTTCCAATAACCATGTGCCTCTTCTAGAGTGGTTCACTATATCTCTTAAGAGGGTTCATGGTTTACGAAACATTACAATGGTCATTAAAAGTCACACTGTCCAAGGATGAACGATTTAATGGGCCTGAGTGTATGGCTAGGGAAAACTGTGTGCTAATTGTGCATGGCCCTTTTTCTTCTATTTTTCTCAAATTTACACCACAACTCACCCTAATATAAAATAGAAATGAAAAGTACTCAACATAAGGAAAAAAATTACTTGTAAATCGGCCTGAGAGATGACCAAAAAAGTATGGGTTATTACAATCTCCTCACCATATAATTGCTCACGCTCAAGATATACTTCCAAGAATCTCTAGGATTCTGAGTAAAAAATATTCGGTTAGTTAACCCTAATATCTGCCTCCCATAACCATGTATCCTCATAAAAAAGTGCATGTTTTCACAATACTAGAACTATCATCAAATATTTTCTTACTATAGTTCATCATTGTGATCTAATGGAAAAATCAATTCCTCCTTAAAGGACACACATATTTCTAGATCAACATCATCCACATTGATCACATTAGAATATTTTGCGTGATACCTCCATAATTGAGGCACTTGGAAAACATCATGCATTGAAATTTACCTATGTGGATGATCCAACCTACACACCACCACACTGATTCTCCCCATTATCTCAAATGGTCCAAAAAAATACTTGGTACAATTTTCCATATCGTTGTATTAGGTGGTGACCCAATCATGACGTCATTAGAAGGAACATGAAAACAAAATTTATAAACTAAATGGGTTAAACATTTCTATTCACATATGAAATATAACTACTTAAATATATTTAATTATTCTTCTAAATCATTTATCACATCTCTATTATCTCCCACAGAAGAGTCGGTCCCATCAATTATAATACACCCTCCTCTATCCATCATAGAGGTTATCTACATGGACAACCAAAGAGATTCTTGAATGGATCCGTATATAATGTTTTTTAATAACAATTGTTAAATAAAAACTAGAATAAATGTATTTCCTTCTCCCAAGGCCCAATTAACTCAAGAATTAATGCTCCCAAAATATCCTCAAGTACATGAATAATATTCTATGACTACCCATTTGTCTATGGGTTGAATGTTGTACCCATAAAAATATGAATACAATGTGACTTTTAATATACCATCCATAATTTAAACATAATGCAAAAATTATGGACTAAAAAAATTTATGTGGCACCATATGTAGATAGATTATCTCCCAAACATACATTTCTCTAATCATCTCTAGTTATATGGTTTCCCGTATCAATAAAAAAAGTGATACCTTTATTAGTGGATACACAATCTCCGAAATAGCAACATTATTCTATAGAGTCATCAGGATAATGATCATAAATTCCATAGCCACATTATCCCAATTCCAATTAAAAATAGGTAATGATGATAAAAATATTTTGAGTCGTTGAAGCCCAACCTTCACCTGGTGGAAAGTGTGGAATCACATCAAGAACCCTTCACACACCTTCATCAATGTCCTCTTCCAAATCATTCATCATAATTCATGGTTAATTTTTTCACACCTACATAATACACCCACATTGAAGGATGAAATTGATGTATTAGATACCACTTCATGTTTGTAAGAGTAATAACTCTATTATTCACATAGGTGATCTCATCCTCATCTATGTTCTAATCAAAATGTGACTCCCCAAATTCTTCGTTTTCTCTCAATGAAAATACCTCTAGGTCCATATAAAATCTATCTCTGATGTGACTCAAAATTTTATACTCCATTTAAACTGATACCACAGTCAACATATCATAATATTCCAAAACTGTCAAATGCATCTCATCCAG
Organism: Viscum album; assembly: GCA_963277665.1. NCBI lineage: Eukaryota > Viridiplantae > Streptophyta > Magnoliopsida > Santalales > Viscaceae > Viscum > Viscum album. Next base: position 1,468,352,088 of record OY728163.1, on the reverse strand, counting down.
TAAATCCTTTTTAAACCTCTCATCACTACACTCTTGACTAGCATGCATCTATGATTTCACAATCAAAGAATCATAAACATTGTTTCCTTTCTTGTAATTATATGATTAGAAAAAATTATGTGATTTCATATACTCAACCCTCCTTAATAGCAGATGATTCACATTTATCAAGAAAAAGAAGTTCATCCTGATATTCTGATTCATATACAGAGTAAAATTTTTACCAAACATATATTGTATCCATCATTCCAAAGACTATACCACTTTTTATAACATCATTTTTTGTATATAATAATTCGATTAATGTTGCATTAGATTCCATGAACCATGTACTATATCTTGATTTCGGTATATGAAAACTTATTAATGACCTATCCTATAAGAATCAATATACACCAAATACTCATTACATCACTTCTGTCAGATCAGGATTTGTGCTGCTATCATGTTATTTTTCATCTCCTGGAAATTATTCTCACATTTTTCCAACCAATAAAACTATTTCCACATTTTTTTCAATATCAAAATAAGTTATTCAAATTAAGAATGTTCTTGGATAAATATCTATGTATATTTATTTAATCATAGAAACCTATGAATTTCAAACATTTTTTTGGATACTCCCATGAATCCACAACATGAATCATATGTGGATCCAATGAAATAACATACTCCGAGATGATGTGACACTATAAGGGTAACTGGTCAATCCAAAATTGACATTTACATATATTGGAATATAGATGATTCTCTCACAATTTACTCTGGATGATGTTAAGGTTTTGGGAATGATTGTAATGATTCTTGGAATACACCAATATTCTATCCACAAATACTACTACACAACAATCCAGTAATAGATGAAATATTTTATTGATCAAAGACATAAACATTGATTATGTGATCATCAACCTAAAAAATATTACGATGAACTCATGTAGGCTATACCATTTTATGAAAGCAATACCTGTTATATCATATGTTTTGTATCTTAATTGATTCTACCCTCATCTCATGTAAATATATTGAAATAGATAATCTCCACTCAACTATTAAATAATATCATTGATACATAGAATAGGATGTCAATTAATTATTTTCATCTAGTTTAACTTTTGGTTGTCAACACACAAGCACAAACACCCACCATCCCTTTTAGAAAAATACTCTAGATAACCTTGTGACGACATGATCGGTTTGATAAACCCAATGTCCTCTAACTCCTTCAGTTGTTTATTGTACTCCTAAATCTCTATTAGTTCTATTATATATTGAGCTATAGAAAATTTCCCATCCCCAAAGACGAAACCAATAATAAATTTCATATCTATCACTAGTAGAATCTAGGCGATGTCTTCTAGAGACACATCATAAAACTTGTTCATTAATTTTGGAAATGAATCCTTATTTACACATTCATCATCCTTCAAAAACCAAAAATCTTGGGCAGAATGATATCCAATTTTTGTGAAATTGCCTCCACTCAGATCACCTTGAAATCCCTTTCTTCATAGTGAATATAATTTTAAACCATATAAGATGTAAATTTAACTCTCCAATGGTGAAAAAAATACTAACAAAATAAGATATAATACACTCTATACAAAAAATAAATTAATATCCGGAAATTTCTGATTTATAAATATCCCATCAAAAAACATTGTCCACAATCTGGAGAGAAAAATCATTCGATATACATATTTCATTCGATCAAACTCCCCATGATGTATATATTATCAAAAACCCAATGAAAACCCCCACATGAAATCTTAATCCATTTACATGATTTCTAGAAATAATTGATTGAAAATTAATAGTATCATATAAGGAGCTAGCTAGAATATAAGCTGCAAGAACAATACATCTCACTATCTAAGGTCCAACGTCACTCTCTAAAAGTGTAAGTAAAACTATATGTATTACTACTTTCCCTCTTCCCTATGATGCACTAAAACCTAATCTACACCAATCAAATGATATGGTCATTATTTATAGAAACTCCACCTCCAATTACAATGAATCTAGCTTATAGACTGATATGGTCTGGAAGATTAGATTCCAACTCCATGGTACTATATCTCTCCTTTATCATTACCTATTAGTTATGGGATCCTGTATAAAATCTTCTGATGTCCAATATTGTTATTTGATTAGAACTCTACTAGTGGTGGGGTATTGTTTATATGATTGTGGCCAACCTTCCACAATGCTGACATGTAATATGGGTATGGCCATGTGTGACTGAACCTTCTCCTATCCACTCTTTATACTATACCTTATATGACACCCTATAGAAACTCATAAAAATTTTGGAATATGTATCTCCCGATAATCCATATGCATCCATCACTACTATAGTAGAATGTTATCTCAAGTTCCCATCACCAATGTTAATTTTATCCACTACCTCTGAAAACTTCTTTAACAGAATCAGTTCAACCTAGGAATTAATCTCACATTTAATATTGTCATATAAATTACACGTTGTAGCTATTTCATACCATTTAAATGGTAGTTAATAATTACGACAGTCAATAAATAATCCTCCATAGTCTATCATAAAATATACTACTCTCACTCAACATCATGAACTCAGCTACTCTTTCCTGCCTCAGTATCTCTAGATAAAATTTCTACAAACCGTCAACGTGAATTCCATTCATAAATTAGAATCTTCATATATAGTCTAATCGTAACCATCAACTAAACATATCACCGATCAACATTTAATATGAGATGGCAACATGAACCTCCACTCATCTAGAGTCTAAAAATGGTCAGTTATAGTCTCGATAAACTCAGTCTAGAATATATATCCCTCATGTACACCCTCAATAGTAAAATGTAGATGTTGATGAAACTAAAAATCTCATGTCAAGTTAGAAATACTTCTCACATCCTACTCTTAGTGAAATCCTATCAACTATATGATGTGAGAAATTTCTTCTTGAAACTACCCCTACATATTCACCCATAACTATCAGTTTCTTATGTTATACTATTGGTAGATCGTCTCCATCTATATCTTCCAATAGTACTCTAAATAAGAGACAACATGGATGAATATCTATGTAATTAGAATAATATATATCAAGAAGCATAACACAACTTTATTAGGCCAATGTAAGAGGAAAACCCAAAAAATCACAACATGATTGTCCACCAGACCCAGCCGAACTATATGAAATGTTTCCCTAGCACCCCACATAAAAATTATACAACCTTATCATTGTTAAAAAAAGATAAAATCATTTTTATGTTGATGTTATCATTAGAAGCCCATAAATTTGAAACATTCATCATTTTAATTTTAATAATTTCACATTAGCAACCATTTGCAATTTAATTTAATAGTCAATGAAAAAATGTTAAAGTTAAATAAATTCCCCAAAACCCGTTTTCCCGTGACTTCCAAAAATTATTCTTGTCATAAAAGAATCCATAGTTCCTAGAATGATTCGTAAAAACTAAACTATCATTACATAGAATGCCACATGTAAAATGTCATTAAATATCAAAAACAATAATAACAACACACAAATTTTTTTTCTCCAAGGTGAAATTACATAATCTATAACAACAATCAACAATAACAGTAATCCCACCCAAGGATCATGGGTTTTCCCCATAAATGGGTATCTACTCCCTTTAATGAGATCAAAAAAATATCATGAAAATTCATATTCATTTATATACCTTTCCCAAAATGAATGAAAAATGAAAAAGAAATGAAACCCCTCTAATACCACATTGTAATGGCCTAGCTCGGGTGCAGCACAACGCTTCTCCAACCTGATTGGTCCCATGAAATCTAGTACATCTCCCCATATTACAAAGTATGTTTACTAGAAGAGATGGTATAATAACAATCATGGGGATAATATACATTCTCTATCAGAGTTACACAACAATATAATTAAATAGACAAAACTCAAATAATTTTATAACAACAATCATAACAACCCATTATCACACGATGAATAAAAATAGAAATACATTATCAAACCCAAACTTCATATATTCAATCCTATAGTAGGTGCCATGTGAAAAAATGAATCTCAATATTAAAGACACTAAATACTCCCAAGTCTGTCATGAACCACGTCAGTTAATCCGATCAATGCACCATCCCTGGTCATCCATCTAACATAGTATTTTTTCCCTTATCTTTTCCTAGAAACATGAAGAATACTCAGGTATTGATTTGGAAGCCTGAGTAGTGTGTGAGTAAAATATAGTAGGATAAAACCAACAACAACTAACATAATTTAATTCAATAATGTGTATATGGTTTTATATTGAAATTAATATGTTCCATAAATAAACACTTATCATACTTTCAAATTTTCATTATTCAATAGAATAAACCCCCACTACATACATGAATGAAACTATTTCCTTTAATTTTCTCAATTGACATGTGAGTCCCACTATAACCACTCATTTTTATCATTGATGTAAATTAACACATGATTATCACTATTACCACATATTGTTGATAATAAAAATATGAATACCATTATTTCCCCTCATTTTCTCAATTAACACATAAATTCAATTGTTATATATAATTTTTCTAAAATAACACCTGAATTCACGTGATAGTAATCATGGTTCCTATAATTAATTTGAAATTATATAATAATCAAAAAACAATAAATTAACTCAATAATCAATTAACTACCTTTGTCCAATTAATTAATTAATTAATTAATTATTCAATATCCCAAAATCAACACAAAATAATTAATCCATAAATTGATTCTTATATCTATAATATTGTACTATTATAATTAACACTATCAATATTTATCCACAAATCAGATTTCAGTATATTATAATTATCCAAAAAGTTAATTATCACAAATCCACAATCTCAATATCTCATAATTAATTAAATAATTATTTTAAAAAATCACAGTCACAATATCTCATAGTTTACTCAAAAATAATTATTTAAATTCTATAATCTCTATATCTCCAATTCATGTTTCCCACCAATAATTAAATAACTAAATTAATTAAATCAATCATGAACTCAACTGATAAAAATGAATCAGACATGATATAATTATATAGACATTATTGTTATCCATACATTGGGATTTGAATTATTGACCACCTACCTCTATTCATTGAAGATAATTCACCCAGTAAAAATCATCAATTAATTAAAAAATGATATAGGGAGCGACCTAGATCTAATAACTAAATAAAAAATATACGAAAACATGATACCTTAGTTATAGATCTAGATCCAAAACATATATAATGAATAAAAAAATAAAGATCTACATCCATAAAAATCCTAGAATAAAAACATTTGATGAATGAAAGATTAATGGAAAAGATATATTTAAAATCAATTGGGATTAAACTACATACATGGAGAGGTGATGATCTGCTAACCAGGATAAGAGTCACTGAGAACAGATGTTAAAAGACTTATGAATCTATTTAAGAGGATCTATAATTGAGATAAATCAGTAATGGATAAAAAGATGGAATTCATAGGTATAAGAAAGGGTTTGATGATTTTTTTATAATAATTCAACGGATCAAAATTCCATATGTAATGTTTATAGCTCGGGGCACACATTTTCCCATAATCATGTACCTTAGTTGTCGGCCTCTTCTAGGGGGTGGGAAGTTTCACATAACCTGGAATTTGGTTTGAAAAACAATTTTCTATAAATGTAAAAAAACTCTCTATCATGGTTTTTCTAATTTTGTAGGACATGGTGCACAATTTTGGAAAACAATGCGCCAACCATACAATGACATCTTTATTATATTTTTCTCAAATTTCAAATCAAACACACGCCAAGTTAAAACCCAAATAATAAATATTCAACATAAAGAAAAAATACTACCCATAAATGGTCCAAATACATCTCTTGAAATAGTCATAGTTTCTTATCTCTATCCATGGTTATTGTTTCATCACTTATATTGAGTGAATTCCATTTAGATGAGGTAGATGTTTCTACAAAGTTCATTTATTTTATATATTATAAAATTAATGATCAATATAAATATTATTTTAGTTGATTTAATGCTATAATTTATATCCAAAATAGTTTTAGAATTTGGTTGATAATCTTCATACATTGAATGGATAATTTTTTAAAGATTTCCGATATACATCTTAAAAATATTTATGTCATTCCATGTGATTTAAAAAAAATTCTTTTGAGGGTATTTTTAAATTAATATTGACAAATATTTTTCTTTTTTATAGTATATTAGTTTTCATATAAGGTTACCTATATTTTATGAGTTCTTTTTAAAATGTGTTATCTTGATTATTATATATCCCAAATTTTGAACCAATAAGGCTATTCCTTTAATGGACATGTTCCATTAATGGGATGGAAGGAATTATTATATTATAGAAATATAAAATATGAAAAGTGGTTGTTTAATGTGATGATTTTGGAGGGGAGATAAGGTTTATTGATATTTCGTTACATATGAAGGAGATATTCCGTTAACATATTGTATAATTATATTTATTTTACATGTGATGGGAAAATTTCAACAAAATTTGAGAGTTCTAATATAATAACCCATTACACTAGATTACTCACTATCTATTTTCTCTTGGATTATATTATACAATAAATTTGGGAGTTCCCCCATGAGTCTGTGAGTCTGAATAAGGTGATTATATGTATTAGAATTCAATATTGGTTAGTGCTTACTCCACCAAACTATTGTTTAGTAGCATCTTATACTCTGACCTTGTGATAAATCCATATTGATTGTCTTATTAATAATGATATTATCATGGGGATTCAAATTATTATATTTTTTGTGACAATTTATTCTCATATTAATATGTGTAATAAATTTTTATATCATTATTTTCTCTGCCTACATTGATATTATAGTTCTCACTAGAAATTTATTTCTATGTAGTGTAGGTTTTCTATAGACTACAAAATGTTTAAAAACATATATTTAAATTCGAGGGTTAATAAAGGATTATAAAATGTAGGAATCTTAAATATAATTTTGGTAATGGTTTCTAAATAAGCGTAATTGTTTCATTTTATTTCTTCAAAAAAAATATTGTTATCTAAATGTGGAAAATGGTTTCTTTTACTATTTGAAGTTATAATATTTTTATATAATTATTTTGACGATTTTTTTATATTTTAAAGAATGATAATTGGATGACATTACATTTATTAGGTGAAAAATATTCTTATACATTATATATCATACTACGGAAAAAGGAATGATTTTAAACTAAATTTAAAACACTCATTGGTGAAATCCAATTTGGTATGATTATCTCCCATACTATAATGACTATAGACACTATGTGTTTGTATATATATATATATATATTTATTATTATCATATAATGGTTCCAGTTTGGGTTTTAGAATTTATATTCTAATTAAATTTCATTGATGAATATGATTATATATGACAAGAGATCATAAGTCACAAGGATATGTTTGGACAATAATACATCTTTTTGGTCATTGTATGTATCATCCAATTTATCCATATAAATTTATTTTAACTTTATTATTTTATTATTTTAATTTTAATTTATTTATGAGGTTGTTATAAATTTTTTTAAAAAAATTTACTTGGTAATCAAATATTGTTATTATAATTTCTTTCTATATTTATATTAGAATAATTTTTTTATGAACATTGATATTCTAATTTATATTAATTCAATGTCTTAATAATTATTTTTTATTCAAATATTAGTAATATTAAATGGTGAAATAATTAACACTCAGTCTATGTTATAATTTTTTGATTTTATAAAGCTTGTGGTTATCGAAAATAAACTTCTAGTCATGTGGATTTCTAAACATTGTTTGGTAGTTATCCAACTTAGACTGATTTTCTATAGACTATAATCCTTATGATTACTATGGTAGTGTAATTATAACAATTTTATTTGACATGTAACAAACATTTTTCCTGTTGTAATTCCTCTACCAAGAGTGTATTTTATATTATACCAAGATGTATGAACTAAAAGTTATTTGTATTTGATAAATTGATCCCAAAATAGAGGTTATCTTGCATCATCCAAGGATAATGCGGTGTAATGCATTTACTAAAACATTGATCAACAATTTGATCACAAATATCGAATATAGATTCTTATAAATTCATCAACATTTAAATTTTTGATGGATTGGTTATTGGGAAAGTATTATTCCATGAATTGATTGCTAAACTATGTTTTTATATCACTATGAATGTGGTTTAGATTAGCAAAGACTAATCCAAGATATTTTCATAATCTGGTTATGAATGGATGGTCAAGATCATTCCATATGGGTGGTGTGGTCAATAGAATATGATATGGATACAAGTTGTTGCTGTTGTGGACGGCGAAGTACATATTTTTCTATGTAGGATGTATTTTATGATTTATATGAGGGTTTACACAATATTAATGTGTTATTTAATTAATTTATAATTATTCTTATTGTATAATGTGCCTTATAAAGGTAAAATATTTACGGTCACTACTTATGAAGATGGATTCTCATGGATATCAACATATGTCATGTCTTACTGTGAGATGTTACTGATTTTATATTATCTCTACCAATTATCATGATATTTATTAAGGCAATATGTATATGAGTTATAACCACTCACACACTACACACAGATTCAATAATTTAGATATTACTAATTTATTTTAGGATATATATAGTTCTTATAATGTATTCAATATGATATTTATTGAGAATAATAGTTACTTCATTATCTTCGATTATAGATCGTGATATAAGGGGTAATTGGGTATTTGAAATTACTCTAGAATTAATAGGTTTAAAATTCAATGATGTTAATTCATTATGACGGTTATAAATATTGATTGTCATTATACAATGATTGTAGAGGATGATGATTAACCAATTTACATTTCCAAATAGGAAATTCTCTTTGAAATAGAGAGATGTGATATTTATTGGAAACCAATGAGTTGTGTATGTCCTTTAATATTCCACTAAACACCCAAATACATAGAGACACATACACAATATTGAAAAATTATTTTAATACACTTTTATCTGTGGAAACGAGTATTTACTGAACTAGGTATAATTAATTATAGATGTAAAATAGAGATACAAGGTGATTTTTTTGTTTGGAATTACATTCAATATATATAGTGATGAATATTTCCCTTTAATAATTTTTTTATTTTCTATATATAATATATATTTTTTTACTTTGATTCATTGCGTAATAAATTTTTTAAATTTTCTAAATTCTATAGAAATGAGATATCAATATCATGTTAATGTGTAGTAATGATATCTATAAATTTTTTAAGAACATTAGAGATTTCGTACAAATACTATTTATTTATAACATAAAAAAATTAAAATATTATATATATGGGTTGGTTACATTACCATAAAAAAAGGTTATAAATATTGTTACCACTATAATTTAACTTTTATATTGCTTTCCACATATCCATAATGATCTACCAACATAGAGGATGGGCCAACATAGATCTATGAGAATATTATTTATGTGGAATAATTGTGTAATGGATATTATTATATAAGAAATACTTAGAGTTTCAAAATTATGGACATCACATTCATGTTCATTCATTTTTTTATACCATTTTTAACTATCATTATATTATTATGTTTAATTTTAAACATCTATGGATTTTTTTATATTTTCCCATTAAATTAAAAATTAATAATCACTGCACCAAAATGAAAATAATGATACATTGATAAATTATTTTTATCACCCTTAAAATGTAATTAGTTTTTATCAATATATGGTATAATATGTTCATGATCTTTCAACTATTATATTTTATAAAATACTTTAAAAATCATAAAATGATTGAAAATACCATTGGTCTATTTAAGAGTTATACAATTTTGTTATTTTTTCAATTAAGATATAAAAATATCATTTTTTTGAAATATATTTATATAAAAATAATGATATTTTGAATATATTATATAAAAAATAATTTTTTCTGAATTTATGAGATTTATTCAAAATATTGATTTTTAGTAGAAATTATGTGTTTTATGAACATTATAATTTTTATTGTTTTATAAATTTATAATTAGAACTTATTTTTTTATAAAATAATTTATTTGTTCAAATATGTGATTAAGAAATACCATTAAAAATTTTGGAAAAAAATTGACCATATTAAACCCCTATAAAAAAAATTATAACTAATGTCAATGGTTTTTTATTAAAAAACTATTAATATATGTTGTTTTAATTAATTGATATTTTATTAAAATTTGATTATTTCATTAAACATTTCACAACATTATATTATTTATAATAAAGAAAATAATTTCATGAAAATTAGTATCCTTCAAAAAAATTTCTTATAAATTTTATTAATGATTAAAACACATCATTTGTTAAAATAAATTATTATTATTTTTCATGTGTATATATTTTAAAATAATATTAAATCTTATTTTTTAATGAATTTTGTTAAATTGAACATTTTTAATAGTAAACATTTTTAATCTTGTCAAATATGTTTTTAATTATATTTTTAGAAATAAAAATACAAACAAGTAAACTATTTAATTTATAATAATAAGGATTTATATTATCAATCTAAAGAGGATTAAATGGTTATATGTTTATATAACCATTATACATTATAGTTCCACTTATCTTCTTGGATTATACAACCAAAATGTTTCTTCAACTATAAAAAAACTCACAAAACCTTCATGAACATCTATTCAGTCCCCTTACCATTTTTTATGCATAGTGACCTTGCCCCTATTTATAAATGTATACCATCTATTTCTTCCATTCTTGAAATCCCAATAAAAATAAACTTGAACCTATTTTATAATTACATATATTATAAGTAACATAGAATACCTTGATACTTTGGATAACAATAGATAGCCTAACTATTCAACTGTCAAATTTTCATTCAACTGAAAGTAAAATGTCATGACCAAGGTATCACATCTTTCACATCTTTTATTTATTTTTATTTTTTTTCTCCATCCCATAAAATATATTATATAATTGATATTTAAATTAAATACTTATTTTTTATAATTTCATATTATATTATACTAATTAAATATAAATATTATTAATTTCTCCAAATCCATTATAAAAATAAAAATGATTTTATACAACTTTGTGAACTAGAATTTCCAAGAATAGAATATCATATTTTTCATTATAACATCTCATGGATGGATAAAAAAATATTTTACTGAGTAATCAAAATAATTATAAAATGATTATTATTCAGATGTATTTAATATTTTTATATTCTATGTCCCTTATTTTTTATTTTTTTAATAAAATTAGGCAATGTGTATTTTTGGATTACAATATTTATGTTTCAATGTGTTTTTTTTTCAATTATCACCAATAATATTTCAAATTAAATGTTACTTTTAGGTATTAAAATTATTTTTTTATTCAATAGGATGAGAATCTATTTTAAAATAAAACATAGCCATTGATAATATGCAAATAGATTAATTTAAAACTCAACACAACCACCTCATGTAAATGAAATAGGTAGAAAATATCTAATAAAAGAACCAATTATAAAAATAAAAATTCAAATGTAAAATAATGATAGATGAATAATGAAATTATTAATATTTTTAGTGATTATTATTTAATTATACAGTATGTTATCTACATGTATGTAAAAAAAATTTAAATACAAATGATAGCGATCATCCACACCACCCCCATTAGCTTTTGGTTAGACAATCAATTTCTTTCCCCTAATTTAACAATATATTATCATAAATAATTATATAAATATTATATATATATATATATATATTATTTACATATATATACCTCATATAAATTTTTTTATTTTGAAATTAAATTATAAATTTCCATTCAATGTTTTAGCTTTTAAGTAAAAATTATTTTCAATTGAAATCCCTTTTTCTACAATCTTGTTAGGAATCACCCCCATAAAATGTTTTCACCTTGAATTTTTTACAAAAAACATACATGTTTCATAAAATACCATTTTATTTAAATTATTGTTTTAGATGAAATTAATTTTACATCATTATTTGTTAAAAGATAATATGATCATTTCTTTAATCATCATCTAAATTAGATCTTTTTAATTGTACTACGTGAAATAAATTTATAAACTATGTTATAAAACTACTAAACACATTAACAAAATAATACCATTTTTAAATTTATCCATATTCAATGTGATTTATTTATATATTATGTTGGAAATACATGAGACATAGCAGTCACATATTCCTCAATACAAGGATATTAAATCCACTTTCTAGTAAAGGTTTTACAATGATTATGATTTAGGATTAGTTTCACATTTTTGTGTGTAAAAAATAACATATAAGTATTATGATTGATTCTGTCTTATGGTGTGACATGTGGGGTTTCTATATCCATATAATTAATTAGGTTATGTTAATATTTCATGTCATTCTATGTATTAGATTACATGATCAACAATATATCTTGGAATAGAAAATGGAGTAATCATTGGAATATGATGACGACCTGTGTAACGACCCAAACATCTATCAATGAAAATTCATCTTGGTCTAATTAAATGTATTATTATGAAAAATGGTTGTGTAAAACATATTCAATTATTTAGATTTATGATTTTGTATTTTTAAAATAAAATTAATATTTTTGACTGTTGTTAATGTAGTCGCTGAACAATGATCACAAGATTAGAAAAAAAATAAGGCTTTAACAAATCCAATTTACACAGACCAATGAAGAGATGGCCTCATATAGTTGACTCGCCCTGTATGAAGCCCATTAGTCAGAGCACGGAATGGCAGTGGCATCATTGGGCTTCTCTCTTGACCAATCCCAAGCTGAGAATCAACATGTTATGCTCGAACAGAACTACATATAGGAGAAGTGGAAGTTGATATAGATTAACCAGAGTGATGTTGTCTGTGCCACCCCAAAAGTCTATCACCATAACACACCTTAACCTTTGGGCTTATCCTAGTGTTATACGGGGTTATGTAAAAAGACCATATCACTGTGATTATGTGCATTATTATTTTATATAATAATTAATTTACATTTATTTTATTAAGGTTACTTTGTAAATAATTTTAAAAGCACAAATATTTTTTTAGTTAATATTCAACTAAGGAATATATTTTGATAAAATAATTTATTTCATTATTAAATAATATTTTAATTAAATATTATTATTATAAAAATACATTTTATTATGTTTAAATGATGGTATAAGTTTTATGAATACCATTGTGATTTTTGTTAAGGTTTGAAAGCAGTTTTAACAAAGCCCATTACTTTTCGATAAATGTAATTTTTGTTTTAAATGTGAAATTCACATATTTTGAAAATTATATAGATAAAATTAATATTATTTTTTTAATCAATAAATTGAAATTAACCAATGGTAATTTTTCAAAATTTTATGAGACAGTCAAATTTTTGGGTAAAAATTATATACCATTTAAATACATAATGTGATTTATGACAACATAATGACCCAATAATGATATAATAAAACACTACTAATTTTCTATTATTAAATTACATGTTTTAACATTATAATAATGTTATTTTAGTTTTGTTTGAAAAATTTTACAATGTGTTAGTTTATCCATCAAGACTTAAAACACATTTTACCTTATTAAATTAATTTCCTTGAGAGTGTGACTCACCTCCACATAAGAAACCGTATTTTTTTTTAACAATTTAGGACAATGGAATTATAAAATATAGTATTACACTAACCTTTGGAAAAAACAATGGGAAATACCATGAGATGGTGTTTTGTTTTCCTTAGTATAATGTGTGGTGTCCCAACCCTCAATAATAAATAATTCACTCTCCTTTCCTATATAAACCCTCTAATACTATCATTTCCTCTTCATTAAATGCCTTTTGGGCTAGACCAAATCCCTCCATATTCTCACTAGAATCCTCTAAAGGCACCACAAACTCTCAAGAAGCCTCTATCAAGCCCATCCCAAGCCTTTCGGATCACACTTCCCAGTAAGGGATTCCTTATTTTTCATTCTATCCATGTTTCATAATATTGTTATGTCCATTTATTTTCATTTATAAATGTTTGGATATGATTTATCACCTCCCCAATACAACCCTCTTTATGTTGGAATGATGGGATACCCCTATATCACTCATTAATACCACCCATGTACACAAATTACCATTCTGAAATTCCGTATGATATTTCTCTACAAAAATTTAAATCCAAACATTTATTTTGTATTATGAATCTAAAATTACATTATTCATGTATAGAAATATATCTATATGAACCCTTTAAAATATAACTCATTTAAAAATTATTAGACATCCCATTATCTATCATCAACAATTTTTATGAATTCTTATATCACTCTGTTTTGCTGGAAAAATTGCACTGCGATTTTCTTGGCCAATGACATTGTTTAGTGAATACCATTCCCATTTCTTTATCAAGTGTATTAATCATTTGGAAAATTTACATATTTTATAAATATTCTCATGTATGTATTCGACGTTCATTTATCATGAAATAAACGATGATGTTGAATGATTCCAAGTTGTATGATCAATGTGGAACACTTATGCATTAAATGAAATTTTTATGAACGATGCACCCTAATAGAGATGCATTGGGTAAATATTAGTATCAAGAACATAAAGTGAAATGAGGGTTCACTGATTATAATTCAAGTGAAACATGGGTTTACTCATTGTTCATATACAATGTTCCTTGGCTCATGTTAATACCACGTTAAGTGTTGTTGCCACATTTATGTGTTATGATTATCATTCTATATCAAGCCTTTATGTTCATGTTACTTTTATTCTCCATTGATATTCATATATCAAAACAAGTATTTTATTATTCATGTTATTCATTGTTTACATTATTCCTAGGCTTTATAGATCACCCTTTTCATATGAATGTCCTTAGGTTATCCCATCTAATGCAAAGTATGAGGGAATGTAGTGGGCGTGTAAATGATATTTTCAATATAGGTGTTGTGGTTCATGTATTATGTCATTATGTAATGTTCCTACGACCCAAAGTCACCATACCTCTTGATCATCTATGTTTTATCAAGTGAATATTTATTTTAATAAATCACTTTTAAGTGTGTAATATAAATATTGGTTGTTATAGTTGGTATCATAGGATAGGTTTAGTTATTTTTGGAATTAGGATTAGAAAACCCAAGCGAATCCTTATAAACAAGACTATGTATAGTAAAAACGTCACTAAAATTTGGTGAGAATTGAAAATGTTTTTTATCATGAAAATACATCCCTTTCTGGATACGATCATCTAGAGGCGGTTCTGGAACATATGTATATAGGAGTGAAAACTCTGAAAACATGTTTTGGGCTGATCTGAGGTATCCAGGTACATGTAAACAGGCTTTACAGCACTCTTGGATATGACACTCTCAAAGAATATTCTTTGATATTTCCCAAGATTAGTATGAACCATAGTTAAGTGAAGAAAATACCCCTATGAATAAATGTTGGGGAGTAGATAATGGATAACATATATTGATGCATTTAATTATATATGTCAAGGAAATAAAAGTTAGTAATAAGTCATCTATTTTGTACTTGGAATACCCTTTATGTTTTAACCCAATTTTTCTTTTTATTCCACACAATGGCCAGTAATAGTAGGACTCGGTCTAACAACCGATGAAAAGGCCAATTTTATGACTGCTCTAACGAGATACCAAATATGATGGGAGTAGGAATCACAAACATTGTTAGGATACTCTCTCAGTTAACTAATGGTTTGAATAGAAACATTGGTCAAGATGAACGTAGAACCCCCCCCCCCCCGAAGAAAGAAAAAATCTTAATTTAGAGATTCATGATACAAAGGATTCCTAATTTTAATGTGTTATATGATTCCTCAATCGCCGAGAAATGGTTAACCTCCATAAAAAATATCATCTCCATTCTTCAATGTTACGAATATTAAAATGTTATTTTGTTTTCTTATTGTATGGATGGTGAAGTCGATCAACGGTGGACATTGATGAAAAATATGAACCCTTAGGAGGCGATCGATAGTTCAGAATGGATGGATTTCCAGAAAATGTTGTTCGATAAAATTTTTTGGTGCACCCCATGGCTTAAGAAGGAAATGGAATTTCATTCCCTGATGTAAAAAGATGATGAATCCATCAGTGCATATGAGTCAAAATCATATGTATTGCACGATATGCCCCCAACTTTGTCAATACCCTCGAATGCAATGCTGACCTCTTCTTTGGTGGGCTGAAACCCAGACTACGGAATGTCTTGGTGATCTGTGACATCAAAATCTATTATAAAATTGTTCTATGTGCCATCATGGTCGAAATGGATATCGGAGAATATCATGGGAATCACGGGGATAAGAAGAATAAGGTGGACTGCAATTCTGGCAGTCCGATTGATAAATTCAATGGTTCTATGAAAATCATGCACCCCATATTCTAACTATGCAAAAAAAAGGCACCATAAAAATTTTCTGAAGGGGTTGATGAAATGCTTCAGGTGTGGAATATAAGGGCACCATGATTTTAACTTCCGACAAGAAAAAACCATAGTTGCGATAGAAGAGAGGTACGCTTCGTTCAACCCTCAATATGTTTTTCATTTCTTCACCTTCACTAAAACAGGGAACCAAGAAAATAAGTTCCCTATGCCAAGGGTTTTTTAAGGTAATAAAAAACATAAAAGGTAGCAAGGGTGAACATTTGAAATAACTACCACTGAAGTGAACCTCGACATTATAGTGGTGACAGGTACGCTAGTGATCCATTCAAGAATCAAGAATAAATATTTCGATTCTAGTTATACAGATTATTTTATATCGCAAAATTTTAGTAATTCAATCCCAACACCACCGAAAATAATTGAAGTAAATATGTTGGTGAGTATGGATAACTGGTAAATCGTTGAATCCCATTAATATAACTCATCCACTGTCATAATCGATGGATTGAACTTACTGAAGAACCTCATCATACTCCCTATAGTGGAATTTGATTCAATTATAGACATGGATTAGCATTCCTTATATAAATCCTAAAAAAATAGCAGTGAGAGGAAAATCATTATTTATATAGAGAATGGACCCCTGATTCTATTCAAGTGGAAGGAGGAAACTAAAACTTATTTAGCACCATCATCTCAATCGTGGATATTATTTCCATATGATAATGTGTATCGAGCTTAGATGATTATGTATAAAGGGTGAACAATTATTAAAGACTTGAATATTGTGACAGAATTCACTGTAGTGTTTCCAAAAGAATTTCATGGTCTTCCTCTAAGAAGAAATGTTTAATTCTCTTTTGATCATATACCTTACGCATTGCCAATATCCCAGAATCTGTATAGAATAGCAGTTGTGAAGCCTGAGGATCTGAAGAAACAACTAAAAGAGAATTTCGATTAAGAGTTGATATTCCCATGTGCTTCACCATGAGGTTCACCAGTCCTCTTTGTCTAGAATAATCATTGGTCATAGTTCTATTTCATCGATTATTGTTGTCTTAACAAAATAATGACAAAGAACAAGTATCCTCTGCCTTGAATTGATGACTTGTTTGATTTTCTATGTGGAGCACAATACTGGCCTAATGTAGATTTTTAGTTCGGATATTATCATGTAAGGGTGAATCCAGGAGATATCCCGAAGACTGTATTTCGTATAAGATATGGGCACTATGAATTGATATAAATTCCTTTTCCACTCACTATTGCTATAGTAACAATCATAGACATTATGAATAGTGTCTTTATAGATTACCTTGACAATTTTTTGGTAGTATTTATCGATATCTATAGAAAGTGTGAGTTCTGGTTGAAGGAAGTCACATTTTTTAGCTATATCATTACAAAAAATGAGATATCTATAGATGCCCTTAAGCCATCTTAAATTGTGGAATGGTTGAGGCGAACATCGGTAACCGCTATCCATATCTTCTCGGAGTTATCTGGATATTATCTCCGATTTTTGAGATATTTCACATGATTTTACAATCCTCTTACCAAACATACTGAAATTGGAGTAATTTATGCTTGGAGTAATGAATGTGAAGAGAGTATCAAGGATTTAAAAGGAATCCAATCACTTCCCACATGCCCAAATTTCCCATGAGTGTAGAAATATTTGTGGTATTTAGTGATTCTATGAAGAAGGAACTGGCTGTGTTTTTATGCATAATGAAAAATTCACTGCCAATGTTTTAAAAAATTGAATGTTCATGAGAAAAAAGATCCAGCACATGATCTGGGGTTGGCCTTAGTGATCCCTGATTTAAAATTTTTGTGGAATTATCTATTTTGGGAGAAGTTTGAAATAAATATGGACCACAAAAACCTCAATTATATATTCAGACAAATAGCATTAATCATGCACGAACATAAATGGTTAGAGGTGATCAATGACTATGACTACTAAATACATTATCCCCCATGGGAAAGAATGCATAGTTGAAGATTATCTAGGTAGAAAGGATGCCTCATCTTTATCATGGATGAGAATTGAAAAGGATCAAATCTTATTATATTTGAAGAGGATAAACATGGTAATCATTAAGGGAGGAACATCATTAATCATTTCTAAAATTATTTCTCAATCGTTCTTCATGGATAAAATAAATGATGCCCAAAAAAAGGATGTGGAAATTCTAAAATTTGTGGATGCAATAAAAAATGGGGAATCCTTTGAGTTTTTTGTTGAAAAGGATGGAATTGTGAGATTTGGGTCATGATTATATGTACCATCTGATCCATAGATGTAGAAAAAGAATTTGAATGATGCTCATAGCTCAACATTTTCGACTCACCCAAGTAACACAATGATGTATTGAGATCTATGAGAAAACATTTGGGGTATAAATATGAAAAGAGAGGTTGTGGAATATACATCAAAGTTAATGGTATGTCTGTAAGTAAAGGATGGGAGGAAAAACGATTAAGGGGATGATGCAACCACTACACATACCAACATAGAATTAGGTGAAAATAGACATGTACATTTTCCCTGGAAATACAAGGAAATCTAATAAAAATAAGGCTATATGGTTCATTATGGATAATCATACAAAGACAGATCACATTATCTCTATATGAGAGGAATTTTAATTGGATCAACTTGCATGGATTTAAATAATGACACGGTAAGGCTGCATGGAGTACCAGTATATATTGTATCAGATCGTGATCCTAGATTCAAGGCTATGTTCTGGAAAAGTATCCAACACGATATAAACACATAACTGAACATCCAAATGGACTATCATCCTCAAAATGATAGTCAGTCTATGAAAAATATTCGGACTCTAGAATACGAGTTAATATCATATTCTATGGACTTCAAAGGAGGGTGTGACTGACACCTTCCACTGGTTGAATTATCTTATAAAACAAGTTTACACTTAAGCATATGAATGGAACAATATGATGCCATTTATGGAAAAAGGTGAATAACACATGCATTTTGGGAGGGAGTCAGTGTGGTAAGATTCTAGGACCTGAAGTGGTAGACGAAATAGTGGAGGTGGTGAGAACCATTCAGCAGCATGTCAAGGCAGCCCAAAGTTGACAAAGGAGTTATACAGATAACCGTCGATGAGACCTCAAGTTCAACGTTTGATATCTGGTATTTATATGCATAACTCCATGGAATAATTTCATGACTTTTGGAAAGAAAGTGATGTTAAGTCCTAGGTACCTCGACCCCTTTGAGGTTCTTGATTTTTTCGAGGTTGTGGCCTATCGACTAGAACTTATACCCACCGTCGCCAATGTACATGACGTCCTTAATAAATTCCTGTTAAGGAAGTACATACCAAACCATTCACATGTACTCTCTTTGGAGGTATTATAGTTATAGGATGAATTTTTTTATGATGATAAACCATTGAATTTATTAGACCGTGGAGAAAAAAGTTCTATGAAATAATATAATTCAACCCATCAAGGAGTTGTGGTAAAACCACAAGAATGAAGAAGAGAAATGGGAATTAGAGGAATTGATGAAGCAGAGTTACCCACATCTATTTTATTGTGGTAAAAGAAAACCGCAATGGTGAAATTTATTAGGGGGGTGATGATTGTAATGACCCAAACGCCTATAAATGAAAATTCTTCTTGGTATAAATAAATGTATTATTGTTCAAATTGGTAATGTAGAAAACATGAACTTATTTGGTTTTATTATATTGGATTTTTAAAATTCCATTATGATTTTTGGATATTTCTAATATAGTTGTTGAATAGTGATAACAAGATTAGTATAAATATAGGTCGCTAACAAATCCAATTTACTCAGACAAAGTAAGTGATAGCCTCATCGAGTAGAATTTCCCCGTACAAAGCCCATATTTCAGAGATCATAATGGAGGCTACATCATTGGGATTCTTTCCTGACGAAGACAAAGCCGAGATTCAACATGTTAATCTTAAATGGAATCGCCTACTGAAGAAGTGGATGTTGATTGAGATTACCACATGAGGGATGTTATCCGAGCCACCCAAAGAGTCCTTCGCCATCACACACCTTACACTTGGAATGATGAGGGTGTTATAAGGGTGTATGTAACAAGAACTCCACAATATGATATTGTTCATTATTTTTTATATAATAAATAATATACATTCATTTTATTAATTTTCCTTTTTAAATTTTTTTAAAGAAAAAAATAGTATTTTTAGTTAATATTCAACTAAGGAATATATTATGATAAATTATTTGATTTTTGAACTAAATAATATTTTAACAAAATATTATTAATATTAAAATAATTTTATAAATTATAAATGATTGAAAAAAATTTATGAATAAAATTTTAATTTTTATTAATGTTCAAATGCTATTTTTGTCAAAACCCATAAATTTTCAATAAAATTCGGTTTTTATTTTCGAAGTTGAAATTCACATTTTTCAAAAAATAGTTTAGATAAATCTAATATTACTTTTGCAATCAGGATATCGAAATTATCAAATAGTTAATTTTTCATTACTTTCTGAGACAATTTAATTTTTGGGTAAAAATTAAATACCGTTTAAATATATAATGTTTTTTATGACATCATAATGACCCAATGGTGATATAATAAAATAATAAAAACATTCTGATCATCCAATATATTTTTTACCATTAAAATATTGTGATTTGTTTTTATTTTTTTGGATTTATTTTACAAATTCATTATTGGACCCTTCAAGACTTATAAATCATTTTACCTTTTTAAATTGTTTTCCATGAGAGCGTGAATTACCTCCACATACGTATCCTATTATTTTAAAAATTTAGGCCTTTTACATTATAAAATATTTTTAGGCACTCCCATTTGGAAAAAAATTCACATAAACCATTGGATTTAGTGTGTTTTTTAATAGTTTAATGTGTTGTATCCCAAAAAATAATAAATAATTCCATATTCTTTCCTATATATACCCACACAGAATCCCACTTCCTCTTCACTAAAAGCATTTATCGGTTGAGAAAACCCTGCCATACTCTCTCTAGAATCATCATGAGGTTCCCCAAGCTCTCAAGAAGCCTCTCTCAGGCCCCTCCCAAGCCTTTGGGATCACACTTCCATGTAATGTATTACATCCTTTCTCATTTTAGCCCAGTTTCTTAGTATTGTTATGTCCTGTTATTTTAAATAATAAATTTTGGGATATGATTTTCACCTTCTCCATACAACCATTATTATGTTTTAATGATTATAAAACCCTTCCTCTCTCATTAATTCCTCCCATTTACACCTGTTACCCTGCTGAAATTCCATAAGGAATTTATCTCTCCTAATTTACATTCAAGCAATTATTTTATATTATGAATCTAAAATTACATTACTCATGTTAGTTCATATATCTATATGAATACGTTAATATAAATTTCATTTACATATGATGAGACACCACATTCTCTCTCATAATCCATTTTAAGGAATTCATATGTCACATCGTTATGCTGTCGAAATTACACAGCAATTTTCCAAGCCAAATTCATTATGCATCGAATAACCTTACCATTTCTCTATCAACGGTATTCAACTTTATGAAGATTTAATTATTTATTAAACAGTTTCATTCATTTATTACAAATTATTTTATAGTGGAATAAATGATTATGTTTAATGATTTCATGTTGTATGATCAATGTGGCACACTTATTCATGAAATGAAATGTTTAAGAATGGTGAGCACTGATAGTATTCTAATGCATTGGGTAAAGATTAGTATCATGATACATCAATATAAATGTGGGTTTAATCATGATAATTAATTTAAAATTATGTTCTAATCATGCTTTATGTGTAATGATACTTGCCTCATTCTAATATCAAGTTAACTGTTGTTTCCACATTTCTATGTTATGATAATCATGATATATCGTGCCTCAATGTTCCTTTTTCTTTTATGATACATTGATATGACTATTTCCTAAAATGTATTGTATTCATTGTGTTAATCCTTTTTTAATTTTTTTACTGGGATTTATATCTCACCCTTTTCCTATCCATGTCCTCAGGTTATCCTCTCTAATGCTTAGTAGTAGGGAATGTAGTGGTCATGTAAAGGAAGATTTCAATTAAGATGTTGGGTTTCTCATATTATGTCATTATGTAATGATCCAAATCCCCAATGAAAGTAGAACACTCTATCATCTATGTTGAATCAAGTGAAGATTTAATGAAATAAATCATGTTTATGTGTGTAATAAAAAGTAGGGTTGTTATAACATAAGGAGTAGTCATTGAAATATGATAATGATGGATGAGGGAGTAATAATAATCAATTTTTATGATATTTATTAAATAATCCTTGTTATTTAAGACTCTATTAACATTTGAAATCATATAAATAATTTATATTTTATATTTTATAATAATTGTAACTATGATACAACATTATGCCTCTTGACTATAATTTTAGGTTTTATATCCATGTTTACTCACTTAAGGAGATTTTAATCTAACAATTTCTATTGTTATTTACACTAGAATATTCATTGTATCATTAATAAACTTATGGGAGTAAGATAACCATTTTATACATCAAATTAATTCCTTATTTTTATTCTTAAGATGTGTTATTTATGTGTCAAATAAAAAATGATAATAGACCTCTCAATCCTTGGTCTATATTTGTTGGATTTGTATATTAAAAATAAATAAAAATTTATTATTATTTATAGTAACATTACATATGATATCAAATAAAGGTATAGATATTTTTACATATTATTATTATAGATCATTGGTGTAACCGATAAGGATAGTCCCAGTATTATGTTAAGATCCCAATGTCTTTTGTAAATAGAGATTATGTGGTAACACTAGTGATACATCCCATTATGGATAAAATATATGGGAATATGCTGTTAAATATGTGTTTATTGGTACTAAAACCAAAAATTTCTTATCGAGTATATGTCCACAATCATTCTAGTGTATGATTATTGTGTTCTTTTTAGGAACCAAGATTGACCCTACCCATGGATATGATTTGGATAACTCAGATTTTTATTATGACCAATTATGAAGTATTTGGATAGATAATAACCATGGGTGACCATGGCCAATCCTATTGTTTGATAGTGTATAACGTATGTGTTATGGATTAGATATCTTTCAGTTTTTTATATTATATGATTACTCATTACTATTACCCAAAATATGATTTTTTTGTTATTGTCTGGAGGGAAGATGAATAAATATGAATCTAAATGTGATGGATGATGTAAATACTTTTCACACATGTTGAAATAAAAAAAGTCATATTGAATTGGAATTACTGTGTTTTTTACTAATCAACTACCTCATTATATGATTAAAATAATGAACATATTTATATTTTGTAATGAAAATAATAATAGTGAAGTTTGATTGTTGATGATCATATAGGAATGATTATGTAGATACTTATTTCTCATGATTTTGGAAGGATGAACTATGAGAACTATCTCAAAGGATATTGAGGAGTTTTTTTGTTGAATTAATGCTCCCAAAGAATGTAATTATTCTTGAAAGTGGATAGTTAAATTGAATGAATTACTATACATTAAATGGTATCATTTATATATAAAAGAATTATGTGTGGGTAAAATGGTAATTATCAAATAAAATCCCAAAAACTATTAATGACTCCATGAACATGGATGAGTATATGCTATTAAAATATTTAATGTGGGATAATTGATGTTTTTATTTGGATTTTTATTACTATGTTGTTGATGTGTTTTTTAATGATATTATTGATGAAATTATTATTTAACATCTATAAATTATTTTATTGTAGATTTTCATTTAGGGAATTCAATCACACGATGAATGATATTAATAACTATGAAAAGTGAATTTGTGGGAAGGTAATTTTTTTGAATACAAAATATTGATGAAAATATAAAAATTAATATATTTACGTAGTTCATATAATAATGCTTACTTAGGGTATGTAGATAATTGTTTTCTGATAACAAAAATTAGACAGCATTTGAAAACTAGAAATTGATTAGTGATTTTATTCAAAAGAAATTTATAATATCATTATTTTATTTTATTTTATTTTATTAAAGGGTTATATATCTACATACATAACATTTCATAAAGAAAAACATAAGTTTATATTTTATTTTAAATGGTATTTTTATTCATTTATTATTATAGTGATTTAAGATATTTTTTGGTAGTTTTAACTTTTTTGACTGAATTAATGATAATGGTAATAACATATTTTGTATGTGGAATTAATGGATAATTTTTTTTATTTAGGGAGTATTTTTATATCAATTTTTAAAAAAATTATACATATTTTAAATTCATGGGTTTTACATATGGTCGGACATATGTTTAAGGATTTTTAAGGTTAACAATTTTTCAAATTGTTTTTGTTGAACTTTGGCGGTTATTTTTGGGAATTTATTTTACATATGATATTTTCATACACCTGAAATATCGACTTATTACACAATGGAACATATATTACAATCCTAGTTGTTCGTGAGGTGTATTTTATTTGATAAATTAGGTAAAAAAACATAATAACATGTGTCATGGTTATAAATGTTTTTTAACTCCACATAATTCCCATAAAATCCATTGATATTAAAAAATGGCATGAGAAAACATGGGGATATACATAAGAATGAAGTGAGCTATAAGTCCTATTATGTGAATAAAAAATAATTCCATATGATAAAGATGTATATATTATTCTAGAAGAATATCAAGGGAACATAAGAGTATTGATAATCCTATACATGAACATCAAAAAATTATATAATATTACAATATAATTGAATCAAGAGAATTAGGAAATAAAAAAATCATGAAATCATAAACAAGTATCATTACTAATCATTGAAACATTATAATATTGTTTTCATAAGATAACTTATAATGAACAATAAAAGGTATCTCAAGAGATAAAAACACTAAAAAATGCATTAGATGGTAAAAAATGTTTATCCCACCTATCAAATTCATATCACATATATGCATAACTATTAGACATAGATCATAGAAAATAAGGTTGTATTTCAAGAAATTTTACCACATGAATACAGTGTATGGATTCAAAACATAGAATCATCAAATAAATAAAGTATTGTTCCATCTAGGTTAATACTATATAGTGGGAAATTTTTACAAGTATTCACAATTGAAATTATTTTCTTGGAAAATTAGAGGAAAATTTCAGTATCATAACATTAGTGGATGATTATTCATGGAATGTTTTAAGGTGATAGAATGATATCTATCCTCAAATGGAAATCGTAATAAATGTTATAGGTATAATGAAAAACCTATATCAACATGATCGATTGAAAATTATATTGAATATTATAATGAAATTACTTGAATATAAATGGGATTGAGAAGATCCATTACATAGAGAGGGTGATTCTAAAGGTTGTAATAATATTTTTATGAACATGAGAACACATTGGGGGATATAGAGAGGAATATGAAATATAATTTGTTCATAATGGGATTATAGAAATGGGTAATGATATAATGTGATGGATTATAATGAAAAGGTATGAGATTTATTAATAAATTAATAAACATAGGTTTTGAACTATATATGGAAAAAGGATTTAAACCACAAAAAGTTAAAAGGTTTTGGCCAATGATTTTTTCAAAAGAGAAGTGATTTTCAATAGTTTATTATTATAAAAAAATTTATACATATTATAATTCCCTTGCTGATGTTAAAGTGTGTAATGTTTCTAAATAATTACATTACATTATAATATAGGTTTTGATGGATATATTAAGTGTTCATAAATTGAATAAAATGTTGTTAAAAAACAATATTCTAAATAAAGAACATTGTTTTGGTGATGGATACTCATTATAGTATCTATGACAACACTTTTGGGCATTAATTATTTTATTATACAAACTATTTATTTTTACAATATTTATTTTTTAACAAAATATTTGACTATCATAGAAAACAAAATTCACCATTGGCTAATTTCAGAATATTGGTTTTAAAGATAATATTTATTTATTCCACATAAATCTCTATATATGAAAATTTACATTCTTAAATCAATGATCCATTGTATTGAGAAATAAATATATTATGACGATAGAAGTTTTCTAATCATTATTAAAATGAAATTTGACCTCATAGATTTTTTTATGATTTATTTTTTATTAAATATTTTATAATAATAATATTTTATAACCAATATTTCCATAATTCATAAATCATGAGAATGTGTTTCCAAATTGAAACAATATATTTCATAAAAATATAGCTTTTATTTTATCATATCAAAATCTAGTTTTTTTTCAAACTCATTAGTAAATTATTCTATTATTATAAAAATATATAAAAAATAACCATAATTTTCATTGAAATTAATATATATGAAATCATATTGTTAGGGTCTATATACATAACCCCTTATCAAACCATCATACACCCTAACAGAAAAGTATGTGATGTTAAAAATTTATTGGGGTTGTCTACTGAACATGGTTCTATCTGTGATCTTGATAAGCTTGAATATCCCCAAAAAAGTGTTTCCCTATATGATTTGAATTTAATATGGACAAGGAATTAGTTAATAAAAAACACTACTTATTCTTATTCTCATAGAATCTATGATAACTAGGCATTATTGTGTATGAGCCTACTATCTATGTCCATCACTTATTCCATTTATGTAAATATTACATTCAAAAAACTCTTAATATATAATAATATTAACGCTCACTATAAAATGACTATATAATCAATATTTATAGTTCTTATTGGAATTTTATAATTTATTATCAATAACTTATAACTACCTAAAATTACAAAAGTATCTCATGTGTTTTATTAAACATAATTATATTATAATGAATTTATTCATTTTAAAAGGAAATTTCATTCATAACAATTAATGCCTTTATATTTCCCCCCTTAATAGTTATACACAAGAAATTTTATTCCATAGTTAAAAATATATGAGGGAAATTTTGTTTCATCACCTCTTCAAGTTCCCATGATTCATCCCCAAACTTTTATTTTCTACAGTAGACATTGACAAGGTGAGTTTTATAGTTTTTTTGATCATGATCTCTATGATATAAAAATATTAATGGATACTCCTCGTATGAATGATAAATCACCGATAATACAATAATTAGATTTAGTACATGTGAGGAGTCTTGTATATAATTTCCCTAATAGGGATTCATTGAACAGATCGTGTTGTTCAGAATGTTTATGTTGGAGTAATAACTAATAGAAAGAGACTCTAATGAGTTTAAGGATATCAATGTGGATTATTATCAGTGTAAATAACTTGATTTTCCCCAAACTCCATCAATTTATTTCATAGTGATATATTAAGGAACACCTTATCTCCAACCTCAAACTCCTGATATCATCAATGATTTTTAAAGAACATTTTATCATATTTTTTGAATATTTGATATTAAAATGAAGTGTTTGAACCTTATATATAATATATTGGACATATTTAGGTCCCATAACCTTCATATGCATTACCTAGTCCTTGAATGTCAGATTACAACCCAACTTCCCTCACAGATCCTCCGTGGGTGAAACATGAAAAATAAAATCTAATTTAATGTTATATAATAACTCCACCAGACGATGTTTTCTATCACAACATAATTGAATGTCTATTTAACATGACATATGAATATACTATTTAGTTGAATGGTGCCTCAAACATGACTATCCA
This sequence comes from Viscum album, assembly GCA_963277665.1. NCBI lineage: Eukaryota > Viridiplantae > Streptophyta > Magnoliopsida > Santalales > Viscaceae > Viscum > Viscum album. The sequence continues at coordinate 1,468,323,832 of OY728163.1, read as the reverse complement.
TCTTTGGGTGGTACAATGTATTGAGAAATTTTCTCCATATTCAGTTGTAATAGAATGTTGTTCCAAATAATTATTGTAAATGACATATCCCAAAAAGATGTAATAGAAAATTGAACTATATGTATTGGTAAATATTCCATGTGGTATATCATTATGAGTTATTTAGGATAGGTATTATCCTTTATATAAATTAAATTAGAAGACATTTTTAAGAAATAAACTATATCCCATATGGATTTATTCTTTATAATCTTCATATGGTGTTCTAAGATGATATCCATGGTTATGAATTCACATTTCCCTTCTACTATATGAATTGTTATCAATATGACCTTATAAATATTTCATTTATCATTGACTTGTTTTTATACCATGTATTGTGATATACAATAAAAATATCCCACTTATAGTTATTCAATAAATATATTTTCATCGTAACTCTAAAAATCATAGTTATTCCAAGAAGAATGAAAAATGATGAGTTATTAACATCATCAGGAACATCCACATTCTATTTATGTTTTTATGCTGATTGTATGTGTGTTCCAAAAGTTATTACTAAATATTCAACAAATAAAAACAGTAGAATATTCATTGCATATTTTTTAGGATCTCTTCAACATTTTATGAATACTTGATCCTCACAATAATGAATGGAAGTAATGTTATTTGATAATGATAGGTTGAAGATGTATTTATCATTCCCATTTCCATAATGTACATGTCTTAGAATATTATATCAACTTTAATCCACATCGTCGATAGGGTTGTAGGATCTATTCTAGTCTTAAAATACAACACATTTTCCACCTTCCATGGATGGTATTGGATTTATCAATAAAAATATAGTATTAAATATAAATTCCACTATAGAGTAATTATGAAATCATTTTTTGTTAATTTATAATTGATGATTTTATGTTCATTATCTAGTTCACACTTCTCCCCATAGTGTTTTTTCACCAAATAAATAATGTTAAGAAAAATATATATAATTATATAAAATCATCAATTATAAATTCACAAAAAATGATTTCATAATTACTATTTTATGTGTAGAAATAGAATCATATTTTTATGAATTTCTGTAGATAAAAAATCCTTCAACACATGTCGGCGTTGTGAGTATGGGTGAAGTGATTAGTTCCATATTTAATTATCTAATTCTTTATAAACATTCATAATTCCCGAAAAAAAAACTCTGTTATAAGTAAGCATTGTTTTTGGGATTTGAAATAATTATAATTTTCACAAAAATCAATGATAGTACCAAACGTGTCCAATACAACTATAAATATCTATTATAGATGATGGTATAAGACATCAGCCATTACATATGTTCTTGGAGGATCCATGTATCTTCTATTGTTATTGACAACATTATCTAGGACGATACCCCTATCTATCTGAAACTCATATTTACTTTAAATAAGATGTGGTTTTTTAGTTTTACATGTAAATCGTAAGATCATTAATAAACTACTCATATTACAATTTTTTTAATAGATATTAATTTCAACATTTAATACTAACAAAATTTTGTTGAGTTTTGTCAAAAATACAATATATACTAATTCCAGGAACATAGCATGGGTAGTAGTAATTATACATGGAGTCTCCATGAACTCATTGTTCATGTACCTTTTGTTAAAAGTTGACTTAGTTATATTCTATTTTTTACCATTAAATGATAATATCCCATCAATTGATAGACATTAGTGAAAATGATTTCCATTGTTCTGATCAAATATCTCAACAATCCATTCAAGTTGATAACTTCAAATTATAATTATCTGATTGAGATAATGATTATCAGTATAGGGGGTCATTTAACATTAAAACTCTATGAATAAGTGGACTGGTTCATCCAATGGATAAACAGTTAGCTATATAATCCCTTTATCAAAATGGTATTGTAGTTTCTACTTTGGAAAATCAATTTCAAAATTATACATTACATATGGAGTCATTGATATTATCAAATCTATAAGTATACATTTTATGTGTAACTATACCACTCATAATGGAGGGAGACTAGGAAATTCATTGAGATAAACATTAACAGATTCTTTTAAAGAGGTCATTTCATCAAAGATTAACCTTTCCTTAGTCTCAATCATTTGAGATCGATCCTAATTAAAAAAATGAAATAATATTAACATTTGAGATGATGATATTAAATGATATTCATCATGATCCTTTCAGATATATATAATAAAAGAGTGATTTTTAATACATAGGATTATTTCATTTCATCATCAATTAATGTTGGATATATATATATATATATCAAAATCCAATTTATGCCATGAATAATATAAAATTCTGCTAAAGTAAATTTCACTGAGTAATATATTAATTTTATCCACCAAATATTTATTTTGGAGCGGTTATAAAATTGGTATATTATAATAGATCTATTTTATACGTTCGCTTATATAACGACTTATATGCCTTAAGTAGATTTTCTAATATTTATAAAAAAACTTATTCATATATAAGGGTATATCGAATGAGAATAAAATAATATAATTATTATCCTTGAATGAATAACTAGCATACATGTCACCACTTCATTGTAGAGATCCTCCTAAACCAATATAATATAATAAGACTTACCTTTCTCTTATGGTTTTGGTAGTTGTTGTTGTTGGTTTTCATCTAGGAGCCTTGTCAGAGTGTATTGGTTCCATAGATCCCATATTCCATATAGTTGAATCAATGGAGGCCACAATGATGGTTTAATGAGGGATTAACTTCTTCCAACAATGTAGTAGGTTTCTCATATTGATATTCACCAGTCAGGTTATCCTCCTCACTATAACTAAATAACTGCATGATCTCCTTAAGTAAATCATTGATATTCTTCCAACTCCACTTTTAACATGTAGAATATTGAAATTTCCCGACCCCTTGTGAATTCCCAATCACACAACCTGCTAAATAATATAACCCTATATTTCAATATTAGACGCTAAAAAATTTATAACTCATCAATATCCATTTTAAAAAATGAGGGTACATCAGAAAATTTCATCATAGCCCTGAAATTATCGAATCTATTAGTATATTTATGGAATCAGAATTATCCCACCGTTGAAGTGGTCAACATTACATTCAATGGAAATGAGAAATATTGTGATGTATCAGGTATATTTTTTTTAATCTCACATTTCATCCCAAATGTATTAATAAAAATTATTCTTTAGAACATGTAAGTATATTTTCATTTTATATTTGAGATTTGGTAGAAAATGTTTTTCATAAATAACTTACTTAAATATTTTCACACTATAACTTCTATCTCATCCTAATTTATTCATATTTTTTATCAATTTCAAACATCTTAAACATCGTCTGTATAATAATAATATATAAATAATTTATCATAAGTATTTAATTGAATTTCGGACAATATATTTTCAATTAAGAATATCCATTGTTCCTTGATTAAGGGATAGATAGATCATCTAAATGAAAAAATTCTTCATCACCTAAAGGAAACATCTATAATATTATATTTCATTTAGTACTGTAAATTTCCCCCTAATTCATGTCTATATTTTAAATATTAGATAATTGTTAAATTAGTCAAAAAATATCCCTGAATCCTACTCCTATTAGATTGGGAATCTAATTTTGGTAAAAATTTCATTTCTCATAACATTTTTTTGTGGACTCAGTTCATCATATATCCATCCATAGACTTAATTAAAGGGGAAACTAGGTATTTGAAATTTAATTCCACTAAAAACATATATTTTAAACTATGACATTAAATAGATTACACATAAATGATTTATATTTCACTACTTTTAAATATCAATGTTTTAATATAGGTTACACATCATTGAATTAGTAACATGAAATCTTAATTGGTTTTTTTCCCATTGTAGTGGTTTTTAAGATCATTTTTGGATCCCCCAAATCATATCATCATCGTGTGTCAAAGTAGGTGTGATAAAAGTCCAATTTTTAGTGCACCAAACGAGGATTGAGTGTAATATCAATCCCCCATTTTCAATATCATACACATAGGTTTGATTGTTCTACACCTATATCAACGTGTATTAACTAAATTGGGATTTTAATTACGTAGAAATCACCTAATATTTTTTTAAAATATCCTTTATCAACAATGAAATGGTATTTCTAAATAATTTTAAATGTTGTGGATATCGAAAAATAAATAATTTATTGAAATATATTTCTTAATTTCATATCAAATAATAAAGAATAAAATAAATCTATGTGAGATCAACATCAAATTCTTGGTCTATGATCCCATAATCCACCATTTTCTCTCATGAAAGTCATGAAGTACAACAAATTTAACTCTCATTATATTATTTATACATTCCATCAACTGAGTTGTGAGACTCTCTGAGAAATGCGATGTAGTAGTCCTAATAACATACCCAATAGTATTATAATCATTTTCCAACAATAAATGTTTCACCCTTTAATTGTTTCAAAAGATACAGAGTTAATATTTCCTTGAATCTCAACATTAAGTGAATATGTCACTACATATAAACCATAAAAACTACTCAAAATATGTTCATATTCATCACAAAACACATAAACACATATTTAAGGTCCTAGATTCTATTTCAAAGGACCATAAAATAAGATTTTATTCTTGTTTGGAATTGGAGGATTCTAAAAAACATAATCAATTTTTATTACAAATTTATATTTCCCAAATATATCCAATCATCATAAAATAATAATTTTATAAAAAATAATAAGGAATACTTTTTTCACCACACCTGACACTCACAATGAAACTAAGAACAACAATTTCATTTTTAATAGACAACAATAATTTCTTATTTGATGTACTGTGTTTCTTCCCAACAATAGGGAGTGTATTAGTTCAACCACTACAAACTGAAACAAATTTCAATAAAAAGAAGAGAGTTAAATTCTAAAAAATTATAATAAATTATTAAAAATAGATGATGTAAGGTCATTTAATGTTGATGATGTAAAAACCCCATAAATGGGATATATGTGTTCACACATCAATGAAATTGATTATCTGGATCTTATATGTTTCAATTCCACATATAAAACTGGAAACAATGAGATTTTTAAAATAATTGTAAAACATAATTCTTATGTAACCTATTTTTCTCTAGTCACCAGATAAGAGGGTGCCAAGAGGGGTTAATCAATTCATTATTGATAATTTTATCCAATTTAAATCACCATTTGAATCTTAGGGATACTTTTTATAGAATAACTTGCTATTCCAAATACAATTGATGGTTAGATCCCATATTAAGTCATCAGGGAAGGATGAAAAAAATATATATTTATAATTCATTTAATTTAATATTGTATATAAGTTGGAGGTAGATAAAAAACCTTTAATAGTTATATGGGAGTTAGTAAAATAATCATAATTATTGTAGTCATCAATGAGATCAGATCCAGTTCTGTTATCAAAAATGAATTTCAAATAATAGATCTTTTTAATAGTCCATCTTAATCATTACATGATATTATAGATATAATCCTTACTAATATGATAAATTTTATAATCAATGTTTTAAAAACATCAATTCCTAAAACGTTTCCAAATTTAGATTTATATAAGAATAATGAAACCGAATTTCTATTAATATGGTTCCAGGTGAACTATGATTGGAGTGGTTTATTATAAATAATTATTTTATTAATTACAATACCTCAACTAGTTAAATATTTATAACATGTTCTCATATAATGGTTACAATAATCAATTCCTAGAAAACATCACTCCAAATAATGTTTTTAATAGTGTCATTTAAAATCTTATTAAATTCTATAGTCCATCTGAAGACCATGAATGAATTAACCATCTTAACGAAAAATGTAAATTTCTCAATACATATTCTTCATTCTATAGATTGGTTCTTACCATTATAATATGAGAGTTGATATATTACATAATAAAAAATTATAGAAAAAAATATTCCATCCTCCCCAATTATAATGTAACTTCATGGTAGTTGAATGTAATTGATCCACCTCCGATTCCCAGATCCGAAAGGATTGAGTTAATTCTTGTAAGAGGGAACCTTTTCCCAAATATATAAATGATTTGTACCAAGTAACAATTTTCCAAGAAATACTTTCATAGTGATATAATTCCATTTTATGTACATGATTTTTAATAGTAGTACCCTCAAAAAGATTATATCATCAGAATAGAAGAGATGATTTAGAGAAATAAGGGACCAAGAAGCTTCGATTAGCTTGAACATTTCAGGGGTGACCATGTGATAGAAAATCATGACACAAAAATCTATTTATAATGGAAATAAACTACAGAGATAGGTTCAACTTTTCAAACACCTAATGAGATCATAAAATATTCATTGTTAGGGCCATTGATAAGTTATTATATGTGAGAATAATCAAAAAAGATATATAACCCAATTGATATAATGGAACCTAAATACCATTCTATGAAGGAATTTTTATAACAAATTGAAATCCATTGTACCCAAAAAAAATTCATATAAAGTTTAAATAAATGATACATCATATTATTTTCCTTATAATAATATTAAAACACTATGAATTAGTAAAAAATGAATATATTATGTATCTTTATTTGAGGAAGAAAAACTGATTCCAGAAGATTTCTTTTGTTGTGATGATAGAAATACTATTTGTAAGAATCTATCTAATAAAATTATAGATACTATTATCCATAAAATGGTTCTACAATGATGAATTTTACAATATTTTTCAATTTATGGAATCATTATGATTAATAGTGTATTGAGAATTTTTGGAAGTGTTCCATTAATTAATAAATATTAAACTGATTTCCAGACATCCAATTGAATCACATACAAATATTTATAAAAAAATAAGTTGTTGAAACCATCAAGAAAAATAATGCCACTTCCATTGAGGATTAAAAATATTTCCCTAATCTCAAATTACAAAGGGACAATAGTATGAAGATGATTGTGTTTAAGAGTATCAATAGAAGGAATAATACATTTAATCAAATCTCCTTTCATATTATGGATAATAATATAACTTGATAAATGTGATATAATATGATCATAAATGATTTCACAATTGATGATGATTTGATACCCCATATCCAATATTGATAATTGCATACTATAAATCTTAAAACTGAAAATAGAATTGGTAAATTTATTTTTCCTATCCCCCCATTTGATCGACTTAATTCAAAACCTTTCCTTACGAACCATCATTTTCATTAAATTAATAGAATTAATCATGGAGGATATGTTGAATTAATTTTAATGTCCATGATTAATGTTTTCTACAGAGGTGTATTCAGGAATCAATTAAATATTTTTCATAAGAGTCGAAATTTCAGTATCTAGCACACTATTTGTTGTTTTTCTCAAATTTTTCATTTTTTTCTTTAAAATACGTAGCCTTAATAGGAGAAAACAATTCTCATTTCCAAAATGAAATCCATTAAAACCCTTTTATAATACTATCACATTCATGATGTTGATCTCAAGCATTGTAATGTGAAATAATATGGGAAATTTCAAACCCTTGCTCTTGAAACTGAAAAGGATAGCCTGATGACAGAAATTAATTTTTTTAAGGGAAATACATGAAATGGTGTCCAATTTATCAAGATCATATTAATTAATAAAACCATGATCAAGAATTATAGCATCCATTTTACATAGGGTTTCCCTATAATATTATTTATCACCTACCGTAATAACATCAATAAATTGTTTACCATCAATACAATATTTTAACTTTATAATAGAAATCATTTTTTGAAGGGAACCAATTTTATCCTAGTGAGATAATAGTATTTTAGTCATATTGGAGAAATCAAGGATAAAATGAATGGTATGGAAAATTTTTTCTCTATGAGTTTTGAGTGAGGTCTAATTGGGTGTTGGGTGGGATTATATAGTAAATGGGTTGGGAAATTTTATATTAATATATCGACAATGGTTTTAGACTATATATGATAAAATAATGAAATCACAGAATCCCCATATTTTTTAATGTTTCAAGAAAATGATGAGGGTTTTTAATTATTTTATAACTATATTACACTAAATAACTTGAATCATACCCCTGGTAATTTGAATGTGATTCATGATCATAAAGAAGTAATTATAATACCTTAAAATATAAAATTAGTTTGGGAGGATAAATTATTGGTTTATAGAATTAGTAATATAGAATTTTAAACAAATTATGTTAAAGTGGAAACATAGTTTGGCTCATTCTTCCTCTTTATAGAACCGATATAACTAGCTTTGTGATTTTTTAATGTTATAATACATACCATATATTTATATCATGTTTAAATTTTAACAAAAATAATGATTATCTCAAAAAATTATGAAAAACTTTTTTTCTGGATAATTTCAATATACTGATTTACAAAATAATATTTCCATTACCAAAACTGTTCCCTAAATAATAAAATTTCCAACATAAAAAAACCATCTATTGAATAATACTTATTTATACAATGTTAATTGTTTTCTTATGATTGGAAAAATTAAAATTAAACTTTATAGAATTATATTATACATAATATTTAAATATGTAATATTTAATTAGATTATTTAATTACACTGTTTTAGAATGATTATTTAATTAATCATACCAAATTTTCCAATTGAAACCATATATTTCTAAAAAATACAATTTCTGTTTTGTCATATCAAAATGTAATTTTTATCATACAATTTATATAATTATAATGTAATAATAATAATGTATAAATATATTCTTTATTTTATATTATAATAAAAATAAAAATTCATACTATTATGTTTTATATTTAAATCGTCTTATTACAATAGGTTATGACATAAGGGCAAGGTATGTGATGGTGACATGTTATTGGTGGGATTCAGTAAACATGGATTGGACTACCATGTAATTAGTATGAAATACACATATGAATAGTTTCTCATGATTAATTATTATTGAAACTCTTATTTAGTTATACAGGTGAAAATCTTCATGATTCAGCTCCCTCACATTATTCTATAAATGGTCTTTGTAGGGTAAAATTGTAATAATGAAGGCTATCACATCATTATTTTATACCAATTATAATATATCATTTACATTGACATATACCAATCTTAATGGTCATTATACAATCATTGTGTTATCAATGGATATAATTCTTTGTGTTGTTTTAAATTAAAATCGATATCGATAAATATAGTATAGTATGAACTACTCCTATGAAAAGTTTCTCACATCAATTATGAAATATTACATATTTTCAATTAGTAATGTATTTTTACCATAAATATTACTATAGTCATCCAAATGGACATATTATTTTTTTGATTATAATTTTTGTGGGATAAATTTTTTTCAACTAGTCCCAGTGTTGATTCAAATTTATAAGTTCTGAAATAAATTAATCATCAAAAAAATTGGGTAGGCGAACAGAATTGAAAACACCTTATTAATGGTGGTATACCTTCAACTATAGATTTAAAAATTAGTATACTATATATAGAATAGAAACAAGGATAAAATGACCCACATTCCTATTTTGTTTTAGGGAAATTTTATCCCTTTAAGTGAGTTTATGCAAGAGACAAACTATAGGAATATGCAAGGCATCATCGGTAAGAAAATCATATATTCAATAATTAATTTTTATCTTTTCATCATATGTCCAATGTAATTGAATTTAGAGAGTGGATAGTGGATTCATTTTCAAACTAATATTTTGAAAAAATTTAAGTGTGTTTTGGATGGCGAGGCGGAAAAAAACATGCAATCCAAATATATATAGAAACATGAGAGTAAATATCATGCCCTCCTCCAATTAATATTTACATATCCGCATATTTACAAGTGTTTTTTATAGAGTAAACATGGGGAGATATGATATATAGATCTTGATGATGATGTTTTGCATTCATTTTATAATAAAGATGATGAGTGATGCTATAGTGATGTGAGGATATTCACTAAGTGGTTATGAGTGATGAAAATTGAAATACAATCTCTTGAGAGTTTTGTTATTCATGAGTAATCTCAATAAAATGTCCCATGGTTTCATGGGATTACTATGGACAATGACATGGATCGAATCATCTCCTTGGTGGTGATACCCTAGAAAGGCGAAAATCAGCTCCCACATTCCCCCTTCCTCCTATTAGAAGAGGGAGGATCTCACATCGCCTCTCCTGGATTCGACACATTTTCCTTTATCCCCATTCTCAATCCCTATTTCTCGTCCTTAGTTCTCAGCAGTCTCGCTATGTCCGAGGGTTCCTGACCACATTGATGGCTTGCTGAAACACTTGTGGCCATTTACGGAGTTCACTAAAGCTTCATGTATTTTGGATCTGAATCTGGGGGCTCAATTTACTCATCAAAGAAACTCGATGAATGATTTTTACCATTTCATCCTTGAATACTTGGGGGTTCATGAACAGATGATTGTTGGTCGTCTTGACAATTGACACCTCATTATTTTCTTCATCTTGGAGGATGATTTGATTCGTGCATGATCTAATGCTCCATGAATGTTCCTTAGATTCAGGTTTTTCCTCTTCCGATGGTCTTATGATTTTCATACAAAAGTGATCCCTCTATAGTTGCAATTTGGGCCAGTTTTCCCTAACTTCCCTTTCCATTCCAAAACCCTTTTATACATCAAATTTTTGGGAATATGGTAGGAATAGTCTTCTGTTATGAGTAAAAAACACTCTATATCAGTCATTTGGTTAGACTACGCATATGTGTGGAGGTTGAAATTTCCAATCCACCACTAGAGTGGGTATGGGTTATGGTTGGTGTAGAATTTCAGTGCAAAAAACTGGTGATATTTGACTCATTGTTAGAAAATTGCAAGCTGTGCAAGAAATTGGGGGACCTGGAGTTCAATAGAAGGCACGAAACAAACTACGAGGGAGTTTATATGAGGGTTGATGATGTGCCCATGTGTCAGGTGATAGGTGATTCACCCCGCCTGAAGAGAGATTTGATTGATTACAAGCATACTGAGAAAGAGCTGCTGGATATAGGGACGACCTTGGCAACTCGCAGTGATAAATTATTGAACAAAAGAGTGGCTCCACCTCATTCGGTGGTAGCTTCAGAACATGAGGGAATTCCTTTGGAGGTAGTGGAGGATAGTATTTGTGGCTAATTTCATGACTCCTCAAAACAACACTCTACAATTGGCCATGAATTAACTCAGAATGACTCAAAGTAGTGTACTCCAACTGAGTTGGTGCGTCACTAGATCAGAGAACAACGATAGAATATATATATCCCTCTATACCTATAACTGATTTGATGGCCTTGCAATTTTAGTGTTGGATTAATACCAGGAGAATGGCACGGATGATCAATCAATATGTGAGACAGAGTCAATTGAGGAATAACCATGCTATTTTCCAGAGAACAATATGGAAGGGAAGCATATTAATGTCAATTACAATGTAAGGTAAATGAAGGGAAAAATATAATCGGGACTCATGAATTTGAGTCTTGGCTAAATGGAAGAAAAGAATAGGGTGCAAGGATTACTCTTTCCTATCAAAACAAATGGATTCCAGGTTTGGAAGACAAATTAAATCTAGGTAGTTGGATGATATTCCTTAATCTATTTTTAATATCGAGGGAAACCCCAAATAATTGAATCCCGGATTTGGTGAGACCAGTGTGGACGAATCATGGTGTGGAGGATGTCAGTAATGGGAAATCCCTAGGACTACTTATGAAATCGGAGGAAGAAATGGTGGAGGAGCTTCTCGCTATCAGCACAAGAATATGCTGACCAAATGATGGGAAGGGTTCTTCGTGTGGTTATTAATGGTGAACATGATTCTTGGATCTACAAACAAGATTTTTTATTGATTAGGGGTTTCAATGAATGGAAGACAAGTATGGAGGAGTACATTCAAAAGTGGGAGAAGATGGCTGATCGAGTTGAGGTCATTATGAATGATGATCTAGATAAACAGGTGTACAGTCTATCCTGGAAATTATTTAGGGAGGAACACTCTAATCAGCATAATTTATATTTCAATTATTTTTTTATTTCTTATGAGGTTTGTCATTCTGGATGAACTTATGCGGTTTCTCACTTTTATTTAAATGTGTTTGCAATTATAAAGTTAATTTTCAGTGAGTCATTCTTTAAAATTTCTCTTGAAAATATTTTTTTTTGTGAATTTAGTTTTTTTGTTTATTGAATATATTTTCATTTATTTTTTTCAGTGGTTGTTCAATCAATGATGTAATATAATTGACATCACTTTAAAAATGTATTCAGTGAGGTCTTGTAATTGAGCATATTGATTTCAATTATGTTATATTTCGTATATGTCTTCTAGTAATTGAATCAATTCAATAGGAGGATCAAAAATAATTATTAGTTACTGATATGATATCTATGTAAAATTTGGTGTTACCATAGGGTTCTTTGTGTTCGAATTTAGAAATTCAATTTGGAATTTCTTTAAACATTGAAGAGGGTAGTGTCCAAAATATTTAGGCTTGTCCACAACTAATTTATTTATTCTGATTTCAATCTAATTTTATTTCAAGTAAATTTATAATCATAATCATAAAATATTTTTCAATTAAATCTATATTTATTTTATATATTATAATTTTTTAAAAAACCCCAAAATAATTCTTCTTTTAAAAACAAATAAAAGAAAATTTAAATTTTGGAAACTCAATTTGTCAGGCCCTAGAGGTATAATACATTGAATTATATATTGAGTTTAACATCAGGATAAATTTAATTATTGATTTATCTTAATAAAAACCATCATATAAATTAGAGTTATTGCTAGGGAGGTTTCTTGAGTTAATTTTATTAATTTTTTTTTTCAATAATCTGAAATTTTACCACAAAATAATTACCATTTAACTTTGAAATAGACAAAACATTTATGTATAGGGAAATATGTAGATTATATTCCCTGTCTCAAGTTGTAAATATTCTATTGACACACTTATAATGAACATTGTTGAACCTACAATTATAATGGATTAAAATTGATCATTAAACAGATTTACTGAATAATATGAAAAAATCATGAAATCCCTATTGAATATATTGATTCATTTTATAGGATTGAAATTAAATATAGGATTACATATGAAAATATAAAATTTATGGGTTTGGATTATATGTTTTTTAATAAAAAACTTCTAGAATTTAATTATCTTTGTGTCCACAATTATCCTCATAGTGTTTATTCAAAATATATTAAATTGAGGTCATTTACCTTTTTATTTAGTAACAGTTACCAATGTATGTTTTGTATATTCCCCTTAAACATTGAATATATATTATATTTTATTAAAGAAACTTATCCTTGAAGGTATTTCTCATCTTCATGAAAATCATCAATTTGATTTTTTTGGAATTAGTTAATCTCAAAGTGCAAGATATCATTATTATTAGGAATGATTCGGAAAATTAATTTCTATTTTCCGCATAATCAAATTAGGGAAGACCTCTTAATTCAGTTTTTTATGAATTATTGTGTCTTATCGATAGAATAATATTATATTCTACTTAAATATGGTATTCAGTTGAAAAAACACTAGTTTATTTAGTGACACTATGTGTAATCAGGCTATAGAATTCTAAAAAATTTGGAACAAGTGGCATTCATCATGAAAAATATGCCTATGAATTCCCCACCAGTTGTTATGACAATAACATTGAATATGATCAAAATGAATAAAATCTATTAAAATATCGGTGTCACTACACAACGACACAAATGCATAATATAATTTGATTAATTAAAATACCCCGACATATATTTGTGTATCAAACACCTACCGAGTACCTAAAATTTTATTTCGTATGTGACAATGAATAATTCCCTATCATCATTTCAAAAGATAAATCATGAGACCAAGGTAATAAATATTTGTGAGTCCTCTAAACCTAAAATAAAGTCATTATAAAAAATTCATCTTATTAAACTACAATTATTCACTTATTGTTAATGCTTATAATTTTGTTGGTGGAAAATTATGAACCAGTGAGACAATATCAAAGGAGATTAATGCCAAATATTTTATGGGTTTCCATGATATAATTCCACACAACGTAAACTACTAGAACTATTTTTCTAATATTCATTATTTCATGGGTGATTCATGTTCATGTTTTTTTCAAAAATGTTGCATTTTCAATAACATGTAATGAATTTTGTTAGCTTGACCCTATTAAGCATTCAAATTAATTTAGAATGTGAATTGATTATTGGATAATCAATTTTTTTAAGGAAACACCACGTCACATTACTATTTCTTAATATTGTCCTTGATTGACCAACTGGGTAATGAAATATTATTTTCTTGATGGATTACCTCGATATTTAAACATTCACATTGCACCATAGGATCAATTGTAGACCATATTCATGTGCACCATTAGATCCATTTGTTATAGGAGGATTTCATTAATTTTTTCAATGTTTTTAGATTTTTCCAAAGGTGTATGATATTAATTTCTATTAATTTTTTGAAATATTCATCAAATTATTTATGGATGAATTGACTATTTATTTCTCATTATTTTTAAATTTTTTTGAATTGGATGACGCATGTTCTTGAAACTTTCATTGATAAGAAACTTTTCCTATCGTATGAAAAATTCCATTTCCTGGTATGTAATGGGATTTTCTTCATCATTTTTTGTATTTATATGGAATTAAGTTTACAAGTAAAAATATTAAATAATTTATTCAATATAATACATATAAACAATAATTTGAGGTCATTTTTTCATTCGATTGATCCCATTTCATTTATCATGCTAACTTTAAATCAATCATTATAAAGGAACTTAGTGTGGATTCACATACATTTTCTATCTGTATAGAAAAATATGACCTATTTGAAATTGATTATAATTTTAAATAGTAATTTTGGTTTCTAAAAAAATTGATAACCCCTCCCATTGTTTGAAAACACAAAGGGCGCATTCCCATTGAAATCATGACTGATATATCTTAAATTCAAATTAGGGAAGTGTCGAGTAAATGGTTGGAAAAGAAAAATGATGTGATTTCCTATTAATGTGGAATTTTTGATTAGGCCCAATAAATATATAGAATAACATATGATTATCATTTGGCTACTATATTATCATTGGAATAATATAAATTTTATCTATGGGGATATATGATATTTGTTTCACGCCATTCAGAAATTTAGATTTATGATTAATATAAACAATGAAAATTGGAAAATTTTGAGATGAATATTTTTTTATTTGAGTTTTATTTTTATCAATATGATAATAATGTAACTGATATCCTTTTTGATTATCATATTAGTAGGATACCATCTATTTTTTATGAATAACATCAGATTTATCCACTAATTAAATAAACCATTCCAGATGAGGAGGTTCATACTCGTGAGAGTGAAAGAAAATGGATTGATGATCTAGTGTATTATTTGGATGATGATGATAATCCACACTAGTTGTCAAAGAAAACATTTTATTAACAAGTGACTTACTCAAATAATTACATTTTGGATGTTCCTTAATGGAGTTATTTTGATAGTTATCAAATGAGTATGAGATTCATTACAAATTATAAATATCAATCAATATATAATTTTTTAACTCATGTTGGTAAAGAGGAATCTACAGGGAAAATTTTTTTATAAGAAATGTTATTGATTAAATTGTATATTTATACACTATTTTTATTGATTCCTTTTATGTTTTTTGAACCTATAAATTTTTCAAAATTCATGGTAACATTTCCAAATGGAATGAGATTCCATTGAAACATCTTGTGTTTTTTTGAAATCTTTGATTTAATGTGTACATATTTTAGGATATGATTTCCCAATTATTTTTTATATATTTAAATATTACTTATTGTTTATTAACTGTATATGTTGTTAGAGGATTTTACCATGAGAGAAAATAATTCCAAAAATGGGTACATGATTATGAAAGTATTTTTTTTATATTTAGATTTCTACTGTTTGGATTATAGATTAGGATACCGCCTTTTTTAATAGAAAATTAAAATATAATTTAATGAAATATAGATTTCAAAATATGGTCTATATGACCTATAACCATCAAACATATGGAATGGATGAGTTTTCAAACAGAGAAATCAGTCATATTCTAGAAAAAACATTGAACCCTAATAAAAAAGATTAGATTTTTATAATAGATGATGAAAAATTGAGCTATTGGACTGCATTATAAACCCCAATTTACATTTCCAACATTACATTTTTATATGTGATGGATTCTCACTAGATAGTTGAGATAAAACAAAAATTATATCGGGATGTTAAAATAGGTAATGTGGCTATATTTTATAAGGGAAAAGAAATATAATAGTGTATACATGAGCTAGGGGATATCAGAGATAATTTATGTAAAATATTTTGGTTGTATATGGAAAACCCAATAAATTTATTTTCTGATTTTTATCAAAAAATGTTAATGATTGATAAAATGTTTTCTTATTTAATTCAATATTGATTTTTTCCCAGCGAAATTTTATTTTAAATCAGACAAACCTTTCATTATTAATAATTTTTTTCTTTTTCATGAAATAAATAAAAAAGGACCAGAAAATACAACATTATTCAAAGCCAATGATAAAAGGATAAATCTAATTAGAGAGAATTTTCTAGGCCCTACAGGGTAGGACATCCTTCTACATCAGGTTCAATATAATTGAATTGAGGTTGTGTCATTCTTTCTTACAAATATTTTGTTGCATTTAATTTGTAGAATTTAATTTTCATACATAAAAATATTTCATAAAATGTAAATTGAAAAAATATGTTTGGATAGAAGGAAAATGGAAGTTGAATTAGGATTTTATGTTCATCCTTATCATTTTTTTATATTTAGTTTTTTCTACAATCATTGGAATTTTTTATTTCTATTAATTTCATTACTTTTTCCTATTATTCCTGTTTTTTGAAACTAGTGATAATGATTTATTATCAAAATCATTTTTGAAATCAATTTCATTGAGTGAACATATTTATCACTTAAATTTGAAAATAAATGATTGCTAAAAATGGAATTGTTTCAAATTTATGACTTGGAAATATCATGAAAAGACCTCTAATGTTTGAATCTCATGAAACATCTCACTATTTTTATCATTAAAATTACCTTCATGTAAGGATTAAACACCCTAATTAGAATTTTCTTCACATAAACATAATTTCATGAGAGAACTAATTAATCTGGTTTAAAACAAAATATTATATATTTATTTCAAAATGTGAGGCATGATGTTCTTCTAATGTAAATGAATGAGGGAATTTGTTTTTTTGGAAGCACAGATTTAAATTTTTTTCTTATTTATATTCATTAATATTTTTAAAAATTGATATTTTTTATCATATTTTAACCATATATTTCATTTTAGAATATCAATATTATGATCCAATTATACCTTTCCAACCTACAACAAATGTGATAATATATGATCTAGTTGAACATAAGTTTTTAGTGAAGAGGACTTGTAGTGCGCTAAATCAAGTTAATCAACATTATGGGGATAATAAAACATTAAAGAGATTTGTTTTTTTAATACAATTTTTTATAAATGGAATTCCCTTATAAAAATATCTAATGAATAGAGTTACACCAATATGGACCCATCAATGGAATAAATATTTACGAATATTGATATTTAAAAAAATGAGAAGAAAAATTTCAACTTTTTTGGCTAATATATTGATGGATGTGGATGTAAAATTGAATCCAAAATATTCTTAATGATAATATTATTCCATGGAGAGCTATTAAGAATCTTTATAGGTGTGAAATTCTGAATCATGCATTTTTCATCAAAAAGATCTGAACACTATTTATTTAGCCTCATAATTTAGACATTAAAAAACTATCAACCCAATTATAGGGAAAAAACCTAGAAATTCCACATGATATTCATATTTCATGGATAATATCTGGCGGATATGTTCAATTGTTTCAATAATATTGTCAATATTTCATAATTTTTTTGAGAAAAGACTTGTTGAATATCCATATTTGTATGTTGAGTTACAATTAATGTGACATAAGTGATCTGTGTGAATTAGAGGAGAAAATAAATTGAGGTGGATTGAATTAGATGATTAAGAAATAAGTAATAATTTTTTATACTACAAGATATATTTTGTATCTTGTTGATAAATTATAGAACCTCATTGGAATGATTTTGGAATTTTTGTTGATATGATATTGATTCTCACATGTCTAAGATTCAAAGTTCTACATGTGTGGAATTGATAATACTAATATTCCATCTATTTTAAATTTCTAATTCCACGGTTAAAACCCTATTAATTTTCCAATATTATTTTAATTTCATTTCATGTGGACTTTTTGGATGTTAAGATATTAAATATAAGAATTGCAGAATTATAAAATTTTAACAACTTTCAGTTACCTCTACACTTCAACGAAAAAGTGAATTTTTTTTATCAAAATTGAGTAAATATTTTTTTTAATTTATTCAATATCTGTGTGATATAACATTTTCATATGGTTTATCTGTTTATTTGAACATATTGGTGTCTAAATATATCAGTCATTGGGGAATATTTTCTCAAATGAAAGAATTTTCCCTACCATGTTATATGATGTGTAAGTCCAAATATATGTGTATAAATGAATTTATTACAACTATATAAGTAATTTAACTCAATGGTGAACTTTAAATATGATTATCAAGGAAACACAATCAATTTTTTTTTGTCTTTGAACATGTCAAACAAGAGGAATATGGAAGGACTCTTCGACCAAAAAATGATATTGCCAATAATTATTACATATAATTTTATAATCATTTAAAGAAGATATAAAATTTTTATTATAAATAGAGTATTTTTAACAACTATATAGGAGAAACAAAATGGGTATTTTTCTAAGAAGGAGGATAAAAACAAGAAAAATCGAGATGGACTAAAACCATATATTAGATTCAAATACCTCATCTTTGTATTTCCATCTCCCCATTATTCAATATATAATTATTATGGGTGCGAAGGGGGAGATTTTATATATTGTACTTGGAGTAGATTATTTTCATCATTTATATAATGGAAAATATGGGTGTTGATTAATCGAATCAAGGCTAACCAATAAGTGGTTATAGATGGAGACAATCCAGAGGAACACTCTTATGAGATGTGATTTTCCTAAATAATCTCTACTAAATTTCACATAAAAATATTATTTTTAAATAATGAATGTATTTTAATTCTAGAAAATACTTTGAACAATTTTTTTGGTTGGTTCCAAATATATGATTTAAAATAATAGAGTTCACTATTTATATTTTTTTGGTGTGGTCTTGTCATTGATCATAGTTATTTTAACAATATTTTATTTCTTTGATGACTTCAAATAATACAATCACCACTACGTGAGGGGAAAATAATAACTTATTGATGATTTGATAACTATTTAAACTACGGTGTTAACCAGGGATTATTTTGTTGGAATTGATAAATTAAATTGGTAAATATTTTTGAATAAGGATTAAGTGAGTGTACGAGCTGTTTAATCATATCTATAACTAATTTTTTATTTTAATTTAATTCCTTGTTTTTCATGTAAAATATCAATCTCACTCTTGTATTTTATTAATCATTATTATATATTTAATTTATGTATTATAAATTTTATTTATATTTCTAAATTTTTATTCTTACATAAATAAAATATAATTTTGATAGTTTTGAAACTCAAAATTAATACCCATCTAGATAGAATTTATAGACTAAAATATTCCATTTATATAGTGGATAAATGAAATTATTGAGGATTTCAACTCTAAAAACCTCACATAAGATATAACTTACAGAATATGATAACATAAAATGTATTGATTATGTATTATATAACATAACTACATTATAAGGGTTTCTTTCATTTAAAAATGTATTTTCATTTATAAAACATTAGGTCATTACATTTTAAAGAGTAATGATTTCTTATATATTATGAGGATTTATACATATTGGATTACATTATATTATTATTTCGGTTTTGGTAAATATTTATATGCATATTTTCACTCCCCAACCAGGATTGTTGAATTTAAATTTTCTTTATTACATTTTATGGATATAAATATTTTTAAAAGTTATATTATTATTATTATTAGGTTTTAAATTTTTTTTAAACTTTTTGTGTTATATTTTTTCCATTTGGTTCTCTTCCTTTTTCTATGGTGTGTCGTTACAAATCCATACTCCCTCGTCGCTCTCAATAACATGTCTCCACTATACCAGTCGACTCCCCTCATGAGGCCTCCTTCTTGTCAGCCACAACCAACACCCAACTCCCCATCAACCCTCTGTCACTCGAAAAGAATGTGACACCCCCGTTAGGGTTCTCCATGGATTCACATGTCACAACTCTCCCACTCCTTCTTTTATTGGAAAATCTATCCAGTTTTCTTGAGGATTCTTTTCTGACTTTTTGATGAAATGTTTTTATCCTCCATCCTCCTAACTCTATTTGGCCGATTTTCTAACCTCATTGCACTATCGTGTGGTTGAATCATATGGTTTTAGTTTGACCATTTTTAATGGGTCTTATTTTCAAACTAGTCTTCAGTTTATATTTAATGGTAAGGGAAAAGGGAATTTTTATTCACTGGTTTTCATATAGAGATTCTCGGTGCTCATCCCTACATTAATTTTTATTCTAATGTTATTGCCTTGGATTTATCTTTTCCATGCGTAGTTATATGTTTGGTGGGGACCCATGGTATCCCTTGAATGTATGTATTGATGGTTATTTAAATTTTATATTCTTTTTCTAGTGGTGTTTTTGTTTTTTTTTGTTTATATTCATATGTCTATCTTTTTTATTGGGTCAATCAATTCCCAACAATATCACATTGATTCCTGACACTAGTTGTGAGCCCATGGGGAACAGGAATGCCCTTCAATCCATATTGCGGACTCACTCAGGTGAATAATACAGTGTTTACCTAGGTTAGTTCATGTCAAAATAGTATTTTATTGAGGTTTATCCTATGTGTTTTAGGTTTTCACAATAGTTTTTATTTAGGATTTATGGAATTTAATTTTTCAATTTTAGTTAGATTCTTGATCACCACCTATTCATAATGACCCTTAAAATTCTAGGTTGGTCTAAGATGGTCCTGTCCTGATTTCTACGTTTGAATATTTGTTTTTTTGGTCCTCATTTCTGTCTGGGTGATATTGTTGGTCATAAAATTTTGTGATCAATTTGAAGGGGTGCATAGTTGCTGTTCACGGCTTGGAAATCCATGTGCATATTATGAAATTCACATTGATTACATCCTATATTCTCACCCGGTTGGTGCATGGTCTCTGAAATTGTGTTCCAAACAATTTGTAAAATATTTTGGTTTGATTATTTTTAATCATGATATATTGAGTGAATTAGTTTTTAAGGGATTTTATAGATGTGTGTTTTAGTTTTTTTGGGTTTTTTTCTATGGTTGAAAATTAAATGATTGGTCATTTGAAAATAGATTTCCAAAATGAAAATAATGGTTTCTTTGAAAATGTAACGATTGGTTTTGTGGATTTAATGTGTTTTTTGATAGTTTTTAAGATCTTGAAATGATTTATGATAATTGATATTGAAAATGTTTTGAAATGTGGTCGGGGTTTTATGTTGTTTTAAAGGAATGTAAATTGAAAGTTTCTCGAAAAAGTTAATGTGGAGATTCATTATTTTTGGATTGTAAAGGAGATCAGAAAAATTGGTTTGGAGTTTCAAAATAGGTTTACATATATGGTTATAGAAATGAGAATTTTTCTATAGATTTGGTTTCTTATAGACTCCCACATGTATTTATGAATGTAATCGGATGAGGAAGGTTGTTGGTATGTGTGCATGGGTGCCTGAGTTTGCAGGTGAATGAATACTTGTGAGGTTTAGTGGAATACTAATTAATGGTGATGGGGTTTCAGAGCTTGATTTGTTTTCCATATAAATTTTGGTATTAGTGACGTGCTGGGATGATTTTAAAAAATATTAAAAATGAATATGTCTTTTATAAAGGGTTTTTTGTGTGTTTGGATTGTTTGGATATGTGAGTCCCATTTTTTTCATTCATTCACATGGTAGTCAAGGTATCAAGGATTTAGGTCTTGGGTGGAAAGTTTGTGTTCGATTCTAATGTGTTAGGGGTTTTGTTTTAACAATAATGGCATTGTTTCTATATTTTACAAGATGAGTCATTTGTGATATTCTGGGTGAAGAATGTGTCATGGTTGGAAGAATTGTAGCACACCAACCAAGAGCGCAATATTTTATATTTCTTATAAAATTATTGGGATACTATTATTAGTAATTTTCTTATTATTTGGTTTTAATTTTTTTTATTTATTTTATTATATTTCATTTTATTATTTGTTTTTTATCTTTTTTCATATTTTTTTCTCCCCGGTTTGTTGTGCATGCCCCTCCTACATTTCATCTCCTAGTAAAGTGTTACCCCTCTATCGTGTCGGCTCTCCTGCAATAGCCACCTTCTAGTGAGATACCATTAGATCCCCACTCCCCATCTCCCATCTTTAACTCCACCATCATGAGGCACCACCCATAGAGATCTCCCTGGTCGCGCACGTCGCACCTCTCCAGCTTATCCTATGATTATCAATTTCAATCGGTATTCTTGAAAAATATTGTCTGAATCTCTGAGATAATCCCTTATCATCCATCCTCATTCATCCATTGTTCCAATTTTCATATTCTTGTCACCCTATTCTATGCATATGAACCATTCTGTTTTGGTTGGGCTGATTTTTGAAGCTCCTCTCATTCCTAGGTTGTGAAACAGATCTATTGGGACTCATTGGTTTGTTCCCATATAATCACCGCTGAAGTTGAAACTATACTAATTGATTTGGACTATCCATAAATGATTTTGTGCATGGTTTTTCTATTTTCGTTATTGTCTATAATTTTTAATTGGGGTTTTATGATTTATGAGTTCTTGGTTTTATTTTCATTATGTGTGTTGACGACTGCTGTAGATTTTTGTGTTTTTCACTAAAGTAAATGTATTTCTGGTAAATTATCTTGGTGTCTCCACTTGATGTAAGTATTATATATCCAATGCATTGTTGTCACACCTTATAATTTTATTTCATAACTTCTTAAAGGTCCCTTGGTGATTTTTCATAGCGCGTTGGACTGTTTGGTACAGTTTCATGCCCCCGGTCCATGGGTGACTCACCCACATGTGCATAGTTATGTAAATATATGCACGTAGGTTCACAAGTTATGTTTCCATTCATCCATGGAATTTAATGTACATTTATGGGGCTACATTTGAATTTGGGTATATATGAAAATGGATATGTAAGTGAGTGGGGACTAGTATATGTGTATAAGAAAACATATATGAAACCCCATACACATGTCTATGGTCCATGAAAATATATTCATAGGGTCTAGGTGTCCTTGCATATATGAGAAGGCACCTATTCATAGTGGGGATCATTTCATTTTTGATATAAAGCACCAAAATCTATCATGGATGGAGTCGTTCCACCTCGAGGTGGGTTCCCTATGTCCTGACATTTAAATGGAATTTCTATAATTTCGTGGTATTTTATTAAAAATCTGGTTTCTACTTCTACAAGAACAAAAAAATGATATATATATATATATATAAATAAATGGTTGTGGTACATAAATGTGATTTCATTGATGTTTTGATCATTAATTGGGTATTTCAAATGGTGTGTGGTCATTCTGCTATTTTTTTATAAAAGTGACATAGAATGTTTATTTTCCAATGAAGTTACAAAGTGATTTCAAAAATGATTTTTATGATAATGTAAGGTTAAAGGGTAGTTATATTTTCGTAGAATATAGATTAATTTTTTTAAGCATTCATTAATTGTGTAGAACGATTTTTTCTTAGTTAAGATTTCAAACTGGATTAGAAACATAAATTTGTGGGGTGATTGTGTTTCTCAAATAAAAAGTGTTCTTTATAAGGGATTAAGCCCCATTTTAACTATGAGAATGATTTATTAAAATAAAAAACCCATCTCATGTCTTTTTCTCTTGTTTTAGAAAAATTTAGTGTCTATTAAATGTACCAATAGTTATATGTGCATAATGAAGAGGCTTGTGGAATGATGTGAATTTTTTAAAAAAAGGGACGCACTTAAGGGGGTGGTTGTTGGTGAAGTCTATAATATTTTAGAAAATTAATTTGACGTGTGGGTATTTACATGCTGATAAAACTCACAACCACTTGAAATTAAGGACATGGAAAACCTAGTTATCAAGTAGGGCAGACAAGGACTAGTACGCTAGATTACATGATGGTTCTTCATATAAATTTCATATAATAGGCTTTATAGTTAAAACACTAAATAAACATAATGATGATATATTATAGACCACTATGTTTTTGTGTGTGTTACCTATTTGTGGCTCATACATGAGAACATAGTTCATTTTATTTGATATGTTGTGTTTTGGTGATGTTTGAGGATCCCAGGTCCCCAACTGACAATAATTTTAGAGGGATTTCCCATGGTATTTTTGATATTATTTTTGATATAGTTTTCTCATTCATGTTTCCCCTTTCATGAAAACCATAAATAAATTTAAATTTATTTACTTTAATTTTAAAATATTTATTCTTTTTGGAATTTTATTTCGAAAATATAGTGGTAGAGAAATGTTTTACTTAAAAATATAAATATATTACATTATTTTGAATGGAATAAAAAAAATATTTTAATGGATTATAAATTCAATCATTATGTTTTGTGTTTCCATTTAAAGGTAAAAGAATGGGGAATTTTGATTCATTGAGTTCCTTAATGAGCATATCAGTACTCAAGCCTACATTACATTTTCATTGTAGGTTTTAGTATTAGATCTCTCTTATAAGTGCATCTTTTTATGTTTGGTGGTATCTGATAGGGTCAGTGTGAGGTATGTTTAGTTGGTTATTTTTATTTTATCTTCCACTACTAGTGTTGATTTTGTTTTTATTTCATATTCAGATATCTTTCATTTTCTTACGGGCCAAACCATTCCCATTTGTCATAGGATGAGGACTAACAATAGTTTCCAACCCGTAGGGATGGGAAACCCCTTCGGGAAATGTCACAGACCAGCTCACTTGACTGGTACAGAGTTGACCGGGCTTGGTTCGTAACACATATGAAATGTCAAATCATCCTTATATAGATCTTATGAACTATTTTACTATTAATTCTAGTACATTTGGAATATATTTTGGAATATTGATTTCATAGTGTAAAAGATGAGATAAATGTATAAATTGATTCAATCATAACTCAAGGATTAAAATAGTAACATGTATTGAAAAGAGAACATGTAAGTATATTTCACCATAATTCGTAATATATATAATATTCTATTACTATATGAATAAGTATATTTAAAATTAATTTTTTAATTACTTATGAAGTGTTTATTATCGTTTTCAACCATTTATGTTAAGGTTTTTTAGATATTAAATTTTCCATGAACATGTTTTTACTCACACACTGTAATTATTTGGATATAATCTTCCACCGTAGTGCCCATATTCTAGCATCCAAACAATTTTCTTCCTATATTGGAAAAAATATGTGTTATATTAGGTAACCTATATGTTTTTCACTTCCACAATTCAAATGATTTTTTTTCTGGTTTGTATTTTTTGTGTTCTAAAAATTGTATTTTCAAATATTTAATATTTTTATACAATGAAAAAACTATTTGGGAATAATTTATTTAAGGTGGGTGGAATGTATCAGCCCATGATTTTCTTATATATTCCCATTAAATACAAAAAATTTCTTCCCACACACTAAAAAGAGTATTATGATACATTAATAAATTATTAATATCACATTTTAAATGGAATTATGTTGTATTAGTATAGGATTTCATTTATTGATATTAATTCTATTTGTATGTTTTTATAAAATTGTCTATAATAAAGTAATTATTAAAAAATAACTATTCAATATAGGTATTTTATACCTATATTTTTCATTTTCAATTTATCATTAAGTATATAATTTTTATAAATAAAATTAAATTAAATTAAATTTATTTTTGGAAATATATTATCTTCGTATAAATTGTATAAATATTAATGGAGTTTATTGCAATACAAAATTTTTACTAAAAATGAGTCTTTTATGAAAATGATAATTTTTATAACATTTTCAATTTGTAATAATGAAATGGATGGCCAAAAAAATTAATTTATAAAATATTAAAGTCAATAATAAAATTTTATGTTTTTTAATATAATATTTGTAAATGATGTCCAATATTTTTACAACAAAATTAAAACGATATTTTAATAAGGAATTCAATTCTATATATTTTATTTTTCTTAATTAACATTTTTTTAAATTCAAATATGGATTATTTTTAGGGACACATAAACATCATTTAAATTGAAGTAAATTATTTCTTATGATGAAAATTGGTAATCATAAAAAAAACCTTATTCACATTTTTAATTTTCTTATATAGTCAAACATCCCATGTAATGATATAATAATTTTTATTTGTAATTATGATGATATCATAAAGGATGATCTAGACAGCTAGGTAAATTCTTTTCCCTAGAAATTTTATATGTAATTTTATTCCAACCCACTTAGACTTGTCTTCAATAAGTCAGTTTTCCCTTTTTGTACTTGATCTATTTTAATTTTTTTGGTTTTCACTTTCCCCTTAAATGTGTTTGAAAATAAATTAGTTAATTTGGAGGGTTATCCCACCTGTGAGATTAATTTAAAATTAACATCAACCACATATGGAATACGTATTTGGAAAATATATTTCATATACATTAGAATCATAATTTATTATTTCTAAAAATATAAATATAGTTGTTTTGAAAAAAATATGAGACAGTAATTAAAATCAATTTAAGAGATTAAGGTACAAATATGGTTACTTAGTTATTAAACATTAATCACAATGTTCTAAATGAGTTATAATATTGTCGAAACCCCAATTTATCGACAATATTCGACTATATCTCCTCTTTGGTATAATTTTTACCATTATAGGCATCACATGATGTAAGGGAGACCTCTAAATAATGAATAAAATTTTTTATTTACATGAAT
Organism: Viscum album; assembly: GCA_963277665.1. Lineage (NCBI taxonomy): Eukaryota > Viridiplantae > Streptophyta > Magnoliopsida > Santalales > Viscaceae > Viscum > Viscum album. Next base: position 1,468,296,694 of record OY728163.1, on the reverse strand, counting down.
GACACTCCCCCTCAAATATAAAAGGAAGTCATAGTCCCCACTTCATAACATATCTTAAGAAGACTTATATCATCCAAAACCTTGATAAATTAATCTCTAGCCATTGATAACCATACCCTAGAGCACTCACTTTAATAATAAATCAATAAAATAATGTCCATTGGTGCAATCCAAAATGAGTTACCCGACAAAAGAGGTAACATTTATTAATTTGAATATATTATTTCATTCATACTTCACTGATTCATTTCATTTTATTACTTGATTATATAATAATAGAGGTATCCTAAATATATTTATATGTTGTTATGATGAGATTTTTTCGTACACAGACACACACTTCCATAATATGGGTAACAAAATTATTGTTCGAGTACGGGGAAATACAGCCTCGCGATATGATGTGGTTTGTTTTTACTATACCTCCTCCCATGATTGTTCATTTTGATGTAAACACTATATTTATAATATATATATATATATATATAATTTATGTTGTCTTAATACTTCTTTTTTTATAACAAATAACTTCATGCATTAAAATTATTTTAAATAGGATAAGATCATTTATGGACATGTGGACTACCGCCACATTATGATGGTAGTTGGATGGGGGGATCAAGATGGAACCCTGGCGTTTCCCTCTAACATGTGGTGATGTCGACGACCAATGCACCTGATCTTCCCCCATCTTATAGGGAGTGTAAATCATTGTCACATGAAGGAGGAGGGGTTTTCCACCGATTCTCCAACACATATTTTCTTCCACCCTTCCAGAAAGCTTCGTTGAGACCCAAATCTCCTGATCTTCACGATGGCTTCCCCAATATTCAAATCACGTCTTCTGAGTTCTTGGAAACCTAAGTACTCTTAAATCTCACCCTGGAGGCTCGTTTCAATCTAAAGAGACCTTCAGTCGATGCATTTGATAGGATCATCTATGGTTATGTGTACCTTCCTGAAAGGGAAATTGTGGGCTTGATCAATAGCCTCTATATCATGATTTGGTTTGAATAAGAGGTGGATCTCACGAAAGCATGGTCTAGGGTTTCTCATAGCTTCAATGGAATTCGTTTTTTCCCTTACGTTAGTCCTGAGAGTTTCAAATGAAACGTGATTCACCTTCTATGTCAGTTTGGGTATGTTTCCCCAACCTCCCCATTACCTTTCAGAATCCTTCAATTATACAAATGTTATGTAATCTCGTAGGAAGATATCAAGTCTCTGATAGTTTCACTGAAGTAGTATTCCACCAGAAGAACACCCGAGTGTCTGTTGGATTTGAAGAAACTCGTTTTTCTTTTGATTTTGGGTGGATTACTATCAGTGGGAAATACAGGTGTATGAAATGGGATATTTATAAGAATTGGAATATATTCTACTCGTCATACAATCATTTGAGTCACTTGTTATAGGTTTGAAAAAGGGGAGCCCCCACATAGTAGATGGAGGTTCTTCGTCACGAACACCTTGTTAATGCAACATTAAATGATGACCCAAAGTGTAAGGCTCATGAGATTGCTGCATTGACCGGTCTGGATCAAGAGGCATCAGGGTCAAAATTAAGTGGCTGGGGTCATCAACCATCATGTCCAACGGTGGATGATCATCAAGATGGTGTATGCATTGTGAATATTTACGGTTTTCATGCATCTGAGCCTCCAAATTCATTGATGCCTCAAGTTTATTCGATGGTTTCTTCTGTTATCAACCGGTTGAGGTAGGATTTGGAGGGACCATCTAAGTTCAATGGTAGGGAGAATCACACACAGGGAGAGAAGATGTTTTAGGGATAGATGGTTGGGGGAGGGAGGAATCTTCACTTCGAAGGTGGCCAACCGATGTTGTGCTAGGGAAACAAGAGGCTTCGAACCTTCAGTCATACCCTTGATTATTTTGAGTAACTGATTCAAAGGAATTTCTGAAAGATTCGATTAAGTGGGTGTAAATGTTGGTACATTGGTAGGTGGTGATAATTATGGGGCCTCTATCGAAAGACACAATGCTGGATCTATCGGTAATGTTGATGTTCCCCTATCCTTGGATGAGACCCCTAATATGTTCTGGTGCCTTTATTTGATTGAGATAAAAACACCAGATCATAGTTGGGGGAATACCATGGGTTGCAAGGATAATGAATCGATGAACCTCCTCGGCAAATGGAGGGATCTCTTAGGGAATGATAAATAAAATTAGAGTGGTCTGGCCAATCGCTCCTATAGAGACATTGTGAGGAAGGGGAATAAAATGATGAATGATTGTAAAGGAACCATGTATGGTGGACCAAGAAGATGTAATTGAATGGACTACTATTACCTTATGTGACCTGTGAGTACCAGATCTTCCTTTATAAAAGATTCCATGGTAATTTATGCTTTCAAAAAGGATAGCATGGTAAAGAAAACTTGTCCATTGTAGCCTTCTTTGGACTAGCTGGGAAATCAGGAACACATTGATATTATTTTATGGTGGCATAAATTGGCATCAGAATAGGAATCATGTATTTCAGAAGAGGAGTCATGTGTGGGATGTAGAGATGAGAATGGATATTATGATATGTAATTCTATGCTGGTCTGTTTGGAATGTGGTTTGAATTGCAGATACTTTTTTTGAGAAGGTTGTATGATGGGATCTTTTATAGTTTAATGGTTGTGTGGGTTACCACTTATCCTCAAAGTGTTTGGAAATAAAAATTAAATTTTTAGTCAGACTACTTCCACCTCAACGCAATGTCATATGTTCACACATTACTTGGAATATATAATGTATGGGTTTTATTATAAATATGGGACATGAAATACATAATTATGATATTAATGAAATAATTATTTTTCTATATATAAAAAATATCATTTTATTTATTTCCCTTAAAAAATTTAAAAACTGATAAAATCGTTCATGGACGTGTGAAATACCACCTCCTCGACACGTTGTGATTAAATTAAAATAAAAATATTTCTATATTTAATTATATCTGATTAAAGAACATTTTATATATTGTATAATTATTCTTATGGAATAATAAATGTTACATACCTTCTTTATATAATGATAAATTCAACATGGGAGCATTACTAATGTATACATACGACCTACTCTCTCTATGATTGTAATGTTGGTTCATTTTTCATGATCGTAATTCATGATTAGAAATAAAATTTTATTTTATTTATATATATAATAATTATTAAAATATTATTATTCTATAAATTTTTATATAATTAAACATTTAACCTTAGTTAGTATACCAATCTCATTTTGGTCATGTAAACCAAATATTGTAAAAACACCCAATGTAAATGTTATTGTTTATGTAATTGTTTACATAATTCTTTTAAGGGAAATAAAATTACTAAAAACATGAAAAATTATCATTCTAATGTAAATAAATTAAAAATATTATTATTCATGAGTAAAAAATAAACATGAAACGTTAGACTCAAGGTAAGGGGTTTTTCTCAGTATAAATTCACTCAGGAGATTCTTAATGATATAGAAATTCATTCATTTATAAGGTATATATACATCCACTTGGAAATTATATGTAAATATTTTATCATTTATCCTATTATTAATTGTGTTTTAATTTTTTCTTCATTTATGATGTTTATGATTTAAACGTTCAACATGGTCAAGGACATGTTGAATGTTTAAATATTTAATTTTCAAATCATTATATCCATGTCAATATTATTGTTGTTATTTTATATGATTATTTTTATAAAAGGATTATATAGTAAATTTTATGCATATTTTTTATATAATTCATGTGTTTTTATAATTAATATTTTTACTTGTTTTATACTGAATGTTTTGAAAAATGGAAATGGAATGTTGTTTTCTTTACGTACACAGTGACAAGGAATTTTCTTTAATTGAGGCCATTATTATATTTTTAGATTTCATTTGAAAATATAATTTTTTTCATAAATTAAAAATGTGAATTAATTTTTTTTATCATTTTGTTATTTAAAATGGATTTCCAAAAGAATAGTGTATTTTCTTTTAAAAATGGTGTTTTTGAAAAAAAAATTGTATTTTAATATATAAAAGTGATTTTTGGACATGTTAAAAAGAGTTTTTAAATTGTTGAATATTTTAATATCATGTTGTGGTTCATGGACGATGTAAAAAATGGGTTCAACTAGAGAGATCTAGATGATCCCGTTATATATTAATAAATTGGTTCTCCAAAATATCACTCCAATGCATTAAGTATAGATTATATTCTCTGAATAATTATATTGAAAGTTGTATGTATGCGTATTCTAACTAATAAGGATTATAAAAGGGTTCTATAAGTGTTCAATGTGATGACGTCAAAAGTTATATACATGAATATTTTATGATTGATAATGAAATTTCATGGGAATCATTTTTTTCAATCGGGAAAATAAATTATGTTTAATAACAAATGGTTTTAAACTATTTGGAAAAATTATATGTTATCAATAATTGGTTTTTATAATTTTTAATTTCTTTTAATGAACTAATGGTTTCAATGTTTTGATATCCCTTATGGATCTATTTATTCTCATCTCTCATTTTTATATGTTTTTCATAGGATTTATGATGTTTAATGGATTGGTAGTATACATGTCTATTTTTTCATGAGTTTTCATTAAAGAGACCCAAAATTATATTTAAATGTATTATATATTGGATGAAGTTGATAATAATGGGATGTGTCCACATTATATTTTAGTGTTTTGTTATTTACGAGTTATGGCCAAATTATATAAAACTCTAAACATGAAAAGATCTTCAATTGGAATGAATGTAATTTTTTGGATGAAAAACATGATTATGTAATTATAATATCTAGGGCCTTATGATTGGTATCAATTATTTGTTTAGATTAGTTTATTTTTTACGGTAATGTTACAAAAATTACCTTAAAATATTTTACATAATATAAATGTTAACATTTTATAAAATATAAATATTAAGATGTTTCATTGTTGAAAATATGTATGCACATAATAGTTTTCTATAGATGAAACTGTGAATCAGTAGTAAGAAGGAACCTGGAGGTTGATATACATCCAAATCAACATACTGATATGGTCAAATTCCAAGTATAATATTATTTGTAATGGATCATTTTACTCATGTGTTAAATAGTGGTGGTATCCATGATAGATTGGAACCAAATCAACCCCATATGGATAATTATTTTATGGAATATTTCTTGAAAAAACATCCACAATAATTTTGTCCATCATCTGTCAAATCAGCAGTTGAAAGATTGTTATATTATTTTGAATGATATTTGATTTGATGTGATGTTCATTTCAACAAAATTTAAACACTTTTATTTTTCTTTTTGATGTTGAATCTAATCGATGTAGGCCTTTTTTATACAAAACAAGAGAGAAATATGATCTTTATTACATGGATTAAAAATAATTCAAGGATCATTTCATTGAGAAATATATCTATATGGTTTTTTGACAATATGTCAAAAAACCATTTTTATAATTGAGTAATAAATATGTTGATTATGTAGTTTCATATAAAGGAAGCTTGAAAAGATTGGAATGGTATGTGATGAATACTACTCGAGATAGTAATAAAAATATTTATTGGTTCTACCCAAGATTGATACCAAGTCTATGAAGTGATTTTTCCAAATGATATCTTAAATTCTATGATATAGTTTATCATTGTGATGTAATTGTTGAGATGGAGGTTCATAACTCATATTTACCTCATGATGTTCAATGTAAGAATGTGTCTGGATGGAAGGTGATGGGGAAACGGGAAACAATGAAATATAAGATAATGAAAAGAGGTACAAATCATATATTAAGAGTTTTAAAAACAACCATGGAAAATGTATTATATTTATTGGTATGTTTTACCAATGTGGAAGGTCTATACACATTGCCCATAAATGTATGGAAAATAATCTTGAGTGATAGAAGAATGTGGTAACTTATATCCACCTCGTGGTAAGATGATTTAGCTACAACGAGAAGGGTAAATTTTCTAAATCATGTTTGAAGATAGTTTTACATGATGTAAATCCTCATGATACATAATATAGTAGTGCAGAGAGGTCATTTTTTACTTCTATAATTGATTTTGGGCAATCAAATGATGTGGTGATTGGAATGTTAAATGTGTTTTCTAATTATTCCAATAACCCATTTGACACTGAATCAACTTTGTCTTTCATTTTTAAGAAATTTTATTGAGAACTGGGAATATCACCTCATGAATGTAATATATAAATTTTGAAAAAAACACCAGGTGTCTGTATTAAAGAAAAAAATTGTTATAGGAATCATTATATTTTCATTAGTGAGATATAATTTTTGAAATACTTGTTGTACTAGAAATATTTTTGTCTGCTATTATCCTTGTTATGTATTTTCATTCATTTTACCATGCAAAGATATATTTGATTGATCATAATGTTTTGTTAAATGATTTTATTCCTCATATAACATATAGATAAGCGGGTAAAATTATTAGATATGTAAATTAATGTTACCAATCTCTTATTTTAGGAAAAATTTATACCAATCAAATTAGTGATGTGACAATAGAAAATAATTACATTAATGTTTTTTTCGGATGATTTTTATAGCTTTATTTTTATGTGATAGGTTTATTTATCTATTGAAATATAAAATGATGAAAATATTATTTCTAAAATACCTTATCTAATTGAACATGAGGATCATTTAGTGGTTAAAAACCAATTTGAGGAGTTATTTGATATTGGTTTCATCATACCTAAAAATTAAAAATGAGGGGAATATTGACTGATTATTAAAACTAATTATAGATCAATGATACATTGCATTGATTTTAAATCATTTAATACAATCAATATTAACAACAAGTATCAATTTCCCCATACCAAGGATTTGTTTTATTATCTTGATGGATAAAATTATTTCTCGATGGTTGGGATATGGTCATGAAACCATCATTTAGAAGTGAAGGATGATTACATTCTGAAGAATATGTTTTAAACTAGATAAGTATGTTTTGAATTTTTAGTTTATCATTTTGGTTATCTAATTCACCAGCTATATTCAATGAACATATGAATATAATTTTTCATGAAATGTAGATAAGTTTGTGTTTGTGTTAATTTATTACATTCTAGTATTTTATAAAATAAATGATTATCATTAGTGGTATCTATGGTTGGTTTTGAAAACCATGAATGAAAAGAAACATTATTCACAATTTAGAAAATGTTAATTTTTGTTTCAAAACACTTTGTTCCTATGTAACATTGTTTCTAAGTACATCATAATTATTTATCTTGCTAAAATAAATGATGTGAAATAATGTAAACGACCCACAAATTCAACCAAGAGTTATATTTTTTTCGATTATAATTTTTCCAATGAATATTTATTGGAAACATTTCTTTTTTTGTCTAAACTAATGACTAAGTAAATTCAAAAAAAGTTAAGTTAATCTAGATGAAGGAAAATTATTATTCTTTTCCTGAACTAAAAAGAAGATTGGATAATTCTCAAATATTTTCTTTTCCTACTAAAAAATTTAAATTCATCGTCTATAGTGATATTTCATTTAAGGTAATTACTTGTTTCTTAAATCACAATGATCATGAATTTGAGTAATTTTTATTTCATTGAAATCCCCTTGATTGAAATTACCATACACATGATTTTGAATTAGTTAATGTTGTTATTGTTTAGATAATATAAATGTAACATTTGGTTGGAGTAATTTCTGAAATATATATGAATACCAATAGTGAAATTATATATTCACCGAAAAATAATATAAAATGATAAAAATAATCAGGATGGAACTAATCATTAATTAGGATTATATAATTCATTATCATACTGCAAAAGAAATTATGGTGGCTGATGATCTGAGTCAAAAAATATTTTTCTGTTAATTGTGTAACATTTGGAAGGTGATCCTTTGGTTAATGATTCAATTAATATTAACCTTGAATTTTTTTTTGTAGGTATATAAAATGATTTGTTTCAGGTATCAATTTGGTCATCATTGTCCCAATGAATTATGATTGATCATATAGTGGATAAATATTTTCATAAAAAGGTAGAAGTATTTTAGAATGAAAATTTTCATAATTTTAAAAGTGATGAAGAAGGTGTTTTATTATTTTGAAAACTATTATGTTTGACTTTTAATTTATAGAGTAGGACAATGTTTTTTACTAAATCCTGTAGTTACTTATTTTCCATTCATCAGGGATGAAGTAAAATATACAAATCCTATTGAGAGTATAACTAGTGGGATGGAATGAAATTATATATTTATTTAATTACCTGGAAGTGTTTGAATTGTAAGAGGGTTAAAAAGAGGTATAGTTACTTAAATGGATACTCTAACAATTTTCTACACCATAGTCGAATTGGATAAATATGTAATGTCCCGGCCCGGCTCACCATCGAGCCGGTGGCCAGACTGGTAAGTCACTTGGACTCAAGATCATCTCCCAGTACGCCAGAGGCTACCGTCTAGCAGTGAGGGTCTTAGGAGGTGATAGTGTCGATATTGTACCCTCATGTCAGAGTAACACATCGGTATTATCAGAGTAAATGACATTCAATAGTATAAGAAGCAAACAATTGAAAGGAAGAAGAAAAAGTCAAGTGATAAACACTTTATAAAGGGTGGCCAAAGCCAGTCTACATGATACAGGGATGATGAATGATACAATGTGAAATCAATAAACAATACATAATGCTTTCAATAAAACACAAATGAAATGAAGAAAAGACATCAAGGCCTAACGGGCGATCTCCAAAGCATCACAAGATACTGCTCGGTCCTTTTATACTGACTCCTAAGGTATAAACAACACAACACACAACCTAGGTCCTGCAGCCAGAAGGTCTTCTCGGGTACCCTAGTGCTATGGTGGCCCGAGAAGTGTGTGGGATATAAATCTCAGTAGGCTAGCACCACCGGTGTGAAACCCAATCCAGACAGTGTAATAATAATTAATGCAGTAGTAGGTATAACATGATTCAATAAGTAGGACATCATAGATAAACAACACCCATCCGGGTCTCCCAAAGGAAACCCGATGACTATATCAGCTTCGGCTCACTGTCGGGATATCATTCTGATCATTCAAATATAGTTACATATGTAAATATTTATAAAATATGGTGTGGGGTAAGAATGCCTCCCACCAATCATCTAAAGATAACAATCATGAGGTAAGAATGCTTCATATCCCTCGTATACAATGGCAATGAGCTAATGTTGTCCCTCATTTCTATATGATACTGGAAAGGGGTAAGAATGCCTCCCATCCATACACATATAGAGAATAGCAGACACGAGGTAATAATGTCTCTAGTCAATAGACTAACTAGAAAGGGGGAATAATTCCTCCCTTACATACACGTATCGAGATTAGCGGGCATGAGGTAAGAATGCCTCTCGTCCCTATAAGTCTACTGGGAAGGGGTAAGAATGCCTCCCTTCTGGACTTGTACTTTCACTCTGGCATGGGGTATAATGACCTCCCATCCAACCACATATCTTTCACACTCATCACTCAAGCATGGGGTATAACCACCGCCCATCCAGACACGCATTTATCACCAGAAGGCATCATCATGTGTGCACTCACATTACAACCATATTTATATTATACTACTTATGTAGGTACCTCATAAGCATTCAAAAGTCATATCACAATCACAAACAATCATACAGCCCATATCTAAAAAAATGGTTATAATCACGTTCATACAAAAAAACCTAAGGAAACCCATCTCAAGTATCATTATCGCAAAATTTATCATATTCATCACATTTATAATTAAGGAACCTCTTCTTAAGTAATCATTTCATGATAGGAACATTATCCATGCTTATTACATTATCCTATGGCATGGTCTTACCAACCTAGTCCATTTCGTTCTTGATTATTTTTTTCACACAATTCAAAGGAAACATGACATCATCAATTATCACCAAATCATAACAAGAATTTAGCAGGCAAGCATAAGAATCTATTTCTTACTTCTATCTTGAAGACAACACTCCTCTGATTGAGGGGTTTTGTTAATAAAACAGTATTTTAGTGACCAAGGAACCATTATATTCTTTTCCCTGAAATGCACACTCTTTTCATGGAAGCATTCAATTGAAACTAAACTTTCAAAATTAACAAACTAATATAGTGCAAAAATAACTAACTAATACTTCACTTTAAATTAAAGACAAGGAGAGGGATCCTATCTCAAGGTGGATCCATCCATCCACTCCAGATCTTGGTGCCTTCTAAATAAGGGCTGCCTAAGCTCCAGAAATGTGAACGCAACCTGAACCCGTTAACGAACTACGAAAAACACACTACTAACCTTAAAACAACTAAAGATATTAATTTAGAGGATGCACAATCCATAAATGGGAATAACCCTTACCTCGGGAGACAAACTGGCAGACCTAAATGACCGCAATCCGCCTCGCCTTCAGTGGCGGACATCATACGCTCACCCACGAGGTCCTGAGGGACCTTTCTAATCCCCTTGAAAAATGGAACCAAAATAAAATTGAATAAAAAAACAAACCCTAAAACTAGGGGGGTTCGGCTGAAATGAAACAAGACAAAGGGGAGAGCCAAAATCGGCCCCACAATGAGAGTATACTATGGGAAAAGGATTACCTTGAATATCGAAGTGGAAACCTCAAGAAATCTATGGAGAGGATCGAAGGAGGAGGGAGCCGAGGGGATCTTCGTGCATCGTGGTTCCATGGGGATGGGCTCGTGTGGGTTCTGGATGAGAGGAGTGATGGATAGAGCATTTAGATACTTAGGTTTTTATTTTAATTTATTTTAAATGTTTTAAAAACCCAAAACATGGAACGACACATGGCTTGGGCTGCACAGTTTGGAAAATTGTGCGCCAACCATGCGTCTCCCAATGGACCCCCTAGGAACCCTACACGGGCTGGCCGCACAGTTTGTGAAAATTGTGCGGAGGCCATGCAAGCTCCTATGTCTCCCTGATTTAAGGTGCACAGTTTGGGACGCATGGTTTAGGAAATTGTGAGCCAACCGTACGCCATATGTTGTCCTTTAAAAACTAGCCTCCATCAGGTACAATGCACCTGAAATACCTCGAGACACTTGAGAAACTTCTCGGGCCCTCTCCTAACCCCAATAACATTATAAATATGGGTTCAAACCTTCAGAAACTCGTTTCGAAGCCCGATTCTAAAAACGAACTATTTATTAATTGAATAAGTTCATTTTCCTCCACTTTTTAAACTAGTTCAAAATGCGGGTCATTACAACTTTCCCACCTTAGAAATTCTTGTCCCCAAGAAGCCATCAAGAACAACCCACACGTCACTCATCCTACAAGGGTCTTGAAGCGTCGTTCAAATGATCGTGTTACGTTTCCAAACATCCCACGAACAAACGAACATCCTCTTAAAAACATGGAACTTAAGACGTCAACACTCGAGCCAACTCTCATTTTCCAACCGAAACACCCAGATGACTCTTACCTGAGCTCGTCACACCAGAGACACAAACTCATTTTCGTCTTTCCAGAAACCAATCAATGGTACTTTCCACCTTAGGTTTTAACGTTAAACGATAAAAACTCAAACCACAACTCCACAAACTTTCAAAAGGATGTTCAAAAACAAGCTCCTAGCATTCCAAAGACGCATCTAGAGTGATTTTAAAATAATCTAACAGTCGATTTCCCCATCGACCTCAAAGTCCAAAGTGAGGGGAGTCATGCCACTCCAGATGACTATTCAAGAAGACGCCCGACTTAAATTGAAAATGCTTTATAAGCTGACCAACGATGCCTCCTCCCAAGGAATCTCACACTCACTACAAGAACATTCACTGAAGCATACACTCGACTCCTGGTGATGTCTCTAAGATCAAACCATGAATGTAACCACGCATCCCGTGTTCAAAGCCGAAAGAGAACAACCAAACAGGCTCACCATCTTTCAAAAACATTAGCACGTCATAAGACTGATGCTCTCTTTGTGCATCCTAGATGAAAAAAAGATAGGGGACATGCTCGTTACATAACAGATTACACTAACAAGATTTTAAAAGGATTTCAGTTAGTCATGCCAAAAAATGGAAAAGAGAACAGTCGAACCACCCTTGTTCGACTCTAAAGGAGAGACTCGCCTTCACCTGCCATAACACAGAGAACTCAAACCAATCACAATGCCTTTTTCCCGCACAAGGAATTCCGTGATTTTTCACAACATACCACTGAAGTCTTCTATGACCAACACTATTCCTTAAAAGGGTTTTCATACACCGCCAACGAGATCATGTCCGGCTGTCGAGAAAGCATCAATGCATAACGACACCCGCATGCCTCAAAGGCTTTAAAACAAACTCGAACATTCCCAAATGGTCATTCTTGATGTGTTCCTTCTACCCGGAAGAACACAATTCACTAAACAGTCACGAAGCATCCCACCGTAGAAACATCGGTGCCCCCAACAAATGAAAATACCATCTTCCATTAATCGAACTAGTCCATAACAATTAAACGGATCTGTGTCACTCCTCCAAGACACGATCCCCACATCAAAACGCCCAAGAAATTAAGAACAATGAGACCGGCATGTCAACCACCCGAGTCTTCCAGAAAATCATCCCGAGCAATGGGACAACTTGATTCTAAACTGCTCAGGTCACTCTACCATAGAGATGACCCATGACTGTACACAACAACACAAAAGATTTAGATGAACGTTGAATTAACTCAAACTACCATTCCCATGGACGTTGACATACCAAAACATCCATCACATAAGGATTCAACCAACCAACAAGCAACCGACCATGCCCAAGGCATGTCTATAGAGTATTACCCGATGCTCAAACCCAAAACAAGAACAAAGGAAGAATGACCACTTGTCCAAAAAAGGGTGTCATTGGAATCCAAAAGTCCTACGAGGGACTATGGCACCTGAACGGTACCCAACGTCAGAATGTTCACCGCACACGCAAGGAACAGAAGAACTAAGGGTTCTACCTACCATAGGTTATCCCCTCACGTAAAACAATAATCAACCCATGAACTTGGTTACGACCAAAAAAAGACATCGGGCACAAGCCAACCATTCAAGTAATTTTCCAAATGAAAACAAATGCCAATGGAAAACACCTACGACTCTTTCACAAGGGACTCTGATAAAACACTATTTTATTTAATATTTTATTGATAATAAATGATATAATTTCCTCACATTGTGTTATATATTTTTAATTAGAAAGTATTTGGGATTAGATCATTTATTTGTATATTTGACCAAAATTCCAGTTTTACCCTTTATAGTTCACTGTAGTATTTCGAAGCTAAATATTTTTATATTTATTATTTAAATTTTCACTTTTACAAAATTGTTCCTGACATAATTATAGACAACTTTTATTCCGGACACTAATGCTAAATAGTGCATTTGGTTGTTGAAAATGGGCCATGAAATCAAAGTTGGGATGGACTCTCCAGAATGGAAAAGCTTCTGTATTTCGGCCATAAATCCTTCATCTAGGCCTGGATTAAGCCCAAATGTTTAGAGGATATAGAGGACCCATATACGCACATATTATCCTAATGGAAGGACGGCCAATTCACGCATTTGTGTGGTCAAATGGGCGGTGCAATTTTCATTAAAATATTTGGCCGAATTTCCACATTCACACTTGAAACCACTTGTAACCTCTCCACCCCTCCCCTATATAAATTAATGTTTTTCACATTTGGAGGGTTTGGGACGTGCTTTGGGAAGTTGAGGGCAGAGGAGAAGTGGATCCACTCCAATTATCAAAACATTTCAATAATGGTAGATCTTGAAGAAAGGATCACTTCGATGAAACCTTCTTCTTCTCCTTCATGTTGTAATGATTTTATTTGTGTAATAAGCATATTTATTCTTCTTTTATTTATTATATTTTCTTACGTTTTGTTTAAATTTATTCTTCTCTTAATATTCCTCTTTGGGTTGGAATTATTGAGTAGAAGCGTTATTGGGTTATACCCATTATAAACCTTTGCACATGCAAAATGCTTCTACGATGATTACGCCACCCATGGAAGAGTAATATTTTAGTAATCGATCTATCGTATACCCTCTTCATTTAATTATTTTGAATCAATGAGCTTCTGTAATTCACATAATATGATCCATGAATTGTGTCTTTAAATTACAAGAATCTAAGCAATCAATTGAACAATTAACACAAAAACACACGAGGTCGGGATTTTGTGTAAATTGTGAGAGCGTAATATTAATCAGTAATACAAGACCACACAGGATAAATTTGTAGAGTTCAAATATAATCAGTAAACACAATTCATCCTCATTTCCAGAATGCATATGTGCTCTAATTAACCACTGACCATACGCTATACTTAGAACAACAATCAAATCAGGGTGCTGCGATTGCGTGTTCCGAAGCTAGCCTAGGGTTTAAGTAATTTCATCTTTGTGGTTAAGTTAACTCTCATAGGGTTCGAGGGATAAGAAATTAGGGGATCATAATTATGTGGATGTTAATTTAAATGATAATGAATAATAAATAAATTAAGAGGTCAATTTAGATCGATTACTCCATTTAAAATATATTTCTACAAAACTATCTTTTTGTTGTGTCATTTCAATCGAACTTCATTTCAAAACAAAAAACAAAAAAATATACAATCTTGTTCCAGAAAACTTCTTCTAGATTCCTAAACTATAACAAACCCCAATCATTTAAATTAGTGTTTTTATACTATTCTATTTTATTTGTTTTCAAATACCTTTAATAAGTTGTTAAATTCACTCTTCTTTTGAGAGACGACCTTGGTCAGCAACTCTACTGCACCTAAGTACCTCAAAATCACATTAATCATTTGAGGGCGCCCACGACAGTGCTCTATCACACTCAAAAGAAAGACTCAAAATACCCTCACACGAGGTTCGACATAGGAAACCACTACATTTTCCTTTTCAAAGGCCTTTATATTTAATCAAATTAATTCTTTCAATCACTTTAATATATTCAAATCAAAACTACACATAACTGTTAAAAACAAAAAACCACTAGGCACTTGATCATTTTTAACAAACATCTCAAAGAAAAGAAACAAATTTTCATCAAACATTCATTTAACCATTAAAAATTTACCAGATATCCCATCTCCCTTCAGGAAATTTATTATAATAAATTCTTTTTAAACAAAACAGGTGACATATGAGGGTCCCAACAAGCCAATTCATATCATATAAAAACCAAAAATATTTTACAGAAATAATTTTTTTGCAAGGCATGATGGCATTACATTCATTGTGGGTTGCCAGTTCCCAACTCATGAAGCGCCCATACACTCCATGGGTTGACAATTGGCTTCCAACAGACAAAACGAAACACATATCAGAACATAACATGCTCAAAAGAAGCATCTATTCCGAATGGTGTCCACATTCCAACCTGTAAAGTGCACATACCCTTTACAATTTGGCATTTTGCTCCCTTCATTCAAAAAAAATTTCTATTCATTTTACAATATAAACATTTGCAACACTTTTTCGGAAATCTAATTACACAGGTTACGCTTTCCCAGATATAAGGCTCCCATACACCCTACAACTGAAATTTGGATCCCGTTGTAATTGAAATCATTTAATTTGGTCAAAGAACCCAATTCCATATCAACTGATCATAGCATGTTATCGAAATAAGTAACACAAAAACATGATATATCACAAAATCATGGAATAACTACCACAGAATCTATCACAACATCCGGAATTAACTAATGCGTCTTAGATGGCATGGAATAATGCATGGAATGTGATTTCTAACAATGTGCCTATATGATACATGAAATGGAATACCCTCATATCATCAGGTTTCAAAAGAACAGAAACCCACAATTGAATCAACAATATCATCAAAAACCATGTGCGTCACCCAATGGTGAAATCAAATCAACTTTAATAATCAAAGTCATTAAAATAACAATTTCATTTGAGGAGATTATGATTTTCTCTATACACGAGTTAGTTACTCTCGAGCACAAATTATTACCAAATTCCATCTCCTTCCTTTCCCTGTCTATTGTCACCAAATAGTATAAAAAACCAGTGGATGAAGCTCCTCTAATACCACTTTGTGACGTCCCAGCCCGGATCACCATCGAGACGGCGGCCGGACCGGTAGGTCACATAGCCTCAAGCGCATCTCCCCGTACAACAGAGGCTGCCAACTAGTAGCGAGGCTCTCGGGAGGTGATAGTGGGGAGACTATACCATCATGTCAGAGTAACATGATGGTATTATCAGAGTAAATTACATTCAATAACTGAAGCAGAAAAAAATTGAAAGGCAGAAGAAAAATATGGGTGATAACCATTTTATAAAGGGTGGAAAAAGGAAGTTTACACAATACAGGTATGATGAATGATACAATGTGAAAACAAGAAACAATACA
Source organism: Viscum album (assembly GCA_963277665.1). Taxonomy (NCBI): domain Eukaryota; kingdom Viridiplantae; phylum Streptophyta; class Magnoliopsida; order Santalales; family Viscaceae; genus Viscum; species Viscum album. The sequence goes on along the minus strand of OY728163.1, from coordinate 1,468,280,234 downwards.
GCATTATTTCAGTACAACACAAACGAAATGAAGAAAAGACAGCAAGGTCTGACGGGTGATCTCCTGAGCATCCCAAGCTCCCACTTGGTCCGTTGCTCCTAACTCCTCAGGTACATACATCACAACACACAACCTAGGTCCTACATGAAAGACAGTTTACTCGGGTACCCCAGTGGAATGGCGGCCCGAGTATGGTGTGAGATATAAATATCAGTAGGCTGCCACCACTAGTGTCAACCCCAATCAAGACAATGTAATATTAATTAAATCTGTAAGCAGGTGTAACAGGATTCAATAACCAGGACAACATAGATAAACAACACCTGTCCAGGTCTCCCAAATGAATCCTGATGGTTATACCAGCTTCAGCTCGCTCGCGGGATATCATTATGATCATGCCACAATAGTTACATATGTAAATATTTATAAAATATGTAGTGGGGTAAGCATGCCTCCAACCCATCAGCTGAAGATAACGGGCATGAGGTAAGAATGCTTCTCATCCCTTGTATACAATGCCAACGAGGTAAGAATGCCTATCATTCCTAAAAGATATAGGAAAGGGGTAATAATTCCTCCCTTCCACACACGTATAGAGAATAGAGAGCACGGGGTAGGAATGCCTCTAGTACCTAGACCATCTGGCAAGCGGTAATAATTCCTCCCTTCCATACATGTATCGAGATTTGCGGGAAAGAGGTAAGAATTCCTCTCGTCCCTATAAGTCAACTGACAAGGGGTAAGAATGCCTCACTTACAGGCATGTACTCTCACACTGGCATGTGGTATAACTTCCTCCCATCCAAAAATGTATCGGTCACACTCGTCACTCTAGAATGGGGTATAACTACCTCCCATCCAGACATGCATTCATTACCAGGTGAATCAGCATGTGCGCACTGACATTACAACCATGTTTATATTATACTACTTTTGGCAGTACCTCATAAGCATTCAAAAGTCATATCACAATCACATACAATCATACAGCCCATATCCACGTAAATGGTTATAATAAAGTTCATACAAAAAAACTAAGTAAATACCTCTAAAGTATCATTATCGAATCATTTATCATATTCATCACAATTATACTTAAGAAACTCCTCTTAAGTATCCATTTCAAGACACTAACATAACCCATGCTTATTCCATTACCCTAAGGCATGGTCTTACCACCCTAATCCATTTCATTCATGTTTAACCATTTCAAACAATTCATAGGAAACAAGATATCACCAATTATCACCAAATAATAACAAGAATTTAGAAGGAAACATAAGAATCTACTTACTACTTTTATTTTGATGACAGCGCCCCTCTGATCGAGGGGATTTTTATTAAATCGTTAGATTAGTGACCAAGCAACCATTTTAATCTTGTACCTACAATTCACACTCTTTTTACAAAAGAATCTAATTGAAACTAAACATGAAAAATCAACATACTAAAGCAGTGCATAAATTACTCACTAATATGTCACATTAAATTAAAGGCAAGGAGAGGGATCCTACCTCATGGTGGATCCATCAGTCCACTCCGGCTCTTGGTGCTTTCTAACTAAGAGCTGCCTATGATCCAGCAAAGCGGAACCAACCCGAACCCTCCAACACACTAAGAAATACACACTACGAATCTTAAGAAAACTAAAGATATTAATTTAGAGGATTCACAAACCATAAAAGGGAAGAAACCTTACCTCAGATTCAAACCAGTGGACAGAAATGACCATAATGACTTCGGCGGCAGACATCATACGTGCACCCATGAGGTCCCGAGGGACCTTTCTCATCCCCTTACAACAAAGGGACCAAAAAAAAGATGAATCAAAAACCATCCCTAAACCTAGGGGGGTTCATCCGAAAGGAAACATGGAAAATGGGAGAGCCAAAATTTACCCAACAATGAGATCAGACTAAGGGAGAAGGATTAACTTGAAGTTCAGAGGGGAAACCTCGAGAAATCTGGGGAGAGGATCGAAGGAGGAGGGATCTGAGGGGAGCTCTGTGCGTCACAGCTCTATGGGGGAGGACTCGTGCAGGTTCTAGCTGAGAGGAGTGATGGAGAGAGTATACAAATACTTAGGTATTTGTTTTAATTTATTTTCAATATTATAAAAACCCAAAACAGGGCACGACACACATCTCAGGCCACACGGTTTGGAAAAATGTGCACCAACCTTGCTTCCCCCTCTTGACACCCCAGGCACCCTGCACGGGCTGGCCGCACAGTTTGGGGAAACCGTGCACAGGACATGCAGACTCCCCTATCTCCCGGATTTAAGCCATTCGGTTTGGGCCACATGGTTTGGGAAACTGTGCACTAATCATGCACCTCCTGTTGTTCTTTAAAGAGTACCCTCCTTTAGGTACAATGCACCCGAAACACATTGAGACACTCGATAAACTTCTCGGGCCTTCGCCCAACCCATAAAAAATTATCAAGAATGGTTCATACCTTTGGAACCGCGTTCTAAAAACCGATTCTAAAAAAAATGGTTCAGTAATTGAAAATTTTCAATTTCTCCCAATTTCTAACCTCGTTCAAAATGCGGGTCATTATAAAATATATCAATAGATTTCATGATATGATTTCCAAATACATCTCAAGGTAATAATTCAATATGGGTTATTAATTAACAATTAATAAATCTACACCATTTCATACCATTAATGATAAAATATATTTAGATGATCATTATAGTCTATGTGGAAAATATATTACCATGATACCTGGAGTGCCTAAATCCATTTTATTAGACAATTATCATTGGTTATTATCCAATTTATGGAATGAAATTAGAAGTTGTTGGCTATTAAACTAAATATCAAAAACTTATTTTTATCCTCCATCTAATGCATAGTCTATGAAAAAAATTAATACTTTTGGAGATATGATACTTTCTTCCTCAATGTATTATAATAAAATTTGGGATCAACATATTTCTTTTGTTATGTTTTCTTATAATACGGGTATTAATTATTGTTTATACGATTCAACATTTGAAGAATTATATGGATAGTGGTGTTTGATGCATACTCATTTGGATGGTGTACTGGAATGTATGTTAATGGTACTAGAATTGGTAGATGTAACAACAACAAAAGTTCAGTTGATTTAGTGACACACGAGGGAATATCCGACAGGGAAGAATAGTTATGTGGATAATTAGAGAAAATATATTTCACTCAATGTAGGTGGTAATGTCTTAGTAAAAATCACTCAATTTAAATGTGTGGTGTGTTTTGGTAATAAGGGGAAGCATATTCCACAGTTCATTGGACAGTATGTAATCTCAGATAAATATGGATCAATTGTCGAGAGAGTGTATTTGAATAAAATTTTATCAATGTTAAAAAAATTATTAAATGTGTTATTATTAAGGATATAAATTAATGATTCATGTCATGATTTGATACCTATTATAATATTTCTGAAAGAGAATCATTCTTTCGAGGAAGAACCAGTTTATGTTACCCATTTATCTAATATGTGAATAAAATTATGGGGACAAAATCTCCATTAGGGGGTATGGATGTAGCATCGTAGATAATGATAGAATAAGAATTCATCATATTTATTAATATTTTTAAATAAATATTAATTTCATGTTAATAGTGAAACTAGGTAAAATAACCTAAAAGAAATGAATCAAGAATTTTATTTTATTTCTTTTGTTTCACACAATATTGAGTTTTATAATAGAAAAACATAGTATTAATATAATTATTTTATATTTTTGTTTTACGTTTTTAATGGAGAACTTATATTAAATGGATTTTTTGACACATTTATAGTTTTTATATGATTTAATAACATAAAATATGAATGATAAGTATCAAAAATTAAATTTTATATTTTATATTTATTTTTATTAGAACTTTAATATTTTGATGAACGTTGAATAATATGAAATTTAGTCCAAAACTGCATTTTAGTATAATTTATCAATATTGTTAAATTACATTTAAAATTAGTTCTAAAGTATAATTAGAACTATATTATTTCTTCTAATTCAATTTAGCTAATTATAAATAATTTCTTATTGAATTTTCATTTTAAAAGTTAGAAAACATTTGAATTTTATTAATATTAAAACCTGTTATTTTGTCCCCTATGTGGGATTAATTTCAAATTATTTTCCTCCACTTATGTTATATGAAATTGGAAAAATGTATTTCATTTTAAGAAAAGTAATAAATTATAATTGAAAATAATTTGAATATAGTATTTTATGAATATTATTAATTAATATAATTAAAATTAATTACAATGAATAAGGAAAAATGTGGTTTTTTAATAGATAAAATTTAATCTTGAGTAACTAAATAACAAATAAAAATGTCCAAATAAACTTTTATAGGATTTATTATATCATATAACCTAGTTTATAAAATTTTAAGAATTATTTTAGTCACATTATGTAAGGGGTACCTCCAAACATTGTTTTACTTTTTATATTTAAAATAATATAACTATCCCTTTATTATCAAAGGCACTCACCCTCCCCACTTGTTCGAATATCTCAATATCATTTGGATCATAAAAAACCGACACATATAATCTAGAAAACTCCTTATATGATCCATTTTGTAATCCCTTTTGGATGAAATAAATATACGGAATCCTTTTTTTGGAAACCATTTGTAGTTTTCCAAAAAAAGAGGTGACATTCAAAAAATTTGCATTTCATTTTTTTATTTATCCATTAATTCATAAATTATAAGTCAATTCCTATATAGTATCATATGTATACTCAATATAATGAAATTTTTGTATGTTACGGAGTTTTCCAACATATACACACACATCCATCAAATTGTAAAAGAAATTATTGTTTATGTTGGGGAAATTACCACCTCAAGAAATGGAAGCGTTCATTTTTTCCGTTACCACCTATCATGGTTGGTATTCATGTTGGGAAAAACAAATTTATAATATATATATATATATTGATCACTTCAAATAAACTTATTATTAATATAAATCATAACATCATGATTTCATTTTTGTGTAAATAAAATAACATTGTTTGTGGACGTTTGTACTACTGCCTCCTAAAATAGATGTGATACATTCAAAGATTCCGTGAAATGTATTAATGATGGATTTACATAAAAATATTTGAAATAAATAAATTTTATATGATATTAATTACATAATTAAATTTGTGTAAATATAATACATATATTGGTAATTAACGTTTCCCATTATAAAAATGAGATAACATCATTTTTCGACGTGTGGAGGGCTTACCCTTTAACACAATGACATTTATTTTACATCTAAATAATTATACATATAGGTTATATTAGTATTTAAAATATTATTTAAGAAATAATTATCAATAAATAAGTGAAAAATCTACTTAACGTTTTTTGTATAACAATCATTGAAAATTTAGAATGTTACTCTTGCATACGTACGACCTACCTTTTAAACAATTGTAATACTGGTTCATTTTTCATGAGAATATTTCATTATTTGTTTTAAATTTATTATAGATATATAAATATAATAATAATTTCCTGATTATTATTATGGTGATATTTGTATAATGACCCATTTGACCTTAGTTTTTCTTCAAAAGTTGTTTTTTACACATAAACATAAAATGGTAGAAACACCCAATGTATAGGTAATCATTTATATTGTTGCTTACAACATTATAATAAGTGAAAAAAGAAATTATAAACATAAAAATAATTTTAATTAGGTAAATAATTAACAATTTTTTTTAATTATAATACCCACATGACAAATCGAACTCAATTGAATTGATTTAGCATCAATATCATTTAATTTATCCATTTAATGGAGATGTGCACTTTAATTATTTTATAATATGAATATATGTCAAAAAATATATACATATTTTATCTTTTCAAATGTTATATTTTTAAATATTAATTATTTCATGGGTATTACGATTTAAATGATCAATTTGGTATGGAACACTATGAATGTTTGAAGATTTAATTATAAAATATTTTTCACCATATAAATATTAATGATATTATTTTATATTATTATTTTTATAAAGGTATTATAAATATCTGTTTTTTATATTTTATATTTCCATCAATGGGTTTGAAAATAAATCATTTTGTCTTTTTATATGGAATGTTTTGAAAAATCATAATGGTGGGTTCTATTCTTAACGTCCATGGAGACAATGAGCATTCTTCAATCATGGAAATTATTATTTTGGATTCCATTTCAATATTCAATCTTATCTAAAATTTAATACCATAATTCATTTAACAGTGTATTTCTGTACTATTAATTGTTTTTTAAAATAATGTTGTATATTTTTGAGAATATACTTTTTCAATTAAAATGGTATTTTAAAATAAGAATGTGATTTTCATATTAGTGTAAAAGATTTATTTGAAATGATGAAATGATTTATTTCTTATTTTAGTAATTGGACATTATAAATTATGGGTGCACCCAGATTTCATTAGTTGATCTCGTCACAACTAAAATGTTGGGTGTGTCTAAATATTTCACAAATTTATTGGGTAACGATTATATTATTAGAATATTAATTCTAGGAATTGATCATGTGGTTATTCCAATATGTTGGTGTTTTTTAAGGGTTATGTATGGGTTCAATGTTATGATGTATCAAGGTACCTAAATGGATTTTCTATTATTTATAATTATTATGGGATTAAAATTATTTTCTAATTCAAAAAATATTAATTTATTAATGTGTAATACTTATCACTATGGAAAAAATCTAATATTTCCAATAAAGGTTATTTTATGAGTTTTAATGATTATCAACGGACTATTTGTTTAATTATTTTTTATATCCCTTACAAATTTTTTTATGATAATCCCAAATTTATAATTTTTAACAGGATTTAATGATGAGTAATGTTTTGGGAGAATTCATTTTGAAGGTCCTGAATAGTTTTCATAAAAGAGGAAATAAATTATTATTAAAACTATCATGTGATGGAAGAAAAGTTACTCATCAGAAGTATCAATATTGTATTTTATGTTTTTTGATACATCAGTTATGGCTTAATTAATTAAATATATAATCCGTAAAACACCCTCAATGTGAAGGAAAGTAATGTATTGACATTAAATTGATATTAGGTAACATTTTTGGCCAATTTCTTATAAAAACTCTTCTATTAATAAATCATATTTTATCTATTATTGGTATTAATATTTATATCATCAATACATATATTTATGAAATAAAATATATTAAATATTTCTCCAATTTGGAATCAATATAAGGCCTAGACCTTGAAAATGAGATAATCTTGGGTTTTCTCATGAAATTTTAATTCTCTCACATTTAGGATCTATTAATTTTTGGAGTATTAGAAAATTAGTCTATAAATAATGCATAAAAAGAATAAAATAAAAATAGATAACTTATTATTAGTATCTATTCCCCCTTAATAATTGATTTCAAATTCACTACTACAAAAACAGGGTTTATCAGTTCTTAAAACGGGCTTTATCAGCACTAAAAACTGTGGTAAAGATCAATGGTGATAAATGTACATTTTATTAGCTCTTTTTTAGCACTGATAAATTCTTCTTTTATCAGCGGTAAAAAATCATTGATAAAAGCCCTGTTTGTTGAAAAAAAAAATCTGCAGCAGCACACCCAAACAGTGCCTGCAAATAATTTAGCATCTCAATAAGTATACAAAACAAAATTTCACATAAATCAAAATCTAATTACACCATGTATACCCATACACCATTAACACAAAAGACATAATATAATAAAATACATAAAGAATTCTCTTCAGAATTCAAGGGGTTGGGGAGGTTGTTCAGGGGTTTTGGGTGGCTGTCCAAGGGGGGTAGGGGTGTCTGGGGGGATGGGGGTGTCCAAGGGGGGTGGGGGAGTGGTCCAGGAGGTTTGGTGACTGTCCAATGAGGGTTGTGGTGTCCAGGGGTGGGGGTTTCTAGGTGGTGGGGTGGTGTCTAGGAGGGGGGTTGTCCAGGTGGGGGGGTGTCCATGGGTGTGGGCTAGTGCCTAGGGTGTCGGGGGGATTTCCAAGAGGTGGATGGGTGTCTGGGGAGTGGGGACAGTCCATGGGGTTAGTGGGGGCAGTCCAAGGGTGGTGGGGTGGTGTTTAGGAGGGTGGGATAGGGGAGTCCGGGGGGATCAGGTTGTCCAGGGGGTGGGTGTGTCCAGGAGGTGGGGGTCCAGGGTGTTGGTAGGGCTGTCCAAGGAGGGTGTGGTGGTTTCCAAGGAGGGGGTGTCCAGTTGGGGGGGTGTCTATGGGGTGTCCATGGGGGTGGGATGGTGTCTAGGGTGTCGGGGGGGGATTTCTTGGGGTGGGGGATGTCTGGGGGGGTCCAGGGGGTTGGTGGTGTTGTCCAAGGGGGGTGGGATGGTGTCTGGGAGGGTGGGGGTTGTCGTCCATGGGTTGTGGTGTCCAGGGGGGTTGGGGGTATGCAGGTGGTAAGGTGGTGTCAAGGAGGGGTGGGGGTCTCGTCCAGGGGGTAACAACATTGATAAGATATCAAGATCCAGACATGGGGTAATCTGGTACATGACTATGGGCCTTACTATAAAATAGTTTTGACACTCCAAGGGATATAATTTGTAAATTCACAAACAATTCTTAAAAAATTATGAAGTATTTTAATAGAATATAACTTTTAAAAACACAAGGTGACGTTTACTAAAATGTTTTTTTATGATTTATACATCATGTAAGTAATTTTTCACGATTATGTGGTTTTAATCTATTATATGTGTTTCTCACCCCATGATTTTTTGATATTGACAATATAAAGAGAATGAAGCAACATGGATAATGATGAATGTTTTAGATGTGTAAAGTATGAAAATTATAAAAATTTATTTCCTAAGTGGAGATATCATATAGAGAACCAGGAAGGTGGTATGAGTATTGGTTATACTTTTGATGATAAAGAGACAATAAATGATATGTGAATGGTTTGTGATGTTATATCAATATTGTTTACATTAACCATAAATATCATGAATATATTGAGGGTGAGGATCCATAATTAATGATTAATATTCATAATTATATGATATAGGTGTTATGGATTATTTCGATGAAGTCGGAGTAATGGTTTAAGAATAATGTTAGATGAATAATGTACATATTTTATAGAATTCATAAATTATGTTATATGAATCATGAAATATAAAAGTATTTTGAGTAAATGATTCTATTAATGATTGAAATGTATTTATTTAATAGTGATAAATATATAGAAATGGGATATGTTCATTAAGGTGAGGCAACCCATATTTCAATAAAGATGTTGGGAAAATTGTGTATAACTTGGATAATGTGATTATTGATTTGGATAAAGTAAATATGACAGTAATGATTACCATGGATATGATTATCTATTCGTTGAAAAGATGATTGTTTCACAATATATGATGTTTTCAAATTCATGGATTCATGTAATATATCATGTATCCATTGTAATACGGAACCATGCATGTTTTCCAAAATTATTTATGGTAAAATATGTTATTTCCATGTTTGAACAGAATATATGATGAGGACATTCAAATGACTGTAATGTGACAACCATGATATAATTTGTGATATATGGGGCACTAGTGTTAAAATGATTTTATGAACATCCCTATAATGTTATGTATTGTCATATTTTGGAATGGTTATAAGGTTAACCATTTATAGAATTATTATTATAATATTTGGATGATGTTTTTTAGAATAATCTATTATATGTAAAAAATTAGGATTTATAAATAATGGATAACATGTTGTAATAACAAGGTGTTGATGATAACTGATGATAGATTGGATTGAAAATCATGGTACCAGCCACAATGTGCCCCATATTGAGTCAGGGATGACTCATACACATCACAAAGGACCTGTGGATCGTTCACTTAAAAGAATAAAGACAATCTGAATGCGTTTGATCAAATTTTCGTAGGTCAGTTGATGTTTTCACATAAAAATTCTTCCATTTTAAACAAAAGTGAGACTCGTTGAGTGGTACCGGCCACACCGTCCCTTGGATTGATGCGGTTATAACTCATGAAAGTCAAAAAGGACATGTGGATCGTTCTCATAAAAGATCAAGATGATACAAATGCGTTTGGTCGAAATTCAGTAGGTCAGTTGTTGTTTCCACTAAAAAATATGTCCATTTAAAAAAATGTGAGACCCTTTGAGTGGTACCGACCACACTGTGCCTCAGATTGAGGCAGAGATGACATGTAGATGTCCTCAAAGCACCTGTGGATCTTTATCTGAAAGGATCAACACAATCCAAATGTGTTATGTTTGATTTCCGCAGGTCAGTTTTTGTTTTCACATAAAAATCTGTCCAATTTAAACAGAAGATAGACCTTTTGAGTGGTACTGGCCACAAAGTGCCTCGTATTGAGGCGAGGATTACTCATATGTGTCTCCAAAGCACCCATGGATTGTTCTCTTAAAGTATCAAGACAATCCAAATTCGTCTTGTTAGATTTCCATAGGTCTATTTTTGTTTTCACATAAATCGTGTCCATTTTAATGAAAAGAGAGACCCTTTCAGTGGTACCGGCCACACCGTGCCTCTAATTGAGGCAGGGATGACTCTTGCATGTCACAAAGGACCCTTGGATCATTCTCCTAAAAGGACAAGACATTTATAATTCATGTGTTATAATTTCCGTAGGTCAGTTGTTGTTTTCAATTAAAAATATGTCCATTTTAAACAAAAGTGAGACCCTTTGAGTGGTACCAGCCACACGATACCTCGGATTGAGGTAGGGATGAATCGTGCACATCCCCAACGCACCCATGGATTTCCTCTTAAATTATATACACAATAAGTTTGCGTTTTTTTGGATTTTTGTAGGTTAGTTGGTGTTCTCACTAAAAAATATGTCCAATTTAAATAGAAGAGAGACCCTTTGAGAGGTATTGGCCTCACCGTGCCTCTTATTGAGGCCGGGATGACTCGTGCACATCTCCAATTTACCCATGAATCGTTATATTAATGGTTAAACACAATATTAATTTGTTTGGTTGGATTTATGTTGTTTAGTTGTTGTTTTCACATAAAAATGTGTCCAATTTAAACAGTGGAGAGACCGTTTGAGTGGTACTGGCCACACCATGCCTCGTATTGAGGAGCGTATTACTATTTCACGTCCCAAACACACCCGGGGATCATTATCTTAAAGGATCATGACAATATGAATTTGTTTGTTTGGATTCCCATTGGTCAGTGGTTGTTTTCACTTGAAATTGTGTCCATTTTAAAGAAAAGAGAGACCCTTTGAGTGGTACTGGCCACATTGTGCCTCAGATTGAGGCAAGAATGACTCATGCATGTCAAAAATGACCCATGGATCATTCTCCTAAAGGATCAAGACAATACTAATGAATTTGGTTGAATTACGTAGGACATTTGTTGTTTTCACTTCAAAATATGTCTATTTTATACAAATGAGAGACCCTTTGGGAGGTACAAGACACAACATGCCTCAGATTGAGGCGGGTTGACACATGCACGTCCCCAATGCACTTGTGGATTGATCTCTTAATGGATCAACAATATATGAATGTGTTTGGTTGGATTTCTGTAGGTCAGTTGTTGTGTTCACCTAAAAATCTGTCCAATTTAAAAAGAAGGGAGACCCTTTGAGTGGTACCGGCCAAACCGTGATCCGGATTGAGGTGGCGATGACTTGTACATTTCTCCAAGGCACGAGTGTATAATTATCTTAAAAGATCAACACAGTATTAATGCATTTGGTAAGATTTCTATATGTCAGTTGTTGTTTTAACTTAAAAATTTGTCCAATTTAAACAGAAGAGAGACCCTTTGAGTGGTACCGGCCACACCACGCCTCGGATTGAAGAGGGGATGACTCGTGCATGTCACAAATGACCTATGGATCATTATCATAATGGATCGAAAAAATATGAATGTGTTTTTTCAGATTTCCATACGTCAGTTGTGGTTTTCTCTTAAAAATGTGTCCATTTTAAACAAAAGAGATACACTTTGAGTGGTTCCGGCCACTCCGTGCATCAGATTGAGGTGGAGATGACTCATGCACATCACAAAGGACCCGTGGATCATTCTAATAAAGGATCAAGACAATCTGAATGTGTTTGGTCGGATTTCCATAGGTCAATTGTGGTTTTCACTTAAAAATATGTTCATTTTAAGAAAAAGAAAGGCCCTTTTAGTGGATCATAATTCTTGCATGTTGTTAGTGTATATCTTCTATTAAAATGGGAAATTGACTCATTGGAGAATTTATTTTTTATTTAATAACAACTAAAATATTCCAATGACCATTAACATACAACAATGTGTCATCTATTGATCCCCTAAACCCCTCTAAAAAATGACTTCCATTTGTACGCGTCCCCAAGTCAGACCTGCATGTTATTTGTGTATAAGCTGTCATCAGGTATGCAGCCCACTCATTTCGGAACATATCTATATCGTCTTGTGAGTATGAGTCTTTTCAGATGTCATAGTAGTACTGAAAGATATAAAAATAAATAAATTAATAAATAAATTAAACAATCTAGTAGTTGTTTTTGGAAATACCTCTTTTTGGATGTTTCTTTCTTGATGAAAACGATCTCCTTTATAAATTTAGAAACATAATAATTGCAATCATTATCGTTTGTTTATTTTGGACACTAAAAAAATTTATCATTAGGAGAATAAGTAACCTGTGTTGACATGTTTTTGGATAGTGAAATTTTATTATATATACCATCATATTTGTCCAGAGGTAGTACTTTCCCGCCACATTATGTTTAGCCCATGTCCCCATTCCTTTTTTTAAACGATTTTTATACACCTCCCTATCATAACAAAATCCTTAGTAAAATATAATATAAATTATATTACTTGATGTTTAGACCTAAAAAGTAGGATGTAGTGCCTTACAGATTCACAAACTCCATCATGTGTGGTCAGTTTGATGGATTTCCATGCTTTGAATCGAGAAAATAAATCTTTTGAGTATCCATTTTCACCGCAATTAGCATCCAATGTTTCCTAAAAACATAAATAAATGAATAATTAATAATATAAGTCAAAATATAATTGATATGATTTAATCATATAGTTTTACCCCTGCATGGTTGGTATTAAGAAGAGTCTGTCATCTATAATCTTTCTTTCAAATGTTTTCAGCAAGCCATTCAATAATTCATTCATTTTTTATGGATCTATTTTCGTCAGATGTGATGATGTGGTATGAGGACTAACGAGTCCAAATTATGGCTCATTTGAGAGTTCCTTCAACTTTTTCTCATATAAACATCTGTCAACAATATAAAATTCTTTTAGTGATAATTTTCACATTAGACCAGCTTTTAGAAAATCAATCCACCGAAACGTTCCTCATATATATATTTACAATTGTGACGTCTAGCCAACCGTTTTCAAGGAACTCATTTACATTTTTAACATAAACGAAATCTTGACTTTCCACACCGTACATATTCTCTTCCAAACCCACTATATGACTACTAACACCTCTTAGCTTTGTATCCACATAAATCTTCAATTCTAGTAAATGTGGATAGATAACAGGTGGTGTTTTTTCCATTCAGTAGCTCATGGGTATCGGTTGGTCGATCCTTTCGATGGTTTTGAGATGACGTTTTTCACCCTCTTCCCTTTATCCGTATATAATAACATTCATTAGTTCAGACCCTTTTCTCATTAACTATTAAAGGTTGATATTGAAAAAAGGAAATAAATACCTCTTTGGATGCATGTACCCTTACAAGTTTTCGCAGCCATGCAATGATTTTCCCAATAGCCTTTTAGACCGTATGAATATCATTGTCATAAAGTGGAATATTTTGATATGCATTTGGATCATGATCTACAGTAATCTTCACTTTTAGATGATCTTTCGGAAGTGGTCTATTATGCAGTATGTCATATGAGATGTTCAACATTGTAGCCCTCACTACATGGTGATCGGTGGGTGTTGACAGATTTAAATCACAATCATTATCTCCCTATAGAAGATCAATATAGGAAAAGTATCAGTGTTTTTCTGATTCACATTTCATGGGAACAATTATTAAAATATTGATTACCACATATAAGACATCTATTTGAGGGGAATGGCTTGCCTCAATGCTGGTTGGGGGTGGGGGGGATCTTCACGCGCTGGTTGTTCTTGAGTTGTGTCTTCTCCTTGCTTCCCACCCATAAATTTTGTTATCAACTCTCCCTTCCATTTCAATCATACTTCAAGTGTTTCTAGTTTTTTTGTCTTTTTTTTTGATAATACGTTGGTTTGGATGCACGTTCCTTATTTTCTTTACAGAGTTACTATTTCATAAATGAAATATTGACAATAAAAGTGATGAATACACGTATCCTCAATCAATGTATTATCACCCACAATGTAATTGAAACTTCTCATCCCCACGGATGACAATAAATGAATCGCATGCTTCTTGGTATATCATGTGAGCATAGACAATGGGTTGGTGTGGATTTATTTTACCTTTGTAATCTTTCAGGTGACATCTGGTTAAAATATTTTGAAAACCTTGATGAATCCTTCCTGAAAGACTTAGTATATAATCCTTGTGTGAATCGTCTAATATTGATGTATTCTTCAAGAGATTGAGAAGAGTGAGACATTGTTTCATTATTTAATTTTCTAGTAAATTAATGGAATAAATTCATAATGTTTCCATAATTTCTTCCCATATCACAACCTCCAGCCTGGACACAACATGGTGCCATGAATATATGTCATTCATCATGCATTGCCCAGTGACAACTCCAATGTAACAACTAAACATATCCTTGTTGGAATTCACATGTGGGCCTTATGCATTCCATCTGACATCAAATTTGATGCCTTTGATTTTCACCTTATGAACATTGGCAAACCTCGTCAAACTAGGACGCACCTTTGTTTTCTACGACGTCGATCCTTCATTCCCAACCATTTCATTGTTATCAAAATCATCTATATGTTCATCTGAAATGGTAGCAACTACATGTGATAATAGATTTTGGACCTCAACACTTGGAGTAGTAGGTTCCACAATAGTAGGAGCAGAAGGAGCAACAACAGGAGTAGCAGGACCAGGAGCAGCTGCAGCTGCCGCAACAGCAGCATGAGAGGCTTGTTCGGACTCAAGGATAAGAGAACCAGAATGTGCAAAAGTCATTATCTGCAAAAGTGGTTGAATACTTAATTTAGATTACATATATTCAGTAATGATAATATAATAACATGAGATAACAAGATCTATATTACAAACAAAATATAACATGTTTATTGAACCGTCTTTATTTTATTCAATGGGCTATGGGATTTGACACCTCTATAGATTATCCAAATCCCTTCATTGAGGTCTCCTCTAACATAAAAAACATCATCTACATTGGGATCACTCTGAAATTATTACTACATACCACTGAATGGATCGTCCTCAACAAAATTTTCATTGGAACCTTCAGTAGTTTGGCCGCTAACAGAAAAAATTTCCACTTTCGGATTACGGGATCTAGAACATAAAAAACATGTACCGCATGTTATTGCATTATAAACTTTTTGTCATTGTACCCTTCTTTACTAAAACCAACTTTCACAAATCCACATTCATCTATTTTAACACCACTACTATTATCAACTTATTTGCATTGAAAAATCGGCAATTGCAATGTCGTATAATCCAACTCCCATATTAGATTGATATTTCCAAATTATGAAATATTTGCATAAATTTGATTTCTGGCCTTACTCCCAGAAACATGAATCACTTCATCAACTACTGTAACTCCACTATCTTTCATGGTACCATCTTCATTATTTTTATTTGTATAGAATGTATAACCATTAATTACATAACCACTGTAAGATAATTCATAGATACATGGTCCAGCGGCTAGCCATCGAAGTCGTTCTGAAATTGAATTCATATTTTCATCCAACTGCTTAAAAATAGTCCCGAAACCATCCTATAAACTGGTAATTATGTGTATTTGATAACCATTTTTCATCCCTTGATGGATTAAACTGCCTAATAATTTCTTTGTGAGTTTCCATATATGGAAAAACCTCCCAACTATTTTGAAAATCATAATGGTGGGCCTGTTCCTGATCTGTAATGATGATTGTCACAATATCTCTACCAGAAATTCCCTCACCCTAAATGCATCCAGTGTGATGGGATTTCAGGATACCAATTATTTCTACATCAGATAGGTATTCCGTACAAAATTAAATGGCTTCCTCAACAATATATCTCTCAATAATACAACCCACTGGTCAACTTTGATTTTTGACATACGATTTGAAAATATTCATATACCATTCAATAAGATACATCCATCTATAATGCACAAGACCACAAAGTCCAATCTCTCTCACCAATTGAATCATCAAATAAACCATCATATCAATGAATTTTGGAGGTAAGAACATTTCCGGTTCTTATAATATAATGAAAATTAATTTTCCATAACTGGAAATTTCACAGGGTCTAAAACTTTTCTACATATAGATTTGAAAAAGAAACAATGTTTTCTTAACATATGGCGAACATTCAGTGGAAAAATGCAATGTAATGCTATTAGAATTAGATCATGCAACAAAACATGGAAGTCATTTGATTTCATACCTTTAACTTCAAATCATTCATTAACACAATGTTCATGATATTTGATGAATACCCCTCTAGAACATTTACATTATTAAAGAAGTTTCAAAACTGGTATCTCTCCTCCCTAGATATAATATAAGCAACTGGAGGAAGAAAAATTCGATTTTTACCCTTCACAAGATCCAAATCTTCTCGTATTCCCATGTGAACCATGTCCAACCTTACCTTAATTTCATCCTCTGTTTCTGCAGGGGAATTTAGGAACGTTCTGATAACACTGTCACATACATTGTTTTTCCACACACATCACATCAAGAAAATGTCTAATGTACATTCAATTCTAGTATGGTAATTCAAAAAAACTGATCTCTTTTTCTAACTGATTGTCTTAAGGATTCTCGATAACGGTTTACCAAAAATATTGTTCACATCTTTTACTTTCTTAAACATCTGATCACCTGTTAGTGCAGAAGGTGTTAGGCGTTGTTCTGAACTTCCATTGAATGATGTCATCCAATATCGGTACTTATGCCGACGATGTAGAAATCTACAATGTCATAGAAACAGAGATTTTGATGAATGTATCAACATAATTGATTATGTATCTTCTTCGCACATGGGACACCCTTGAGTTGTTATAATGCTACAGCCTGAAAAATTTCCATAAGCTGGGAAATCATTTATTGTCCCATACAACATCTCTCTCAAAGTGATGTATTCACTTTTATAAGCATCACACAACATAACACCTGAATCCCACAATAACATCAAATCCTTGATCAAATGAGCCAAATAAACATCGATATCGTTACCTAGTTTTTTTAGTCCTGATATATGCATAGATAACATGATGAAATTCTGCTTCATGCATAACTTGGTTTGAAAGTTATATTTTACCAACATAATAGGTAATGTACTATGTGTGATGCTTTGAAAACCAAAAGGATTTACTCCATCTATAGATTACGCAAGATGAAGTTTCTCGTCTCTTTTTCAAATTCAGGATACTCGTGATCAATTTTATTCCATTGAAGAGAGTCGACCAGATGACATAATTTTCCATCTTTATTTAAATTATATACATGCCATGATAATTTTCTTGCAGTTTCTTCACTTCCATGTAGATGAATAAAACATGGAATGATTGGAATGTACCATAAAACTTTTGTAGGATTGGATTCAACATTCTTGTATTTAGAAGAACCACACAATGGGCATTCTGTAAGTGATTTGTTCTACTTGCGATACAATATACAGTATTTTTGGAAGGCATGTATTCTTTCAGAAATCAAACCCATGAAGTGTAGCATTCGTTTATCATCATATTTCCAGATTGGGAGCTCATTATCTTCAGGGAGCTGTCATTCAAGATAGAAATTAGTTCCCTAAAACTGACATCACTCCATCTATTACCTACTTTCAATTTATATAACTTCAATACGGCTGAAAATGTTTTATACTTGGTGAAACCAGCATACAATGGCGTCTTTGCACAACACTTTATCATCTCAAACAACTTTGGGAAGTCACAGAGTTCATCTACAATTGAATTTATCATTTCCCCAATACGATCTTCATCATTATTGACATCTATAATCACATCCTTTATACAATCTTCTTCATTATCCATATTTGTATTCAAATCTGATGATCCATAAAACATAGTTTTATCCCATCCAGTAGCTACATTCTCTTTTTCTCCGTGTTTATTCCAATATTTATAACTCTGACCTATTCCTTGACATTTCTAATGTTCTTTCAACTCCTATGGAGTAAGCAGTATATAATAACAACAACGTAAACATGGAAAATGGATTTAATAAAGATCCTTTGCATGAACCTTTGAAAATTTGATGAACACAGTCACTACATTCTAGTACTCTATTGTCAAACGATTAGCATCCATCCAATCATTATTCGTATTCATCTTATTTGAATATCAAATATTAGTATTCATAGTTCAAGTACACAAAACAGGACATCCAAATACAGTATAAGAGATCAAATTCCTTATAAAAATAGAGATTAATAGAGCGTAGCCATTATTATTTATTCATCTTCATTAAATGTAAATACATTAGATTCATTATATTTTACTCAAATCACCCATGACCAAACACAAGAATAATCAAGAATGATACATCTACCACTCATAGGTATCTTCTCTACATTAAATATCATCATGCCTAAATACCCATATATCCACACATACACATGTCACAAACACATACAAAACAATATCCACATTAGAACCAAAGTACCAATATGGATTTCAATCAAGTTACTCAACTCATGTGGTGGTGTGTAATAAATAATAAGAAAATATAATAATTATATAGTCACACATAAATCTAAAATAGGTGTTAATAATCCAATAAACCCAAGATATCATTCCATCTATCAAAATACTCTGAAGGAGCCCACATGTGACAGTAGTCCCAGGTGGTGAAGGTTCCTGAGGAGGAAGGGTAGAACACATACCTATTAGGTTTTGAGGTCAGGACACTAAGGTTAAAGGGGCCTGATACTCCTACAAGGGTTCATTCCTTATTTCACAAACCATGTCCTGGTACCATAGGATATTAACCCACTACTGGTGGAAGTGAAACTGTTCTTAAGGATCATGCTAAGAAGAAATGGAAACCAACAGGGGGAGTGGTTCAATATACCTCAATAAAGTTGAAAAACATGGTATTTGAGAATATGTTAGTGGATTTCATGTTTTCTTGACACCTATCCGATAGACTCCACAAGTGGTGATGGCCCATGCATTTGTTTCACCAGTTGAAACTATGACCTGAGAAGATTAGATCAATGAGGACCTTCCCATCCATGAACTGAACAAACTCTATGATGGCCTTCCTCTAGAATGGGCTTTTAACTATAATTTACATTGGGATGGAAATAACATTAATGTCACCCCCAAAAGACAATGGATGGTGGTCGGGATCTAAGGTATTTTGTTCACTCCATAGAGATTCCCTTTGAAGAGAGTCATAACTTCCAAAAAGGAAATTCATAAGGAAGGAGGTCTCATCGTTGGACACCATCGTAGTGATGAATTGATTGCAATGTTGAACCGTCTCAACAACATATTTATTGTTCCAAAAAACCCATTTGTTTCTATTGGAGGGGTCATAGTGTATAAATCCTTGTAACGTAATATTCCTGGAGAATTATATTATTATTATAGGGTATTTTTGTTATTTGGAAACAACAACAATGAAATTATGCTTTTGGATTTCTATGGCAAGGATGTCCGATTTAAAATGGTAACTAATACCATGAGAATTACATATAATGATAATAATGAAGGTCATGGTAGGGCTCTAGCATTGGATCTAGAGCTAGTAGCCTTATTGAAGTGGGAGGATGATCTCTCACTGAGGTCCCTTGATTTTGAACATGTTCATAATCCCTTTTAGTTGGTAATATTCATATGAGTGGGTGATGAAGATCCAAAGGGGAAGGGTAATGATGGGTAATGAAACATGGGGGTTGGTGAGGGAGTTATCTCTGGATCAATAAGTATTTGGTGATGGATGACAGGCTTAGAGCCAAGGGAGACAGAACAAACACTGGTAGGAAGGGGCCTGGCCACTACAGAGAAGTAGTCAGTAACCTCAGCGAGGGAGAAGGAAAGAGATTGAGGTAGGTGTGGAAAGTCTAGAATGCTTGGTGGTCTGGGCATCATTCCATACAAGTGAAATGCGAGACAAATTCACTTATATAGCATGAAGGAAATAAGGGGGGAAGCCCTCGAAGAAAATACGGTTCATGCATTGGATGACCTAGAAATGCATCAGAGGCGGGTGGTTTTGTCCTTAATGAAAAATTTTATCCTTCATTCCTTAATTTATGGTGACATGGTGTTGGATCTAATGGAATAGATGATAAATAGGAGGAATATAGTGAAACTAGAATCCAAGTGGGAAGGACCATAAATTTTTCATAAACATCACTCTGATAGTGTAAACTCATTGATCGCCATTGATGATGAGCATGACAATCATTCCACCAAGACTAGGTTTATCATGAGATATTTTACATGAATAAACCACCCCTTTTAATGAAAATAAATCCATGTCAAACATTCCCCAAAGATTCAACATTTTTATTTACATTAAGAAAAATATAATAATAGAAAATCCAAGAATAATGGAGTAATGATAAAAGAAAAAATAAATATGTCATAGCCACATATGTTCAAATAGTATGTGAAATTAAAACAATTACCCCATAAAACACCACTAAATTCAAATTTCAAACAAAAATATTCTTTTTAATCATGCATCAAATCATGATGATACTCAAACCTTGATACATGCACCATGATGTGCCTGATCAACATCATCTTCAACAACTTCACTAACAAGATAACAAACTTGAATTCATCACCTTAGGAACGTAATCACCAATTTCCAACCCAACATAACATAATAATATAATTAAATCAAAGTAAATATATTCTATAATTCAAACCACACCTTCTCATAAAGGTTATTTTTGGATGAATTTATATAACATATCCAGCCATACCACCATCAAATTGAATGGTTTCTAGGATCTAGAATAGAAAAATACCATATCTCCTAAAAACCCATCGTATTCATTAAAAAAAGGTGATACCTTTAGAGTAATATAAATATATTATATGATCACCCAAGAACCCCATCACAATATGTCGGAAGAACACTCATGAATTTAAGATGAAGTAAAATCATCCCCACCGGAGGAATTGAAACCTATGGATGAAATAATTCAACAGAAAATCCACTAGAACACCATTGATGGTCAAGACTCACATCCCAAAAATCCAATTAACAATGATTAAATAGGGTGATATGATTTATAGAATAATAGTTCAAGAACCATTAGAAGAAGTTGGACCAAACTAACGATTCGACAGGGGGAGTTACCCTAGAGGAAAACATGAAGAATAAAAGGATGAATCAAGTAGCCCAAAACCGTCACAATATCAAATATCCATTAATAATGTTATGAAAAATCATCATATGTTTATGTGTGATGGGAGAGGAGAAAAATATTAAAAAATGATTTGGAAAAAATTTCATAAAGTGAGGTTCAACAAGGCAAAGCTCAGCGGGGGGTGGAGGTCCGACAATGCGATGCTCGAGGGTGTTGAGGGTGGCACAGGTCCGGAAAAATGAAGCTTGGGGGTGGCGGAGGTCTGGAAACATGAAGGTCAGTGGGCGGTGGAGGGGAGTTGCAGAGTTCCAGTACTGCGAGAGATTAAGGTTGTGATAAAATGAGGGCACTATGCGAACAAATTTATAAAAAAAATGGACTATGGTTTAATCAGTGCTATCATAGCACTGATAAAGATGACCTTTATCAGCACTTTTTTGAGCGCTGATAATGGTCCTCTTTATCATCGCTGAAAAGCGCTGATACAAGGTTTCTTTGTCAGGGTATTTTCATAGCACTGATATAAGGTGGTGCTTCTGTTGCCCGTTTTGTCATTTCATGGTCTCATTCCATAAAAACTCTTCACAACATTCATCAACGTCACTTATAATCCCTTATAAATCTATAAATATTATGGATAAGATTTAAAAATGAGGGATTTTCACAAAAATTTCGTAAAGGAAATAAAAAACATGGAAACTGTTAATCCATTAAAAAATATGAAGACCAATGAAAAACCAATTCATGAAAACATAAAATTTATTCCATAAAAGGAAATATCATTCTTTTATGAAGACAATTTATTTTACCTTTTAGAAGCAATGATTTCCATGATAACTAATTATATTGAATATATTATTAAATTAGGTTTCATGGTACTTCATCTTATATAACACTTACCGAACATTTAAAAAACACTTATAGATTGTAATAACAATTCAAACAACTATATTTTATTTATCTATATTATAAAATCATTAACTAATTCATCAGAGGGAAATCTGAGTCCACCCATCATTTATGCTATAAATTTAACACCATGAACTATCTCAGTGAAGCCAAAATTTATAATTTTCATGATCCAAAACATGAAAAAAATAGATCTTTAGATTAAAAAATTATTCTATACTCATATGTATATCAATATAAGATATTACAATAAAATTATCTTTAAAAATCATATCGTTATTAATAAAATTATTATTTTATAAACCCATTTAGAAAACCAAAATACCCATAAAAGGGGAAACACGATCATTAATTTATTAATAAATTTATTCTTTCATATGAAGCAAGAAATGAAATATCAATCATGATTAAATGTAATGTCATTGACACAATTCCGTTTAATACACGTAAAATGATTCCGATTGAAAAAAAAAATGAAATTAATAATCAGATAAATAAAATGAACGATTCATATCATTTAATCATGTATAAAAACATTTAAATTATAATATTAAAACTATTTATATGGAAAATAAATAGGGCCTGAAAGAAACCATTATATTTTTTCCCCCAAATAAATTCCCTAGTAACTTGTGAAAATTTTTATTTTTAAAACCCAGTAAAGAATGGAATTTTAAAACATTTTATTTAATGATAATAGAAAAAATATTTATATAAAACATATTATTGTTTGTAATTACACCTTATACAATAATTAATTCATATAACATCATTAATTTCATCGATTAATGGATTTTGAGACGATGTCCCTTACCTTGAGTCTCACTTGTGACGTTTTTACTTATGTTACTGAACAATAAAATTATATTAGTTATTTATTTTCATGATTTTTAAAGAATATTATTTTAAATAATTCAATTATTAACTTTTCCTATTAAATTACATAACCAATTAATGTTAATTCAGATGTTCTGACAATATTTTGGTTATCTGTCTAAAACGAATTTCGAATTCCGTATAATGTAATAGAGGTTGTTATCTATAAATATCCAAAATAATTATCATATTATTACTTTAATTATTATTTAAAATATTATTAGGGAATATATTTATTAAAAATGAACAAATTATATGATCATAATGTTAGTTTGTTGTATGTTCTCATGTTTAAGGTTTCCATTTTACAGTAATCATTATAGAAAAAAGGTATGTTACATTTATATTTATATAATTATCATCCATTTATAAATAGATTTTTTTACTACATATTATTATAAATATTTTTATAATTATATTTTTTGGTGTTAAAAAAAATTGAAACTATTATAACTGTCCATAATCCACATACCAAAAAATGATATTATCACTTTTTTAGTTTGAAAAACATTAAAGAGAAAACAATATATTATATTTATAGAAGTATAATTTATTTATTAAAAACATAAATTTTAAATTTATATGATCTATATTTATTATAGTAACAATTATTATCTTCCATGTGACATGACAGTGAAAAAAAATTCACATCACATTGTGAGGTTGTAGTCCTTGTTAAATGTAGGAAATATTATTGTATCCATTACTGTGTGAAATGTAAAAAATTTGTATATTATATTTTGTATTATTATGTTATAAATATCATAATGTCATATAAAATTATTATTTCCATCATTATTACAAACTATGATAGGTGGTATTTGAAAAAAAAAACTTTGTTTCATGAAGCATTTGTCATCCACACACCCAAATATTGATTTCATAACCCATTTGTTGGAAGTGTGTGTGGACATAGGTGTCAAACATAAATTATAAACATCTATATATTTTTTATAATGGTTATTTTATTATATAATAATTGTATTATAATAACTAAATGTGATGGAGAATGAAATTAAACAACAACCCATATGGATTAACATTACATCTTCTTTGGGTAACTCCATTTGGTTATCAATAATAGTCTTCCATGGATTGGTTTATGTGTATTTTAAGGATTTAAGATTTTTTTTGAAGTAAATTGTATAGGTGATTTTACATTTTTTCAATGCAACCAAGGACTTCATAATTATTAATATATGATGATAGTGGGTGTCCATTTTGTATGGGAGGTGAGTGGGATAAATAATTTTTTTTAAAAGAGATAATTTCACCCACATTTTTTCAATGTCATGTTGCTCTAATAATGAAATAAAATAAACTATAGAATTTAAAATTTTGAAATAAGTATATTATATGGGTAAAAGGAATTTTTCTATGTTATTTTTCTCATTATCATTAACTTTTAGTCACTTAGTAATTCCCATTTTTATCATTATAAATATGATTAATTTTTATTGTTTTCAGAAATCACAATGTTAGAAAAATCAAGTGAACATATTATAAATTATAAATTATTATTATAATAAATATAGATTCAATATTTCATAATTAAATTCAAATTATATTAGTATATTAATTAAATATCAATCACCCAATCGCAGCGAGACAACAAGTTATGGAGAAGAATTATTTTTTAAAATTATTAATTCCATATTACATATATGAATAATTGTTATCATTTTATGAAAGTAATAAAATTTAAAGATATATAGTTTATAAATATTTTTTAGATCATTCATCATAAGAAATATTTCAGTTAATTAATGTAGATAAACACTATGCATTTTAATATAGTTTTAAATAAAATACGTCTTTAAACACACACATAAATTACATTCATTAAATATATAATGATTATTAAAAAGTTATAATGTACATTAATAATGACTTAATAATTTTTAGTTTTATTTCAATAAAATTTAATAAATATTGGGACACTTAAATTACTTAATTTATTAAAATAAATGATGTTTTCAAACAAGTTGTATTTTTTTATTTTCACTAAAAGATCAATATTTTCTAAATAAAACCAAAATTCAACCCCACATAACTATTAATATGATGATATATAAAATAATATTATTTTTATCAGACAAAAATACAAAAATTTGGAAATTATTATTTTAAAAAAAACATTAATAAAAGTAAGTTTAAAAAAATTACCATTTTGATTAAAATTTACATAATGTTTTTATCAGTAATATAACTATCCAATTTGAATTAACAAATATAAAAAGAGAATATTCAATTAATAACTAGGTTTTTACATCCTTCCCCATATTTAGAAATAGCAACCTTGCAATTTTATTTATTTATTAATCATGTGAATATCTCATAACTTTTTTATATTCCCATGAAGCATCTTCAACAATAATTTTTTTCTATTAAACCTTAACCTGATGAGTCAAATTATTGAAAAACAGATTCTATATGGGTAAAATAATTTTAACTATCTATTTCTCATAATAAATATCCTCATTAAACTGAAATACTATAGAGATTTAAACCTAAGATGAATCCAACACATATTTCATTAACATTGAAACACGATAAATATTGTGTACATGTGGGAAAATAAGAGGTAATGGAACTCCATAGGAAATTGGACAAAATTTAACTATGATTTTATACGGCCCAAGGATAAAGTGATATATATTTTCTTTCATACAAAAATTCATCACAATTAACTATTGAATAAATTTTATAAATACATGGTCACCTAACTTGAATGTAATATCATTCATTAAGTTATCCAAAAAACAGTAATTCATACTCTTAGTTATCATCATGTGTCACTAAATCAACACATAATTTTATACCTTGTACTCTACCAACATTGGTCCCATAAACAACCATTATCGTACATCATCGTAAAATTTTTGTGTGTGGAAACACATTCCTAATAATTTCTAAAATTGTTCCATATATATAGTAGAATGAATATTTTTATTTTAGGAAACCACAAAAAAAATATGATGAATCCAAAATCCCTAGTAATCTATAAAATATGAATGATACTTATATCCCAAGGTTTGAATTGTCTACTCAGACTATCCATCAGATTGAGGATGAAAATGTTTATTCAAAATTAATCCAGTACTTAAAAAATATAAGGTTATTTAAAAATTTTTATTTGATCATGGGATCAGGGCCTTGTAAAATGGAGAGTGGTAATCCATGTAACCTAATAATATCCATTTAAATAGTCAAGAAATATTATCTAAATACATTATATCTCAAATGGTATGAACATTCATATATTTAGTTAATCGACCAATAATAAAATTAATCTTTTTAGTATGTTATGAGATCCTTGTAAATCCTACCATGAAATACATTGATTTGTTCTCCAATTTCTACACTAGTAATGGAAATTATTGGAAGATCCTCTTCTGTAACAATCCTATCACTTTAATCTTATAAAAATCAATCACTTCATAATTAAGTTATAATAACTTATTTTCATTCCACCCCACACATAATACTCCCTAAGTTATTCATACCTCTTATGGTCACCCATTTGTATTTAAAACATATAACTGTGAGATTCGGTCAATATATTCATTTTTGTCATGGTACGATTGTTTGGGTGTTTATTGAGGATCATTCTCGGTTGGGTCACTTCATTAGTGAGATATATGGTATAAAACCCCATGACAATGGAAGAACCCATACAATATTGTAAAAGGTTGGTTCAGTTCATATCCATAACTACAGTGAACATTCCGAATTGATCATAATTCTGGGTGAGATTAATTTTGATTAATACAATTAGAGGGTGTTCTTATAGACATTCCACGATGCATTTTTCCCAACATATCATTTAGGGAGTCCATATATCATCCACCATTTATCTCGGTCTTCCAAAATCGCACTCACCATGAGGTGTTTGAAAAAATGGGCTAATGTTTTACCTGGGCCAATGTATCATCTCTAGGTCATCACATTGAAAGTTCTCATCCATGTCCTACATACTGGGAATGACTTATTAGCCTTATAGAAATTCATGGGCTTCTGGATTTTGGTGCATGGATAACCCCTAGAACTATAGCTTCATTTGGTTGAGAATATTCTATTATGAGGTACCTATGAAGATAGCGGTGAAATGTGTGGGGGTACATTTTTCCTCGATGTGTATCTATTTTTCATCTCATATTGAAGAGTCTTTTCTTCCCATGTTCTTTCAAAGAGGATGGGGTGGACTAATATAAAGGGGCCTAGTTTATTTCATGTCTCTTGTTCCATGTGTAGATTCTCTTAATTCATTTCCCCATGACTATTTATATGGATGTTATAGAAATAAGTATGAGTACAAGTCCATAGAAATGATCTTTTTAGTGAGGATTTTGTGTCTATGGAAGGATTAAAATAATGATAATCATGGTTCTCATATCTCTAACTGAGCTATAGTGGTTATAGTTTGTTCCATTATGGCTAATCAGGCGTGGCTTGTGATGTAGCTTGATTAACCTTGTTTTTGGAACTACCTCCTCTATAGTATACCCTTGGTCATGTATAGACATTGAAATATGGGTGACAAGGTTCGATGGTCCCCTTCCTCCAAGGGAATGAAGCTCAACAATGATGGATCAAGTAGTAACATTTCCATGCATAGTGGGGGTGTGGTTTGTGACTATACTAGCCTTGCACTCTTAGTTTATTGTAATGTCCCAAAAATTCCAGTGAAAATTGATTCCTAAATACATGGGAATTTTATGAGTCTGTAAAAATTTACGGCGCTTGATTCAGAGGACTGGTGTGCCCAAAATCAGTTCTTGATGTTTTGTTTGGGTATGTTCAGTAAATGTATGAGCGGGTTTTTATAACATTTGAACTAGTGATCGGAATTAAAATTGGATAGCACCATTGAACACGCAGCTCTGGTATTCGCTTAAAAATGTATTCACTTCGATGGCTGTTAGTCGAGAATAGAAGTTAATTTTTGGGTTTTCATGGAAAAATAAAAATATGAAGTTAGATACACTTTATTTTATTTGATCTGCCATGTGGAGGTTGGGTGGTTAAAACCTCCTCATGGGAGTTGGAGGTGGGACCCCCAGAACATTACCTCCCTTGGGATGTTATGGTTGTAGGGCCCACCTATGAATAACCTCCCGTGAGAAGTTACGACGTGGGGACCACAAGATACCACATAACCCCCCATTGAATAATAGGGGTTGGGACCACCCGACCCCTATTAATGGAAGGACAATATAACCTCTCAACTCACCGTCATTAATTAGGGAGAGTCTCCTGACCTCCCATAATTAATTTGTGACATATCATGTGGATTAATTAAGGGGATACATGTAATTAATTCTCTAATTTGATGTATTGTTCCATTAAAACAATAGAAGGGCTCATTCTTATATTATTTTCACATGGAAATTGGGTGGAAGTTGGGATGAAGGATTATTGGGAGAAGATAAAATTCTCCCAACGAATAAGAAAGACGAAGAATGCGTTCTTCCAACGAAGAATTCCCGCAATCATCCTTCATCGACTTCGTCCCCGGACACCTACCGACGTGGTGTGACTTCCACGAGCCGATGCAACCTGAGATTGGAAGTGTGCTTGGGGGATGAGACGAATGATGATTCTCCTTCTTCTTATTCCCACAACATCACCGAAAATGACCGATGATTAAATGTAGGGGGTTTCTTTCATGTTAATGCTTTCCATGAATCTTCTTCTTCAGATAGAAAGGATTAGATGTAGGTGAGTTGTTGTTTATCTTTCGTATGATCTTGACAAACTGCACGATACCACCCAAAACGTGGATGGTGTGGACCATAACCACATGGCCCATCCCCCATCCGCCATTCTTGTATTTGATTCCCTTAAATGAGGTGATGAGGCAACACTATGATGAAGGCGGGGATGATAAAGGCCATGCTACCCACAGCCTCCCTGAATCATGATGCCCCCGCAATGCACCGGTGCTCCTAACCAAACACGGTCGGCCCGCGCCAGCCAGCATGCCCGTGGCCTCCCACGCGCCCTGCCAGCGGCCTACCTGGCACACTGTCAGCCTGCCTGCACCCCTTGCGGCCAGACCGTGGCCTCCCCGTTCCCCACGTTCCCTAGATGGCGCCCTGTCGGACCACCCATGCCCCGCACGGCCAGAACACTGCCTACCCACACCCCACGTGCCCCGTCGGCTTACTCAAACTGCCCCTCGGCCTGCCTGGTCACGCGCCGGTTCCTGGTCGAACCAGTCGAGCAGCGCCGGCCTCTCAAGACGGCCCGCGGTGTCCTCCGCGGCGTCACATCCTAAACTAGTATGTCCATCCTATCCAAGACGCTCGAGCCATGCCACATGTGGTGCCAACCGAACCTTCCCCGGCCTACGGACCGAGCAGCCTATGTGGTGACCACTGGGTCGAACCGCCCTCGCAGTCCGGTGGGACGGGCCCAGCGATCCGGGCCAAACCTATCTGTCTAGCCCGACCAATGGGCCGGGGTAGAATCAATAGGTCAAACCATATCGACCCAGACCGGGTCGGCCCAAACTGGGTGGGGCCGAGTCGGCCCGACCGAGTCGGACCGGACCAGGGCCCACTACTGACTGTTACTTCTGTTCGCCATATATTTGGCACCGAACCACCATTTGACGAACCGTCAACGATGCTAGATTTCTTGGAGAACAACGGTCCCTTTTAGTATACCCCACTAGAGTTCGGGGTAGTGTTGAGATACGGTCAGGATGGACCGTACACGAATCCAACCGGGCCCCTCGGACAAAAAAACTTATAACTCACAGACCGGGCGTCCGATTGACAAAAATTATGTTGCGTTGAGACCCATATGACGAGGTAGTCATTTGTGATACTTATACGTGGTAATTTGTGGAATTTTATGTATTGACACTTCTCTTGAGGAGAATACCCTCCCGGAATCTGGCGTGATTTGTGGAAACCCTGTTGCTGGCTGTACTTTGACGACTATTCATGGAACATGTGTCGGTCCGACAGTTCTGAATTCTATTCCTATATCATGTGTTGGTCCGACATAATAGCTGGTCTTGGATCATGTTTTCGTCTGACATCTCTGATGACTATTCCTGGATCATGTGTTGGTCTGACAGTTTTGACTTCTGTTCCAGGATCATGTGTTGGCCCGATAGAATAGCTGGTCCTAGATCATGTGTTCGTCCGACAGCTCCATCTTCTATTCCTGGATCCTATGTGTGTCCGACAGTTCTAACTGATGGTCCGGGATCCCTTGTGGGTCTTGAATGCTTAGATGATTCAGTGGCTATATCTGATTATCTCTATATCTCTACATAAGTTGTATACTTATGCAAGCTGAGTCAGTGTCTTCTAGATCTTCCTCAAGAATGAGATGTGTTACTTGATATCTTAGGTATATGTATTGTCATATACAAAATTAATTTCTATCCATTGATTTCATACTCTATGGTTTTTCCTGGGTGGATTTTGAGAAACCATGTTTTTCATCGGTTCCTTACTCAGTATCTTTATACTCACCCCTGAAAAGGATATGCCCGCACCTCGTTGTGTGGGATGGAGACGACAGATAACGCTGATGGAGGCTGAGAGCAGCAGGACTAGATAGCACTCGGAGGCGGACTTTACGACAACTTGGTACACAAAGGATACAGATGGACGTGGAGTGATGAGGAATAAATTTTTACCTACCCTTCAGGTGGGATCTATGGTGGACGTTCTAGGATCTGGTTTTCACCATTTAGCTATTTACCTTTCTTAATTTGTACTTTTTTTTTCAGTTTCCTTGTACTTTATAGTTGGGCTTGTATTTTCCACCACTTTACCTTTTACAAGTCCTTTTTATACATTTTTACTTAGTGTTTTTCTTCCATCTTACTCTATTTTATGTGATTACAGTTATAATGGCAATGCCTTCCCAGTTTAGAGATTTACGCCATTGGTGGTTGTCACCAGCCCCTGGACTATTGGAGGTGGGCTTGGGGTAGTCACAACATGAGCCCCGGGGGAATGGGTCGTGAAAAATTGGTATCAGAGGAGTCACTTATACCACAGAACGTATGAATATGATATTGTTTCTGTGAAGCAATAGTGTCATGAGTATTGACTGTGGATTTCAGTCCAGGGAGTCCAGTGTTGGTGCGGAGACTAACGTATAAATACAACAGGACCCTGACTTTTGATTTCCAACCCAGTGTACAAAATCACTGATCGTTTGTGTGTTTCAAGAATTTTCTTTTTGATCTCTTTGAGTCAGCTCATCTGGTATAACTTATTGAACATGGAGTACCTATTCCTTTCAAGATGCCTCTTCATAGAAAGCCAGCTACGGTTTTTGAGAGAGTACACGATGATGGCCCACCAAGAGAAGAGGCTCCGGTGTAGGGCCCTCTTAATATGTTGGCACCTATGGAAGGTGAACAAGCAAAAAAACCACTTGTTGGGCAGCATATGTCACTAGACACACTCGCAGACGGTGCATTCCGACTTAGCGCGATGCACGAGTTATAGTGGGAGAGGCCTCTGAGTTTACGAGGCGAGACAAATTCCCAGGAAGTAGAATACTGGATGGAGGCAATTACTAGAGATCTCTGCCTAGTTGAGACACCTGTAGAGCAGATATTGATCATAGATACTAGTGTTTTCTAGTGAGTGACCATGAGGTTTGTCCACATAGTAACTAGGATTCGGTATATGGACCGTTGCCTATGATTTTACCTTTAGGTAGTCTTTCAGCTAT
Organism: Viscum album; assembly: GCA_963277665.1. Lineage (NCBI taxonomy): Eukaryota > Viridiplantae > Streptophyta > Magnoliopsida > Santalales > Viscaceae > Viscum > Viscum album. The sequence continues at coordinate 1,468,248,189 of OY728163.1, read as the reverse complement.
ATCATTGCCTGTTGGTCAGCAGTTACAACCGGCGGTACAGGTAGATGACACATGTTGGCTTAGTGCCTTACACATGTATTAGCATCATATACCCCTCAGGTTCCGAGGCGAGCCTAACTCACAGGAGGCTGAGGACTGGCCTGAGGAGGTGGCTGAGAGTTCTCTAGAGCTTTTACAGCTTCGTTAGGACGAAATGTCGGTAGATGAGTATTCCTTGAGGGATATCAATCATTCTCGATACTCGATGAATACTAAATGATCAGTGATTTAGGGCTCCAACTACTGAGAAAGGTTTGTATTAGGACATCAGAGACAACAATTTTTATAATGATTAAGAAGTGAACATTTGGGGTTGAATGTTCATTGGCTAAGCGGATACAACCAGTTAATGTTAGTAGTGGGATTGCATGAAACTGGTTCCAGTCTCAGAGATGCGAGTGTGTTAAATTTTTCAAGAAGGGGATTTTTTAAGGACAGATGAATCTTCAGGGCAACAATCGTGGAAGCAGAGCTAGGAGATTAGCATGTGGTGGTGAACATTTCAACATATTACAACCACCCACCTTTGTATTCCCATCTAGGATCAGTAAGCTGGAGGGTTCCATTAGAGAGTAGCTACATGCAGTCATGGTGTGTGATCCAAGGGCTCAAGGATTGATTCTGGGAATAGTCTGTGTCTTCTATAAGCTGCCATATCAAGAAAAAAATGTACCAATCATTCCTTACTTCCATGAATCTTGTCCCAGACCTAGAGTATGAGGTTAATCCGTTTAATTGACCCTCACGTCTGGAGATACCATTGGGAGGAGACTAGATAATAACACTTATGCCACCAGTGTGATTTTAACCTTGAGGTGAGAGTTTTGGTTTGAACCTTTTGGTGGCAGCATTCAGGCCTTACGACGTTAGGTCGGGTATGGTATGAGAAACCATAGTTCACACACAAATTGACTGTATTAGGAAAAATGGTTGTGGTTTATGTACAATGTTGGGATGAATTTTTATTTAATCGGAGAAAAATGAAACCCAGGAAGCACAGGTTAAACTCATGCATAGGAGGGTGCATTGGAGTACTCTCGAGTAGACCAGCCTTACCCTCATGGTAGCAGGATTTCTGAGTTTTCAGTACCGAGTAGGAGTGTCAAGACATTGGGACATCTTCTCAAATGATTTTCCAAGGATTACCCCCCAAAGGGTAGGGACGTCTAATTTGGATGGAAACTACCAGTGGTTTGTTCTAGACTTCTCCAGAGTTTCAACACCACTATCAGCCTTGGTAAAGAAGGGGAAACCCATCGTGTGGTCAAAGAGATAACAACAGAGCAATCAGGATCTGAGGCAGAGGCTGATTAGTTTCCCCATCTAGAGGCTCCCATAAGAAGGTGTTGGGTACGTAGTCTATTGCGATGCATCAAGGAAAATACTCGGGTGTGTCTTGATGCAAGAGAGAGTAGTGATCGCATATGGTTCCCGGAATCTGAAACATCACGAGAAGAACTACTCTACCCATGACCTAGAGTTAGTAGTAGTGGTCTTATCCTTGAAGATGTGGTTACACTATCTAATGGGAGAATGTTTTACTTTGTAATATGTTTTCAAGACTCTCATGTATATCATACCTGAGAAGGACCTAATCCAGAAACAGTGACATTGGCTTGGGTTCCTCCAGGATTATGACTTAGAGATAGTCTATACTCCTGGGAAAGGGAATTTTGTTGCGGATGCGCTTAGAAGGAGATCCGGTATACAACTACTAGGAGAGGCGACAAAGCAGCTTGCTGCATTACTATTTTACATTGTGTATAGAGATGGAGTAGCCTTCCGTCAGTTTCTTACAGTCACTCCTCCACTTCATTAGTGAGTTAGGGAGGCACATCATGGGGATACTGACTACGAGACATGACCTGCTCAGATATCCACATGGTAGGAACCTTATGGATATTCTGAAGTTGGGGAGCACGTAATCCTTTTCAGAGGACATACCATGGTACCATTGTCACTTCAGGAGGAAGTGTTGAGGAGTTCCACACATCTCCTCTAGCGGTGCCTCCAAGAGTAGCGAAGATATACCAAGACCTATGATGATGGAACTGGTGTCTATGTATGGTGAAGGTGGTAGCAGAGTTTCTTTCTCGATGCCCCACTTGTCAGTAAGTGAAGGAGGAGCACTAGGTACCTACAGGTTTGGTTCACGTTTAGAGGTCCCAGAGTTGACATGGGATCAGATATCCACGGACTTCGTGACAGGTCATCCACATACATCCAGGGGTCATGACTAGATTTGGGTGATCGTTGACCAATCACCAAGTTGGCTCGCATTCTACTAATTTGAGAGCAAAGATCTGTAAAATCGTGGCATGCCACTATGTGAAGGAGATTGTGGGGATACATGAAGTACCTTGTTCTATTGTCTCTGATTGTCATGCATGAATTACTTCCCATCTATGGAGGGTGTTTCAAGAGGATTTCGAGATGCAGCTACGTCTGAGCTCTACCTTCCATTATCAGACGAATGGCCAGACTGAAATGACAATTCATACCCTTGAGGACATGCTATGTTCTTGATTCCATGACTTAAGTCGCACCTGGGAGGATCACTTTCCATTGGGGGAGTTTGCATACAACAATAGCTATCACTCCACTATAGGGATGGCACCTTTTGAGGCCTTGTACGAGTGAACTTGCATAACACCCTTGTGTTGTACTGACCCTGGGGAGTCATCATTAGTGGAACCTGAGATTGTACGAGCTTCCACAGGGAAGGGGAAGATCATCCAGGAGAAGATGAAGACTCCACAGAGCAGACATAAGTTGTTTGTTGATAGGAGACGATGACCTCTAGATTTTGAGGATGGTTACAATGTCGTTCTTCAATTATCACCTTGATGAGGTGAATGATGATTAGACAGAGGTGGAAAGTTATCTCCAAGGTTCATCAGACCATTCTAGGTTTTCAGTAGAGTTGGCTAGGTGGATTACCGCTCTGCTCCTCCACCTTGGTTTCACTGGGATCATGAAGTCTTCCATGCTTCTCAGCTGAGGGTATACATGCACGACCCTTCTCACATCATCAACTATGGAGAGTTGGACAATGATGATGGGGATATATTTATGGAGGATCCAGTGGAGATTGAGGATCAAAAGGATTGTGTACTGCGTGGATGGTCGATACCTCTGGTGCGCGTTCGCTGGCAGCACTAGGATCTCCAAGAGAGAAAATGGGAGCGGGAGCCTGAGATGCATGCTCAGTACCCCCCTCTTGTTCCCTTAGATCGATAAGTATCTTAAGTGAACATAAATTCCTGATGTGGGGAGAATTTAAAGACCTGGAAATTCTATGGAATTGTTTTTCGAAAATACATGAGAATTTTACGAGTCCACAAAAATTTACGGCGCTTGATTCTAAGACCCGGTGTGCCTGGAATCAATTCGTGAAGTTCATTTCGGGTACATTCTGTAAACCTACGAGCGAGTTTTTATAAAATTTGAACCGCTGCACGTAATTGAAATCTGAGGTCACCTTTGAACTCACAGTGACAATATTTTCTTAAGAATACATTCATTTCAATGGCACTGAGTCGAGAATATAAGTTAGTTTTTGGGTTTTCATGAACCAATAACAACATAAAGTCAGCTACACTTTATTTTATTTCAGCTACCATGTGGAGGTTGGGTGGTTAAAACCTCCTCATGAATGTTTGAGGTGGCACCACAACACCATAACCTCACATGTGAGGTTATGGTGGAGGGGTCCACCCAAGCATAACCTTTCACGGGAGGTTACAACGTTGGGACACCAGAGACCACATAACCATCCATTGAATAATAGTGGTGGGTACCACCCGACCCCTATTAATGGGAGGATAGTATAACATCTAAAATCTCCCTCATTAATGAGGGAGAGAATCTTGGCCTCCCTTAAATAATTTGTGACAACTCTTGTGGATTAATTAAGTGGGTCAATGTAATTAATTCTCCAATTTGAATTATTCTGCCATAAAAATAATAGAAAAACTCATTATTCTATTATTTTCACTTGGAATTTGTGTGGAAGTTGGGAAGGAGGATTATTAGGAGAAGAGAGAATTCCCCCAACTATGAATGAATAATGAAGAACACGTTATTACCTTGAAGAACACCGACAATGATATTTCTCCAACTTCATCCCCAGACACCTTCTGATGTGGAGCATCTTCCACAAGCCGACACAACATGGGATTGGAAGTGTGCATGGTGGATGCGAGGATCGACAATTCTCCTTTGTCTTATTCCTGAAACATCACTGACAACGACTGAAGATTAAGGGTAGGGGGTTTATTTTACCTGGATGATTATGAATATTCTTCTTCAAATGGAATGGATTAGTTGCAGGTGGGTTGTTTTTTATTATTTCTTAAGAATTTGAAGAACCGCTTAATACCACCCTAAATGCTGAGGGTGCGAGGAAAACCAACATGACACATCCCCCCTCCATAGTTATTGTTTTTGATTCTCTTAAACGAGGTAAAGGAATGACAAAGGAGGCGACGATAAAGGTCGCACTACCCGCGGCCTCCGCGAATCGTGCCGCCCTCTCAGTGCACCGGTGCTCCTGGGCGAACACTACCGGCCTGCGCTGGTCCGAGCCGCGCCGAACCGGGCCAACGTCTGCCACCCGGCTACCCACCCGCTTGACTGCGGCCTCCCATGTTCCCAACCCATGGCCGGCCTGGCGCCCTACCAGCCTGCCCTCGCCCTACGCGGCCTCCCCATGGCCCGGGTGCCCTGCCCGGTGCCCTGTCGGCCTGCCTGCGCACCTCCGGCCTGCCTACGACCTCCCCTCGCCGCGTTCGCCCTGTGGCCTCCTTACGCCCCATGAACCCTACCTCAAGCCCTATTTTCTTTCCCGTGACCTCCTCGCACCTCGTGCGCCTTGCCCGTGGCCTAAATGTGCCCTACTCACCTTGCCAGTCGCCCCGCTGGACTGTCCAGGCTGCCAATCGTCCTAACCGGCCGTGCCACGGTTCCTGGCCGAACTGGCCAAGCCTCTCGGCCTCCCAAGCTAGCCTGTTTCATCCCTCGCGGTGTCGCTGGCTGAATCAGTATTACCTTCCTGGTTGAGCTGACCTAGTCGCGCCCTACGTGGTGCCGGCTGAACCAGCCCCGACCTCTGGACCGAGCCCCCTACCAAGCAACCTCGGGGTTGAACCTCCCTCGCAGTCTACTGGGCCAGGCCCAATAGACCTGGACAAACCTAACCGGTTGGCCCGTCAAATGGGTTGGACCCAAACCAACAGGTCAAACCGGGTCGACCAAGACTAGGTCGGCCCAGACTGGGTAAGGCCGAGTCTGTCTGACCGGGTCAGATGGGACCCGGGCCCACTAATGACTGTTACTTCCTTTCGCAATATCCTTGGTACCAGACAACCATTTGAAGAACCATCAGTGACACTGGTTTTCTTGATGATCAACGGTACCTTTGAGTATACCCAACTGGAGTTTGGGGAAATGTTGAGATACGGCCAGGTTCGATCGTACATGAATCCATCCGATCCTACGGGACAAAAAATTATAAATCACATACCAGGCATCTGATTGACGCGCCGTCGGTTGCATTGAGGCCATTATAAAAAGGCGGACCGTTGTGATACTTCTCCATGGGAATTCAGGGACGTTGATTTATTGACACTTGGATTGAAGAGCAGACCCTCCCAGAATCAAGAGTGCTTTGTAAAAACCCTGTGGGTGGATGTACCCTGACGACTATTCCTAGATCATGAGTTGGTCTGACAGTTTTGAATTCAATTACTGGATCATGTTTTGGTCCCACATAATATTTGGTCCTGGATCATGTGTTGGTCTGACAAATTAGATGATTCAATGGCTACATCTGATTATCTTTATCTCTCTACAAAAGTTGTATACCTATGTGAGCTGATTTAGTGACTTCTGTGTTATCGTCATGATTGAGATCGGTTACTTGATAACATAGTTATATGTATAGGCATATACCTGAGTATAGGATATACGTTGATTTCATACTATGTGGTTTTTCCTTCTTGGATTTTGAAACCATGGTAGTCTCGAGATCCCTACAGAGTTTTGATAGACTCACCCTTGCATGGGCTATGACCGCACCTCTTTGTGTAGGATGCAGACGACAGACAATACTAACGGTGGATGAGAGCACCAGCACTAGACAATACACAGAGGTGGACCTTATGACGAATCCATACACTAAGGAGACTGATGGTCGTGGAGTGATGAGGAGGCTATATGTACCTACCCGTCAGTTAAGATTTTTGTTGGACGTCTCCAGGAGGTGCTTTTACCCTTTTAGCTATTTAACATTATTCAGTTGTACTTGTATTCATTTTCCTTGTACAATACAGTTGGGATGTATTTCCGAGCCCTTTACTTTTCACCACTCATTTTGTATATAGTTTTATTAGTTTTTTTCTACCAGCTTACTCTGTTGTGTGTGTTTAAATTTATAAAGGCAAGGCCTTCCCAGTTTAGGGATTTACTCCTTTGGTGATTGTCGCCAGCACCTGGCCTATGGAAGGCGTGCTTGGGGTAGTCACGGCATAAGCCCCAGGGTAACGGGTCGGGATAGTTATAATGTGTTTTAGGGGTCTGGAAAATATTTCAGGATAGAGGGAATGGAAACTCTCAATGACCATTCTCTTTCCATATCAAATATTACCACAATACATAATATGGAAATCCATTCCATGATTATTTGTAGAACCTTCACCATTGTCTCTACCTCTTTGTGGCACATTACATAACTGATTCATTAGTGTAAGGATTTTATATTTGGAAACATTGTGGTCATGAAATATTGGATTGATGAAAATAAAGTGGAAGATAGCATGGACTCTATTGCCACACTGTATCCCCTTCTTATGGGGTTATTCAAATTATATTAGTTTTCCTTTTTGGGATGGCCCATGTTATTGTGGACACACTTGGTCTTCATTTCATTTGACTTCCAAGACTCTATAATCTCTTCTCCCCCTTCACTTTTAATAAAATCCATAATATTGATTTTTAAAGAATGAAATAATATTTTAGAAAATCATAAAACTATTTCTTAATCAATATTAAAATCATGTAACTTACTCTCCTTAATATATTCTACATTATATGAAAAATAATGATCAATATTCTGAGCTTTCTTAATTTTTTATGAAAATTTTAACTGTATTGAATACTGATGAAAAATAGAGGATGTCACTACAATCAAATCATATAGGATAAAATTTATAAAATATATTAGCAATGGTTCCCTTTCCATACATAACATTGTTAATGTATCATTGTTTTTTCAATTAAAAACATCAATCAATTTCTTTTGTTCCTGTAGATTTTTATGAATAGTGAAACCATGATCCTTGATTAGTTTGTGCCATATTTTCTATCTCATGCTCAATTATTTAGGATTTAATAAATAGAATAATATTTTATGATCATTATATATTCCATACACTTCCCTATTGAAATGATTACTCAGAATTTTGAATGCAGAACCACAACAGTTATTTCTAAATCATGTGTAGGGTAATTTAAAACAATAGGTTTTAGATGATGTGAAGAATAAACAATTATCTCATGATTTTTCAAAATGAAACAACCAGTACCATTCAAATTGAAACATTATAGATGAAAACATTACCATTTATGTATGGTATGTCAACAACATTATAATTCACAAATAATTCTTTCGTTCCCAAAAAATCATTACATTGTTTTTTTCTAGATGAATTTCTCTCATTTTCAAGTCAAAATATTTAGTGGGATATAAATAACGGAAAAATTTTCAACATACAACAAGTAGTAACCTCTTAATCGAAGAAAAATATTAATCACTATGATATGTATGGTTCTTGGGCATTCATAATTAATATTTTCTTGTATGATCTGTAATAATTCATTCTTTCAAAAAATATGACCATATAATTATATTGTTTTCAAAAAAAATTCACACATAATAAATTTCCCATAAAATTTATATTCATTTAATATTATTTAAAAACACATATAGTTCCTTTCATATTCATTATGTCTTTTTATTAAAAACACATCTTGAAAATAAAGAAAAATTATAATAATGACATGCATGAATACAAAAGGTGATTTAGATAAACCAAATGACATAGCTAAAAATATATAGTGCCCATATTTGGAACGAAACACATTTATCAGTAATTCCATCTTTTATGACCATCAATTAATGGAACCCCAATGATAGTTCCACCATAAAATTTTTCCTATCCATAGATCTAATCAATATATTCATTCATAAAAGGGAGTATATAATTTATCTTAATAGTACTGTTGTGAAAGGTCTATTATTAATTAAAAGTCTCATTTCACCATCATTGTTTTTGAAAAACACAATAGGTCTACCCCATGGGAATGTTCTATGATGGATAAAATCATTATCTAATAACTCATGAAATTCCTTTTATAGCTCAAAAAATTCCCCTTGAACAGTTTTATAAGGGGGTTTAGAAATAGACATAGAATTAGAAAATAAATTAATAATAAACTCAATATATAAATAAATGATTACTCTAGTAAAATTAATTTAAAAACATCAATGTATTAATTTTATAATGGAACATCACTAATTTAAAATGTTTATTTAAATTCAACCATATGAGCTATGAAACTATAGTATACATATTTAATAAATTTCCTTAATTCTTTATAGGTTATTTATTTCATGATATCACTGAACAAAACATTCCTACAACTAAAATCAATCTTACCATGATATAGTAGAAGCCAATCAATAACAAGAATGATCTCAAAATCTTAAATTCCCAATTAAAACATATTTTTCTAAAATTATATCCCGACAGAAACAATTAAAAGATTATTATAAGTCACAATTTCTTTACAACATCCAAATAGAGTTTTCACTAAATTTTATATCATAAATTCATTATGGGTACTCCCAATTTACATGAAATTTTCTGAGAACTAAAAAAATTTAATGATATAGAGTAAAATAAGGTATTGGAATAATTCATATTACAATGAAATATAACTATAACAAGTTCAATTTATGAAAAAAAAACTATAGTAGTAGTATTATAAAATGAAATTAATTCCCCTTTCTATTTATGATAAGATAATTTACATCTTACGCAACTGTCTTTGGACATTCATTTTCATAATAACATAACTGATTAAAACATTAAACTATTAAAATTGCATAGATTTTCGTAAGTTTAATATTTTATTCTTCATGATTTGCTTCCTTCCATTCACATGACATGTGGCCACTATTTCTGCATGGGTAACACATCCCTGACTTCCTGAGACATTATATAGGGTTCTTTCTAACAAACCTAACATAAGATTGTAACAACATTTCCATACACCAAGATTTCATTATTGTATCATTAAAAATCATTTTCCTTCTTGGAAACCACTTTCATTCGTCATTATGAATAAAAAAAGTGTCCATATACTCTAGGTTGTCTTTTTTATTATAGAGAAGAACATTATCAATGACATTAATTTATCCCATGGACATAGAACATCATATTCATCATTTCAATATTGAGTAAAACTAATTAATCTTCCTATATCTATCCTAAATATTATTTTTCAGATAACAGGAAAACATTGTGATGTTTTATTCATTTGAAGCTATAGAATATTAATCTTTCTAAATCAATGAAAAGAATTTTATTTTTCATATATATTCAAAAAAAAACCATTGGGAAATACATCTCAAGTAAAATATCCATGAATCGTTCCCTTTCCATGGAATCAATATCATCTTTCTATCTTTTATTCCTATAAAATGACCACCATCGATCAACTTCACCATAAAATGATAAATGTAAAGGGTTATTATTGGATGTTCTAAATATCCCATGAAATAAAATATATATTATAGATCATTGATCAATACATAGGCTATCACAAGGTAATATGATCCAATGAAATATGGGGGATGTTGCACTAGGAAATACTTCAAAATTTCAAATTTCCCCATGAAAAATATGGTTCATCATTAGAATGGATACAACAACCATTTATCACTTGTTGAAAATGAACCATCACCGAATAATAGATTTGTTCTTATTCCAAACATCACATGATTCTGATTTGTAATGATATATTTCTCTTGGATCCTTCTCAATATCAATTCCATGTATCCTATGAAAAATAATATTTCTAATAAACATAGTTTATATTAAGAAAGATATTGATCTACAAATTATAGAACATTGTAAATTATTTTTATGATAAAATATTTATAGGGGAGACAAATAATAATTCCCTAACCCATAATGTTATCTCAACATACCATTTTTACCAATAATAAATCCCTAGATATAAACATTAAATACTCATATATTTATGTTATGGATGACAAATTCTTTCACATTGAGTATCTATTCTGTTTTAGTATTTTAGATAATTTATCCATAACTCACACATAACAAAACCATAAAATATAAATTTGATACGTATGAGTAGTATATATTTCTCCCATAATATATAACATATAAAAATTTGATATGATATAATTTCTTAAAAACCTTTAATGAATTTCAATAATAGAATGTATTGCAGCTTAATCATCATTAAATCCTATTAATTGTTTTTAAAACATTGGATGATCATAAAAACATAGTAAGGGACATGAATAGAACAAAACTATTTTCTATTGAAAAAATTAAAAAAATACATGAAAACCATTATTTATAATATATAATTTCTACCAAAAATGGAAATATCAGTCCCTTAAAAACATTATTTATTTTACCTTTTGAAATAAATTATTTACATGAAAAAAAGTTTTAATAAAATAAAATATATAGAGGTACCTTAGGAAATAACCTCATAGAAACCTTACAGAGCAATTACAAACATTAATAACAGTACATCCAACATAAAATATAATTATTCAAATATTATAATCATTTTCCTAGGAGTTGGAGTGATATCTTGGTGCACCCATCATTTATGTTGTAATGCACTTTAAAAATTCTATCTGGGGCCCCCCAATAATTTATAATGACTATGTACCACATCATGAATATAACATTTATTCAGTTGTAAAACACTTTTACACACACATGTAAATCGCTTTCAGATATTAAAATACAATTTTCATTCAAAATCTTATTTTAAATTAAAAATAAACAAGTATTTTTTTAAAAATATAAAGTAATAAAACAATCACCAAAAAATATAATTTTTTTGTCATATAACAAAACATGTAATCTTTTAAATCAATATGGAAATGAAATAATATTCATGACGGCATATAAATCGTTATCGTTATTCCTTATAAAACATTTAAAATGATTCATTTTAAAAAAATGGTATTAAAGTAAATGTGTAATAAAATGATCATTATAAATATTTTATGACCATGTGAATGAATTTTAAATATAATTTTGAAACCATGAAATTGTAAGAGAAATATAATTTGATGGAAAACCATAAAAATGAATTTTTTCAATGAATATCCCCTTATGAAGTGAGAATATCGTGAATTGTAAAACCCATTAACAAATTACATTAAATACACTAAATGTCATTATAAATGATATAGTCATGATATATAATTTTCTTAATTCATTATTTAAACATTATAAATGAATAATGGGGTATAATATAAATAATTTTCTCAATGAATATAAATTGAGACAAAGTCACATAATTTTTTTCTAACGTGTCACATGGGAATTTATCATCCAAAATAATAAACAAAATATAATTTTATTATTTATAAAGAACATTTTCATATTTTTATTAAATATATTACTCTTTTTAACATTTTATGTATAACTTCATTTCCAATTAAGGTTAATTTGGCTGTTTTGACTATATTTAGATTATGTGTAAAAAACAATATTTGTAGGTCAACTATTGTCAAACGGGTCAATATTTAAACATATAAAAATTAATCATCAGGAAATAATCATCATATTTATACATAAATTTATCTTTTTAATAAATTTTTGTATATGGTAATGAAAAATGATCATATGTTCTGATCATGGGGATTGTAAGATGAACGTATGTAGGAGAAACATATCCATATTTCAGTGATCATTATAGAATGAAGGTGAGAAACATTTACCTTTCCAAAATTTTAGCTATATAATAAATAACTTATTATTTTAAAATATATAATCATATATATAATTATATTGATCTTTATATGAAAAATAAAAATCACAACGCTTTGAGGAGGCGGTAGACCACACATCCATGAAAAATGATACAACTTTTTCAGTGTGTAAAATAAAAAAATTGATATATTATATTTTCATAAATATAAATATATCATGAATATAATGATGATGAAATTTAAAAAATATATGTTAATTATAGATACCATTATTAACATCCATGTACAATTTTATTTAAAAAGGCATCATATCGCTTCACTAGGCTGTAGTCTGTCATATATATGAGAAATTTTATCATATCCATTATTGTATGAAATGTAAATAGGGTTCATATTATATAATTAATCAAAATATATAATTATGGCTTCAATATAAAAACATCTTAAACAATTTTCATCCATTGTTATTCTAATTCATGAATGGTTGTAATGGAAAACAAATGACAATATTTTTTGAGGCGGTAGTCCCCCATTAAAATTAATAATAATTTCGCAACCCAATTGATGGGTTAGTGTTATAGTGTATGTCTAAATCATATCTAAAAAATATATAAATTTTATTATGATAATGATGATTCAATATCATCGTTTTATCCTATCAATTGATGGGTATGTAGAAAGAAATCAAACTAAAATGCGAGTGGATGATCATTTCCTCTTATTTAGATATGTCCATCTATTTTAAATAGAATGACACAAACATATTGATTTAATCCCAAAGAACATGTCTATATTGTTAGTGGATTGATGTGGTTAGGTAATTTTTTAAATTCATGTCTGATAAAAATTGATTTATTGGACTTAAGAGAGTAGGATATTTAGAGGCATTTTATAAGGGATTTGAATAGAAAACATGTTAATTTTTTAAGGAAGAAATTAAACTAACATTTGGTCCATGTCACGTGGCACCAATAAAATAGAAAATAGATCATAGAAGAAATACGATACATATATTTCTATAAATAGGGTCACTGACTTATTTTAATGTCATTTTACCATTAAGACTAATTTTTTGTCACATGGTAATTCTAATTTTTACCAAAATTATTGTGATAAATTTAAATTTTTTCACTAATAAGATTTTTAAAAAATTAATCAGACATTATTAGATATTATTAAATTTTTAAATTATATATAATTATTTTTCGTTTACAAACTTATTGCACATAAATGCTAAATTTAAATTTAATATTAATCTGAGAGTCATGACGAGAAAATAATTTTTTATTAAGTGTATTATTTAGACAATGATGATTCTACATTAGTTCTATGACAAACAATAATCATTATATGAGACTCAAATAATATTAAATGATCTATAGTCTATAATCTTTATTTTAGAAATTCAATTGGGGTGTTATATTAATTTATTAAAAATGTAAAACACTATATATTTTAAAATAAATTTTAGAAAAAACATGTCATCAAACAAAAAAATTATTTTGAAAACCAATATTAAGATTATTTAAAATTATTTTAGTGTATTAAATATAAATAATTTTTTTTGGTAACATGAAATCATATTAAATTCATATTGGGACTCTTATGTTTGATAATTTAATTATAAAAATGGGTATATTTAAGTATTCATTGAAAAATCAATATTTATTAAAAATACTAAAATTTTACCAAATGTAAATTTCGATATAATTATTTATAAAAAAATTATTTTATCAAATTTTATTTGTAAAATTTAAAAATTAATCTTTTAAATAGAACCCTAATAGAAAAGTGTATAGTAAAAATAATTTATTTTATGATAACTAATTTTGTGTTGTTTTATAACTATTATAACATTCTTATCCATACTAATAAATAAAAATTGATTCATTCTATCTATACCTAGATTTTTAAAATTAGATATTTGAAATTTTGTAAAATATTTCTACTTATAATATTTTTAACAAAATAATTTACCTAGTTAATTTTAATTTAATAGTAACTAGTTTTTAAATGACTAATCTAATGATACCTAAATTTAAAAAACTATACATGACTTTTAGAACTTATAGAAATCCTTTTTTAGTATATAAATTTATACCCACTTGACTCTTAGTCTATTCCACACATAAGTCACCTAACATTCATGATCTTCCATTCATACCAATTACTTAATATTTTTTCATTAAAATTTTCTTTTCATAACTTATAAATGGATAACACATGCAACACATCAACGTTTGACCTAAAATTCATATAACCCATAATATTATAACTTAAATTCCTCCCCTCCATTACATAAACTCACGTCTTTGGTCATCATAATATTTCATAAATCATATATTTTAAATAAGACATTCAAGAGAAATATCATAGTCTTAACCATGGTGTTAGCTATTTCATAGAATTTTATATTATTCATTTATTTATTATAACACACATTATGTAATTAACATATTATTTAACGTATAATTTAAAATAAATTATTTTGAAAGATATTAATATTCATTTTAAATTCTTCATTTCATGAAAATTACTAAAAAATCACCATAAGATCATTTCAATGGTAGGATTTAAACATTATAATCCATTTCATCAAAATATATTTCAAGATATAGTAAATTAAAAAATTAAAAATAAAATAAAAATCTAATCGAAACCTTTTTTATGAAATGAATGAATTTATAACATATAAAAAATTGAAATATTTTATATCAAAATTATATATTGATATTTAGATTTATATATAGTGCTTAATAATATAAATCTATTAATGATAAATTTTCATTAAAATGTTTAATTTTATAAATATATATTTTCCTAAAGTTAAATAATATATATTTTTTGAAAAATATAATTTTTATTTCATTGTTCCAAAAAATTATATTAAAATGTTTAACCATTTTCATAAATTTTATTTTGATAAAACATCATTAGATTTTTTTATAAATAATATTCAACTATTGAACATGTGAGTTTACTAATCATAATAGTAATATTGTTATTCCAACTATCAGAAAACAATCAAATTTTAATGGTTAACTAATTGTTAGGTATAATTGATATTCAAATTGATATATTTCCCAATTAACCTAATATATACTCCCCATTATCACACCCCATCATTCTCTATGTCACTTCCATATTTTGTTTACATCTCAAAGTAACATAAATCATTTTCTAGAAACAATTTTCTATATATAATCATTATATAAACAATTATATTTATTTTACATTTTATACTTGTTGAGTAAACATTAGTTGATGCATTAATCTTTTTTATATCACTATATTATTCATGTCTATTTTGAAAAATATTATTTCAGTATTTTTAGTACTCCTATGATATGCAAAAGTATTTATATGTTAAAATATTTGGAAACATAATAAAATTAGTATAGTGAATCCTTTATTATATTATTTATAGAGTTAATTTCAATATTGTTAAAATTTTCCCATATTATGATATTTCTCCTTAAAAATTATTTCATATGTGAAGGTGAAAAATAGGTTACTTTTTCTTCTTTTATAACATGGGTTCAATTTTCACCTATTTATAGTTATCATTATAACAATATACATTGTATCTATGAATTTTTTTACTCCATAGAACCATGTATATAGGATTCATGATCTTCACCCACTTATCTTTATAAAATATAACCTTATATGAATAAACCACAACTATATTTTGTAAATGCAGAAAATTGTGTATATACTAAAACAAGAGATATCTATGGTACATGTCTTGTAAATGTCACATGTTTTGATGTAGTTTATGTTATTAGGTCATGACACTGATGTTCCAAAAAATTTATAAGGGTGTATGATACCTATTACATTGTATTATATACATAAAAAACCACATTACACTCTTCTAGGGAGATATTTGGATGAAAAAGATATAAAAACATTAACTCATAGTTAATGTGATGGTTTTTAGAAAAGAAATACAATGTATTGTGTGATAATCTAATGTATTTCTGAATAGCCTTGAACTATCAATCATTTCCTTCCAATGTTTTCTTTCAAAAGATCCAGTTATCCAAAATCATCCCAAATTGTTAGATATTATCTATACATTCTATAAATGGTTTCATAAGGAGGCATATGAAATCTATAGTGAAAGCTGTTATTGTGTGAGAACCCAACCAAACAATATTGTTGATCCGAACATCATTTGTCTTACATAGTAAACATATCAACAAATCCTCAATTTTAGGGATTTTTTATATAGATTATCCTTTATAAAAAGGGTGATATTTTAAACATGTGTTCAACAATATTTTGATATCATCCTTTTGGATATTCTAGAATAATGAAGTGAAGCATAGATCCTAATAATATATATTTAATCGTTGTTTCCCTTGTAGCCTCACCACTTCTATAATTTATATTTTATCAACATTATAGAGTCAGAAGTCATCATTAATGAATTGAAATTAACATTCTTATTGTCAATATACCAAACAACATATGAAATTTTTATCTTTTTTGAAATTTAGATATTTTACGAAAAATATTTTTGGTGGTGTTATCCCACTTTCATTTTTTTATAGTTAGTTGATGGAACATAAAATTTCATCATTTAAAATATTTATTTAATCTTATGAATTTAATATAATTTTATATATATCACGATATCTAATTAAATAATATCACAAACTAGTTTTTCTCTTAGAAATTATTATTCATCATTATTCTAATTGGGTAAATCATGAATGATGAGTTAAGTATAATTTTCCAAAAACAAATATTTATCTCATGCCTTCTTTCTATACATTATAGTGACCCAAATAATAAAAATCCACGATTATTATAGTATATTTAGTATGTTGGAATGGAATAATTTTTTACTCATAGTAACTATATCATGTTCGAAAAGTATTTTGGGGAATATCACTCATCTTCAACAATAATTTGGGATGTCTGGACCAAATATACACATTACATTTGGGGTTTCTAATGAAGATGAAGGCACACCAAGAAGGCTTATAAATGTTATCCTCATTATCCCTGATAGGCTCATCATCCATTTTATTAAGTCCTATTTACTCTATATCCTTTTAAATTTGAGAGTTTGTTCATAATATTGTATAATTTGTTTTTGAATCGTTCCCAATCCAGGGATTCAATATCCTCTATTGAATTTATGGTTTTAATTTGTTTTACACCACTGATTATTTTATCTCATTAAGTAATATATATTCAATACATGGTTCTCTTGACTATATCATTAGAGGATAGAGAGTGTGTTATCAATGGAATTAATCCATTTTCCATGATGTGGGGAGTAAAATATTCACTAAAATTATAAACCATTTTCTTGATTAAGTACACAATCATATCATTCTCTATCGTAGAATATGAAGTGATTTTTAAAAGAGTAATGATATTATTAAAAAAATTATTTAGTTGAAGTATTATGTTATTGAATTTTTCACATCCCTTTCTAATATAGATAGGAATCACCTTTGGTAAACCATTAAATTATACATTATATTGGTTGTTAGAAAAATTCCATTTACTTCCTATAATTTATTAATTAATGGATATTTCGGGATGATATTTATTTAACTAATAATATTAATAAAATGGAAACAATGTACGTTGAATAATATCTTACAAATGACATATACATCCTAAAATATGAGTTTCAAGGTTTCATTCTTGGATACCCATAGAAATTATACTATTTAGGTTTTTAACTAACTATCTATCCATGTCTATAAAAATAGTTTACAAGGATCTAAATAATTTAACAAATCATATCCCTATGGTTGTCAAATAATTCATGAAATGAGGAATCATTGTCATACACTAGGTATATGACTAGTTAATACCCAATGATCCATTTAATGGTTATTAACCCTTTATACATCTATGTTATATATGCACTGACTAGTTGAAATAGTAAATTATTATTTGTCATTAGAATATTATTACAGAAAAATCTAAATGTTTTGAAAATTTCCCTTAGAGAAGATTAAAATATAAATATTGTGTCGGGAAATGAATTCTTGACATTTATAACCGAAGAAATGGAATGTTAAATGAGATATTTTCATATATAATAGAAATATATATATAATGTATAAGAATTATGTAATAAAAAATACATGTATAATTGGTGGTATATAGAAAAAATGTATATCCCAATGAAAAAAGGACGGTTGGGAGGGTTTTCATACTTTAGGCATGGATTCATTCGGAAAACTCACTTATCATCCAAGAATAATAAATTTAGATTTATTGAAAAAATTAATTAAAACATAATCAAACAAAATATTATTTATTTTTTTCATTCATTTTATTTTAGTGTAATAAATTTGAGATACATATTCTATATTCATTTTCAAACATTTTTTCAATTTTAGTGTCAGTTATCATTTTTGTTTATGGTAATTAAGGTCGTTTTAGTGTTTCGTTAAAAAAATGGATTTGATGAGATGAATTTAATTTGTATCCACCCGTTAATATGTTTTATAGATCTAATAGTATTAAATAATAAGCATGATTGTGAGAGTATATGTTACATTATTATTTGGTAAGTTTATTTGGGTGATTCCTTTCCCATTTTAAACATACTTGGTTTCATGTTAAATAAAATAAATCATTCCCTTTTAGAAGATGAATTAAAATAAAATAAAAATAAAAATTTTTGTCTAAAAAAATTTATTGAATATACAAAATCTATTAATTTGTTTGTGAATAATGAAAAATTAAATTTCTATTAGTGATTAGCCAATGGAAATATGAAAAACATTTACATTTTATATGTGATTAGTTACAGGTTTTACAATCTATATTCTATAATAATAATAGAATATAATTATATTTATGATACTTGAATTACTATATAATGGTGTATGGAATTCATATGTGGGAGGTAGAAGAAGAAAAGAATCAAAAGTCTCTCGATTAGAAATTTTTTTGTTCTTTTTGGTGTCTCTTCATAGTTTCCCCTTTATAATCAATGATATATCCTTTCAATTATAAAATATATCTTTTTGTATGGGAAGTAGTATTTTTGAGTGAAATTGAATGGTTTTGGGGTATATATAATGATTAGAATATGGAATGAGAATGGGTGGTTATAGGTGTTATTTATTAAAGGAGGAGAGGGTTTTTTAATATAATATTTATTTATCTATTAAATTTGTTAAATATGGTCAATATTGAGGAATATTGTGAATAAATATAATAAATGGTTTTTTTTGAGGAATATACAATGATTTCTTACATGACCCCTATGAATATAATTTTTTTATCTTATAATATAAAAGACCATATTGTTTCATATATTACTATTCTCCAACAAAATATATAAAAAACAACAATTCAACCATAGATAATTTATACATGATTTAAAAATGAAATCATATTTATTAAAATAATTATTTTTATATGAAAAATAAAATATTTTAATATATTTAGTTAATGTTTTTCTGAAATGATCAAAATTATTAATTTTAAAACAATTCAACATGGATTCATAAAAAATATTAACTTATTTATACTAGTATATACTATTTCATGAAATAATTTTATTAATATCAAATATTTCATAAATATAATAAATTAATAATAAAATATTTCCTTATTGTTATGTCATATATATTTGGATAATATATAATTATGATTTAATTGTGAAAATAATTTCTTTTCACATATATAACACTTTTATTTAATTATACTATGATAAATACTCATTATATGATTATTTTCTTAAAAAATTAATATATCAGTAGACTCTTTAGTATTTATAATAGTCAAATTACTATTTTAATGATCATATAATGGCCACAATAAAATAGTTAGGTAATATTTATTTTATAATTATCATATTTCCCTATACACGATTTATATACTCCGCTATTCTCAAACATCGACATTCAATGATTCTGTAAAAAGGTTCAATACTTCAATTTAAAATTAATTTCAAATTACTAAAATGTCACATTCATTTTACAGTCTATATGGATTGAGGGGTGTTCATGGGATGTTTTTTATATGGAGAATACATTAATACATTCATTAATCATTTTCATTTATCTCTACACAATTCTTAGTTTTAATTGTTATCAATATTTCCTAATGTGTAATTTCCCATTTAAATTATCAATTAAATCATATTTCAGGTATAATAAAACATAATAAAATATTTATAACGAGTCATAAATGTTTCTATTAAAATAAATATGTTTCAATTTGTTTTGTAATCCACATGACCAAGTTACATCATTTGTACCACAACATAACCATTCCAGTCCAATATATATCTATTGTCTTATTTAAATCATATGGTATGGATTTATCCCTATAAGAGGCATGATATGAAGATTGAATGGATTTGTGTTTGGCCACATGAGACCCCATATTAGATAAATTAATGCAACACTTTTTGGGATATGTGATGAGTTCCAATTATGACATAATACCACTATTATTATCTTAAAAGTATAATTATGCATTGGAACCATGTTTGGAAAATTTATAAATTAATTATTTCATGAAATAATTAGATAATTATTGAAATTAATTTGATATTTTTTCTAGACACAGTAATAATGTTATAGATGATTATACACAAATGAAATTTTTTATACATCATTACTAACCATATAGAAATTATTATAGAGATATTTAGGCACAAAAGAAAGGTAATAAATGTATTTTTTCAAGATTTTTAAAAATAACAATGTTATATACTACTATTATAAGATATAAATAATTTTTATTTGATATAAAAATTATATTTAAATGAATAGTAATATAGTGACTGTGATAATCTAAAACACAATTCTAAATGGTGATTATGAAGTCTCTAAAAAATTAGATATACCATTGATAATGGGTCATTGAATTAGTGGTTAATACATTTTGATTTCCACTTTTTAAATAATAAACTATGTTATTTTTTGGTATGATAAAAGATATTTGAAATCATATTACAACTATATTAAAAAATGGATGAAATGAATAAAAAATATGGGTTTATTTTGTAGTGGTTTCTTTATCTTTAAAATGATAATTTTTATTTTAATTCACCGATGTTCCTCTATAATGAATCATGAATTACAAGTTGAGAGGATGGTAGCACAATATACCTAGGAATTATTAAAAATTAAAATCATTATAGTAATTAAATTTTCTTTTATAGCATAAATGAATTGAAAAAATGAGTGAGTAATATGACTAGATATTTATGGATTATTTTACAATGAATTATTATATTATTTATCTCAAACCATCAAAATAATAAAATTTAATTTTCTAGCCAATATAAAAATATCAACAATATATTTTGATTGTTGAACCCATATTAAATATCCTTGAACATTATATATAACAAATCAATTACCCATATCTAAATAACATATCATAAAATAATCTATCTCCATTGGATTATATTCACTCAGTAATCATTCTGGGGTCATACTCAATTTTCTAAAAATTTCATATTCTCAACAGATATATAATTACCAATTCATTCATCTATTTTTTTGTAAAAAATGATTATTTTTAAATCAACAAAATTATTATCTTTTATAATTATAAATTTATTGATTTATCATTATATACCATGTTTAATTTTGTAAAATTTCATTAAAAAATATTATGAAATTATTTCCCCATTTTCAACTATGTAACTAAAAAATCAACATAGAGAATCAGTGAAAAAATAATTATAAAACATTTTATCCCTACAAAATTTAATCATGATGTTGAAATATTCTTCTATATATCATAAATAAAATTAATCAATGATAAATTAAATGATTTGAAAATATATATAAATTTAAAATCATTGGTAAAGAAGAAAAATGATCACATATTTTTAGTCTTACAAAACTAAATCTCAAATCACATTATAATAATTGGTACCTGATTTACCATGTGAATAAAAATACAATATCATTCGAAGATAATTTATTGGAATCTAATAAATACTAAAATTATAAAAAAAATACCTAATATAGAAAATATCAGAAAGAAGATACAGCTTATCAAATATTTTAATCATGCTCAAAAGTTATAATGTTGGATTTTAAAATTTTCTCACTCCCATTTCATTTCAATTTCATATAACTGTTAAATTACACACAAAAAATATCACACATATAACATTATGAAGTAAAATCTTATTAAAAATCATAGAAAAATTTAATTTCATTATAAAATAACATATGAAATAATTCATAATCAATATTTTCACTTGTATGGGAGAAAAATATAATTCATAAAATATTAAAATTATTCTTCTTCATAATTTTTTATTAAATATACGATTTTATTTTTTATATTCAACATAATAACGTATATATATATATAATATCACATGCATTCAATAACATATCAAATTTTTCATAGAAATCACAATGTAAAATTTTGCGCATAAATATAGATTGACTCATGGTTTTACTAACTTAGTGATTGGACGTGGAAATAGAAATATTAAATATTATATTTCATAGTAGATTTATGTAACAAATTTTTATAATGAATATCAAATATTAATGAATATCAATTCATTTAAAATTTATTCTTCAACCACAGAAGTAAAACACAAGTAAAACGCCTTTGGATATCTTTAACAAATAAAAATATATCTACAAAAATTTGAACACATCAATAATTTATAAACATTGATAAATGATTATAAATCATGATTTAAAACAATAATAAATCAACTATAACAATCCAATTGGCACTTAAATAACCCCAGATGATTTTTTCATCAATAACAACATATATAATGATATAGTAAATAATAAAATTTATCCAACATAAGATTCCTAAGACAGAACTACCAGATAGTATAATGTATTTGATAGAATTATCTCAATAAATGATTGTTTTCTTAATAAGTGACTTATATTCTTTGACACTTAATCCTTGCAGAATTTAAAATTTTCCCCCATTCTTTATACTGACCCCAAAATCATATAAACAATAAGTAAACTAAATAGAATCCAATTGTCCAAAAAAAAATTTATTATCTCCTAATTTCCCTTCAAAATAAAAATCAATATGAGGGATTTTTCTCTAACATTCTCAAGTGAAATGGGAAGCTTCAACTTGAAATTTCATCCCAAATGCATCAAATACCACTATAGAAGTTTCTTTTACTTGGTAATCAATTGTGGATATTTATACCTAATTCACATTTAAATCAATAAAATGTCCATTGAAGTAATGATATTTTCATAAATATACATGGAAAATGAATGATTTTCCTGGTTTATTTATATAATAATTTCACTCTAATTATAAAAATAAACATTTATATTTTCCCAACATCAATTTTTTTCATTCAAGCTCCTGATTCATCCATAAAATTTATTGACATGAATGTGTTTAAACTACATATTGTTCTTCTATAGTTTCCGATAAAATTTATTTATTCATATTATGATACTAGATAAATCAATATTAACATAAAATTATATTTCCAAAGTATATAGATGTTCTATCAATAAAAAATTCAGTTTATATTTGTGGATATCATAATATTTTGTTATGCGCTAATGCTATAAATAATTCCATTACTCAATATCCCTTTTATATCTCTTTAAGATGTTTTATTTTTAATGAATTTTATACATTATAGGATCAATAAGATTTCATACACAATAATTCACTATATATATGATTTTCTGTCATAATGTTGTTAGATAAAGTTGACATATAGTGATCTATATATTGAATTTCTAATTAAAACAACTTCCAACATCATATACTCCCAATATCATTCAACAAAAAATAGTTGGTGATAATTCATTATAATCCTATATGTAATATTTATTCAAAAATTATTTAATTTTTTTAGAATAAGATGTTCAATAATCATATTTAGTAAATGAAAATTCATGATAATATCTTACTTCACCTAACATTTCCATATCAAATGAAATTTTCATTATATATAATAACTCTTAATAATTATTCTCATTTTCACATTCAAAATTATATCCTCAACTTAAAAAGTGAAAAAAAAAATTCTTTAAACATGACTTTTGTATTATGTTTTCATCTTTCCATTTAAAAAATACTATTATACAAATCATCTATCCAATTAATAATGACACGATTTATGGGCCTATTTTATATTTATACTATATTATTAATCTATAATTTTTGAGTCAATAAGGTATTTTTTGACGTTTCCATTCCTTCTTGTTTTGAAAATCACAAACACCTTATACTTAAAAATATATATATTTTACCTCCAAAAGAAAAATTTTCTTCTTTAAGGAAATTTACCCTAACCTGTATTTTCTTATAAAATATCAATATTTTATTAAGTACAAAAACCGGATCCAAACCCAAAACCCCGGAATCATATAATGTCAAGAATTGGAGTATTCTGTTTTTAGGATCTAAATTCTGGATGTGAACTGTAATGAAGTTCCACAACTAATTCTGGAGATGAAATTTCATGAGTTCGACTCTGAACTCTTTTAATGTTCGACTCCAAACATTCATGAGTTCGACTCCGAACTGTTATAATGTTCGACTCTGAACATTCATGAGTTCGACTATGAACTCTTATGAAGTTCGAATCTGATCATTCATGAGTTTGACTCAAAAATCTTATGACGTTCACCTCTGAACATTCATGAGTTCAACACCAAACTATATTGAAGTTTGACTCCGAACATTCATGAGTTTGAATCCAAACTCTTTTGAAGTTCGACTCTGAACTTTCATACATTCGACTCTGAACTCTTATGAATTTTGACTCTGAACATTCATGAGTTTGACTCCGAACTCTTATGAAGTTTGAATCCTAACATTCATGAGTTTGACTCTGAACTCTTATAACGTTTGGCTCCAAACATACATGGGTTCGACTTCGAACTCTTATGAAGTTAGTCTCCGAGCTTTCATGATTTCGACTCTGAACTCTTATAAAGTTTGACTCTAAATTTTAACTAGTTCGACTTCGAACTCTGCATGTTCAGATTCTGAACTCTGGTGAAAGCAGACTCCGAATTTCCTTAAAAATTCAGACTCCGGACTTCTACAAACTTCAGGTTCTGAATAAAACATAATCCGAACATATTTTTAACATAGACTCTGAATTCCATTTTGGTTAGACTCCGAACTTTTATTTACTTACATTCTGATTTATAGTTTTTCTTTTTCTTACACTTGTTTCATTATAAAACGATGTCATGTTTTTAGTTACACATGTTTCATTATAAAACGATGTCAACCATTCTGTTTCTAATTAACCGTTGGTTTAGTGACACGTGTACAGGTCCCTCCGATATTCAAGGAAAATATGACCGTTGCAGGAGGGAGTCGATCGCTCCAACCGAGCCTATAAATAGGAGCTCATTTTAAAGAGCTCAACAACAAGTTGATCACTCTAGAGACCACACACTGTTAATGTGATTTCTAGAGAGAGAATATTTTCATGCTTTGTGCATACTGAATAGCTCGTTCAGATTGCTTCGTGCGACTCCGAATTTTGGGGATTACATTCGAGTGCTTTCGGGTATAGTAAGACAGAGGTGTCGACTACATTGACATTTGAGGGATTCCTTGCTGAGGAAGACAGAGGTTCCAACTAAGATGATGTTGAGGGATTGAGGGGATAGTAAGACCGAGACACCGACCTTCGTATCGAGGGTTTACCCATGTGTGGGTAAGACAGACTTGTATGAAAGTATAAATCAAGAGACCTTTTATCAAGGTTGTTGGATACCCTTCTCTTTAGGTTAAAAGACTTATATCATGTAACTAGTAGTCTTACTACTTGTTTTCCACTGCCTTTCATATTGTAAAGAAGGCATAACATTCATGAATTTCATTACACTTGTAATCTGATTCATTTAGATTCTATACACTTTAAGATATAATCTCATATTGTAAACATTAGTTAAGTTTAAATTTCCTGATCCATTTTTCCAGAACCTGTTTTCGGAATCACTTTCCCAATTCAAGCAAGTACATAGAACTAGATGTTCGTAACTTCATACCTTGTTCCAATTCTCTAATTGGTTTTATAGGTGTTGTGAATTTTCTTTGTTTAACATTGTTAAACTTAGATCTTTCTTTGTCTAAGGAAATGTTTAAATGTGTACAATTCACTCCCCCCTCTTGTATGTTGAGCATCTACATCATTATTTCGATCCTACAATTTGTATCAGATAATGTCTCTGAAATACATATACTCACATATTAGTTTTTCATGCTCACATTTTCATTGTTCTTCATCCTTGCTTAAAAAGATTGTTTCGTTCTAAACATTGTCATTCGGAATTGTTCATTCCACCTTTGTTGTTAAGAACTTTTCCTACTAACAATTTATGTTGCCAAAGTTTATCTTGGAATGGAAGGAATCAACGTTGGCTATATTGGCAATATAAACCCTACAAGACCACCAATATTTCATGGTAATGACTATGAGTATTGGAGAGATCGAACGAAGACTTTCATTATCAATACTGGAGTGGATAATTTCATTATGCTTAATGGTGATTATAAAATTCCTGATAAGGAATTTAGAACGTTCACTAACTAGGAAAAGCAATAATATCAACTCAATTATATGGTACACAATACATTACTATGTTCAATGACTAGACATATATATAGCCAAATTTCTTCTTGTGAAGCAGCTAATTTTATTTGGAAGAAGTTAGAGGTTACACACTTTGGCACTTCTAAAGTGATTGAAACTAGGAAAGCTATGTTGAGAGCTAAGTATCATGGTTTCAATTTTCCTTATGGTGAACCCATTTGAAAAGTACAACAGAGGTTTATGACAATCGTAAACATTTTACAATCTATGGGAGAAAAAGGTTTAGATGATGATGCCCTTGTGGATAAAATTATAGATATTATGCCCAATGAGTTGGAATAAAAAAGGGCAGCTATTGATGATAATAGGAAGGTAACTCAAATATCCATAGATGAACTATTTGGTACTCTTCTCCAAAATGAAACAAGAATAGAGAGAGATGCTGACAACATCAAGAATAAGAATTGAAATGGTACTGTTTCTTTTACCACAACTTCCAAAAATATGAATGCCAAGACACTTGAGAGAGTAACTCGATCCAAGTCTAAGAAAGTTATTATCAAATCTGAATCTAGTGATAATGATGTCTCAGAAAATGAGTTAGAAAATATTGCTCGATGAATGAACAAGAGAGTTGGACAGAGAATTTTCCAATCAAATTATAATAAAAAGGAATGGAAAGATATAAAATATAGAGATGTTGCTTGTTATGAATCCAAGAAAGCTAGAAATATTAGACCGGATTTCCCATTGCTCAAAAAGAAAGAATGAAAATAGAGGCATTCTGAAAGGAACAGAAAGAAGTATTACAAGTCCCATGCTAAGAAAGTTCTGAAATCTAATGAAACCTGGAGTGTTTGTGGGGGTGACTCATCAATAGATTTTTATGATTATGAATCTTCAAGACAAAAGAATCTTGGTCTTATATCCAGATTACCTATTTACAGTCATTGCTTCATGGCTAAGGTACACAATAATGAATCATTGAACAATGTTTATTCAAATTCTAATGATTGTAAATATTATAACTCTTCATATGGTGAATCTTATTCTGATGAAGAAAATACTTCACCAACCTATGAAGAAGTTTCTAGGTTTTCCGATCTTCTTGAGATTAAGAATTCTAAACTGAATAAAAAACTTGTTAATGAAAACTATAGAAATACTATTCATACAAAGGAAATATCAGATCATTCTTAAGATCATGATAGGAAACATTCTGATTTTATAAGTATTTCAAAATATCATCATGAAATATGTTCTGAGAAGAACAAACATTCTAAAGAACTAGAAAAAGTAATTTCTAAGAAAAGTTTTTTTGAGCCTAGCTCTAGTTCTAAATATAATTATTTTGAAGATAAAAACTTGGTTATAGAACTCATGTCCAAAAATTTTTCCATAAAGAAGTTTTTGTCAAACTCTACCGATGGTAATGAAAATTTTGATATGATGTATTCAAAAATACAACCTTAAAGAAACAAATCCGGATTTGGTTATACTCATTCAAAACCAACAGTTAGTAATAACTACTTTGTTCCACAAAGTGCTCCATTTTGTACCAAGTGTCAATGTGGTGGTCACTGGGCAAAGAATTTACCTTTAAACAAAACCCAATCTCTAGGTTTTCATAAGGCTTATTTTTTAAAAAAGATTTGGGTGCCCAAAATTTTGTTATCTGGAAATCTCAGATCCAAACATGTTTGGATTCCGAAAGTTTAATTATTTTCTTATTTTTAGGAAAATAAAGGAATAACAACAAAAATGTGTGGTACATGGATAGTGGATTTTCCTGACACGTCAATGGTAAAAAAATCTATTTTGAAATTATTATCAAGTCAAAAAAAGGAAGTAACTTTCAGAGATAATGCTCAGGCAGAAATTTTTGGTATAGGTAATATTGTTCTTCTTGGTAAAACATTGATTTCAAATGTTTTATTTTTTAAGGGTCTTAAGCACAACCTTATTAGGATAAGTCAATTATGTGATGAAGGTTACCTTGTGAATTTTAGGAATGATAAGTTCTTAATACACAATTCTAAGGAAGAGTTTATTCTCTCTGCCAATAGGAAAGAGAATGTTTACACTTTGAACGTAGAAGACCTTAGGAGCCATGATTTACCTTGCCTAAGTGAAATGGAAGATCATTCCTAGTTATGGCATAGATGATTAGGTCACTGTATCCTTAGGAACTTATGTAAACTATCTAAGAAGAAACTAGTTAAGGATCTACCAGAGCATAGATTTGATTCTTCTAAAGTTTGTGATCCTTGTCAATATGGTAAGGGACATAAATCTAGTTTTAAATAAATAGGTGATGTCCCAACAACTGATGCATTACAGTTAGTTCACATGGATGATTTTGGCCCAACACAAACTTGATGCATTGGAGGAAAATACTATATGTTTGTTTTATTTGATGATTACAGTAGATTTACATGGGTCTATTTTTTAGCAAAGAAGTCTGATGATTTTTCTTATTTCAAAAATTTATAGCCCATCTTAAAAATGAGAAAAACCTTCCACTGAAAACTATTCTTAGTGATCATGGAAGAGAATTTCAAAATTCTGATTTTAAAACTTTTTGTAGTAGAAAATGTATTACTCACAACAGTTCAGCACCAAGAACTCCTCAAAAAAATGGTGTAGTTGAAAGAAGAAATAGCATTCTTAAAGAGATAACTCTAACCATATTGAGTGAATATTATATAGCTAGACATTTTTGGGCTGAAACTGTAAGTACTACTTGTTATACTACAAATCGAGTTTTTATTAGACCTTTTCTTAATAAAACTCCTTATGAGTTATGGAATGGTAGAAAACCTAGACTTTCCTACTTCAAGTTTTTTGGTTTTAATGTATTCATCTTGAACACTAAAGATAATCTACAAAACATTTCACCAAAATCTGATGAAGGAATTTTCTTAGGCTACTCCACAACTTATAAGTCTTATAGAGTTTTCAATAAAAATACACGTGTTGTTGAGGAAACAGAGCATGTAAAATTTGATGAATATGATCCTTTTGTTTTTAAGCCATCCCAACCTATATCCTTAGATGTGATTTCAAAAACTAATTATCAACATTTTTTAGAAAAATTTTCTGATAAGGAAAATGTTCATGAAGATATTTCTTAAACATTTACCCCAGAATACTTTCTACACTTTGTTAATGAACTGGTTTTAAAAAATCCAAACCATGTGTTCTTTAAGAATCATCATAGTGATAGCATCATTGGTGATGTAAATCAACCTGTAAGGACCAGAAGTTCCTTGAGAAATGAAGTATAACATCTAGCATTTCTTTCCCAATTGGAACAAAAAAGAACTGATGAAACATTAGGTGATGATGATTGGATCAAAGCCATACATGATGAACTAAATGAATTTGAAAGGAATAAAGTCTGAACCTTGTTTGAAATACCTAAGAAAACTTATGTTATTGGAGTAAAGTGGGTCTTCAGAAACAAGTGTGATGAAAATAGAGTCACTGTAAGAAATAAAGATAGACTACTTGTTAAAGGCTATAATCAAAAAGAGGTAATAGTCTATGAAAAAACCTATGCTCTAGTATCTAGACTTCAATTTATTAGTATCTTACTTTCCTTTGCAGCATTCTTCAATTTTAAACTTTTTCAAATTGATGTAAAATTTTCTTTTCTTAACAATTACGTTCAAGATGAAGTTTTTGTTGAACAACCTTCTGGATTTGAAGATATAAAGCATCGTGATCATGTTTTCAGACATACTAAAGCTTTGTATGGCCTTAAACAAGCCCCACATTCCTGGTATGATAGACTAAGAGGATTTTTTCTTCCAAATAACTTCGTTAAGGGAAATGCAGATCCAACCCTTTTTACAAATAACGATAAGAAAATTTTTTTAATTGTTCAAATTTATGATGATGACATCATTTTTGGTTCAACTCTACAATATTTAAGTGATTCCTTTGAAATTCTAATGAAATATGAGTTTGAAATGAGTATGATGGGTGAGTTAACATTTTTCCATGGTATTCAAATATCTAAAAAAACCAGAAGGAACCTATATATCTAAACATATGTATATTAAAGATCTTTTTAAAATATATGGATATGACAACACTAAGAGTATAAGTACTCTAATCGGTACCTCAAACTCTTTAGATCTTGATGAAGCTGGGAAACCAATAGATCAAACGTCTTTTAGATGTATGATAGGATGTCTACTATACATGAACGATAGTCGACCAGAATTGATGTTATTAGTATGCTTATGTGATAAATATCAATCCAATCCTAAGGAATCTCACTTAAAGTTAGTAAAAATAACTTTTTGCTACCTAAAGGGAACCATGGATCTAGGATTGTTTTATACTTCTGGGAATGATTTTGTTTTAAAATTCTTTTCAGATACTGACTTTGGTGGTTATAGAATGTATATAAAGAGTACATCCGGAACATGTCATTTCTTAGGAAATTAATCAGTTTCTTTGTCATGCATGAATCAACACTCAGTAGCTCTCTCCACAGCTGAAGCTGAATATTTTGCAGCTGGAAGTTGTTGTGCTCAAGTGTTGCAGACACAACACACACTCACAGATTATGGAATGAGTTTTACTAATACTCAAATTTTGTGTGATAACACAAGTTCCATTTATCTTAGTAAAAACCTTGCACATCACTCTTGTGCAAAGCACATTGATATTAGGAATCACTTTATTAGGGATCACACACTTAAAAGAGATATCATTCTTCAGTTTATCGGAATGTAAGATCAAATTGCTGATATTTTCACAAAATCTATACCAACCGATATATTTGAATACATTAAACAGAAGTTAGGAATGATAACCATAAGATAATCCTTCTTATTTAACTACCTTTTGAACAATTTTCCTTTCATTAACAAACTCCATTTCATAGGGGGAGTACATTTGTGTACTAGTTTAACAAAAAATTTCGTTGACAATTTTTTTCCCTTTTGTAACTAAAATTTTTCATAACATGTTTTTGGAAATTCTCGGAATGAGATTTTCTTACTGAAACATTCATAATGAGATTTTCGTACTAAAATTTTATTAATGAGATTTTTTACTGAAACATTTTTAATAAGATTTTCGTACTGGAACATTCGTAATGAGATTTTCATACTGGAACTTTCAGAATGAGATTTTCGTACTGGAACTTTCGTAATAAGATTTTTGTACTAGAACATTCTGAATGAGATTTTCATACTGCAACTTTCGTAATGAGATTTTTATACTAGAACTTTCGTAATAAGATTTTCATACTGGAACTTTCGTAATGAGATTTTTGTACTGAAAGTTTTTGTAATGGGTTTTTTCCATAATGAGTTTTTTTAAGAATATTACCAATTACAAACAATATTTCTAGCCAATCTGATAGGTATGATTTCCTTACATAAATTTTCGTAGTCATAATTTGCATGCTGGTATTTTCCTATGGGTTTTAAAATTATTCGGATTCTAGTTTCCCTTAAATTAGAATGTTTTTTTTAAACATCAAAAGTTCAAAGTCATGTTTTCCTTGTGGGAATGCTCTCAACCGTCAAACAAGATAAGTTGGATTGTCAACTGTTAGATGGTGTCTGGAAGACCAAAGGTCACATGGTTCGCCTATATAAAGGGGACCCTCAATGTTGTCCCACATCAGTTTTTTAGTCTCTCGTGTCTCGAACCCCTGCATCTCTTCTTAAGGACCATTCTGATCAATGCAAAGCAGTTCCAAAACTTTCAGATCTCTATCTTCTGAATGTCTGTTAAAGAAACATCTCAAGATATGTCTAATACAATGCCAATCTCAAAATGGATAGTCATCTGGGAAAGGTTGGTGCATTTGGATTTTTACAAGCTTGAATCTATTATAATAAAGAATATCAAATTGAATAGTTGGGAAGATGTATGCATCTACATGTCAGATAAATGGGATCTGGTTTACAATGATTTTTTGATCAAGTTCTATGAGTCTGTTTCCTTCTAGATGGAAGATGGCAGAGAGTGGTTTTCATTTATGTCTTATGGGAAGACTTACATGTTATCTTACACCAAGGCCGTGAGCTTGGATGGTTTATCCTATGAAGGAGAAGTTGAGTTCTTTTCACCTAAGCTTTCAGATGAGAAAGGAAGCGTCAACAAGGTGAAGAATGGAAAATGACTTGGACTTAGGGATGCTACGACTGCTAAGATTTCACATCTCACTCCGAACAATAAGATTATACATCTCTGGGTACAAGATTTTCTCGTACCAAGAAGAGACAACAAGGAAAATATGAAGTAAAGTGATATCTATGTCTTAGATTTCTTGGTAAATCTATGAAAGATAAATTTGATGAGTCATTCCATGATTACGATCAAGAACATTAAAGAAGGGAACATTCAAGCTCAAATAATTATGTACCATGCCTTACTATCTAACCTGATTGTTCAGTGCTTATAATCCTTCAAGGTTGCATGAAAATCAAAAGTCTTGAATTGTAAGATTATGCATGTATGTTATTATACTTTGAAGGGGATGAAGATGGGTTTTTCAAGTGAATCTGGAGAATTCTACCCTATATCTTTGTAATAGGTTGAGGCAGTTTAGAAAGATAAACAGACTCTGAAACCACCCAAAAAGGCATGGAAGAAGAGAAAGATTAAGGAAGTGGTAGCTGATGAAGAAAATCTCATGTCTAAGGATACTCAGTCTACTCTCCCCAAACCGAAGAAACAAAAGACTTATCCTGATGAAGTTGCTGCGAAGTGGAGGGAAGGCAAGGAGAAGAGGAAATAAGGGGTTCCATAGTTCAGATTGGACCCTGCCGAGGCAAAGGCCTTAGAAGAGAAAGTTGCAGATGAGTTTGAAAAGAAGGAAATGGAAAAGAAGCTGAAAAAGAAGTTGTCTGTATCTGAACTAGTGAAATCTCTTTTGAGTGATACTAAAATAGCTTCTGAGCAGATTCCGGTTCTAGAAACTTTCCTTACAGAACCATATTTACCTGAAACTCCAGTTATAAACTATGTCACTCCCGAAAAATCCAAGGGTAAAGAGGTAGTTGAAGAATTAGAAAAATAATATGGTGAAGATGTAGAGGAAGAGGTTGAAGAAGAAGAAAAAGAATAAGAGGGAAGTGAAGATTTGGATTCCTTGATCAAGGAGGTAGAGGATTATCATGATAAGGGAGAATCCTCCAAATTAAGTACTCCAGTAAATGGAGTTGAGGGAGATAGTAAGGATCATGATAAGTAACAAAAATAAGAAGAAAATATTTTTAATGATGAGGAAGAATCACATGAGAAGGATTTTCAAAAGGAAGGAGTAGAAAAGGGGAAACTAGATGAATATCAAATTTTTCATGTTTTTGAATCTGAGGAAGAATATTCTAATGAGGAATCCATTCCGAAAGCTGTCATGGGGAAAGAAGCTCTCGTGGGGACACCTATAAAAGATGTCATCAGGAAGAAAGAAGTTGGTGGTAGTTCTAGAAGAAAGCTAGTTCAGGTTGAGGAAGAGCTATCTCCAATTACGTTATCTGATTCAGAGTCAACTGCTCATGGTCATGATTTTGTAGTTGAATCTCTAATGAAGCTGGTGGACACAATTCCAATATTTCCTACTATTGATTCCATATGCCAGATGCTACAACACAGTTTAAATCAGAATTCTGAATCCCTATCCATGGTAATTGATATGTGTATAAAGATTGAGGTCGACCATGCAAATTTCGTTATCAACTATGATGTTAATAGGAAGTCTTGCATCAAAATTACTTTATGGTCTATGAAATTTGAAGAAGACATTGCTGACTATGAACGTTTTCAGAATGAGGTGAATGATGCCTTTGAAACAGAGTATTCAAATATTAAAAATCATTAGGATGAGCTGATTATTGAGAAAAGTTCTCGTAATCAACTGGTCAAAGATTTGAATGGGAAGCTTAACTATGTAGCTCAGAACTGGAAAGGGGAAAGAGAATTCATGATTGAGATTTAAGACAAGCTACAAAAGCAAGAGGAGTTAATAAAAATGCAGGAAGAGGTCATTAAGGCTCATTCTGAAGCTTTGAAGTTACATGATGAAAGGATAAATGCCATGGAGATGGAAGCTGAGGAAGACCAATGAGATTTAAAGAAGCTCAAAACTTTGTTGAAGAATATGATACTAGAGTAAAAGGAAGACAAAAGAACTCACTCTAATATTTTTTTTTGTATTTGTCTTTCTTTGTAAAATTTTATCAACCCTAAAAAAAATTTGGTTGGTTGTGTCTTGTTATATACTAATGTTTCGTGTACCATATTTTCTTTTACATTCCCTTCAATTATTTTTGAAAATCACAAACGGGGAGAAGGAAAAAGAACTACTCCTAAGGGGGAGAAAGAAAAATTTTAAATGAAGGGGAAAAATTTCTATGTGAAATATTCTTAAAGTAAGAGGGAGTTTCTCTCTAGGATATTTTATCATTTCCATGATAATAAAAACTCCACTCCAGAAATTCCGAATACAATCCTTAGAGTTTCAATGCCTAAGAGGGAGATAGTTGTATTCACTTTCATCAATAAACAAAGGGAGATAAGTTTTAATTTCAAAGTCTAATGAATTTTTTTCCAAAGTACTTATATTCTTTTTCGTAAGGATGTTTGTGCTTTCCAAAAAGGGGGAGAATGTTGAGTCAATAATATTTTCCTTAATAATTTTCCATTCCTTCTTGTTTTGAAAATCACAAACACCTTATACATAAGAAAATATATATTTTACCTCCATAAAGAAAATTTTCTTCTTTATG
Organism: Viscum album; assembly: GCA_963277665.1. Taxonomy (NCBI): domain Eukaryota; kingdom Viridiplantae; phylum Streptophyta; class Magnoliopsida; order Santalales; family Viscaceae; genus Viscum; species Viscum album. The sequence goes on along the minus strand of OY728163.1, from coordinate 1,468,212,803 downwards.
GAAATTTACCCTAACCTAGATTTTCTTATACATGTCAATATTTTCTTACGTATAAAAACTGGATTCATACCCAAAACCCCGGAATCATATAATGTCATGAATTGGAGTATTCTATTTTTAGGATCCGAATTATGGATGTGAACTGTAATGAAGTTCAACTCTGAATTCTGGATACGAACTTTCAGGAGTTTGACTCCGAACTCTTATAAATATCGACTCCAAACATTCTAGAGTTTGAATTAGAACACTCATGAAGTTTGACTCCGAACTTTCATGAGTTCGACTCCGAACTATCATGAAGTTCGACTCTTAAATTTCATGATTTCGACTACGAACTCTTATGAAGTTCGACTCCGAACATTCATGAGTTAGAATCTGAACTCCTATGAAGTTCGACTCCAAACATTCATGAGTTCGACACCGAACTCTTATGAAGTTATACTTCGAACATTCATGAGTTCGACTCTGAACTCTAATGAAGTTCGACTAAGAAATTTCATGTGATAGACTCTGAACTCTTATGAAGTTCGACACCGAACTCTTATGAAGTTCGAATCCGAACTTTCATCAGTTCGACTCCAAACTCTTGTGAAGTTTGACTCTGAATTTTTAATAGTTCGACTTCGAAATTTGGATGTTCATATTCTGACCTCTAGTGAAACTAGACTCTAAATTTCCTTAGAAATTAAGACTCCGGACTTCTACAGACTTCAGTTTTCGAATAAAAGAGAAACCGAACATATTTTTAACATAGACTCTGAATTCAATTTTGGTTAGCCTCCGAACATTTATTTACATACATTCTGATTTCTAGTTTTTCTATTTCATACACTTGTTTCATTATAAAATGATTCCATGCTTTCAGTTACACATGTTTCATTAAAAATGATGTCATCCATTCTGTTTCTAATTAACCGTTGGTTTAGTGACATGTGTACAAGTCCCTCCTATATTCAAGGATAATATGACAATTGGAGGAGGGAGCCGATCATTCCAAATGAGCCTATAAATAAGAGGTAATTTGAAATATCTCAATAACAAGTTGATCACTCTAGAGACCACATACTGTTAAGGTGATTTCTAGAGGGAGAATCTTTTCATGCTTTGTGAATAATGAACCGCTTTTTAATATTGCTTCGTGCAACTCTAAATTTTGGTGATTACATTTGAGGGCTTCTGGGGAAATGAAGATAGAGGTGTCAAATAACATGATGTTTGAGGGCTTCCTTGCTGACGAAGATAGAGGTTCCAACTACCTTGAAGTAGAGGGCTTGCTGGGATAGCAAAACAAAGGCACCGATCTTCGTATCGAGGGCTTACCCTGGTGTGGGTAAGATATAATTTCTTGAAATTATAAATCAAGGGACCTTTATCCATTGTTGTTGGATACCCTTCTCTTTGGGTTAAAAGAATTATATCTTGTATCTAGTAGTTTTACTACTTGTTTTCCGCAGCATTTCATATTGTAAGGAGGACATAACATTCTTGAATTTCCTTACACATGTACTATGATTCATTTAGATTCTATACGCTTTAAGATAGAATCTCATATTGTAAACAATAGTTAAGTATCAATTTCCGGATCCATATTTCTAGAACCTATTTTTGGAATCACTTTCCAGGTTCAAGAAAGTACATAGAACTAAAAGATTGTAACATCATACCTTCTTCCAATTCTCCAATTGGTGTTAGATGTGTTGTGCATTTTCTTTGTTAAACTTTGTTAAAATTATATATTTCCAAGTCTAAGTAAATCTTTAAATGTGTACAATTCACCCCCCCTCCCTCTTGTATATTAAGCATCTACATTATTATTTCGATCCTACAATAATAACATTGAACCATCATTACGTATATTGAAAACAACTATTCATTACATAAAACATCTTAATCATGTTATATTTTAATTAAGAATATATCACATCCACTCGATAATTGTTGTGGTGTTTCTAAACTATAACAATATGAATATTTCAAATTGACTCATATTTTGTAAATGGTGAAATTTATATTTAATTATAATTATATAATAAATTTATACAATTTACATGACAATATCATTTTTTGACACCCATTATTTTTTTGAATGAAAACATGTTTCCAATACAATTTTTCTCTTTTGATATAGGTACATAATAATAAGAATATACCATATATATATGATCATGTAAATTATTAACATCATGATTCCACAAATTATTCAATACTAAATATATAATTTTATATGGTTCAATATATGAAATAATAATTCTCTAACATTCAACTCTCAATCTTTTTATATAATGTACATGAGACTCTTAACTTATAATTACATATTCTTCAATGAAATGATTTATTAATAACTTATTATTTTTTCTTTTATTATATTGATGAATTATAAACATAACTACATTAATATAAATCATCATTAGAATAACTTATTACCATTTTAGCTTAATTTTTTACATTTATTTGAGTCGGTCATGTTCCTTTCTTATTATTTTCAAAAATAATTACAACTTTTAATGCCTTGTTGTGATGAATTTGTCCATAATTTAATATAATAACCAAATGAAATATATTTTAGAATCTTGTTTTAGGTTCAATGACCTCTTCCATTTTATAGTTATCCCATGTATATCCATTCATATGTTTTCTCTATTAATTATATTATATAACCTTTTCCAATATTCATATATCCTGGAGAACAATAAACATTATTGTACATAAAAAATGGGTTTTAAATATGACATATTTAATATAATTTATTGGCTGTTTCATGTCATAGAAGGTATATATGATTTTTACCAACAACAATAAACATATCATTACTCCGAAAATAATTAATGTTTATTCTTACAAATAATTTATCAGGGTATTTTTATATAAACTATGGTTTACCATTTTTATAATCCATTCTTACTGGGAGTGTCAGGTAAAATGCAATACTTATTTATTTTAAAATTTGAATTATTACTATTAGAATAATTAATTATTTATTCCATTCAAATATTGTATCTCATAATTTTTGTGTAGAATCCATAATCCTTTTCATCACATGTTTGGATTTTTTAAACATTTGTACATCTTCAAACTTGAGGTCGATAATCATAATATATTTTTTTCTAAGTGAAATCATCAATGTATGTTATAAAATGTAAATAAAAATATATAGTCCTCAATATAAATTCACTTTATATATTATTATGAAAACTTTTAGGTGTTATAGTGGAATTAATCTATACAATAATGTGATTTCATTGAACTGTATTACCATATAGGTATGATTCACAAATAAAATATATTTCCCTCTTATGTTGGTGTAAGTGACATACCAAGTCATACCCCATGATATTAATCACATTACCATAACCATGATACCTATTAATTATATTTGAAATCATTTTTTCATCGATAACACTCACATAACAACAACAATTAGGGTTACCAAAATATGAACATATTTTAACATGTACTATATTTAATTAGTGAAAATACTGAATCCAATTCTATTTTCGATTACACATTTTTATTTATTTAAAATACATAATAAAAAAATTTATATCATATATAACATGATGTGTTTTATTCCATGATTAAAAATCACACTATCAACTTTAATCCTATGATAATCCATTTTACAAGTACCTACTCGATAAATTTTATAATAACTCTAATTTTAAAAAGTCCCTAACACTATGATAGGTTATTCAAAATGAATAAACATATTTTTATATTCAATCATAAATGATTAATGGACAGTATATAGAATCAATTAAAGACTTTTATTTAATTCTATGAATGAATAACCAATAATATTATTTGTTTATTTGTTTATATTTTTTATATCATCTTTTTATTTACACAGCTAGAAAATTATCTAGCTTGATTTTTAATCCCATCTATATCTGAATAAACTAATTGATCACAACTACCATATAATAATTATATGTATTCAAATAATGTTATTATAAAATCAATGAATTTTTATTCACAATATGATTCTTTTTATTATCCCTTCTAACTATTTTGGAATTCTGTTTTATTGAGTGTAGGGTCTTGAATAAATTCCAATGGAAATGTAAAATCTCCCATACTTGGGGAAAATTATAGAAAAAAATTAATTAATGATATAGAGAAATATTTGGAAGAATTCAAATATAGAAAATGTAAATAATCCATCCACATAGTTTATCTTCTGAACATCTTGCAGAAGGCATAACCCAAAAATAAAGTAGTACACAGAAATAAAAAAACAGCCCCAACCACTAAGATCAGCATCATTGGTGAAATAGTGTTGTAGAATTCCAACCTCTTATACCGTCACCACGAACCACATCGTTTGTGAAATAGAGTTCGTGGATTTTAACCCAGCATATTGTCCCCATGAACTCTATAGTTCGTAGATGAATAAATTCTAGCAGCGCCCCACGTATGGGATAAATTCATTTATAGGACTGAGATGGTGACTTTTTAACCCACAAACCACAACCCTAGGGGCCACTGTTGACATAGTTGTTCATTGGATGACTGATATCCCCATGGGCTTCTATATAAAAAGTTGAGAGATCTGTAGATCGAACTTTCAAAAAACACTATAAATGGACCTCTAGGAAATCCATGAAAATGTGAAGATTTTAGAGGATTCAACATACTATTGATAGGTATTTATAATGAGATTTATCAATGTGGAATGGACCTCTTCTGAAGAGTTAATGCGAGTTTAAACTCGCTGCATAGAAAACAGAAAATAATGAATGAATCATAATAATTGGTAGACTATAAAACAAATCTCTATCATGGGTGAAATTAACATGTGGAACTTAACGATTTCCACTTCTTCACTCTATAAACTCCGATAGTCCATGGTTATGCTAGTAGAACACAACACTATATAGCACAATGCAATGTAGATAGAACTCGGTGCTGTGTAACATCATGCTACATGACGGACACCTAGTACAGTGTTGAAAAACAATGTGTGGACAACATAATTGTTAACATAAGATCATTGTACAGAAATGGTATTTCCACTTGTGTAGAAACATGCTACGTGAGGTGGATCTCATCATGTCTGAAGAAATGATATGTGGAATAGGGTGCCATCAGATTCTCAACAATATGACTTCGATCATATACTTCCTTTTCCACCACCTCATCCACAATTTCTCCATGAACCATTCCAATGACATTTGACCAAAGCCTCTTCCAAAGACACCAGACCTGTATGATAAAACGACCAATCACATCAACAAGCCCTTTGAGTTTACATACACATGGTAAGTGGAGCTGTGTGGGTAATCCTAGCAATGGTACGAACCCCCATAATGTCCACAAGTTTACATTACAAGAGTAATCTAGGGTCAAACATTGGGATACTAACATGAACCTCCATGTTCTAGGGATATTGGGTGATTATTCACCTTTCCCTTTGAAGAGTATTAGTGATATTAGAGGGAAATAACGCTTTATTTTCACTTTGACAAGATGCAACATACATCCCCATACATAGAACCAATTTAAGGACACTCCCATTGAGGTAATCCCCTAGGAATCATTAGTGGAGTATCGATTAGTGCTTCTCTTTGCCTCTTCCTAGTGCATACCTAGATAGTATAATCTTATTATACATGGTATTAATGAAAATAAGGGATATTTGACTGTTCAAAACACTCTCTATGCCCTTGGGCTCCAATACCATCTACCAATAGATTATATGGGATGTACGATTTTAGATCTATTGCATCCGCTTATTTCTCATAATGATCATAACTAATATGTGATTAGTGGTTGGTGAGTGTCATTCCATCCACATAACCCCAATCATGGGCCTCATAGAAGGTTTAATAACTAAATGTAATGAGTTACAAGAACTATGACTCATACAATTCTACGTATATGTATCTCACTTGACTAAGGCCCAAGCTCAAGAGATGTTCTCCATTGAATTTTTTTCCTAATAAAATTCACCCAAACAGGTTAGGGAATCCCCTTTAGGGGTTAGAACCGACTTTTTTCTCTCAAATGGGAAGCTCCCATATGTAATCCAAAATCATTCCCCCACAAATGGACCACCCCAATGGTTTAGGTGACCAACCCAATCAAATTATGGGGATATTGATTCCAAACCATTTGGGATATTGAGGAAGCCTACATTTGGTCCAAACCCAACATCCAAATCATCCTAATATTCTCCAATGCATATCCCCCATAGGGTCATATCTATCCATGAGACAATATCACTTTTTTGGAATCTAGGGCTACTTCAGCATATTTCCCACACATAATATTGACATATAATCTTCCACAAAGATGTCCTCTCCACAAGATGTTAAAGATCATGGATGGTTTATTGTCACATGACAATGATAGGTGATGTGTCTAGTAAAGAGACACTAAACTACAAGGAATGAGATTCCTATCATGAAGATACAAAAGAAACCCATCTTATTTGTTGGATAACATTATTGAAATGATATATGTCCCCCTAGATGACGATAAACTCTATAGAGTCTCATCACATAGATTAAATCATCATTGTCTCAGTAAAAGACCAAAGAATAATTAATTTTTCTTGTAAAAGGGTATCATTGATGAAGAACATCAGATACACAGAGATTTATTCATGAGAAGAAAAACTTAGTTACATAGATATGATTCCAAACCCATGAATATTTCTGATTCAGCTTACGAATTAGGAGAAATATGTTGACACATTCTTTGGAATGATCAAAGTATTCATGAACATATGAACATTTGATAAATCTAAAAGAGTTTCCAAATATATGAAATAATTCCCTCAAAGGGTGTGATGAGTCCAACCTTCTATCCACTCAACAAATGTACTCCTTAAGTTACATTGTCCAAATCAACCCATGAGCACCTTCCTTTAGAATTCATGTCCATGAATAATGGATATAAGGTCCATTAGGTGTTCTTGTCTCTATTAATAAACCCACATGAAACCATCTGTGGACATCATAACTGACGTGGGATGAATACACAAACACTGAACCCCTAAAATATCTTATCGGGACCACTAAACTATGGATCCCCCTTCATAACAGAATAAGGATATATTTCCCACACCTGGTGCGAACATATCATCTAGAAAAAAGGGTCTCAACAAGAATTAGTTTGAAAAAAAATGGTGAACCCAAAGTGAAACACTCTATATCTTCAAGATTTTTTTGTAACAGACCATTTTTTTTTCTCCAAAACAATCACGCGATGTTGAATGAAATGGTGATCCCGACATGAATCATTAACAATGGTGGCAGGAAACACCACCTTCACCCAATTCGCATTCGAAATTAAGGGTTCCAATCAAGATAATAAATTATTCATGACGTCGTGATTTACTACTTTGATGAGGTTTTGTTTTCTATTGATATCATATATTCTACAAGCATTAATAATATTTTCATTCAATCCAATGTAATCGAAATAGTTATCTTAGAAACATGTTTTAGTGACCACATAGGAAGCTGAGACCCTAACAAAGGGCATGACTCCCGTGTGAATATAGGATGTTCAATGCTCGTTTTGAACACAGTTATCAAAGTGTACCACCATATATGATCTCTCTCCATGGTGGAGGCTATAAATGAGGCCCTCCAATAGGTAAAAGATCACCAACAACTCATTAATAGTTGTTGAAAATCCATCACAGAATGACCACACTAGCCATCTAAAAAAATTTCAGTATCTTATCCCTAGAACCTGAGAATTATTACCTCCAAAATAACATGGTGGAAAATGAATTCAATCATAATGACTTCATCCCAGCGTCTCATGAAACCTATTCTAGGGCTCTTATCGATATTGTATGCCACCGAAAACATTCAACCCAATATACTCACTTTTAAAATGGTATCATACCTATAGAATATGTTATAATCCAACATACATAGACACTATAGGATTCCTGTTGGGGTGGAGAATTCATAACTGAGAGTAGGTTATTATACTGGTTCCCAAGAAGGAGATCATCTAAAACCTATCGTGGAATACCATGGGTATACATACAATTATGTCTCCTCTTCTATATACTACCATATAGATATCATAGAAGCATATCAACGGACGCATATCACTACTCTCTAATATGAATACTACCGTGAAAAAATAGTAGCACATTGAAAAAAAAGTATATTTCTTCTTACAATCACTATTCCCACCATGTAATCTTTGTGAAAAAATATCAACATAAGAAAATATATGTTGACGGCCAAGAAGACCGCCTACAAAATTGGGTGTAATCCAACTACATAGAGGCAAAAATCCATACGAAAAAATAACAAGACCATCATCCTAATATGGTGGAAAAATATGGGAAGGCATATGATACTGCCAATGTATACGAATCCCACAAATCAAATATGGTGGAAGTCAATGGGATGATGCAAATTTCATTACTAAAAATATGAAGATCAACAACAAAATATGATGGAATGAAAAGATTAGTAGATTCAATTTTTTGTGGATTTTCATCAAGACCGTGAGAGAAATACAGTGGCGAATGAGCATACACATATTTTTTTCGTTTCCCTAACATTAGAGATCTTTAAACAACAAATAGAAAGACATGGAGGTCTAGAGAAGGAAAAAAATCTTACTCCGACATCAAAATAGAAATTTATTGCCACTCTAGGGAATGATGTTTCTCAAAACAATCACGAAATTATTGAGGATCAAAAGTCCATTCATGACCATGTACTCCAAACCTGTCAAGAAATCATCACATCTGTAGAAAAAAAAGTAGTCGGTCCCATGATCCCCTCTCCCTGAGCAGGGTAATTCATCAAAAAAATAATATTGTCACTCTGAATTAGTCATTCATCCAAACATCGGTCTAATAGGTTCAAACACTAAATTTAGTGATACAAGGATTACCAGATTGGGATCACACACATGTTGCAACTAGGGGACACATACACAACTTACTGGAAGCTCTAGGTAATGCATATATTCCTAGAAAAATTCAGGATGGACATCAGAGTATCTTGAGGACATCATGGAAACAAACAAATAAGGAAGAATATATGGAAGCCCTTATTAATAGATGGAACTTGCAGTTGACTACAAGATAGTGACCATAAAAACATGGGCCAAAGACAATTGTAAAATGACGAGAACATTCATTATTCTACATTGTAAAAAAAGGAGTTCATAATTCTATAATTCATCTATCAAATAAGGGTCTATATCTTATTAACCCATCACGAAATTATTGATGTGTAAATAGTAGTTGTGATGGTACTCCTATTAATGTTTCCACCAGTATCTGTAAAGGTACTCTTTAGAGCACCCATGGGGGATAACTCCAAGAGCCAGAAATGATCGATCATGAGACCCTATTTAGTAATGAGAGTAAGGGAATCTCTCCCCTTGAATATAAGACCCAATAGAAATTATCCCCCATCTACCATCCTCCCCAAATTTCCTTCTTAGGGTAGACATTACATAATTTATTTTTCATGTAGTCGGACAACAAACTATGATAGTAGTCCTCTCCATTATGGAAGTCACTGAAAAGGCCCTCCCCACAGGGATATCATGAAATGAGAAGGCCCTCCCAACATTTCTGTACATAATTATTTTCCTCCCATGAATTTATATTATATATATAATCGTTGATACAATACATGAATCCATTTTGGTATCCCTCACAAGGATGGTCGTTGTTGCAATGGTCCTCCCTAAAATGACAATAAAAAGTAAGAAGGTACTGCTTGTCATGCGATATTCCCTGAAGGTCCACCCTAGGTTAAATTTCATTGAAAATATCCCTAATTTCAAATGATAATCTTCAATGGTAGTCCTCTCCATCACAACCTCAACTACGAATGTCTTCCCACCATCTCAAATTTACAACGACAAGAATGACCTCCCCATGCCAGCCCGAATACGAGGAATCCCTCCTATTAGGAGGCTATTGGAAGGACAAGGTCATATATATTAGATACTCAGTCAATGTAAATTGACATTATTTCTCTTCCAGGATGTGGAATTGTGCCACACTCATCTTTAAAGCCACCCCTACCTCAATATCCCATCAATTAAATTCCTACTACACTTGATGAAATCATAACAAATCAACCAATATGGAAACAATAATTCAAGTAAGTCCTGATAGAAGAACAAAATAATATGTATCTCAAGATAATCCAGCTTGATAGGTATGACATACATCTTATGTTTTGGCCCTCATACACTTCTCAGTCCAAAATTAAAAAATCTTTTTTAAAACAATATATGATCAACATTTATTTAATTTATGGAAAACACATCACCAATTGAAAATGATATTGTTTCCCTATAATGGGAATGAAAAATATATCAGTATATTGGGGGAGAATTATCTATATATTCACATATAATCCCTTCCGTATAAATGATAGTCGTGAAAAAAATGGAAAAGGAAAACCTTGATTTTGTTTTCTCCCATGTGCTGCACAAATTGTGTGGATTGATTAGTGATGCACTATCTGAAGTTTATATCATAGGGAGGAAAGAACACGGGTTCTACACTACAGCCCACATCACATCAAGAAGAACCAACTAGAAATAGAATCATTCATTTTCATAATCCCACGATGAATGAAAAATGAAGTAGCTATTTAGTAAATGTGGTCCACTCGACAATAATTGGACTCGAGGATGTCTAAAAAGTGATAGGCCCAATGAAAAAAGCCATCGGGAAGCTCTTAATCCATCCCACTAATAATGTTCAGCATGGTTTTCAGCTAAGGGAATCCAACAAAATAGAACTGATCATGTTGTTGGAAGAAAATAATTCGCCAGTAGATATGGCACCATATCCATCTCTTGCCCACATTGGAATGCTCCAAATCAAGAAGGAAGTGATAGCAACCACAGCCACAAAAATATTAGAGAAACTCTATCCAGTTGGGGTGACATAATTTTAAACAATATGTGACCCTTCTAATGAAACTTGTCTTTTTCAAAGACACATCAATAGGATAACATTAGCATCCCCAACCCATAAGGCACGGGGCTTATTTACCTCAATCCCCACCCAATAATAGTTGGTCCTTTACCTCCTTAGGAGGACAAAAAATATATTCTTTTCTCATTATATCCCATTTAATGAATCATTTTCTCTATTGTATAGGCATACTTCCAGATCACATCCAGGATCCCTTTAAGTCACACTTTTCCAATAAAATTGAAGTGGTTTCTAGAATGGACGTAGAATATCCTACAAGGGATGGAAGATTCCATCCTACCATTAATAACCCAACATAAACCCCCTTCTGAAGTATGCAATGGTGAATGAGATTGATTTAAATCCCGTGGAACTTACTAAAGATAACCCATGTGAGTATGATGTAAGAGAGTGTGATTCCATTTCAGAGGAAGTCCACACCAAGAACAAAGTTTTGTGTACCCGGAACCAATGGGTCTTTTGAAATTTGTGAACTACCTCATCTAATCCACCATTTCCTCCATTGATAATCACTTATAAGATAATAATAAAGACTTTATTGAATACAACACACCTCCTGTTCCCAATACAAATGTTTCCCTTACATATTAGTATATATTCCATCAATGGGATGAATAAATAACAGAGAAAGAGAAAATAAATTCTGAGCTACATCAAAAAAGACATTGTACTGGATATGTTTCTCAGGAAGAGTGTCATCAAACACCTCCAATAGTGGTGACTCAGTCACTAGGGTTGGTCCCAACAAAAGAGGCAATGGTAGAAATATTGTTCATGTGAGCTTATGTACCATTATTCTACATGAACTCAATCCAACAAGGGTACCATTATTTTACTCTGTTGAGGATAAAACCAAAACAGATTCAAGAAAAACCACAAATGATTCCCCTAACTCGGTATCCAAATAATGTTTTGGAAGTGCATGCACATATAATATTTCCCCCTATTACACCCACTCATGCCCAGGTTCAACAGGACATGCATCAAGGAATCATGAATATGATTGTGTCATTTGGAACTCAACTAGAATATATGGATGATTGAAGTTCTCTGATACAATTGGAACAGAATACCTATCCTAACATGGTGTGAAACATTCTAATATAGTCAAATATTAGGAATAGAATATTCCTAGGGTTCAACGGCTCATGTGACCTAGAGAAACACTGGATACACAACTCTAGGTTAAACCATTGTTTTGTAAAACTTTTTTCCAAATACCTCAATAACAGGATTAGAGGATTTTTTATTACTATTTATGTCAATGTCGAAATTGATATTTACAAAAAAGAAATTGTTAGTTACCTCAAGAACTACAAACCATAGGATAATTATATATATTCATACATCATTTTGATAAGGATGAGTTTTAATTAATATTTGAACTATTCGCTCCCCCAAGATGAGATGTTGTCCATGTGCATCAACAACCTCAACAATGTGCAATGGACATCATTATTTACATGAAGTACACCAGGGGGTTATAGGAATTCTCCACCATCACTTAAAGGATAGATGATTCCAATAAACTAAACAATATTATGTCCTAGGATGACTAAACTCCCTAGTAAAAATATAGGGAGGATATGAAGAGACTTATGTATCCCTTAAGGCACCCCATGTGCTAGTTTCAGCTCCTAGGCCCGCACAAAATTATTCAGGGACCCCATGACATTAAAATATACCTTTTTCTTGTTAGGAAGAGTGATTAGAAATCAAGAGATATTAATTCAATGAACAGATGATTAATTTCTACTCATTTCGAGATGACCATGTCTATGGATACTTCATAGCCACCATGAAATGAAAATTTCTATGACCACTATAGCTGAAGCGGGATGCTGAATTAGGATATTATAACTTTCTAGATTACTATCCCTAACACTAGATCCCTGGGAACATCATCTAGGAGTTTTTGTATTCAAGGACCACCTGTAAATGATGATAGATTCTAGAAAAGTCAATATGTAACCACCACCAGAATAGGTAGCATATGATTCCACCACTGAAATGTATAATGTAAGGGAGTGGGAAAATCTTGTTAACAAAAAATAGAAACATCTTGATAGTTGGATGACTCAAAAAATAGTCGACCAAGATCACGACATACTCCATGAACAGTTGAAGCAACCAATCATGCCTCCAAATTTTTTGGATTCAATATAGCTAACATCTTCATCCCAATAATCATCTAAAGGCCGACCATCCAAATAGAAGTCTAATTAGAAAGATAGAATTAAAGTGTAGGAAGATGAAATTGTACCAAAGACAGAGTTGGATTTAAGACTATCATAGTTAATTTCATTGAGTAAGAGAGTATCGGAACAAACTAACCAAATAGCACAACCAGGGGGAGATAATGAGGCAGAGTCATAATCAAAAGTGGAGATGATTTTGGACTCCATAAATTTCATCCACATAACAGTTCTCATCTAAGATAATGAATATTATTATCATCCAAAATTTACCAAACTAAATTTTTGGAAATAGGAAGAAGCCTTAAAATCTAGAAATATCAAAGGAGATGCAACCATGGTAGAAATAAATCATATAGCTACACCCTTCTCAAACCATCAGTGTTGTAGAAACTCGGGAATGGACCCTCTAGTAGATCCAACAAGGATTGTAAAATTCTACTACCCCATTATAAGCTACCTCGGTCCAATATTTATGTAATAACTATCTATTGATGAACTGGTCACTAATTGACCTCAGTATTTGAACAATCCTTCCCAGCCCAATCAAAAAAGGACTGAAGCTCATATGTCTCTAATACCATGGGCCGACCCATCATCATCAAATCATCAATCCCCAACAATCCTAGGAAAGAGAATTGTTGAGATAGAAAGAAAAGACTATTAGATCAGAAATATGATATTATGAAACTGTTTTCTTCAGTATAATCTATGTTGTAAACATTTAATGCACTAAAACTATAAGAATGTCTTAAAGAAGCACTCATCAAATCATTGTTATGTCTTGAGGAGTTTGAATCTGAGGTAGTATCCACTGATTTCTATTGGTTAGAGAACAATTCTGATGAATTACAAGAAGTTATCTCCTTCAATGATCTAGATTATGAGATATCATGAAAGGTGAAATAAAAACACTTATATGTGTATGGATATAAAAATGGGTTCAATATAATTATAATCATTATAGACAATGTATATGGATTAAATATTCAATCACTATATCAACTTCATCAGATGGGCTACAATGATGATGATGTGACACCCTTCTCCATGAATCTGTAAGGCTATTACGAGAAGAAAGAAGAGGTCATTAGGCCAAATTAATTTCAAAATGCAATTTGGGGACCTCAATGATCACTAATAATTTTTTTTGTCTTAAATACTATAACCTTCAACACCCTACAAGGAAGGCCCTGGATTCATCAACATTAAAAAATCTATTCCTCTTAACATTAGTGTCTAAAATATATCATTAATGGACATAGTGGGACAATTCATGCCAATACGGCCCCATTAGACTTCTGTGAATCACACTATATTGATGAAGGGTTTTATGATCCAAAGGGGAAGAGACTTCCGATCAATTATCTAGATTCTATTTCTGCCCAAAACATTTTGGAAAAGGTTAACACTGAACTCCTCAAGAATATCGGGGAAGAAAACATAATGCCCATTAATATGATTTTGTGCACAATTCCTAATCATTACATGGAATCAACAATTTTCAGGATTTTAGTAATGAACACTGAACATGATAATGTAGAAAAGATCAATAAATCCTATGTTAATGGTGGTGGTTCAAATAAAAAAGTCCATGAAACATCATGAAATCTTAAAAAAATTATTTCCTCACCCACTGAGTTTGGAGGAAGTGACTCATCACTCAAAAAAGATGAGGAAACCCCATTACCCCTCACAACATTTTCTCTACAGAATTAAATGCTGACATTTGAGGCAGAAGAGGAGGATTCGTCTCCATGATATCAAAATTGAAGCTCTTCCCTCAACTATAGAGCAATCATTTCATAGGTTTGTTTACAATCATTTTCATCACAATGTCTAACGACTGAAAAATGGGTATACCTTAGCACAAAGAGATTCATCCTTTTAAGAAACATCAAAAATTGACAAAGGCATGAAAAAATATTTTTTTAAAGATGGGTCGTGCAAGTTTCATCATGGTCGTGCAAGTATTCAACTTATCCACATATTGATCACGTAGGTCAATTGCGGTCTCTATTTGATTTTTGCCCAGGGTCTTCAGTAGCCAATAAATACCTATTGTGGGCCCCCCATTTTGCGGAGGGAAAATTCCAAAAGTCGGATTTAAGATCTCGGCACCCTAGTCTCTACTTTATGTCTTTCGAACACTTATAAGGTAATTTCTTACCTATAATGGAAGATCTAAAGAGTTGGAATAAGTCCTATGTGTTGTAATTCATCAACACTTGTGCACCTAAGTGTCTAACCCTTAAGGGAAAATGGCCACACTTGGGCACCACCTTATACCTTCATCAAAACATTCGAGCAACTATTTTGGATGCCTCCAAGGATAATACTAAGGGATTTAGCCAAGCCTCATCGAAGTATTACCCTAGGGGTTGACCGTTGTGCTAGTATACATGTGTCGCGCATGTATACTTGCGCGACCATGACTTGCACACCCAAACAGCACTTGTGCGCCTGCCTCTTTTTGGGTTCCCCTCTTGTATATTCAACTATTTTATTCAAATCCACCTCTCTTATTCATGATTTATCCTTCAAAACCCTCTTCATGGACACTTTTGGCATGGTTACTTTGTTGTATTCATTATCTAAAAGGAATTCTGTGGAACATCTCTAAAAACCTTGTGATTTACATATATTTATGTCACTAAGGTTAGAGATTTCATCCATTCATCCCCATCCATTAATATGAGAAGATATTTAATATGGAAATCCTCTTTAGGAGTAAGCCCCATGTCTTAAATTATTTTGATATGGGTCTCCTTCTTAAGAGTAAGTCGAAGATCACAAGTCCCCTAACCTAGGACTCCTTCTCAGGAGTAAGTCCCAATCATAAATCCCTAACCTGGGCCTCCTTTTCATGATTATTCCTCAGATCACAAGTCCTATAACCTGGTCCTTATATTTAGTAGTATGCCCCATTCCAATTTCTCATAAAATGGACATCCTCATCAGGAGTATGCCCCAATCATAATTTCTCTTGACCAGTCTTACTATATTTTTATTTGGAACTCCTTCTAATAATAAAACCCAATCATAAGTACCCTTTGATTTGGGAATCCTTAGTATTAAGTCCTAAGTTAATTATCTAAATCCCTATAAAGCATATATAACATTGTGGACCTTGTTCCCGGGTTTCTCCCATAAAATATGTCTCGATCTTCATCTATCTCGGTAGTCATATGTATGTAAGCCCCACATCATTTCTTGTGACTGCATCTTTTGTGGCACAAATCATTATGTTTACTTATACCTTCTGTTTCTCACACCAAGAATGACTCACGTGGGATTAGAGTGTACAAGTAAGCGTGACACGTCTATTTGGGCCATTAATCATACGTAAGCCCCACAATTCTAAAACATAACTACATTGACTTTGATGTATACCTTAAATGTAGGGTATTTATAATGAATTTAATAGGCTCAAGCCTATCATCCATTAATTCTCAGTTGTCCCATATAATGTTAAAATATATCTTAATTCACAAACTATGTGGGTTCTGATTCCTTTTCTAAACAAGGACACGTAGGTAGCCCATCTGTGGGTACGATCCCAACTCTTAAATAATCCATGTCCTTATGAAAGACAATATACTATATGTTCCCCACTGAGTGGAATTAAAACCAATATATTTATCATAATTACCAAGATATTTATATATAATGTGTTGAAAGATACCATTGATAAATAATATATAACTATTACATATGAATCTCTATCGATGAAGAACCTCAAATACTAATAAAAGATTCTCTAAATCTCATACATATTATTCCTTGATTGTCAGATCTAAAGGAATGATCATTATCATACATGGTAATTTAATATGGATTCATGAAAATAACATAAATCTATAAAGAGAGTCTCGGAGTAGACAATTATTTCCCACCAAAAAGGTGTGATGAGTCTGACCTCCCATCCTCTCGACCAATGCAAATTCATAAGAATCATCGGTCTATAACTAATGAGCACCTACCTTTGAAATGTAGGTCCAAATGGATATAGAATCATTGGATGTTTTCGGTTATACAAACAGACCCGTTAAAAACCGATTGGAATGATTGAACCTTAACCAAACAAGGTCATCCCCATTTGCAGAGGAAAAAAAATGGTGAAACAGACGTGAATCCTTAACCAAGTTAAATTATGTTTTACTTATTTGTTAGGCCCATATTTTACTCAATATGAGGGTCAACAAAGATATCAATATCATATGTAATCATCCAAAAGACATAGTGGCCGAACTTATATTGATTATGTCTATAATATCAAACATGCCCTCGTTTTCAAGATCTCTCTGCTTTACAGAAATGGATTCACTAATGTTCACACCTGTGAATGCATCTGCTGCTACTCCTATTGAATCCTCGTCTGCTCTGAGGATGACATCACCAACTCAGCATCTCAATGCTCGGTATCAAATGCACATGTTATAAAATAACGTCAACACGGTACTATTATGACTCTGGACGCTGCTCGAAAAGACCTCCAAGTCAATAATTCACCTTGGTTGTCCGGACACCGACGACCAGTGGTTAAGAAATAGGTGGTTGCAACCACCATCTCCAACTGTTTCAGGTCGTTATCCTCGGAATGAAATCACCATTATCTCCCATATTATGAGGAGGTAAATGGGAAGATAACTGAAGTTCTTAATTCATGGAGACATGAGTCCTTCTCGGGGGCTCCCATCAACAATTTCCGCCAGACTCGTGTGACAGTGCACCCTCAACACGATGAGGGTATCATCATTTGAGATTTGGTTCAGGTTCCTCAGGCCCAAGAATCTATGAAGAACTACCATAGGTGAAATCTTGTCAAGAGGTAGTAGGTTCTTATTTCTACCCCCTATGGAGAAGTCTGTCATGCAAACATGATGGTAAATAACGAATGTGCATATACATCTATCTGTCCTGATGTTACTTCCCAATAGACTCGTCTGGCAGTAACATGCCAATCCCTCCAGGAAATTCTAGAGCAGTATTATAGGAAGGCATATACACCTGTTTATAACCCATAAGCTAGTTCGAAGGCTCGTCTGACTACAACCAAGGACTCTCGCCAATATAATATGGTGGAAATTGATAAGGAGGGACACAAACCTGTTTACAATCAACAATTCATTCAACAGTCTCTTCTTCCAGTATTGAAGGAATCACGTCAAACATACATGATGAAGAATACATATCAGGTAGATAGACTTGCCAATGTTAATCAATCCTGCCAATAGTCTCATTTGGTAGCACTTGGATGAGTTAGTCAGAACGCTCTGATGACAAATTTGGTGAAGACTCAACTCGCTACCCCCACAAATGAGTACTTTCAAAATTCCCAGACAAGAAAAGGAGGACATGAGCATGAACACACAACTACTCCAAGCATGGAATGGACTAATATTCCCGTTCTGGCAGCTGAAGTCACCAATCACATTATGATGATGGTGAAATATTAGAAGAAAATATCATCTCATATTTGGATGCCTGTCAAAATATTATAACAGATTTAGTAGCATCATAGGGAAGGAAATGAAAATATATCCCTACCAGTGGAGTGACACATCAACATATCACTCCGGAACATATACACTCTTTAGTTCCTATCCAAGAGGGTTATGGGGAATACTCTCCCATATCATACGAACAATCAAGTCAGGCACATACACTTGATTTGAATGTAGATAATCATACTAACCTAACTATTTCTCCTGAGAAGGCACACACACCTACCCATAAAAACAACTTGTGTGAACAAGTGGTTCCCAATGTGAGTAAGAAGGTCTCTAAAGAAAATGACCCATCCAGAACAGTCAATAAATGATGAACCAATCTGTAATAAGGCCTTGCTCAATGCATGAGTTCTTGAAGCCCGCAAACAATTATCTGATGGAACTCAAGATTCTACTCTCTCATTTCCCAATAGTTGAAACATTAATTCTGAAGGTCTGTATTAGACACATCCTCATGAAGGCTTGCTTCATAACAGTTCAGTCGATCTAGAAGTATCACATTCAGATGAGAGTCATGATATTCCTCTGTGTGGCTAGAATATCAAGGAGAAAAAGGTTTCATCTTTTGCTGTAACCCACCATGGTGGTCCTCCCCATGATGATGAATTTAGCTGCAAAAGTCCTCTCCGAAGTAGTCATTATCATTACCTGGAATATTTTTCAAAGGAAAATGCAGTGATGAGAAAGACCTCTTTTCTTGAGGGACTTTCAAATGTGGAGCCAGTCACATCTGATTCTTTACCACTAGAAGGTGAAATAATTTATCAACCAAAAGACAGCTCATGGTTTATGTCAATCTATGAACCACCTCAGGGGCATTAATCTTCTAGTTTGATAAATTAATTATCTTATGATCTTGTTGAATCATATGAAGTAAGAAGGAAGCACATGCTCTAGTCTAATCAGGTAGAAGAATCTTTATCAAATAGTAAAGAGGAAGTGCTGAATATGAGAAAAAACTGGAGAAAGGTGATGTACCAGTCATTTTTTCTCCTTTGGATGACTCTCAATATGTTATTCCAGAAATGTTGACAGATGATTATATTCATGATATTCGTCTCAACATGTGGAAAACTCTTTGTTAGTTAAAAAAAATATTATATTATGTTGAATATGAAAATCATGTCAATATAATATTATGGTTACAACACCAAATTGATTTGTCATCTCATTTTGTTTCCCAATATCCGAAGGATAAAAAGCAGTAGATATCCCTTTAGCGTTCATGACTTGGCACACAAAAAAGCTTGCATTAGTTAATTTCCAATGCCCCTTCTAGTATTCATATCAAGGGATGGGGTGTTCATGGAAAACTACATTTCACTATACTCTCCAGTCATCAAATACAACCAAAGGTGGTATCATGAAATATTGTTTCCCAAGGCTGAACACACCTAGGTGATTTTGTGCATAATCAAAGTCTCTCCCATGAACGAGCCTCAACTAGTTCTTCTCAAAGTCTGGAATACATAGAAAAACTTGTCCAATTACACATTCATCAGGAAAATGATAATATCGAACATTCTTCTCATTTAGAGCATGCACATCATCAGGAGACAGAAGTGTCAGAAATCATCCAACAATCATTTGAAATAGGTGATTTGATTGGATGTAGGTTATTGAATCCATCCAATTCCCAGAAAAAAGTTCACAAGATGAGGAGAGATTTTAAGAAAGTCTCAGATGTAGTAGCTCAAGAACCACCCCAGCTTACAAGAATGGGGACTCTATTTCCCCAACCCTCAGAATCAACAAATAAGAATTGAGGACTAGATCATGAAGAGCCGGAACAGCCCCAATCCACGGGACTGGGGACATTCTTAAATCCTCAATCACTTCATCAGCGGAAGTCGATCTTCTCTTGATTAGGGAATAAGCCCGAAGAGGAACGAAGAGCTGAATTATCAGGATATTCCATCCAAATTACAGTTCATCAAGATGTTCCTGAGGGGTCAACTCAACAAAAATCAATGTCTCATCAAGGACATGTAAGAAGACAGTATCAAAGAAATGCCTATAGAAGGGATTCAATGCGTTATTCATCAATAAATGTCATCAATGTCATTGTTGTTGATCATCTAGAACATGAGGCTCACTCAGAGGGATCAGACGAAGAACATACTGCTCAAGAGGCTATGCATACAGAGGAAAATAAATAAGGTGTGCGTACATGAAATTAAAGGCTTACCCAAAATCTAGGTATTCATTAAAATCACCAACTTCCCCCTCTCTGAAAGATGTCCAACAAGGGGAAAGGAAAAATGTTAGGTTACATTCCATCCTTACTCTGGAGAAGGACAATCACTCTCACTAGAGAAATGATTCTCACATTAATAGGAAGAAATAAATGAATTAAGGAGGTTGAATGAAGAACTACATCAAGGTAGTATTCCTCCTAATCATGTTGGAGTCATTCAACCAAGGTGTTTTGTTGCAGCTACTGAGATGGATCAAGAATATCCTCCTTTACCAGTACACCACCATAGGTCTAATCCTATGGGTCATGCATAATAGAAATCAGTGGTGCTACCATTATTTACAGTACCAGCCAACACACTTTTCCATGCTCCATTTATCACAACTGCTCAGGTCCAAGCTCAACCAGATGTTTCTCAAAATAAAATAACTACCGTTGAGACATTAACAGCTTGGTTGGAAGCTATGTAGGGAAAGCATGCATAAATTCAACCAGAAAATAGATCTTACCCTGAATGGGTTGATGAAATTCCTCCCACATAAAATTTTGAAAGTACCACATTCCTGATCATTAATGGTTCAAGAGACCCAGAGAAACACATAACACATTTTGTTTATCATTGTGATCCTATGATGGGAATCCCTCAGCAACAAGAAGCAGTTTACCTCAGGTGTTTTGTAAATTCATTACAAGGGATTGCTTTTGTCTGGTATAAAAGCTTGCAATCCCAGTCAATTACCGGGTGGGAGGATCTTCTTCAATGATTCCTTATTCAATTCAGCTCATATTATCAAAAGACAGTATTTTTTGATCTTAAAAATTATAAGAAAAGGTAGAATGAGAGGATATCAGATTTCATTGCTCACTAGAAGGGATTAACATATTACTTAAGCTTAGAACTCCCTTATGAAATTTTTTTCCAATATACGTGGAAAAATTTGCGTGATGATTTACGCACACCGTTAGACCCTTTGAAATACACAGGAGGGTTTCAAGACATTACTTCAATCACTCAGTAGATCGAAGACTCTCTTACAAAGACTAAGGATAGAACTCATGAAATTACATCAGCTCTAATAAGGAGAATGGTTAAAGAAGATACATCTACAATTATGCTTAAAAAAGCACATGTACCTGCTTCTACTTTGAAACCATTATCATATCGAAGGGCTACACCTCCTGAGCATAAAAAACAGAGGCCATTCTTTCAAGATGATCAAAGTGATGAATGAAGGAAAAAATTTATGGAGATAAAGAGAAATGTTTATTATTTCCAAAATGAACAAGTTCCTGATTACTTTATTTTGGCTCTGGAAAATAATTTGGTTGAGTTGCCTAGGCCCAGAAGGCCAAACAAGGAAGTAGATTAAGATCGTACCAACTATTTCCCATTTTATCAAATGTTGGGGCGTGTTTTGTCTTCAAAGGCCACCTAAAAAATATTGTAGACTCGATACAGGTAAAACTAAAAGGTTCTTCAGCATAGGTATCATGAGTTACTGCTAAAAATCGAGAGGAAGAAGTCGAGTGGAAGGAAGTAAAAAAGCAAAAATGTGCAGAAATATGATGATTCGATGGTCATAAAAATGATCAAATGAACTCATGCCATTTTATGAACCCAATTTAAGAAACCAATTATGTGTTATTATATGAATGACACATCAAAAACTCCTTCAGCAAAAGAAAAATCCTCAAAGAAACGACTTAATTCAACAAAAGATGAACAGTCAGAAGAAGATGAGATCATGTCAAATCCAGAGTTGTCTTTTACTCTAGGAGATTTCATGCCATCAACTTCAATTCCACTGGCACCGCCCCACCAAATTGCATATCCTAAATTGGATAATCAGGTAGAGTCTTCCTCTGATTAAAATATGATCTTTGGTTATGTTAACATGATTCACTTAACAAATCCATAGGCCAGTCACAGTTTAGATCTCCATGAGCCTGAGTTCTCTATATCAAACAGAGGAACTAGAGGGAGTTCCATAGGTCTAGGATATAGAGGAAGATGTGGATATCCCAGAAAAAACTATTCCAATTATACCGCTGATTTAAATTATATACAACATAAACTTGTTGTAGATCCCTTCAGTGGGCTCAAGAGGAACAATACAGTTCTTCCATGCATGGTATATTCAGTCCTTACACAATTATTTTGGAGTATTGATTAGAGGTTACACCTTCTTCCTCTCAGCAAGTAAATAGACCTAGTCGGTCTAATCTTCCAATTCCATGAGTATTTCGAACTCTTACTGCAATACAAGAAGCATATAACTCCAAAGCATTAACTTCTAAGGTACTTATGAAACCACATGTTCCTATCGGGAAACACAGACCTTTGGACCAAAAATATGATTTCTTGAAGTATTTGGCCCATGTACTAGCCAAGTTATCAATTTTGGATTCCTTGAATCTATCAAAGGATCTTAGGGAGGCACTCAATGAGGATATGTCATGTCCTTGAGAATTCACAACTGAAATTGTTGCGGTTGATGTCTACCATGTAGAGAATGTTCCTGCAGATTTCCATGCAGTGATATCTATTACAGATGAAGGTGAAGATGATGTTTTTCATGGACATATTATACCATTTTATTTATCTAGCAAGGTAAACGATGTAGACATCTGAAGAGCTTTCATTGATAATGGTCCAGGAGTCAATCTCATCCCCATTCGTACACTTTGTCGATTAGGTCTCACAGAATCTGATTTATCTCCTTCTACATTGATGTTCCAAGGATATGATAAAAATGAACAAGAACCACTGGGCGATATCACACTCAGAACTCAGTTTGGAGATCTTGCATCCAATTCATATTTCATGGTTGTTTGTCATGACACATCCTTCAATATATTTCTTGGAAGACCTTGTCTACATCAATATGCGGCTATCCATTCATCATATTCTCAATGTATCAAATATTGTTTCAATGGTCAAATTGGGATATTGTATAGTGATAAATACCCATTCAAAACATGTGAATCCCAATACATTGAGCTGGAATTCTATCACATGGAGGGAAAGGAGAAATCCACAACAAGGGAGGTTACCAAAGTTAATGCTTCATATGGGTTGGAAAAAATTCCAGTAAACCCATTCATACATGTGAGTACAGATTATGTGTTTCATATCAGTCAAATTGACAGGATAGACCCAAATCCAAATACTCTTATGAAAACTTCCATAATATCAATTACGAAATTCAAGCCAGAAAGCAATGGAGAAATTGGTGATTCACTAAGCAATGATGAAAGCTCAAATAGAGATTTCTTCATTTCATCTGCTGAATTTCAGCAATTCTATACTTCGCTAAATTGTCTAGAAGAATTTATTGCAATGTTAGAGGTGAATGATGATGTTGATTCTCAATCCGTCATCTCCACTTTATTACCCAAGGAAGACCCTTCATGTTCAATAGGGTCAGAAATGGAAGCTTCTTCCTCAAGATGTTGAAATTTTAACATCACTCCTAATCATGGAAATTCTTCTTCATCATTTACTATGCAAGTAAAAGAAGAAGAGTGATACCATGTTGAAGAAGAAGAGGAAGATCTCAGGGATGCTCCTCCAACATTTGATGATGGTATCTCTACCGTTGTGGATGAACTCAAAGAAATAAATCTGGGCACAAAGGAAGATCCACACCCCACTTTAATTAGTGTTGGAATGACTATTGAAGAGAAAAAAAGTATATTTCATTTTTAATGAAAAATCAAGATATATTTTCTTGTAACTACACAAAAATGCCAGGGCCTGATCCATATGTTTCTACTCATCATTTGGGTTTTCCAGAAGAACATCAAGGATTCAAGCATGCCGCTAGAAGATCGAACCCAACTTATGCTTCCAAAATTGAAGCTGAAGTGGATATTATTATCAACGAAAACCTTGTTAGAAAAGATAAATATCCCAAATGGTTGGATAATATTGTCCCTCTGAAAAATAAAAATGGAAAAATTAGATTCTGCATTGATTTCAGAGATCTTAATCGTCATTATCCTAAGGATGATTTTCTAGTTCTGATAAAAAAACTCTTAATTGATGTGACAATTAGATATAAAGCACATTCCATAATGAATGGATATTCTGGGTATAATAAAATCTGAATGGCTCCAGAAGCTGAAAAATCTACATCCGTCAAACCCCCTCATGGTGTGTTTTGTTATCGGTTAATGCCATTTGGCCTGAAGAATGCAGGCACAAGATATCAGCGCGCCATGCACCGTATATTCAAAACCATTTTAGGGAAATTTTCTGAATGTTATGTAAACTATTTTTTGGTTAAATAAAAACAATGATCTAATAACATGGCTTATTTGGAAGATATAATCCACAAACATCAACAACAAAATTTAAAGATGAACCCCTGGAAATGTGCTTTTGGGGTAACCTTACGAAAATTTATTGGCTTTGTTGTACTCCATCATGGAATCGACGTCAATCCATTGGATACAAAGTTAATCCTTGGTATGTCACCTCCTTGAAATTTGAATGAATTGAGAGGAATTCAAGGAAACATGGCCTATATTCCGTGATTCATCGCTAATCTAGCAAGAAATTGTTTACCCTTCACCAAATTGATGAAGAATAGAGTCACTTACCAGTGGACTGAAGAATGTCAAGAAGAATTCAATATTCGCATGAAATATCTCTTGAGTCCACCAGTATTAATGCCACCTGTAGACGAAATACCACTTATTCTTTCTCTGACAGCTTTATAGTGATCATTGGGTGCCTTATTTACCCAGAAGAGTGATGCTGGGAATCAAAACAGCCTTTACTATCTTAGTCGGACAATTCTTGAAGTAGAAACCCAATATTCGAGTATTGAAAAGAGATGTCTAGCATTAATATATGTAGTTCAAAAGTTGAGACAGTAACTGAAAAATCATGAAGTCCATTTGGTGTCTCGTAATAACCTACTAATATTCATCCTTCTTCGTCCAATGCTTACAAGACATCTAGCAAGGTGGGATGTTATTTTGCTGCAATTTGATATCCAGTACGTGTCTCAAAAGACAATAAAGGGCCATGGTCTAGTTCATTTACTTGTTGAACATCCTTCAGTAGAAGATACATCTTTAGATATTGAACCTCCTAATGAGGAAGTCTTCTCTATTCAAGATAATCTTCAATCATGGGAAATGTACATTGATGGTGCTTCCAGAAGTCTAATAGAGACGAAAATGGAAGATACAAAATTCAACAAAGGTGGGTTAGGAATTTCTCTCATTTCTCTAGAAAAGGCAGTGCTACCCTATTCCTTCTAATTAGGGGTAGGCCGTAGAAATCATTAAATAGAATAACATTCTCTCATCACATGATTGGATTTGGAGCTTCAGGAACATGTGAATAACATGAAGTTGAATGGTGATTCAGACTTGGTAATCAAACAAGTCAAGGGGGATTATGCCATCATAAAAGAAGAGTTAAACTCTTTTTGTGATTATCTTAGAGAGTTAGTGGCGAAATTTCCTTCGGAACATACATTTTCTTATGTCCCGCGATCACAAAATGCTCAATCTAATGCATTGGCTAATATATCCATAGCTCTAATAGATCCAAATTAGGATGAGACAATCATCAGTATTTCCCACCGTCGTACAATATCACAATATGTTCAAACCAAAACCGAGGAAATCAATGAAATCAGAACCATTTCTGAACCATATGGACATACTACATGATGGATTCCACCTATCAAGGAATACCTTCAAAATGGCACACTTCCACTTGATAGAGTCGGGAAAGAACAAGTCTGGCGACATGTGGTCAGTTTCACTCTTTATGACAGCCCAGATCACTTAGAAAAAATTCTCTACAAAAGAGGTTTTGATGGAGTTATCTTCAGATAGATTGATGGTGAAGAGGCAAGGGTTGTCATAAAAGATGTGCATGCAGTAGTCTGTGGTGCACATCAGTCCAGATATAGAATATCTGATCAAATTCGAAGGCTTGGATACTTTTGGCCTTCAATGATATAAGATTGTGTTGATTTCACTAATAAGTGTCATTCATTCCATGTACATTCCAACTTCATTCATCAACCCTCAGAGTTTCTTCATACTGCTAAATACTCATGGCCATTTTCCACATGGGTAATGGATGTAGTATGACCTTAGCCTATGGCTACATCCAAATAGTTTAAGTTTATTCATACTGCTACTGAATTCATTTCCAAATGGGAAGAGGGAATACCTCTCAATGAAGTTAGTTTTAAAAGCATTGTTAGCTTCATCATGACTAACATCATTACCCGATTTGGTGTCCCTCATACCATATTGACGGACAACAGAACCAACCTCTGATCATCTGAGGTAAAGAAGTCGTATCAAGAGTACAAAATCAAATCCAACCATTCATCTCGGTATCCTGCAGTGGCCAATGGCCAAATAGAAGACTTCAACATGACTCTTCCAAACATACTACAAAAGATGGTGGATAAAGATTAGAAGTCATGGAATGATAAACATTTTCAAGATTTATGGTCTTATCGGACCACCACCCACACTGAAACGCGGTCAACTCCATATTCATTGGTTTATGGAATAGAAGCAGTCTTGTCCACTGAGGTTCAATTACCCTCACTCAGAGTGGCCATTTGCGATCAGTCATCTACAGATGAACAATATCAAAATCTATTGCATGAATATGAATGATTAGAAGAAAAATTATTGTGCACCATGCCCCTCATGGAATTCTATCAAAATAGAAGAACACGATTTTTTAACAAAAAAGTCCGTCTTCATTCATTCATTCAAGGTTAATTGGTATTGGTTCTCAGAACTCCAATGAAACTAGGAAAAAAAACTCCAAATATTGAGCCAAAGTAGGAAGGACCTTACTCAATACATATGGTATACTTCAATGAAGATTATTCTTTAATCTCAATGGATGGATAACTCGTCACGACTCCAAAAATGCCATATTTCTGAAGAAGTATTTTGTTTAACACAAATACTCTTATGTCCAGGAAGATGTTAAACTGCTTAACCAACATCCTAGCTAAATGACGCTAAACTGTGCAACACTCACCCAACATGATGCTAAATTGTTCCATCATCCAACAGGATGTTAAAATGTATAGTCCCTCTTACGTAATAGCTAAATGATGCTAAACTATACAGCAACCCAAAATCCATAATGACATTAAATTCTGATGTCCTAGCTACATGACGCTAAACTATACAACACTCATTCATCCAACATGACATTATACTGTGTAAAAGTCCCTAAATTGTCTAACATGACATTAAACTATTTCCCCATTTTCCTCCCTGGAAGACATTAAACTCCATAGCCTTACGTCTTTTCTATATGATTCTAAAATTTACACCACTCATCCTTGATATATAACATTAAACTATACAGTCCCACATCTTTCCTTACTGCACGACACTAAACTGCATAGTCCCCTCTTCGTCCAACATGACGTCAAATTGTGCATCGTCAAGGTTGTTACTACATATTGTTTATAACACCACATAGGACACATGTTAGCTTAGAGTAAACTTTAACCATAACACCCTCGATTGGCCGCTAACCTTGTGTAGGTCCTGACCCTATTTTTTTAAGGCGTTGCCTTATTGAACATCTTGATCACCAATTCACTCTTTAATTGAACTATGCAGACTTTGA
Source organism: Viscum album (assembly GCA_963277665.1). Classification (NCBI taxonomy): domain Eukaryota; kingdom Viridiplantae; phylum Streptophyta; class Magnoliopsida; order Santalales; family Viscaceae; genus Viscum; species Viscum album. The sequence continues at coordinate 1,468,184,305 of OY728163.1, read as the reverse complement.
TCCTTGCCTTCTAGGCTGGGTACATAGGAAACCTTTTGATTTTCAATCCCAATACCAATCTCTTCGCATTGGTCCACATCCTTCTCATATGATGTTAATTTGTGAAGCCACCCCCAGAACCAATATTTTCTACATTGGTTCACCATCATCCTTGCTATATGAAGATAAACTATTCACTATTTTTGTCATGTATGACAGTAAACTACAACATTCTTTAACACCCTCACCTAGGAGGGAATCATTAGTTACATTGATCTCCAATCATTTTTTATTTCAAAGACTACATGCATACATGGAAATTCTCAAATATTTAATATGTTGTCAAACCATCATTGCACTAAGGTTCCCTTTCACCCTTCACTTGTATGAACCAAATCTCTACAAAGGGTATTTTAAGAACTACATGTGTCTTGATTCCCATCCTTATGGAATACGTAGGAACGTTTGATCATCCCTCGAATCCTGCCATATGACTTTGGGCCTAACCCCAAATTCCACTTTTAGTCCCTTAGTTGAAAATTCCCCCTGTGAAAACATGACTGTGGTATGAAAACCCCAGTCTTCATTAACACCAGGTTTACAAAACACATGTTTTGTATTCCTTATTATGGTCCAAGATCTATGACCATATTCTAAGATCTCTTACACTCTCGTCCCACATGATGTTAAACTATATTTCATGAACTATGTATGGCTTGATTCCCATCCTTATGGGATAAGTAGTGAAGTCCAGCACCTCAATTCATGACCCGGACACAACATGATAACGGTTAGCATTGGTCTGTGTATCTCCGTCATGCATTGTCCAATATTCATTTTCATTTGTCATACTCTTAACCTTAAATACTTCCAGATCACCATAACTATTTTCTTGACTTCTGGTCACAAAATATCTGATACCCGCGAGTTATTTTTCCTGACTATGCAGCACATGCCCTTAGGCAGCAATGCATAAATAGTCTACATAAATAAAATGTCAGCCAAAGGATGATTTTATTTGAAAATGCGGAAAATTCCCTTAGGTGGACCTGCATAAATAAACCCCTAATCTGTTTGTAAAATTATGGTAACTACATTCTTAGGAGGAAAACCTATTTTGTCCTTATTTATCATAACGAAAATATGTTGGGATCCACAAAAATATCCATCATTAACATATTTGTCCCATACTCTTTTTCATGATCTGAAAATATTCATGTCTTTGGTTTATATTTCCCTTCCCTATGTTTGGGTCAGACCTTCACAGGAGTGACATTCATCCAATTCATTGATAGTCTTGATTGGAAATATCCTTTCTATATTCAAGTACCTCTCTCCATACATTAGACATTGTGCTTTGGAAAATTTTATTCTCCATCAAATTTCACTGGATTTTTAGCAATAGAAGAGTAAACATTCATAGAGTTCTTTTGCCTAACTATGCAACATGTTCCCTTATGAGTCCTTGCATAAGTAGTCTACATAATGGACATGTGAGCCAAAATATGCTATTATTTGACTATTTATCCAATTACCTTATGTGGACCTGCATAATTCAACCCACTAAGGGGTTTGTTAAATAGTGGTAACTTCATTCATGGGAAATACTTCTTCTAATTCCTTTTATAAATTTTTCATATCATTCCTCAGATTCAAAATTTCTTAAGTCATAGTATAAATTATTCTCCCATACATGAATATTTTAATATGTCCTCAAATAAATTATCAATGAATTGAGTAAATTTTAATCCATTCGGTCAAAGCTATATCGACCTGAAACATTACACTTTTTTATGTCGGACATGCATGAATTTAAACTACCCACAAAATACAAGTAAAATCTAAACAATAGACATGTCCCAACTCACTAAACATACATTCTGTATGATTTAGGTAATATTGAGCAATAAAAGGATTCAAACATTGTAGGGTTATTTTTATTATACTAGAAAAATGTAAACTATGCTTACTAAGACCATTGTCTTAAGTAATTTTTTTAAGAAGGTAGCAAATGAATGCACACACAAATGATTGAAGATGAAAGTGTCTTTCATTGATTCAAAAGAATTATAAGGACATCCACAAACTGGAGTATTTTCTCTTTTTCAGGGATTACAAGAGGTTGTCAACATAACTCTTCACTTGATTCACGACATCCCGAGCTTCATCAGCAGCCACTTGAAGTTAATGAACTCAACCAGCTTCACTCTTTTCAGCTTGATGGAGAGTTTTCATGGCGGCATCGATGGGTTTCATACAAATTTTTTGAACTCCTTCCAGTAAATTATTAAGCTGGTAAAGTTCCCCAATAACTGCATCTAACTGTTGCTGAAGGTGCATCTGCTGGACAACTTTCTCCTTGATCTTATGCTTTAGCTCCTTCAACATTGCAGCATGATCATCCTCAGCTCAAGACACTGCAGCCTTAAATTCACTTAAATTGGTTTACAGACTCCCACTGGTCAAGCCTTGATGGTACTTTTGCTTCTTCTCCCGTCTTAAGATGACTTGTTTCACCGCGACATGGATTTCTTGATATCCAAAACCACCAAGTCCCAACATGATGAACCGGGATTACAGTCGTAGTATCTTCGATGATAGATCTTCTAGAGGAACTTCATATATGATCTTCCATATGTTCTGTCATGCCTTGCGACGTGAAAATTGTAGCACCTTTTGTACTTCCAGGTCAGACTCAGCATCACTATCACAGGGGGGAATATAATCCGGATTAATGAACTTAGAGAAGATCCATGTTCTCCTCCTCCCCCCTTGACACTTTTTATTTCACATTATATTCTGATTGGGGTGGAGGATGAGGCTTCACCTCTTGATCTAACCACTGAAATTGATGGTCCTCCATAGTCAGTTGAATGTTTTGGTTCGTTTCAAAGGATAACAAAATTTTATTAAGTTGTCTTGATATTTAAGTACATCCACAAATATTATTACCTCTTACCCAATGATAAATCAGCAATATGAGAAGGCTCCTCTCCATCTTCCCTAAATACAAAAGGATTGTTAGGACGGGTTTCATGAAGCTCTACCGGGTTAAGATCTACTTGAGATAGTGTCTATCCAATAGTAGGGTTGTCTATACCCCCTTCAGGCATTGGTTGTCTAGCATCTTTCTTAGATGGATGTGCACATTTTAACCAATCATGGTCAGAGATGTAATAATAAGTTATTTTAACAGGACAAAGGATAACACTCACGTCCAAAATCTTCTAAATTCCATGGTAATTTAACATTATCTAAAATGTCTTCAAAATATGCTCCATGTTTCATCAATTCATCCAATGATATCTCATATTCAAGGTTAGTCACACCAGTGGGAGCATTTGATGTTTCTTCTTGGCGACCCTCATCCTGCAGCCTCTGACCCCAGACAGTTTCCCTAGATAAAATTACGACATATGTAGCAGTAAATGCCAAATGTTATAGTACAGGTGTGGAACCTAATGTATCACAGAATGGGTGTCTATTTACGTATTCATTTAACATCTTTTGAATACTTGTAAAATTACTATAAGAAAGATCTTCTCTCCTTGCAGAAGCAGCAGCATGAGCGGTACTGGAAAAAGATGTTGGCTCTTCTTTAGGAGCTGCCAAGTTAGCAGGAACTTGTGATTGTTCACCAGCACCCTCTGTCACTCTTAGAGTAGGGTCAATACTATCTCTCAATGGTAAAATTAAATATTCCCCTGCAATCCCACGAAGTGAGAGCTATATTTTCATGGGTTAAGACTCATTACTATCTGAAGGACTTACCAATACTGATGAAGAGTTTACATGTGGACTACTTCCTGCGATGCCTTTACCTCACTGGCTTTTTGGGAGTGATGACATCATCATATCCAAATACAGGAATTGGACAATGAAGAGAAATGTCTAACTCATCATCCATGGCTTTCTAGCCTGGATATATTTCACCCGGATCACGAGGAGATTCAGCAACCCTAATGGAAGTATCACCAGGGCTATACTATGGTGAAAGAACATCAATAGTTTCTTTCTTTGCAAGCTTCAAAATGATGAAATTAATTTCCTTGAGTAACAAAGCTTTAACTGGAATCAAGTTGCAATAAAAATAAGTAAAGAGGTTTATATCTTCACGAGCAACATAATCGTGCCACTCCTCATCTCCAAAAGCACCAGTTCCCTCTGTGGCACCATGATCTATCATTTCCATCACCCGCTTGGTGACAGGAATGGAATCCTTAGTGGCATATATTAGAATCTCTGACTCTATTATGTAAGCCCATATTTCATTGGGGTTATCCTTCAAATGAATATCAATGGAAGCCTAAATATTCCCTACTCTAGGGATGTGTATCCCTTTTCATAAGTCCAACCATGCAGTTTCATCATCGAAATATAAACTCCACCATGTCTGGACAACCTCTAGTCATAGATATTCAGTTTTAGTACTGGAAGGCTGTGAGGAGTGTCCTACAAACTTGGACTTCAGCTTCTTCCCCTCTCCTGCAACTAAAAATAAAGGATAAGAAAATAAAAATAGTTTCTCTATAAAGTAATGGTGATTAAATTTTCTCAATGTAGTAACTCACTAGGAGTCAATGAGGTGGGTCTCTTGATTCTGACAGGAGGATTATATCTGGAATGAGGCCACTTTGACACATGTCGTGCCTCATCATCCTAATCCTGAGATTCTGGCGAGTCAGCCCTGGGCGAGGAACCCAGTGAATCTGGTCTGGGTGTGGAAGAGTCACCTTCCAGATGAAGAGTTTCTTTCTCAACAGTTCTCTTCTTTTTCCACACCCGATGAACCAGATGATTTAGTACCCCTATAGGGTATGATGCTACCCAGTTCTCGGCTTACCGTGTAGTCAAGTTAGTCCCTTCTTTATAAACTGGTTGATCAAACATTACACTGGTCTTATCCATAGATGTCAGCAACCATAGTTGTCGGGCAACCATTAGATGTTTCTCTAACCTGAAATGCATAGGAGGGGATACAACAATCTGCTGCAGATGCTGGAATTGGCATGAAAATCAATATGGAGTATAGGACTTGCATAAAATCTCTCCGTCAATCCTAGTGACCAATACACCATCTCTGCAAGCCAGCATATATGTCATCAAATTCCATTCTGGTTGTTCCATCATCAACAAACCGGCCAGTTGGCGGGTTTATATAAGGAAAGAAATGGAATTCCATGAACATGCTCGGCCTTACCTTAATATAATAGGGGTTGAGGGCTGACAATGAAATTCCAAAAAATTCCTGTAATGATGGCCGAAAAGTTCTTTTGGGGACCTGTACTCCATTCTGTACCGCATATGTCTTGAAATGAGTGGCGATCCATCCCCACAAAACATTTAATGTTCTAACTATTCTCAAAGGAGACATACCCATAAAGACATAGAGTAAGATCCTATTAATATTTTCCAAAATGGGGGTATCCATCCCAACCATTTTCGTCTCAGCCAACTTGGCTACAACAAAGAAGGTCCATGGCATGTCTCCTCCCTTTGATTACCATAATGGAAGAAGATAAACACTGAGGCACAAGGTTAAGAAGCCCTCCAGATGGGTCCTTTCAGGGATTCTATGATCCACTTCGTAACCCCACTTCTCAAATTCTCCACCTTCCATGGTCGACCAGAATGTTCAAGAAGCACCCCACTTCTCTGTTCTGGGGTAGGTTATAGGACGAGTACAACTGGGCCCCTTCTTTATCTTCTTTGTAACACAACATATACATCCACTGCTCTGGATTAATATCATTTCTAGAATGAGTTTTGTAGGTCTTTGAACTCTTGATCTTGTAGAAAATTTTCAATAATTCTCGAGCCAAAGGCGAAGTCTTCTCCAAATAATTCCAAGTCTCCGTAGGAGGGATTAATTCATCATACATATCACCTAATATTAGATTCCCCAAGATCATGTAGAAATCCCAAAAACAGATGTCTAATTCTACATGATTCCGATGGAAAGAACAAGGTTTCGGACTCTAGAGGCTGATTATCTCTGGAACAGAGTCATAATTTCTATAAACATATGTCTGTCCAGCCCAGACGACATCATATATTACAGCTCCTTTCAAATCATCGACAAAATCTGTGAAGGTTTGTCACATCCAGTATGCCCACATCCAAGTTGGATTCACGCCTCCTCTTAGTTGGATGTCCCAAATCTTCTTCCAACATTTGTATTTATCCATTTTAGAGTTTTGGACGATTGAGGGATAAAAATGTGGTTGCAGCTCAGGCTTGTGAGGTTTTAGATCTGGGGAACATGGGCTATAATGCATTATGCAATCCTTCTCCACTGTTCCAGCATTTACAAATGATCATCCAATTGAGATACTTGCTGAAGAAAAATTGGTGTAACTCTGAAACCAAGAATGTAGAAGAAAATTCATTGCCTCTAGAATGATGACTTCTTTCAGATGACCATTACCATACAGAGGCAAGTAGATACTCTATTTAAACATAAGATGATACTTCTTCAATTACTTGTCCAAATCTGGGAGAGTGTTTTCGCAGATTTCGTAGAAATCATGGCCAAAAATTTTCATCATTTCATCAATTTTCTTCCTATCCATCTCATTAGTCATTCTGATTCTTCTATGAGCCATTGAATCTGCACAAAGGCCGAATAATTAACTGTTAAGTAAGTTTATTTTTCATAAAATTTATGACGAAAAGTGAATGAATGGCTATGGAATTAAGGCACGCACATCCTATGTTGGCATGAAAGTGTAATTATGTCGCGCATGTTTGGGCACACAAGTATCACTGCGCATGTCAAACTACCTCTGTAGAAGAATGACCCGAATAGAAGCAGAGAAATGTAGAAAATTAAGAAACATGCACGACGAGAGAAACTTGCGTGGCTAGAGTGGGAATGTTTAAAAGTTGGGTTCTTTGCAGAAGAATGGCCACATATTTATAGGCCAAGGCCGTACCCAGCGTGTCGTAGCCTGCACGGCTCTCACCGTCATGCTACGACCTGCGCGCTTAGAACTTGCGCACCGAAGTTCCTTTTTTCTCTCCTTTACCTCAGAGCCAAATCCTCCTTCCATTCAGATCCAACACTGAGGGGAGACTTTTTTTGACGTTCATTTTCGTCACAATGTCTAATGACTGAAAAAGTTGAATACCTTAGCACAGTGAGATTCCCCCTTTGATGAAACATAAAAAATTGACAAAGGAATGAACAAAGATTTGTTTATTGATGGTCCCCATGAGTTTCATCATGGTCGCACAATTATACTTACACGCCACATATTGAGCTCATAGGCGACTTGCGCTCCGTATTTTATTTTCACATGAGATCTTTAGTAGCCTATAAATACCCCTTTTGGGCCCCCCATTTTGTGGAGGGAAAAATTCCAAATGTCAGATTTAAGCTCTCGGAACCCTAGTCTCTACTTGAAGTCTTCAGAACACTTCTAGGGTAATTTCATACCTAGAATGGAAGATCTAAAGAGGAGGAATAGTTCCTAAGTGTTTTAATTCATCAACACTTGCGCCTAAGTGTCTAACCCTTAAGGGAAAATGGACACACTTGCATGCCGTGTTATCCCTTCAACAGAGCTTTCTCGCCACATTTTTGGAGTCCTCTAGGGATAATACTAAGGTCTTGAGCCAAGCCTCACCCAATTATTACCCAATGGGCTGACCGTCGCGTAAGTATACATGTGTCGCGCAAGTATACTTGTGCGACCAGGACATGTGCACCCAAACAGGACTTGCACGTTTGCATCTTTTGAGGTGCCCCTCCTATCTATTCAACTCTTTTCATCAAATCCACCTCTTTTATTCATGATTTGGACTTCAAGACCCTCTTCAAATCCAATTTTGGTATGGTTCCTTTGTTGGCTTCCTTATATGAAAGGAATTTTGTGAAAGATCTATCAAAACCATGTGATTTACATATCTTTATTCCATTAAGGTTAGAGATTTCCACCATTCATCCTCATCCACTAAGATGATAAGTTCATTAATATAGGCATCCTCCTTAGGAGTAAGAACCATGTCTGAAATTCTTTTGATATGGGTCTCTTTATTAGGATTAAGTCCCAGATCACAAGTCCCCTAACCTGGACCTCATTATCATAAGTAACTCCCTATCATAATTCCCTAACCTGGGCCTCCTTTTCAGGAGTAATACACATACCACAAGTACCCCTACTTGGGAATCCTTTTCAAGAGTATGCCCTAGTCCAAGATCCCTTAAAATGGGAATCCTCCTCAGGAGTAATCCCCAATCAAAATTTCTCTTAACCAGTCATAATTTCTTTTGATTTGGACCTCCTTATTAGGAATAAAATAAAATCATATGTCCCCTCTAATTTGGGAATCCTTCTCAGGATTATGTCTTATGTTAAGTATCCAAATCTCCATAAAGCACATATACCATTATGTACCTTGTTCCTGGGCTTCTCCCCTGATGTATGTCTCGATGTTCATCTATTTGGGCAATCATACATACGTAAGCCCCATATCATTTCTTGTGACTGTATCTTTTGTTACACAAATTGTTGTCTTACTAATACCTCTTGTTTCCCACATGAAGCATGAATCACGTAAGATTAGAGTGTAAAAGTAATTGAGAAACATCTCTTTTTGCCTATAATCATATATAAGCCCCAAAATTCATAAACCAAATACCATGTACTTTGATCTCTACCATAAAACGAGATTACATAGGAAGACTTTCTATAGTTCAATCCTATCATCCATTAATTATAATTTTTCCCAAGTGAAGTTAAAATATATATTAATTCCTGAACTGTGTGGGTTATGATTATTTTTCAAAACAAGGATACTTAGGTTTCCCATCTGCGGGTATGATCCCAACTCTGAAATAATCCACATCCATCTGAATGAAAATAAACTTCAAGTGCCCCACTGAGTGACATTATAACCGTTATGGTTATCATAATGACCACGAGATTTCTATATAATGTGTTGAAGGATACCATTGACTAAGAATCTTTAACATGTACAGATGATTCATCATCAATGAAGAACCTCAAATACATATAAAATAATTTCTAAATCTCATACATATTAATCATTTATTGTCAGATCTAAAGGAATGCTCATTTTCATTCTTGGTAATTTAATAAGGATTCACGAACATAACTTAAATCTATAAGGAGAGTCCCAGTGTAGACAATAATTCTCCCTAAAACGGTGTGATGAGTCCGACCTCCCATCCTCTAAAACAATGAAAATTATTAATCCTCATCGGTCCATAACTAATGAGTACCTACCTTTGGAATGTAGGTAAAAATGGATATATAATCGTTGGATGTTTCTGGTTCTATGAAAACCCCCGTTAGAAACTGATTGGAATGTTTAAACATTTAACAAAAGAGGTCATCCCCATTTCCAGAGGAAACAAGGACTCTTCCCCAACATAAGATGAATAGGAAGATGGCGACGATACAGATAATGAAGAAGAAGACCTATGGGATGAACCTATAACATTTGATGAAGGTGTCTCTACCAACACTTATGAACACATGGAAGACAACTTGGGTACAAAAGAAGACCTGAAACCCACTCTGATTCATACGTACATGACTTATTATAGAAATACGTAGATATATATTTCATGAAGATGAATAGAGTTTTCTCCTATTATAATTATCCAAAAATTTCAGCCCTTGATCCAGAGGTTGATACTCAGCACCCGGCCATACTTGGAGACCAATGTGGTTACAAGAATTTCGCTAGAAGAACACAACTGACACTATTTCCAAATATTGATGAATATGTCAAGAATCACATCAAATATTACTTCATTTATGAAATCCAATAATTCATATGGCTATAAAATATTTTCCCCATCACAATGAAAAATTGGAATATTTGAGTCTTCATTGATTTTAGGGATCTTCATTGGCATATCCCAAATGATGATTTCTGAGATGTGATTACAAGATTGTTGATGAATGAAACTATTGTATATGAGGTTACCACTTTCATGTATATCAATTCATCATATAAAAAAATCTGAAATGACTAAGAATATGAATAGTCCAACACGTTTATATATCCCTATGGACTGTTTTTCTACATGGAAATTACCTTTGATTTCCAAAATGTCATCAACAAATAACTACATATCATGAACCATATCATCAAACCCTTCCTATGAATGTTTATTGAATACTATATTGATGATCTGGTTTTAAAATCACTATAATGCTCAGACTACCTATCAGATCATGAAACCCTCTTTAATAAACTATGATAGCATTTTCAAAAAATGAACCCTCGAAAATGTGATTTAAATGTCACCTCATGGAAATTACTCTTCTTCATCATGACATTGAAACTGACCCCAATAAGGAAAGGGACATCCTTATAATGTAATCTCCTCACAACCTCCCTATGTTGAGAGGATTCGATGGACAATTGGCATACATTCGGTTCTTCATATGCTACGTTGTTTGAAAATTCATTCCCTTAACCAGGCTGATGAAGAAAGTGCCAAAATATCAATGGATTGATGATTGTTTGGATGTATTAAAAAATATAAAAAGATTTATCGTAATCTCATTAGTGTTAATGAAACATGTTGATGTAAGACCACTAATTCTATATGTGAGCACCTTGGATTGATCCCTATCCAAATTAATTGCATAGTTGATTGACTCAGGTAGTGGGAATAGTCTCTAGTACCACAACTAAAACATGACCTACACTGAGACTCGTCATTCCAATATGGAGAAGAGCTCTGCTACATTAATATATACAGTCCAAAATTTGAGGCATTACATCCACAACTTGAGGTCAATTTGGTCCCACTTAGCAACCCACTTTTGTACATTCTCAACCATCAAATGTTAATTGGATGCCTATCGAGATGGGAGGTCATCTAGAAACAATTAGATATATAGTTCATCCCACATAAAACGATCAATGGCTAGACATTAGATGATTTCTTGGAAGACCATCCCTCAATAGAGGTGGCCCTATCAAATGATGAGATACATATTGAGGAAATTTTTTCTATTTAAGTGAGCCCCCAGATGTGGAAAATTCACTTCGATGGTGCCTCAAGAACCCCAATATGAATACCAATGGAGGAAAAAAGATTCAATAATCTGGGGTTGGGAGCCAAACTCATATCCCCACAAAAATCAGTTCTTCCCAATTTATTCATAAAAATAGAAGAATGAAATAATGAAATGGATTACCATGCCCTTATTTCAAACATATCTATGGAAATAGAAGTGCAAGATGAAATTCAATTCATAATAAGTCATAGAGTATCTCAAAATTGAATATTCTATCAAAAATAAGGATTTGATCCCTTTGATGAACCATATTCAAGAATTAATGACAGAAATACCATCAGAGAAAATATTGACTTATTTCCCTAGGTCGCGAAATATACAAGTCAATGCATTTGAAAAAAATTCCACGGGTTTTGAATTCCCATTATATAATTATATATTTATTAGCATTTCACACCATTGGATGTTCATATTGCTTTTTCAGAACTGGAAGGGGAAAATCAACGAACGTAGTCTTGTTACAACACCTTATGGTTATACCCCCATCTAGATGACTCCAATGGAAAATCATAATCAAAAGCTAGAGATCCTACTAGATATTAATTTAAGGGAACTAATATAGAGATGTGCATACAACTTCATTCGGCACAATGGTCTAAACCAGTAAAAGAATATCAACAAGAGAGGCCTCGATGGAATCCCTCTAAGGTGAGTTTGGGGGGACGTTATAGGTTCCGTCGTGAAAGTACTGAATACCAAAAAATTCAAAGCACATCAATCAGCATCTAATATCTCACCTTAGAAATGAATTCTTGGAAACTATTGGCCCTCCATGATGTAGGATTTCACCACATTCACCATGTTGTTCCATTCCTATCATGTTCAAGAAAATTTCATTCACTAGCACCCAGAGACACTTCACACTTCTAATTACTCATTACCAATTTCAATATGTGGAATGGATGTTGGGGGTTCATAACCTATCTCCATGGATAGAAAATTAAAATATATTCTCATAATAAATGATTTCCTTTCAAAATGGGAAGAACTAGAACCCCTCAATGAAGTTGGAGCTAGAAGAATTGTTAGAATTGAGAAATACAATATCATCACCATATTTGATGTCCCTTATACAATTATAAATGGACACGGATCCAATTTATGCTCTACATAATTGAATAAGATATATCAAGAGTATGGAATCAAGGACAATGATTCATCCCACTACCATACATCGTTCAATTGGAATATAGAGTAATTCCACAAATCTCTATCATATATAATTTATAAATTGTTAGACAGAGACTAGAAATCATGTTCAGACAAGCTCATCCATGATTTTTGGGCATATCAGACCATGACCTGCACCGCCATTCATGTGGAATTATACTCATTAGTATATGGGATATAGGTGGTTATACCAACCGTGGTTCAAATTTCGTGCATCCACATGGCCATCTGTGATCAAATATTTACATATTATTAGTCATAGAAATGGTTTCATGTGCTATAGTGGTTAGATGAAAAAATATTCCACACATTCCACCATTTGTAAATGTACCAAAATCAGATCATGTAAGCCTCAAAAAAATTGTTTCACATATATATTTTGTAAAATTTGAGATAGTGTTGGTCATTAGAACTTGGATGATACTTTGTAGGAAACCTATAGAAATTGAATCCAGAATGGGATTAAGTATATGTCCTACACATGGTCTACTCCAATAGTGCATATGAATTAATATTAATGGATGACAAACACATCACATCACCCACTAATGTGAGGTTCCTAAAAAATAAATTTCGAAATTATAATATGATCTTCTTAGTTGCAAAAAATTAAAACTTTCATTAACATCTATGTTATTGCAACAACAAAATAAACTACTTGTAACCTTCATCCTAACTGAAAAACATTAAATTGCATTTAAAATTGTCATAACCACATGGAATTAAACATTATAGAGGTCATTGTGTACCAGATAGTGATTCATCACAAATGATCCAAATATGGGCAAGGGTAATATTACAATTCCCCTTTATATTGTATGGGTCAAACCAACACTGGGAGTATATCATATAAATAGGCTTGTCTTAATTCCCATTCCATAATGAGATACATAGTGACACCGATATTCTACATCCTTGTCTAGGCACCAACATGAGAATAAAAAAATGACACCTACCCAGTGGGTGGGTTATAATGGTGCAAGAAACATATTTTATAGAACTACATGTGGCCTGATTCCTCAACTTTCATGATGTGTAGTGACGCCATGATCCAACATCTTGGTCCAATCACCACCCAAAATAATTGTACCCATCTTGTGTATGGCTCGTGCCAATGAAGGGAGAGAATTTTATAGAACTATTTATGTGTTGATTCACATTCATTAATGGGATACAAATAGATGCCTCCATCGTAGATCATGTCACATCCATTAGTTTTCATTATAACTACATACAACATGATTCCAATTAATTAATGGGATATGTAGTGATTCCTAAATCCTACAAACTGGTCCATCCACCATCCAAAGTCATCAGTTCTTAATTCCCTATGTATAGGTTGGACCTGTGGTGGGGAATCCATTAAAGATCATAACTATATCATGTTAAACTATATGTTACTTTAAGAACTAATTATGGCTTGATTCATGTCGTCATTGGGTAAGTAGTTACTATCATATTCTTCATCCTGGCCTAGATAAGATAAAAAAAATTCCTCATCCCAATACATGGGTCAATAATGTATAGGGAACATGTTGTTAGATGTAAATAGACATTTATACCATAATAACTATAATATAAAGGAAACCTCCCTACGGTTCTAGCCGGACACTTCACCCACCTCATCCTTTTCATCTCAGTTCATTATCATCACTAACATATGATGTTAAATTTCATGGGATACTAGAACTACATGTTTCAGGATCCCAACCCTTGTAGGATCTATAGTGAACCCTAGATCTTATATCCCCATCTTTCTTCCATGAAAAAAATGCCTCCCCCTATTTATAGGTCAGACTTGTGTAGGGAAATTAATGAGTCCTAAATGCACAAAATTAAACTGAATTACCAAAGATGTCTTAAGAACATGATATTAAACTGTAAGGATTCTCAAATTCTACGTACGGTTTGATACTCAGTTAGAAAATATATATAGTGACACCTAGGCCATCCCGGGTCAAGCTGCATGGAAACAAATGCCTCCACAATTTGAGAATATATATTTATACAGAGCCTTCCAATCATTGATCATTGAAAAGCGATTAGTCATATGATATTGATCTCTTATATAAAAATCTGTTCTATGTAGAGGATGTTGAACCACATAACTACTAACGGTTGAGATATTTCTCAAATACCCAGATATCCAATTTTCTTTCGTCAAACTCCATTTCCAAAGAAATATCAAAACTCCATAATCACCCATAGCAATCAGAAATGGGCGACTAGTGTCAAAAAAACACTTTTTTTATTATGAACACAATTACCTAGTAGATCGGCATATGTTGCCCCAAAAAATGTCATTTAAAAAATGTAAAATTATTCATTAGGATTATATTGTCCAACATATTTATTCCATTTGGCTCCTAAGCCTCAAATCATCCCTTTCTGATTTAAGGGGTAACAGAATCATGGTTTACACTTTCTCACCCTGCTCAAATCTACATTTAACTAGAGACATATCGACATAGTAATCCAATATTTATAAATGAGTCCTTTGATAATTTCACCTTGAAACATGATATAAAACTATTCTATCAACTTTATTTTGGAAAGACATATTACTACATGGACCCACAAGAAATATCTCCTTCATGCCGAGTCACACATGTCCTCCCCACATGACGTTAAACTACATGGCCCAAAACTGATCCCTTCACAAATACTACCACCACTAGGGGGAGGTGGGAATACCTTTCTGTCCCTTTTTCTCACACCAAGAATAGATCACATTGTTCTACGAATTTCAGTGAGTAATTTTCCGTAGATGAAGGGAAAATAAATCAAGAATGACTAATCTTACTGACATGATATTAAAAGGACTATTAATGTTTTCCCCTCTATGTTGGGAAAACTGATGTTCTAACCATATGAAATTAAACTGAATGGTACACCAAATATATCTAAAATTTCATACTCACTACACATGGGCCAATCTATATAGGGAGCTTAATGCTGGGACATCCATATCATCAAAAATGGGCCCCGCTTGAGTGGGGAAATCAAAATAACTCACCCAGTGTGTGAGCTATATATGTGTAGGAGAGTTCACAAGTCAATAGGTGGATATGACATAAATATTTCTAACATATTTCAGAACCAATACTATACATTCATCAAAATACATTGTTCGATGAATTTTGGATCCTCATATATCTCCACGTCCATTGGATGTGGGAGGCCAGTGTCCTATGGACACCTGTGTTTGACTATGAGCACAATGCCCTAGCGACTCTACATAATGTTCTCAAAATTGTCCATTAAATCAAATGAATCATTTTCCAAGGGTGTGTCATTTTCTATTCATGTATGCTAATTAGATTACATGCCTCATATCATCTCTCCTAATCCTTGATCCCTTGAAATAGTTTCTTACAATTTCATCCATCTCTATATCAAGGACATGTTTGACCACCTTATACTTACAGAAGTATAGTTATTCAAGGACTATATATCAAGTCCATAATTGAATTTAATTCACACTATATGATACACGGTGCCCATTGTCCACCCTTGGGACTGGATTTGTTAAATAATGTTGTTCCATCTATTCTTATTCATGATGTGAATATGCGGGAGAAAATCCAATTTGTGTCTCACATAATTTGTGAGATCTTACATCAGAACAAAAATTCCCCACCTATTTGTGTGAATAGTATCCACAAATATTGAAAACATTAATGTAATTATTTTTTTATTAATTTATATCATCATCAGGATACGTAGTGACACCTGAGCCATATATTTTGGTCTTAGACATGGAACATAATTATCTGAAAATTTCATGTGTAAGGGATTGACCTTAATAAGGATCCCCCACTAACCATTATAAAGAAAAATTATTCACCTATTTCTCAGAGGTTTCAGCTTGAATCCCCCACTCTCATATTTAGGAACCCCCTTTACAAAACACGTACTCTGTGTCCATAAGGATCTAAATGAACATAATCCACCATAACTATCAGAAATGGATGGATAGTGTCCTACGAATTCGGTTGTTTGACTATGCACACAATGCATCGATGGCTCTACATAATGATCCCAAAATATGGACTATCAATTTATGGAAAATTCTTCCTCATGAATGTCATTTTCTACCTCCATATGCCCATATGTTGTTTATGTCTCACCTTTGTTGGACTATGCACAATGCATCAATGGATCTACATAACGTTCCCAAAAAATGGACAGTCAATTAATTGAAAAATATTCCCCATTAATGTCATTTCCTAAATCCATAAGCCCCTATAATGTTTATTCATAAATCTTTCCTCAAGAGGGTATCCTCAAATATGTATACTCACCAGATCATATGGATTATTCGTTATCTATCTAGTTTCCCCATTATATCTTCATCCTCAATGATGACATTCTGTATCATTTGTTTGACTAGAGTGGATTCACTATTGGTTATGAGACATCAGAAGAGTATAACTATAACAGACCTACTTTTTTTACCCACATATACTTATTTTATAGCCAACCATTTTCTTATACATGTTCTAATGATATCACATGCAATGCTATGTATGAAAGAATGTTTTGGTAATGTAAAACATGTATTCTATAAAGATGTGTATTTCATGTTTTATGTTGTTTTGTAATGTTCCTAATCCCAAAAGACTCTAGAACTCTCTATATTATATTTTGTAAAAATTGTATATTTTCTGTAATAAAATATGTTTATGTGGGTAAAAAACAGTAGGGTTACTATAGTTATATTCTTGAGATATCTCAAAACTAATAGTGAAGTTGCTCTGGTAAACCAAATGACATATAATCTCATCATGGATGAAGAAGTTATAATGGGGAAAGTAGATAGATAATGGATAATTCATAAAATCTGGTTATTATACATCTTTGATGATACCCACATGAGTAATTATTTATGAATAAATGATATATTCGGTGTTTTGAACAAATTCTGCCCTCTTGTTGGTCCCTTCTAAAGAGATAAGAGTAAAATCCATCCATTTTTTGGAGAAAAAGTCCATACAAAAGTTCTTTTCAATAAAATCATTGGGAAACAAACTAAAAATTGACAAATGAATAAATGAAGTATGGATAACAAAGTAGACGACATAATACACCCCATAAATGGTTCACAAAATTCATTCCACTTGAACTAATAGTTCATAGAATGACCCGTGAGGTGCTGGCCCGTGAAGCGCTGGCTATCAATCTAAAGAGATCATAGACTGGGAGAGATGTGCATCAATCCATGGTACATGGTTCTCCAGAAATTATACTATGAAGAACAAATGATCAGTTTAAAAATAGATGATTAGTTTTCAGATTTAATAAATTAGTTTGTGGATGACGGTGAGATTGAATGGTGTTTGGTTCATGAAATGAAAGGCATGGTTCACAAATGGAGGATTTAGCACATAAACATTAGTGTACGAAATGATGGAGAGCTGAGAAAAAATTGGGTAGTTCTTTTCACCGAGAATTTTGGTAAAAGAAGAAACGGACCCCCTATATATAGGTTTGTTCTCTCAATAGGTCCACCTTTCTTCCAAAAACTAGTAAAAGTTATCACCACTTTTAACATCAGAATTTCCTCCTCTTCATTCCGATCAATACCAATTCAAATTTGATAATTTTTAGGTTTTTGTGAACATTAAAAATTGAAATTAAATAATGAAATTATTATAGAAAATAAAATTAAATAAAATGGATGAAGTATTTTGATAAAATAATTCAATACGAGAGACGAAAATAATCCCTGAAGATATTATGTCCTATGAACATTTTAAGGAAGGCATCTCCTACGAATTGAGTAGTACACCGAATAAAGACAATGGAAAAAAGCTTCTACGAACCACATCATAAATGAAATAGGTATGGATAATTCTACAATCATATACTATCTCTGCATACCACCTCAGTAGATAATTATTGAACGAGGATTCCATCCTCATATACGATCCATACGAACTCAATAGTTCACAAATGAGGAAAAGCTAGTAGATCTTAGTGAACGGGACAATGTCATTTGCAAGATTGAGGAAGTGATTTTAACCATCACAAACTGAAACCCCATGAGCCTCTATTTATAGAGTCATCTACAGGGTGGGTTATCGACCCATGGTACTCATTAAAATATGACTATTGATCAATATATCTTGGTTCCCTAACACTTTATAAAAGGATTCCAAGGGGAGCGGAGAAAATGACTAGATTTTAGTGTATTGGATATAATTTTGAGATAGATTTCAGATGATATTGATAAAAAATGCACAACACTCTCCTGAAAGGTTCTCACATGTATAAAATTGTCCCATAGATGAAAAAATAAAAAGTAAATATAATAATTGGCATACCTGAACAAAATATACTTCTCAGAAAACATTCTCGCGATGCATTAAACAAATTCCACTTCATCACACTCACAACCCTACATATGGTAGGGTTATTCTGGTTGAATCCTATATCCAGTACCACCATGCTATGTGGATGGAACTCGGTGTCGTTTAACATCAAGTTATGCTGTAAAAAACTTTTCATCTGTAGAAAAAAATTATATAGACCGCATACTTGTCAACATACAATCATGATATGTAGAAGTTCCAAAAAACTGTTTAGAAACATGAAACGTTGGGAGGAACACATCCCACAAGAAGATAGAGTATGTGAAATTAGGTGCAATTATATGCTCAACACTCTCGCTTTGATCATTTCCTTCCATTTTGGTTGCATCATCTACATTTCCTCCACAAACAAATCCAATACCTTTAGGACATAGCCTATTCTAAAGAAACTAAAACCATATGATAAAACCACTGATCGTCAATAAAATCATTTGAGTTTACATACCCATGGTAAGTGGATTCACATGGGTAATCCTTGCAGTGGTTTCAACCACCAGAATGTCTATAAGTTTACATTATCATGGTAACTTGTGGTGCAACCATGGGATAATAACATGAACCTCCCCATTGTAGGGTATAATTTGATGTTATAGAACCAAATTATTTTAAAAGATGTATTTAAATACCTTTTAAATTATAATGTAATTAATTAAAGTATTATATTGTATTTAAGGTCTTTTTAAATGTTATTATTTCATGGGTATTTTTATTTTAATCGTCAACATGTTATGAGACACCATGAATGTTTTAGGATTTAATAGTCAAAAAACGTTTACAAGTCAATATTCATGATATTATTTTACATTTATGTTTACATGGATGCATAATTATTATAAAATAAATTTAAAATCCTTTATTTATTTCATTGAAATTATTCGAAATATATTTATTTTGCAATTATTTATATGGAATGTTTTGACAAATGTCAAAAAAGAATGTTATATTCTTTTCCAATAAGTCTAGAAAAATTATTTATCCAAATTGAAAATTATTCAATTTCTAAATTTGTTTTAAGGATTAATTATTTTATTAAATTTAAAATTATATTCTCCTATTTATGGAAATGTTGGTATTTCAATTTTTTAAAGAAAATGGTATTTTTACATAAAACAATTTTCATTTCGGAGTGAAGGATTTTTTTCGAAGGATATTATAATGTAGGTGTTTTATTAAAGATAAGGTACTTGAGAATTATAATTTTTAGCAATTATAATTGTGAGGTGAGACCAATACATCATATACATTGGGTGGACCATATAGAACTTGGTAATCTCTTTAAAGATTAATATTAGTTGGTCAAGTTAGCGATAGGAATGCATGTTACAACATAACAAGGGGTGTCATAGATAGAACTAGGTAATCCTATTACAATATATAATAGGGTGGCCCATATATCACTTGGAAATATGGTAATTGATTTATTGGACATCATCTATGTGACTATTCCAATTTAATGTGTTTTTAAAGGGTTTTGAAAGGGGTTTCAATATATTATGATCTATGTCTCCTACAAATTTTTTAATTTCATAATATGGTTTTTAATGATTTTCATTATGAAAATTTTGTGTTCGTTTTACGTGTGAAAATGTGTTACATCAAATTCAAAAATAAAACATTGAGAACAAATTTAAATTTGTTATTATTATTAAGATTTTTTTGGAACTAATGTGGTCCTTTAGTCTTATATCCCTTAATAAGAACTTGTTCCCATCATAGTTTTTGAAAATGGATTTCATATGGGTTATGGGAGAATATAGTCAAGGATAAGATAAAGATGATAATTGAGAATACATTTTTTTATTTGAATCCATGTTTAATTTTAAATTTATTTAAATTTTTGGAAAATGGATATTATGTATATGTGTCTATTTGTAATATATAAGTTTACATTGTAAGAGTTAGTCCAAATTATCAAAAACTATAAACTGGAACGATCCTCTAATGTGGATTCTAGTTCAAAAACAACAGGATAATTAATAGTTATATAATTATCCTATAAAAATCGTTTCATAATCTGGAATTTTTTCAAGAAAATTGAATCATTAATATTTAAGATCTTTTTAGTTTTATAGATTTATAAAATTTGGACATAACTCATACAATAAAAACTATAAAATAGAAAGTTCAAAGTTATGATCAGTATCCATTTTTTTGACCATATATAAATTTTCAAAATAATGCATGACCTCTTTTTAGTGAAAACTTATTGAATTTCAATGTGAATTCTTCCAATACCTCAATATTCATTAAATCCTATAATATTTTAAAAAAACATGGGATGAGCATTAATATCTATGTAAAATATATATATAAAAAAATTAAGTCCATTGATAAATAATAAAACTCATTAAAACTCTATTGTTGAAAAAATATTGTTTAAACCAATATGGAAAATAAATTTCCCTAATAAATATAATTATTATATATTTTAAAAAAGAAATTCATTGAAAACTAATAAAAAATAGAAAAATATTCTATGTACCTTGAGAAATCATCACATTGAACACATAATGAACACAACCAGAACCATTATTAATAAGAATACAATTACGATCAATATCCAATATAAATCCCCAGATAATATTAGCAAATCCCAACACATTTGAGTGTAATTTGGTCACAGCCATCATTTAAGATTTAATGGGAAATCATGGAACATAATGGGTGCACCAATCATTTATAATTTCCATTAAAAATCACATGAAATATTTTTTTTACCATTTATTAAAATCTTTTAATCTCATATGAAAATCAATTTTTTATATTAAAATACCATTTTCATTCAACATTCTATTTTATAAACAATGTATATTATTAAATTGAAAAACTATTATCAATACCATCACAACAAATAAACATAAATATGAGTTATCATTCATGAAATCATGAAATCTTAAATAAGATGTAGAAAATATAATAATGGCCAAAGAGTAGGAAATTAATTGTCATCGTGTAAGTTAACAATAAAACATATATTTATTTTTTTTAGAATGTTATTTGTAAAACACATAAAAAATTTCTATCTGAAAAATATTGAATGAATTTAATAATAGGAGTACAATTTTAATTATTATACCTTTTTAAATATAATCATATTTATTAATATCAAGAATATTTTCATTGATAAAAATATATGAAAATTAAATTTTTAAAAATTAAAAGTGTCCCACACAACATCAAACATTGAAGTTATATTCACCATTGGAGAATAACATTTCAAAAAATTCAAATAACATGATAAAAGATTAAATAATTATATGAATCAAAAATTAGATGTATATACACCTAATAAAATAATAAAGGTCTCTTTCATTGTGAAATTATTCAAAAACAGATATTGGGATGATATCCCATACACTGAATGTAACATGTCGCCTATGTATTTATCTTTTTTCATAATCAACTACTGTTAATTTTTTACATTATTGATAACATTTTTAAATATTTACAATACTTTTATTTAACTTATTACAATTTTTCAGACATATACATATACAATTATGTTTTTTTCATTTTTACCATATTTGGTTTATCTGTCAAAAATTACTTTGGTTGGTCAGGTATGGTCCAAGGGGTCATTATATAAAAAATTTCGAGAATAATAATCATGAAATAATTATCATATTTATATGTAAATTATTATATTAAATTTATTAATGATTGTTGGTTATGACAAATGAACCAATGTTAAAATCTTGCAGATGGTAAGTCATACGTACACATGAGTTACATTACTATTTTTCAAAAAACATTATGGAAATAATGTAAGTAACAATTATCTTTCTACAATGATCATTATAATATAGAAAAAATATTTTTTATTAATATATATATATAATTGTTATGATGTAAAAGGAACCACAATGCGTCATGAAGGCGGTATTCCACACGATAACAAAGAAAACTATCACATTTTTTGTGTCTGAAAGTGCAATAAAGAAGATTATATACTATATTTAATAAATTTTATTATGTAATTAATATCACATAGATATTATTTATATCAAATTTTTTTTAATTAAACCCATCCATAATTCATTCCATGTAATGTTTGAACGAATCACATGACTTTGACAAGGCGGTGGTCCACACATCCACAAACGATGTTATCTTCATTAGACAAAATAGAAAACATGAAGGCATGTTTTAAATAAAAAATATAGAAGTATATAAAAATAATAAACCTAATATTTATAACTATTATTATTTTTTTCTTCATAATAATTCCCAACCCATCAGTGGTGGAAAAGGAAAAACAAACGTCATTATTTTTAGAAGAGGTAGTTCATTGTACACAAACCGTAATTTCAATTGCAATTTAACATAGTTGTGTGTAGATATATTTCACACCCATTATATAAAAAAATCATTATATTTAGAATACTAATTTAATAATATATATATGTAATAATAAAAAATTTATGGGAAGAAAAAAATTAAAACCTAAATCCATAATGATGATTGTTACATCTATTATGAGTAACACATTTTGGTTTGCATAATAGGTTGTCACCTATAGAAATATGGAACACTTTCAAGACACTAAGGTGAGGGTAGGATTATTCTTATATTATTTAGTTAGGTTCTAGAATATGAAAAATAAATATAGTAGTGTCAATAGGTGGGGAGGCTGATTTCCATTTTATAGATAATGGGGAGTGGCATTGTTATAAATATAAAATGTTGAATAATATTGGGATGAATAAATTAAGTAATTTATCTCCAATAATGGTCCCACTACAATAAAAGATGTCATATGGTCAAATAATTTCAATAAAATGGAGTTTGAATATGTTTCTAGGTCATTTAGACTCATAAGAATAATGTTAAACCATTGGTTTACAACATTATATACTCAGTCACAATAATTAATGTTAATTACTCTCACAAATATATTTGTTCAAAAACATAGTGTATTATATTATAAATTAGAAATTAATATTAAAAAAATATTCAATTAAATTTTCGAAGTACTAATCATATAAGGGGTAAAAATTAATTTAACAATATTTCACAGACGAGATGACAAAACATGTTTTTAAAGTCAAAATGTATAAAAGTTTGCAATGTTTTCGTATCTAATTTCAAAATGAAACTATTTATAACGAGCAAAAATGGATTAAATGATAATAAATATATATATATATATATATTAATCTAATTATTAATAAAATTTGACTATATAAATAAATATGAAAAAAAATCATTTTTTATCTAAAATTCATTCGTATTCACTATCCATCAAAATTATATCTCTTTTCAGAAAAAATAACATTGGTTAGACCAATGTATATTTTTATATTTATCCTTAAGACTTATTTTTTAATTTTATCATTAAATAAATTGAATATTTCTAAATATTTGATTAAAAATAGGTGTTCCATTAGAAGGTGGAAAAATATATAAATTAAGTAATTATATTAAAATTATATTATTGTTCGGTATAACACAATTTTGTGTGAAACACAAGATATTAGAAAAAAAATAGAGTAATGTACACAAAAAAAATTATCATCATATATACGGTAGTATAACTATTTATTTCATATATATTTATTAATATGAAAAAAAATTATTTTTTCATTGCTCGGGATATAACTCTTTCCCCACTTTCAGAAATTGCATCCACATATTTTAATTCACTTATGAAATATCTTCGTATATTTTTCACTCATATCGTTTTCATATTCACACATGGCCTCCAAAACTAAAGGATTTTCCCATTAAACCAGAAACTGATAAATCATCATATTAAGCCACACTTTCTATTTATGGTCATGAATATGAACTCATTATTCCTTATAAGAATTATTCAATTCCATCTGAACTTATTTAGGGATCAAATGATGAGATGAATATGGAATATATATCATTAACATTGAAACATGAGATATTTTTATTTACCTAGGATAAACTCATAGGTAAATTCACTCAGAATTAAAATTATCCGTGTTTCTCAAGGATATCATACATTTGAAAAAACCCAAGGACACAACTACCCGTTCATACCAAAACACATCAATAATTTCGATAGAGAAATAAAAAAATGACATGATAACCTTCCATTAAAGAATGGGTTTTCCTTAGGTTATCTACACAACTCTTATTACAATTCAATGATTCCATCACATGTAGATTAATCAAAAAATATTTTTATTCAATTTCCTCAACAAACATGGGTCCCATTATCTTCCTTTATGCCACATCATTAAAAAAATTGTTTCTAACAATATAATATATATATTACCTAAAATAGTTTCATATATATACTATAATAAAGAAATTATTACACGAAAAATAAAACAAATAATGATTTTGATCAAAAAATCCTTCATAATCCAGTGTGTCAGAACACTGCATATCATCTGATGTATGAATCATTCTCTTAGACTATCCAATGAAATTGAGGATGAAATGATTTACAAATGTTGTATCCATCACAAAATGGATTCTAAATTAAATTATAATAATTAGATTTGAACCAAGGATTATAAATTAAAATTATTGATGGAATAACTCCTTGTACCATAATAATCACATACAGATATATTCATTAAGCCTTTTCTAAAGACAATATATATCAAATGTGAATTAAATGTGTAGATTTGGTTAAATAATCAAAAATAACACAAAAAAAATTATTACCATTAAATTTTTTGGAAATCCTACCATGAAGTCAGCTGGTATATTTTTTCATTTAAAGACAGGTAATGGAAAATTATGAATCATTCCATTTTGAAACTATCTCTCTTCCGTAACCTTCTAACTAGTCATACACTTTTCTGTGAATATAGAAATATATCATTTAATTCCATCAAACATGTAATACTCATTAAGGATGTGGTACATTATAGTTCTACATAAAAGAATGGAAAACAAAAAACAAATAATGTTTATTTAAAAACTATTTACCCAACTAGGAATCATAAGATGTGCATTATCTTTTTAAAAATCATTAAACAATTTTTTCATTAATATTATCATTAGGAAGCTGACCATTCTTAATGGTTTCCACTTATTCATGAAATTATTGGTCCTCCTTATTTTAATTTCAATTATTAAAGATAATTTTTAATGGAATGAAATCAGAAATAAAATAAAGGCTGTGCATGTATACACAACATCTAGCTAAAAATTCATCAAATCAGAAAGAAATGGGTCATGGTCAAAACATAACATAGTTAACATATAATTATTGTTTAGACTCAATGAATATACCACCTTGTTTTCTTTCCCTGAAAAATAAAAAATCATGCAATATTAATCATTGATTAGTTATAACCATTTTCTTTATCTCATGTTAAATTCATTATGAATAAATATTTTGTTTTAACTTATGTGATTAGTATATATTTTACAAATTACTCCATTCCAATTATGATTCAAAAATTTAAAATGTAAAAAACAACTGCTAATTCCAAATCAGGTGTAGCATATTTAAACTCCTAAGGTTTCAACTAATTTGAATCATATGTATTACTTGGTCATTTTACAATTGGAAAAAAATTCATATTGACAAAGAATCAATATAGATGAATAATTCTCCATTTATTGATGGAAATTCCATAAAAATAATTCACCAATCTTCTGTTAGTTCTTGAAAACAATAAACATATTTTAATTTCAAGATGTACTTATGTCCTTTTCATGTAATCATTATAATTGGACTAGAATACAGGGTAAAATTTTCAACAAACAACTAGTTGAAACCCTTTAATAAATGAATGATAAGAATCAAAATGATATTTGTATGTATTTTCCATTAATTAAAAACATTCATTTAATAGGGATATAAATTCATTACATATTTACAAAACATTGTGGAAATGGAATGAAATTTGTTTCAAAAAAAGTCAAACATTCTTAATTTCCTATAATGTGTAAGTTCATATATGGTTTTTATAATAATAGATACATTTCATTAATGATCCTATAAATTTTTTTAAAAATACTAAAATTTCATTAAAAAAACCAAAAACATATCCTAGAACTAATGAAAAATTATATTCATAATATCCATAAATAAAGTAGGATCATTATATAAGAAAAATTAAAATACCAAAAATTTGGTGTCCATATATAGTGTGTACCATAGTCTTTAAATATAAAAATCCTCCAATTTCAGCAGATACAAACCTATCCTCATGTCAAACTTCAAAGAATTTTTTGTACACTAGATTCGATCAAACAAATCATTAATTTGTGTAAAAAGATACTTGTTAAAAAGTGTTTTGTAATTCTAATCTCTATAATCATTTAAAATACTCATTAATCTATATTTATTTTTAACAATCAGCATTGGATTATCTCATAGTGAGGTTCAATGTTGGATTCAACCATTAACTCATAATTTATGAAAATTATTTTCATCTCAAAAACTTCCACTTGAATCATTAAATTATGTTATTTAGAAATATACTTGGAATACTGTACAATGTTAACAGTAACATCAATATCTTAATCATGGATACCACTTGGAAAATTATCTTGAATTAAATCCATGTATGAATTTATTACTGGAACATAATTAATTTGAATAGTTTTTTTATTTTCAACAATATAATATTGGAAACATTAATTTCCATCTTTATTCTCTGTTTTTTGGTATGTTATGAAAGTCATGAAATCATCAATCAAGTCTCTCATAGAAAAATAATATATATTATCATAATAAACTAAATTCCAATCCATACCAAGGATGATATGAAACATTACTATGGAAATTTCAATAATATTTTCACCAAATACCCACATGCTAATGAAAATAATGAGATTATTATAAATCAGGGTTTCTTTAATATATACACAAAAAGTTTTTACGAAATTATATATAATATATTCACGAGTTTATATTCCTAATAATCTTAAAAAAAATCAGAAATAAGAAAATGTTATTTTGATGAGTCAAATAAGGTTTTGGTATGTTTTCAAAAACAAGTAACATACCTATCACCATTTCTTTTAGTGGAACAACATCAATGATCATAGTATAAAATGACATTCTAACACCTTTCTATTTATGATCATAAATTTTTACATCCTTTTCAACCAAATTATGAATTTAAGTAGTATAATGACCCATCATATTAATGTTAATGAATCTTACCATCGTATGGCTCTCAATTAACAATTTATTTGATTCTTCGAGATTTTTTTCCATACACTCAAATGCCAAGTTTCCAAAAATTCATCATCGGAAACACTTAATTATCATCATAAGAAATTATCCCTACTGCTTCTTACCACAATCACCACAAGATTGGAACGTCATTTTCATTCCTATATATATATATATATATGTTGCATGTTTCCCAATCAACTATTTTCTTAATTTCTACATAATTTCATTATAATGGGAAACAAAATATTATGAAAACTTTATCTCAACATCATTAGCAGAGTAAAAAAATGTACAATGTTTTTTAAATTCTCACATGGCCAAATATCTCTGTATAAATGATTTCAATCCTGAGTAAGATAGAATAATATTACAATAATTCTCATGAAGGAAATCAAGTACCTACATGACCAATCAGGTGATGATTATATTATATAAAACTACACAATCTTCATCGTTTTTCAACAATTCAATGATTTTTTCCAATTAGAAATGAACAATATTGTGGAAATATTTATCAAAGAATTTTTTAATGAAAGCTTCACATTCCATTAGTAAATATCAAATTTCTGTCTGGTATTCATGACCAAATACCATAATCAATCATATTCATATTCAAAATGATAATTGATATGGGTTTCCATTTGAAGTTTTGAATATACAATGACATCAAATATCATTTATATATCAATGATCCATAATATTACTAAAAATGGGTCATATGATAAACTCAGTTGTGGTGGATGAGACCTCAAGAAGTAATCTATAAAAGACACGTCCCTTTAAGTTTGTGTGGGTTCTGCTCTAGTATAAATACCCCCACAGTTTTTCTATTTATTCTATTGAACCATTACTACAAAAAATTGTTATATTCAAAACATGAACTAATAAATTTATCAATACCCTTCTTATGGTACCAATTGTATGCCCCTGACCTTAAACGTTATATAATATTGATTTTTAGTTATGAAATTTCTTGGTTTCAAACTAAGTATCTATTTAGGTTTAGAGTTATATTGAATTAGGCCATAACACATACATAACAAATCCACAACATAATAAGTGGGAACTATTGATCAATAATCATTTATTACAACATATAAGAATATTAATAATTATTTATTATCGATTTTATGAAATCGTATAATGAATTGTAACATGAATTTTTTCAATTCATTACTCATCGCTAAATCATGTAAAAATTATTTCAAAATGTGTTATAAGAATAATACATTTAGTAAGGGATATAAAAAGAAAGAAATAGTTAGTCCATTGATAACCATTAAACTTTTCAAAACGCATTTATTGAATACATTACCTTTTACCTAAAGAAGGAACTGTCAATCTTTAATAAATATCATTTAGATACACTTTTGAAAAGAAATTATTTCCATGAAAAATAATTAGGAAAAATTGAAAATTCTTGTATATACCTTGGGATTTAATCAAATTGAACCCTTAAAGAACATGTATAGAACTGTAATATATTGGAAGAAACATACAACCAATATTTATTAATATTCAATAGAAAATATTATTATTACCCAATGCATTTGATAGATATTTTTTCACACCCATCATTAATGCTATAATGAGCTCACTCAGTTATATCTAGGGATACCATTCATTTGTGAGGTATATGATACATAAAATAAAATAAAACAATTAATCAATTTTTTTTTAAACAACATATGATAATAAAATTTATTGACTAAAATTTTATATTTTTGAAAATATAAATTTCAAAACAGAATAAAAATTTAACATGAAAAACCATTTTAAAGACCAAAATACTGAAAAAATGAATTACGTTCTTTCATTTGAGAATACCTAAAATTATGAAGTATAAGGTTGAATTAAAATATTGGTCATTATGGAATAAAGTCATTATAATCAATTATGTTAAGAATAGAACATTACTTTATGATTTTTCAAATCATTCTATTTAAAAATGTAAAAATATTACTCTTTTGATATTTTTAATGAAACTAATATTAGACATAAAATATACATTATAACTCTTTTTGAAAAATAAACATATATAATAATTTTAATACTATTGACATGGATAAAAACATTTGAGAATTAAATCATTAAAATTTCAAGGTGTCCCATAACACATAAAAAATTCAAATCATAATACTCATGAATGAATCTTTTTTACAAATCATTAAATAACATGAGAAAAGGTAATATATAGATATATAATGTAAAAGGCACATTATATTCACCTTATATTAATGTTAAGGAATTAATCATCATGAAATGACTCAATAAATGGAGATGGATATGAAATATCATACATTGAGTCAGACATGTCTTATTTGACATTATATTCCTAAATAATAAACATGTGTTAATAATTAATTGGTTTTAGATCATTTTTCATGTTTATTATTAATATTATTTCCGTTATTAATTTTTTTTAAACAACTATATACTAAATTAAGCTTACATTGGTTGTATAGACTATATTTGGTTTATGGGTGAAAATGGACATTGATATGTTAACTTCGGATAAAGGGGTCATTATATAAAAATATCTATGATACTTATATTGAAATAATATTTAAATTGCAACATAAATTAATATTTGAAAACCATTAATAAAATATTTTTATGAAAAATGATCTAACATTATAATCATAGAGATAGTAGGTAAAACCTATGCATGAGTAACATTCCCATTTTTTAACGATCATTTTTTAAATAATTTAAGTAGAATTTATCATTCCATAATATTAATAATATAATAAAAAATATTATTTAGTCATATATACTTATATATTGAATTATTATAATGTAAAATGAATCACATCGCATCGAGTAGGAGATGGTCCACACATCCACGAACGATTTTATCACTTTATTAGTGTGTGTGAAAGGGTAATAATGTAAATGATTTTTTATATTTCCATAAAATTAATTCGTTAATTGTTATAAAATATCTATTATATATGCCAAATATGACTTATTAATCCCATACATAATACATTCAATTTAAAGTTTTAATATATCACATTGCATTGAGGAGGCGATAGTCCACACATCCACAAATGATGTAATCCAAATTAAAAAATAGAATTCATTATGGTAAGTGTTAAATTACAATTAAAAAAGAATAAATATATAATGAATATTATATATATAGAATAAAATCATTGTTTCTGTCATTATTCTTATCCCTGATATGTGGAAATTGAAAAAACAAATGGAACCCTTTTACAAGGCGATAGATCACCGTAAATGAATGGTATTTTCATTACCCATATGATAGGACTGTGTGTAGTTATAGGTCAAATACATAACAAAAAAAATATTACAATATTTTTGATACATATTTATTAATATATTCAGGTAATAATAATTAATATATTTTTGGAGAATGAAATAAAGCATAAATTCACATTAATAAATGTTAAATTTTTTATGTAACTCCGTTTGGTTTGCGCCAAATGGAATCTTTGGATGGATTTAATTCACATTTGAGTACCCCTGTGTCATGGGATTGATGTAGAGAAATTATTTAATCAGGGTTTTGAAGAGGAAAAATGGATTTAGATGTGTGATGAAGTGGGGAAGCTGAGTGCCTTTTTATAGATGAGGGGGAGTGACATTATTGTAAATATAGAAACATAAAAACTATTGAGAGGTATACCATACATAATGTGACTCCAATAATATAAATAATTCAATAATAAGGGTTATATGGGTAAATCAGGTCCATAAAATGGATTTTATACAAATCTATAGTTTATTTAGAATCATTGGATTAATGATTAATTATTAAGAGACCACATTTTATCCATGATCGTTGAAAACAATATAAATTACACCAAATAATATTTTTTGTCAATTATTTTTTATAATATCAGTAATTATAAACTATTATTATTCCAAATATGGAATAAAATTTTCTATATTCCAATCACGTAAATGAATGAAATTAATTTTAAATTAATCCACCAGATGGGATGACAAAGAGAGTTTAATGTGTAAAAATGTTCAAACATTTGTGATGTTTTTATATACAAATTCAATGTGAAATTCATTCCAATGAACAATTTTTTTTAATGATATAAATGGATCTTATTCCAAATTGAAACCAATTATGATAAAATAATTGTATATATAAATTATATGAAAATTATTTTTTGAACTATAATTCAATATTATTCAAAAATTATTAATAAATTAAAGATCTCATAAAAATATAAAAAATTAAAAATGTAAATTTTGATATTTTTCATTAAAAAATGATGGTTATTTTTTCATATAAAAATTAAAATTGACATAATGTTTTGATTTAAAATAGGTGCACGAATAAAAATTAAAAAAATGAGCACATTGAAAATAATATTAAAGATATATTATTTCATTGTAGAAGTCAGTCTTACATGAAATAAAAGTCTTAAAATAACTCATTATTATGTGTAATGTATGATATTAAACATAGAAACAATATAATAGTAAAATTAATATTTAATACATAAATAATAATTAATATCAAATATAATTGTTATATCATAACCTTTGATGTTACAATTTATGTCCTTGTCCTTACATACGATTATTAATACAATCTATTAATAAAATAATACTACACATCATAAATTAAGGTACAAAAATTTTGTAATGTAATATTTTAATGATTCAATTAGTGTTTTTTATAATTTGGATTAGCTGATTTTGAGCCTTTATTATCACTCTCTATTATTTTATTACCCATATATCATCTATTGTACATATTTTAATCTAGAAATTTGAATCCTAAATCTATATCTAAACATATATTCATTAATGCACAAAATAGTCATCAAATGAATATTATAGATAGTTTTTTAATTGATGTTAATCCTTCATTAAATAGGAGTGGACATTCGTTAGAGATAAATGATATAAATTAAAATTAATGATTTAAATATAAAACAGAATATGATTGAAGAAAAATGATCACATTAGTATAATTAATATTGTTTCAATAGAAATCATGGATGATGAAATATTTACCCTAATATGTTTTTCATGAGGGAGTAAACAAATTACAATCGCACCGTATTGAAACAATTCCTGATAAATATCACCCCTCCAAATATTCACCATGAATAAATCATTTCACACTTTGAGTGTGCATAATATCTCAAATTTATAGGAAATAATTTAGTTGATTACTCATCTCCATATCTAAAAGTATAGATTATTTTTCATTATCAGTTCTCATTTCCAATGGAATTTAAATTTGGAATCACACTATAACATTGATCATCTAAATATCCCCTTTTAAAATATTAATCTCATTATCCATGAATCATTAACACCCTTCCAAATAAATTAACATACATTAATGTAAATTGTTTTTGTAGTTATATGATCACATGAATTTCATTTCATGGTTATAAGATATTTTTACCTCACTTGGTCCATCTTACACCACCTCAAGATACTGACACAAAGACACATGAAATAACTTTATTTGAGTCCCACATATCATAAATAAAATTGTGTGTATTTGGAAGAAAATATTTAAATAAAATATTTTAATGTATTTGAATTCATTATCATAGAAAAATTATAGAGGAAAAACTCTTAATCTTTATCCCACAATGTAGTGTAGAGCATTCAGTGTGGCAGAAGTCCCCCATTTACCATCAATCATGTATATTAAGATTAATAAACCTTCATGATGTCCCATTTGGTAGTATTGTATCATCCATTAATCTATGAAAGAAATATTATCTTTATCTTCATTGTCTATT
This sequence comes from Viscum album, assembly GCA_963277665.1. Lineage (NCBI taxonomy): Eukaryota > Viridiplantae > Streptophyta > Magnoliopsida > Santalales > Viscaceae > Viscum > Viscum album. The sequence continues at coordinate 1,468,150,842 of OY728163.1, read as the reverse complement.
AATCTATTATTAATTAAATAACTTTTAGTCAAAAATTCTCTCTCAAAAAAGTATTATCCACTTTTATACAGTGAAATTGAAAATTTGTGGCATAGTAAATCTGGAATAAAAAATGTAGATCTCATAGATGATAGTGAAAATATGGAAAATGTTGGTTTTATAACATCACACCCTCTACAAATCCATTTAACAATATATAGTAAATTTAAACATTTATGGTTTAATTTATATTTTAATTCCTTGAACATTTCCCATTCATGAATTATGGATCATAGATAACATGATTTATTGTATGGACATGATCTCCTCATTTTCATTCATTTATTACTATAATTGTATATAGTATTAGGTGAACATATATGAAAATATATCTCCATCATTGTAGTACAATCCAAGCATTATCCTTGATGATTATTACAATTCCATGGTGAAACATCAATAGTGTCAACACATAATAAAAAATAGGGATGAAAATCTAAAAAAAAAATTTATTGAAATGTTTTGTGAATCGAATTTTCTTACATTAGAATTTAAAATGGGATACGTATCAATAATATGTTTTCCTGAATCATTCATCACTCGGATGATACCTACAAGGGACCACATACCTTGGTCCCCCCATGCACATTATATCCACACAGTAATTATTACTCTTGGTAATTTCTCCAGTCAAAATGGGGACCTACACATCACCTCATTATCCATTTCATGGTCAGACCTACCAATAATCATTGAAAAATGTGACATATAACGAAAATAATATCAAATATTTATCAATTATTTTCCAAAATTTATAAAATTAATTTTATATTTAAATGTAAAATTTTATCATAATGAAAAAACATATATAATGCTCTAATTAATTTGTCCAATTTCAACCTAAAAAATGGAATTTAAGAACATGTGTTTTATTTATCAAAACATACCCATGCACTAAAAATTAGATCAAACTAATTTGAATGAACTGAAATAAAATATTAAAATATTTCAATAATTTTATCTCATGTTTTACATTAGAGACAATTTCAATTATATAAGTATGAGGGCCCATCAAGTTTGACCAAAATGATGCCCTAATATATTTGTGAGTGATTATAAAAATGTAATGGGATCAATACACTCATCAATTATTCTTCATATAATATTGTAGTGTATGTTATAAAAACAAAAAAATTCCTCATGATATAATGAATATGTGTAGTGCATAATAGTAAAATAGTTGTAATCTGAATAGTAAAATAAAATAATGGAGATTGTGGAATCTTTTATGATAAGAAAAATTATTTTTCGGATCTAATATTATTATAGGTTATGTATTATTACTATAAATATTTTCATTAAATTAAAATGTAACAATATAAATATTATGTTCAAAATGATCAAAATGATCATATTCTAATAAATTTTATCACAAAGGAGTACATATAATTGTACTAAATTTATTTTATGAAACCTATAAAATTTTGAAGAAAAATGTATATATATTTTTGTTCTCAATTTATCATTAATGAGTATTTTCATTATATATTTACTATATAAAGGAATCCCATGTGTGATAAATTATATGAGAAAAATTAATATTTAAATGGGGTAGAATTGGATATTTATTCTTTTAATAGATCGACAAATGATGTTGTGTTACATCTAGGAATATATAACATAAAAATATAATGGACAAAACTATTAATTTATTATAATGGTATATATGTTCATCATAGAATATATAAAATTATATGGAGGAGAAAATTTTATATCATATATGTATTGGTGATCATTGAGAATTCATGGGGATATTTGAAGATTCATCAATGTGATCTTCAAAATGTTATAAAATTATACAATATAAAGACAAATTGATGAACCATGAAACTCATATGAGTAATTATTGAATCTACAAAATAATATTTACTGAAGGAATATATATATAAGGGTAGTATAAAATTATATATGGTTCCTCAAAATATTTCATAATAGTAATGTTGGAACTCTAGGAGTTATTATCGAATTATAGAGGTCACAATTTTTTATAATGATGATCAAGAAATCCTTACGATCCATTTACCCATGTGATTTTTTATATGGTTCATATGGAATTTTATGTAATTAATATAACATAAATAAGGATTAACTAAATTTATTAAATATAATTTTATTATTTTATAAGTTGATTCATAAATTATGTAAAGGGTTTTTGAGAAATCGAAAAGGGTTATCAACTTTTTCATATGGGTCATCAAAAAATAAAAATGGCTAATTCAAAAATTAAACATGGTAATGTGGAAAAAATATAGAAAAGAAAATATTCATTATTTCTTAAAATATCATTACAAATTACTATATTGGATAACTCATATGATTTGAAATTCATTATATGTGTAAATTAATATTGAAAAAAGGGTAACTTGAAATGATGTAGCCTATAAATTTTTTGAATTTAAATGGATGATTATTATATGGACATCAAATATAGTGGTGGGAATTTTTTATAATGGAATATAAAATCAAAATGCAGAGGATTATGACTCAATATATGAAGGATAATAATCTGAATCATGATATTAAGAATTAGGTTGTCACATTCCAAATAATGATTTATGTCATCAATATCATTGCATAAAAAATAATAAAATCATGGATCAAAATATCGGTGTATTTATCCGATGTTTTGACATAGGATATAGGCATTGATTATTAGTGAAAAAATAGATTTAACCATTTCTAATGTTATATAAAAATTCAATATTTATTTTTTCAAAACATTTTTAAAATGACATCATATCACTAAATCAAATAACATTTATTTTACATAATAAAATATTATAATCATATAATCATATTTTTTTATTGTTAAAATTAATATTATAAGAAATATTTATTTCTAAAAATCAATTACATTATAAATTATTGGAGAATAACACAACTAAATAATAGAATTATAGAATGTTAATGATTGTCTGCATTAATTTATCATTTTCATAAAATAAGAAATAAATATAGTTTTAGAAGAATTTATTATAATAACATGCTATAATAAATGTTTACACTAATGAAATGAAGAGAATTTTTATTATATAATGATATAATAGAAGATGAGTGATAAGTTGAAGTACTATTTCATCTATTCGTGATCATTATTTCAAAACTCATAGATATTTTATAGCCACATTGACTGATGATCCCGGTGAGATAAATATGATGAATAAGGCCTAATAACATGTATTATTTTTGATTATATTGAAATTCATAAATAAATATTAATGGAATAATAACATATTATTGATGTGATTTGGATAAATTTGATGTAGAAGGATACTCATGACTTGGATTTTATGCAGGGATGTTTTAGATATTATGGTTACCCTTATAATCCATTCCCACTGAAATGTGGAAAAATAATTCTAACATGAAATAGTATAATGAAAAACTTAAGATATAGAATGTCAATAGGATGATAAAATCATTAGGGAAACATATTATACCTTCGCAAAAATTATGTGTCATTTTAAAGGATATTAAGAAATTTAAATATAGTAGTGATAAGGTGTTTCTTAATGGAAGTGGATCAAAATATGTTGTAGGCTTGAAAATATGAGCTAAAAAGTGTATTTAATTTATTTTTTATTATTCTTTTTAAATTTCATCAGTTGATGTTATAGTGATGAATAGAATAAAACTAAAACATATTAATATTTTTACTAAATAAATGTTCTAGTGTTATTATGTGGCAAGATAATGTTCAAAAAACACAAAACAACAAAAGAACATTGATTCAACCTCATCCCATGTTATGTTTTCTCATATGAACCATTGAGAACATCAATTTACACTAGAATTAACCAATATTCCTTTGATTGGATATAAAATTTTCATGCTCTTTTTAACTATAACATATGAAGATTAGATTTAAGGATGTTATTGAAAAACCACCAATAATGAAAGTGAATGTTACATTTATTTATACCATTATTGATGTTTCTATATGGAAAAATAAAAATATAATTAAAATAAGTGATAAAAATTCTTGGAGGATCTAAAAAAATATGAGGATATACCTCAACATGAATATAAATAATTTATAAATTGCTCAACTACTTTTTTTAGAATTATCCTCCTCAATAATCAATCTCAAATTTTTAGTGTATTTGATAGATGAATAAATTTATTTATTTTAAGGACTCTTTTATGAAGTAAATGTTTATATGATGAAATTCCTCATTGATTTAGTGATTTATATATTTGATTTTATAAGTAAAATCATAATTAAAAATAATATCAATTGTTAGGTGGAGAAGATATATAGAATTATTTAAAAAAAAATCCAATGATGATAACCATAACCCAATTTATTTAATACAAGGGTAGATAATTATTACATCGTGTGAAAAATAATCATGTTAAAATAAACAAATTTCTGGATAAAACAATGGATAAATATAATATTTATATATAATAAAGGAAAATATAAATGATATACATTAATTTCATAATATTTCTATTATTTTCATGTATTCAAATTTGTTGTAAAATCGAAAATAGTTAATGAAATTTAGACATCATTCAATATAGTAGCAACAATAAAGAAGATAAAAAAATTATGTTGTAGAATGAACTAGAATAAAAAATATATATATTAGAGGATGAGAAATGTATTATGTATTTCTAGGATATAATTCTTGATGTAAAATTAAAAAAATATGAAATAATTCAAAATATGTTTTCATTAAATATTTATATAAATGACACAACCATTAAAATTTATAATAATTACCATGTTTAATAAATAATTCTACAAATTTAAAAAAAGTTAATGAGAAAATCTAGAAAAATAACCATTGTATGCTCTTGAAAATATGAAGACCTTTGTATGACAATTTTTCATTTCACTGCTTTGATATCAATTGTATTATTTTGTTTTGAGTTTAAATATTGATAAATAAATTTGACTGAAAATGAGAATAAACAATCCAAAAATAATAATGGTATATAAAATCTTATGAATGATTATAATATCTCAAATATATACACAAAAGGATTATTATTCTATGAAAAACAACATGAAAAAAATTTAGGATGACATTTATTATATCAAAGGGAATGAGGATTAGAAGCCAATTTTGAATATATTGGATTTCAGCCCATAGGAATATAGGATGAAAAATTTTACAATCTCTGCTAAATATATAGGTCCTTAGGTAAACATATAAGTGCTCTAGGATAATAAATTCCATAAAAAAAATAAAAATTACAGATAAAGGGAATTTTATTCCCAATAATAATATTTCAATGTCTTCAAAATAGAAATGAGATATCAAATATAGGTGTTCAATTTAATGTGGAGTAGTAAAAAAAACTTTACAGTCATTATTCTTATACTAATTAGAATATATGGTTAAAAATATATTCAGTAAAAGGAAGGATGAATTTTCAGTGAGGTGTATATTGAATAGGATAGTAGTGTAAACTGCAACCATGAATGAAAAACTTGAATCCACAAAAAATATTTAAATATTACTATAGAAATATGATTCTATAATCATTGAAATTATCACATCATGGATGTGGTTTCTTGACCATGGTGGCCCACAATGGTGCCCCAAGAGAATATCTGTATATGCTAGAGGCCAAGTACTATAAACTAGGTCTAATGGTATGTCTAGGGGGAATCTATTCCCCCATGTAAGAGTAGAAAACAATAGATATAATAATTTTGTAAAATAGTGGAACCATGATATCAATGGAAAAGTAGTGAAAAATAGATGTAAGAATCACACATTTACATTGTACTACAAAATATGGAACAATATTGTATAATTTTTTTTCATGTGATGACTCCAAAAATATTTGAAAATAGTTAAAAATGGAATCCAACAAGACATATTACAAAATTTAGTGAAAAAGTAGCCAAAAAAATCTTGGATGCTGAGTGTTGCCTTAGTCATCTACCACCCTTCTCCAATTAAAAAGAGTGAAATCATCCAATGTTTCTAAATCATGAAACATTCCCTTATCAATATCAACAACAAAAATAAAATATAATATGTGAATATATACTTAACCATGTGAAGTTATATATATACATAACGACCTTCCCAAATAATAACTCATTCCTTATTTTTTTCCTACAATAGTAATTAAAAAAACTTGAGATAATTTAATTAATTAATTTATGTTTAGATTTTATATTTTTATCATATTAATGTTTCCAAAACACTATAATATGTCATAATAATGATAAAAGTGGATTCTTGTTAATAATTGAGGAATCCATGACATTATGGGTTGACCAAATCATAGTAAAAGTTATTATTTTCTAAAAATGATGGGTTTTGACTGTAATACAAAGGGAAGAAAAAAAATAATTCCATGGTAATTAATTCAAAAGGATTCCATTTATAGCATCCAATTTAAGATTGAGCTAAGCCTAACTTGGACCAATGGGTAGAATACGTGGTTCTACATGACTGAATACATCAATAATAATCCAAAGTATATATCTGAGGAATCCCAATATCTACAATATAGTGAATGGATCATACAACTTCATGTTGGAAATAATTTAATAAAAAAGGACCATGATCCATGGTTGCTGTCTCCCTAGGAATCCACCTCCATGAATCGTATCAGTATCCCCTGAGTGCTCAAGTAATTACCTCATAAATCCATGGAATGATCAAATATGACTACTCCTATAATGATAAAAATAACCATATGAAATAGTTTTATTATACATATATCCTCATTATTATTTTTCAATATAATAATAATTCCATTTATTAATATGGTAGGTTCATTCAATTACCATTCAAACGAGGTGATAAGGAAAAAACTAAATGAAACAAATTTAATTAATTTGACGAGAAATGCACAAATTCTATATATGAAAATAATTTTCCAATTAATTCTCATTTTGTAAATAAATTTAATTTCCTAAATGCATAAAATTAATTATGGTTCATAAATCCAATATCCAATTTAATTATATAGTCATTTATTATGATCGTACTATTTTCTTTTTAGTTAGCATGATAAGATAGTTCAAATTCATTCAACCAATTATTATTTAATTTATAATTTACTAGGAATATATATATATAAATATATATATTCAATTAAACAATTAGATTATACATCAATTAATTAATACACTTAACATACACTGGTTATATTAAAGCACCCCCAAACAGGGATGCAGATTGTTTGCACAATGCCAATAAAAGTATATAAGAGGTCACAACCTACATGGGGTTGACAAGATTAAGGTTTAAAGCTAAAATGATATGAAAAAAACATATTTAATGGGTTCAATATTAGTAGAAGAATTATTATAATATAATAATAATAATTTAAAAGGAAACACCTTTTGATACCTGTATAGGAAAAATGAGGCCATTTTAAAAATGAAGAGACAATTTAGGAATATTCATAGACCACCAACCTTATTTATGTATTATTATAGATTAATTATATAACCCCTTAGTCTTCATGGATTTAATTAAAATTCAATAATTGATCAAATTCGATGAAATTTTCAATAATGTGACATAATTGAAATAAATTCATCGAGAGGAAGGAAAATAAAGTACTGATCCTAAGGACTAAAGAGAAGACCTAGAGTAATGCATTAATATGTTTGAATGTTTTATCAGAAATTAGAAAGAATATGAATCCATGAACCTATGTATAATGGATGAGGAGATCACAATAGAGGAGGGATATTCCTTCTGTCGTTATAATAATGAAATAGAATGTTGGGTTGAGTTAATTTGAATTTATGGGAATCATGGTATTTTTTTCAAGGAAATTCCTCTGTAATAGTTTTTTGTTTCACAATTAAATAAACCCTGAAAAACAATGAACATTATTATCCTCATGAGGGGAATCAAATTTCTAGGTCGCGTGGTTTGGGAAACTATGAACCAACAAGATATTTTGGCTCTGGTAATTTTTTTAGATAACCCACACATCCATGACATCCATGGAACATTATTAGGGAAAATAATGCACCCTAATTTTATATTTGAAATAAAAAATGGTTAGGAGAAACCATGAAGACTGGGTGAAAGAATTTATACTAATCTTGGGATCATGATCTTTTTTCCATCATCTAGAAATAGTAGCTCTAAAAAAATATTGAACACCCCAAAAACCTCTACAACATCATTTGGAATCCATAAATTGATCATGATAAAGACGAATAGTGAAATTAAATGTCATCAGTACCTCATGGAAAAAAAGTTACTAATATTCATCCCCTCATGAAGGAAGTCATCCATGAGTTCAAATTCCTTGGAATGAAAATTATATTTAAGAATAACATCAGCCACTAAGAATTTACATTGAAAACCCTCCACTTGGTCTCATCATGTAGAAGGTCCTGATATAAATATCACACATTATAATAAGATAGACTGGCATCGATGATCCGTCATTATATGTTAAAATATGTTTATTAGATACTCTTAAAAGGATTCATTAACATATAACTTTATATAATATGGGGCATCATGATAGTTAAGATGTTTTGATACTTATAATACATTGTTCATTCCATGGTACCAATGAGGTAATAAAAATTGACATGCTGCCATAACGAATGTTTCTATAATCTAAAAAACCAAACCTATAAATGTAACAATACCCCTTTCCACTATATATATCTACACCAAATTTATACATATATATATAAGGATACATAACACCCCAACCTAGAATTATAGAAGATTTCAATGACAATAGACATATGATTTTTGTATAGTCTATGAATTTGACATGCACATCCTGATCATCAATAATGACATTTAAGTATTTATAATTGGGCAAGGAAATTGTATCTCTGCAACTCTTACCTCTAACTATTATATGGATGATGAAATGACCTCCCATAAAGGGACTTATAAAAAACCAACAAAATATTCATATGAATGATTTTGTTTTTTTAGCTCAATAGGAGGGATATTATTTTCTCAATATATCCAATAATCTATTACCCATTCTTGGAGTATAACCTCTTACACCTATATTGTCTATTCTAACTAACATTCAGTCTGAGGGTGGAAATATATACATAGAAGCACCTATGTACCCATAGATCTCTATAACCCCTCCCAGAACATCGATGTGAAATGAGTGAACTGGACTAAAATGATAGTAAATGTTCCCCATGTAGTCATATGATCTCATAGACATATGGTCTTCTCATCTCTGCAACTGTGAAATTCTCCAAGATATTAATAAGTGGGATAATTTGTTCATTCAGTCCCAGACTACCCAAGCTATGTCACATCACTAAGGTGACCACATTATATTGACTAAATAATCATTTCCATATTCTCACATTTCTATTATTGGGCTGGTAATGGATTTAACATGTTATCTATCTGATGTTGCTCTGAGATCACCTGATGATAGTTAGGAAACCAGGTAATGAAATGTGACATCTGTCAATTCATCCAAAGACACCGATATTGGAATCAAATATTTCAATAAACCTTTGAGATATATAGATATAGTGCCCTCTGAGAATCATGTGAGTCTCTCATAAATTCTTTTACAGTGTCTGCAAGAACCCAAACATTTCCTTGTATAATAAGGGTGGTTTATCCATAAATATCATAAATAGGAGGTGGGAACTCACAAAAAATACTCAGTCATAGAACCAACCCATTTGAACTTGAAAACATGTATATCTTCACTATATCAATGAGGGAATATATAACGTATATGGTCATAATAACGAATTTCTTGTGACTCTTATAAAAAAATATATGTGGATCAGAAAATAAAGTCATCAATTTCCATTCATTATTAGCTTTTTATACATCTTATGCTGATATTTTTTGTCCCCATGCATCTTCTACTACATTTCCCATTCCATGTGTACTAACATTCTCAATGTCAAAATATTGAAGGTACTTGACCTATATTCTTATTATGAGATTCACGTCACACTGCATAAATATATATTAGAGATTTTTTCCCTCCATACACAACAAAAATCTCACAACCGTTATATAGATTCTCTTTTTTTATAAGGAATTGACAAAATCTTCCAGATCATGGTCATGTGTCATTTAATTACACTCATGAAGTCGAAAATGGTGAGAATTGTATGCCATGAATCTATTATCATGCATTAATAAAGAACCCAATTTGATTCCTGATGCCTAATATAAAACTATATATACTATTATATGATCTAGAAGAATCTGATTCGATGTTGATGAAATCCTTCCTTTTATCTACTAATAGAATTTATCACATTCCTCATACCATGTGAATTTCAAAACCATCATTGTGAGGAAATTAATAGGTTCATCGATGCATGATAATTACTTAATTGAATTCATATAAAATCCATAATTCCCCAAGAAACAATATACATAAAACATGTTTTTGGGAATCACCAATTAAACCAAAACACTCACCCTATATGTGTCAACAAATAAAACTGAATCTGAAATATTGTGAGGAAATTCATGAAAAAAATTTAGAGATGGAGCCCTCGATATCTAAGAGCCTATTTCTAAAACTACATATATTGTAATGATTACGAGGAATCATGTCCTGAAGGACCAATTAGTTTAGTAGTCTTGGTAAAATTGATACATAAATGATTATTTCATTACAAATGAATATATTTATTACAACAAAATACTTTATTATTCATTATAAATAAATAACATTGAAGATATCTCTAATCCATCTAGTAAAATCTTTGAAAAAATATAATAGACGACTAATTGGATTAATAGGTAATGAAACATAATAAGTGTGAGATCAAATTCTCAGTAAGGGTATGCAATGTGGAAGCAATAATGAATAAATCTGACTAAATTACCATGGAGAGGTTAAGAGAGAATAACAATTCCATTCTAATTACTAGTTAACGTAATATCAACATGTAAATTTTGGAAACTAAATTATAACTCCATGTAATCAATGAACCGAAAATTAAATGCATCCATAGATATGTCGATGAAATATCTCATCGATGAATAATAACTAAATCCATAAAATGAAATGTATCCACAAATATGTTGACACAATATATCATTGATGAATAATAACTGAATATAAATGATGTTAATGCCTAATTATTTTGTGCCATGTTTTCTAGGTACACGGTACCTTTACCATAATGACCTCTCAGAATATGGTTTACAAAATTTTGTGTAAAAACCCATATAGCGCAACTAACCAAATCTCTTATCTTGTGACTCTACTGGAGCATTGAGGTGTTATATATAACTAGGACCAACCCTTGTCAAACCAGAAAAAAAAATTCCACATCTATTAAATAATCTATTTAATATCCTTCCTTATATAATATCCGTATGGATTAGAAGATACAGATTAATCAAACAACATTCAATGTATAAACCTTATATAAAATGTTATACGGTTTATGTAATATTAATATCCATGATAAATTAAATGGATAATTTTGGCGAAATTCATTCGACAATGATCATAAGAGTTTTAAAATTTCAAGGGGAATAATAAATACATCATGGAGCATAATTTTAATACAATCCTTGGACAAATAAATCATAAACTATCCATAGGAAGAATAATTATTGTATCAATACAACTAACCCCATGTATAGTAAAAAAATACAGGGTTTTTGTTATTGATGAAATAAAATAATATATTTTTAAAATATTCTTGAGTAAAATATCAATTTATTTTAAAAAACATTTTGAAAATATTTTCCTTTAGAAATAAACCTTATAAACATGAAAAGGATTATTCAATGAAATAACTGAGGATGAATATGTGCATATCATAAGAGGTAAAAATTATATTCCTTTTTTTAGAAAAAGGATAAAGAATGACTTGTTAGGAAGGTGAAGAGAATTTTCCTTTTAAAAATTGTTAAAATAAAAAAGGGTAGCATTTTCATTTCAAAATCATTTTAGAATAATTTTTTAAAACATTTTAATAAAACAGAGGTTTTATAAAAAACATGTTCTCCAACTATAGAGATAAATATCATCAGGTTTTCTTAAAAGCATTTTATAATACCATTTGAGTACCAAAGAGTTGAAATATTGTAATAATTATTTAAAATTTTCATGAATAACTAGAGAATAATTAAAGTTGTTATTGAACAATTTTTTAATAATTTCCTCAAATGTAATTTCCATTGAAAGATCATTATGACTAGTCTTGATAAAAATAATTGTTAACCATTCCAAAGTGTCCCATACCACTTTTAAATTTTTTTAAACATAATATTCATGAAGGAATAACATTATATAAACTTTTATAATATTATGATAGTAATAATATTCATGATATATCATGTAATGGGAAGTATATACACCATGCTAAAGAATCTAGGTGCATTACAACAATTATGTCTCAATGGAATTTAAATTGAGATGAATATACTTTACTCTTCCTTTCCTTTAATGTGAACGTCCCTCAAATTAGGTTATACTATACTTATGTTAATTTTATACATAATTTATAAGTATTTATTTATTATAAATACATTTATTTAAATTATTACCATGTTTTATTAAACTACACAAAACAATTACATTTATATCGGTTGTTTTTTACCACATTCAGTAAATATACCGAAAATTTATTATTGGTTATCTCTTGTAATACTATTAATTATATAACATCTAAATAATAATAACCATAAAATAAATCCCATATTTATGTAGAAATTATACATTTAAAATAAAACATTAAATATGGATATGAACAATATATTATGTTATAATCATGGAGACAGTAGCATGTACATACACATGAGTAACATTCCCATATTTAAGTTATCGTTGAGGAAATAAGGTTAGTAAAACCATAGAATTACAAAATGTTCATTATATAAAAGATAAAAAATTATTTAATCATGCATACATTTTTATATATTTAGGTGTTTTAAAATGTATCACATCATGTCATGGAGACAGTATTCTACATGTCCATGAATAACATCATCAAATTTTAGGTTATTTAAATGGTAATAATGAAAATGATATATATACATATTATACATAAAAATTATTATATAATGAATTACATATATATATATATATATTATCTAATATCTTAAATTAAAACCACCCTTTATACCTACCAAGGTTAGTGTAAAATAATCACAATGCTTTGTGGGGGTGGTAGTCCACACATCCTCAAACAATGTTATTGTATTGACGTAAAATGTAATTTAAAAAAGGTAGGTGTAATATAAGGGAATAAATAAGTATTAAAACACATTAAATATCATATTTAATATATATAAATATATATTCCATCATAATATCCACCTTGACATGCAGTTGGGAAAAATTGAACAATAATCATTCGACGAGAGAGTTGTTCACCAGAGACAGAAACATTATGTTTGATACCCATTAGATGGTGGTGTGTGTAAGTGTAGGTACTAATATAAGAATAAAAATTTATAGTATATTTATTATACCATCTTTGTTACACAAAAATATCATATATTTATTTTAGTGTGTGGATAATGGAAATGAAACTGGGGTGATTGGGAAAAGACATTACTTTTAATTGGGTAAATTCTTCTTGTTTTTCCAAATGGTAACCATCGAAGGAATTATGCCCACGGGGAGGCATAATGGTTGGGGGTAGGGATTTTGGTAGTAAATTTGAGATGATCGTGTCTGAACTTAATTGTTTTTACAATTGTGAGGAATGGGTAGAGGTGGTTTCCTTTTATAGGGAAGGAAAAGGACCCACATAGTATTCTTGAAAATAAGTTAATTGTATAAATGTTATTACCTAACAAAATTTATAACAGTAACACCAAATGATTTTATTAGATATATTATTTTAATTCCTTGTATGAATTGTTTCTACACCGAACCAATATTATCTTGTGATATACGCAACAACGTATTATCTTTCATTATACGCAACAATATTCTTGTCTTGTGTTGAAACTAATTCCAAGTTCCTTTGATAGAATTCATTTCACTTAATTTTGAGTAAATATTTTGTTAAATTTATATATTTACTATTTTTTTAATTTTTTATACACAACAACAAAAGAGTATTTCACTTCATTCAACCCTGACTTGGCTTGAGATTCATGAAAGAGAGACCTTGCTCGATAGTCTTCTTTGTAGGTAATACTGATTATCACTAAAATATGATATATTATATAAATATTATATAACATGAAATTATTAAAGCTTTTTACCACACTTGTAATTTTATATAACATTATAAATTATCTTACACATTTTCTAGAACATTATATGAGAACATAATCAATTTTTTGGATAAAAAGGGAATTTTAAAAAAATGCAGTTTTATGGACTTTTGATGGCACACCAATTTAAAATATATTTTTGACACTTTTATAGGGTATTTTTGAAAAAATAAAAATATTATTTGGATGAATGACATAAAATTTTACAATTTAAGAATTGTTTTTTTATTTTTTAATAAAATTGAAATTTTAATCATTAGTGAAAAATACTTGTGTTAACTCGAAACTACCTTTTTATCTAATTTATTTATATACATAGATTTTCTTTTAAATTGTTTTTATATATTAATAATGTTGTATTTGTTTCATTTAATACAATTTTTGACATTTTATGTAATTTTATTTTTAAATTGGACATAAAAACATATCAATCTTTTGACAGTTATTATTTCTTAAAAACCTATTTTTTGGTTTTGACAATGATAATTAAATTTAAATTAATTACTGAAACTTCTATGTTTTGAATTTGGAAAAACATATTCCTAATTTGGAATAAAATGGTTCATAGTTGGTAAATTGGAACATTTTATTTTAAAACATTATGAATAGTAACTTCAATAATGATTTTATTTACCATGGTTAAAATTTTAAATCTAGTATGTGAGGGTAAAAAAATAATATTATAATATTATTAAACAACCCTAACACAAATCCTATTTTTATTTAATGATATATTTTCGTCCATGTAAATCCTTCGCTAGTTTTTGGACCCCATTGATTAACATAGATTTGAAAATTCCATTTTATGAGAATTAAATTAAAGTAAATATAATTATAACATAAAAAAATATTTTACTAAATCCATTTTAATATTGATTTATATAAATGATCACAATGACAATAAATTTTCATTATGAATATAAAAATATTTCATAATTCATGGTAATTTATTAATAATTTTTTGACATTAGATAAATATATTTAATTATGACAAATTTAATATGTAGTGATTTCTTCATTAATGAAGAGTTATAATAAATGAATTTATAAATATTAAAATGGAACCTCCTCCCTCTCCACATAACTCCATTTTCATCCTTCAAGTGAATAAAAACTATTACCATTATTCTTATAATCATACATTGTAACACCCCAGGTAAATCAAGAATATGAAATCTTTATATTTATCCATATTTGTGAATCAAATATTAATATTACTTTAAAGGGGATGCTATTCTCGATGGCGTACCCAACATGCAACAATGGGTTTCTTGGGAATCTTACGTTGCACTCAAATAATAAATTAATATTATTTTAAATGGTAGTTAACATGTAGCTGTTGTATTGGCGGGAATAGATAGAAATAACTAAAATATGATTATATATGTTTTTAAATATTTTTACATTTATCCAATAAAAGATAAAGGCATAAAATACAGAAATAATTTAATTTTATGCGTATATGCCCTAGTTTTCACTAAAGGTTCACTTATCGCCTTTTGATGGAGAACTGTCATTAAATATAGTTTTGTTCACTCTTATACATTCTATCGGAACAAATAAAACTCTTCTTAAGAATTGGGACATCAAAATTTACTTTGTTTAAATTTTTGGTATATTTCAGATAAAGTTCATTTTTTAATGAATAATGTAAAATGTTGTATTTTAATTCAAAACCACTTTTTAATCTAATTTTTTATATGACTATATTATCTTTTGAATTGGTTTTAAAGTGAAATTATACTATATTTTTACTATTAAATCCAATAGTGGTTTTGGAATTAATTTCACTTTAAAATCATACTTAAACTAGTGTCAATCTTTTGATACTTATTGTTTCATAAAAACACGCTATTTGCTCTGAAAGCAGGAATAAATTATTAAATTAATTAATGTGACTTATATGTTATGAATTATTTAAAATATACTTCATTTTTGAATTCGGAATATCAAATATAGCTTAGGGTGAATTTTTGGAATTTTTCAGAAAAACATCAATTTTTGAAGAATAGTTAAACCACTAAGTGGTAATCAAGCTAACTGATTTTTCAGTTAAATGAAAGTTTACCACTAATGTGTATTGAATTTTGAAAATCCAATAGACATGGTTGTCATTAGTATGTAAAATTTGGTTCAATGTGATGAAAATAATTTTTTCGTGAATATTAGCTTTTTTTTCATTAATCACGATTAGAGGTAATTAGTGTAATTTAAGGTAAAAATGATATTATAAAAATATGAAAACACCATGACACTTGTCCTACCCCTATTGGATGAGTCATGGAAGACCAAGACAACCCATGGGTCGATTTAAGGGACCCTATGGATCCTCTTGGGTGAGATAATGACTTTAATGCCTTTTTTTAAATAAATGTGAAAATGACACTAACATAAATTGTTTTATTTAAAAAAAATTAGAAGGGGTTATACTAATCATATTTTTGTCTATAAATACTCTATGGAAATATAAAAATAATTCCAACATCAGGATATCTGTTTTATAATTTTTAGACATTAAATAAATTAATTTAATTACGAATTCCTGATGATGTAAGGATGACCTCATTAATGAACAGTCTAAATAAAATGAAACGATAATATAAAATCTAAGACCTAAACTTGTCCAAAAACTATTGGATGGGAATATTTCGAAGACTTATCATCTTATCTTAGAAATATTTCAATGTGGTACCTTAGAAATTCGAAACACTTTTGAAAATAAAATAATAGTTTCATGATTTCCAAAAGTGCCCCTCCTCTCCTCTTATAAAAGGCCCCCACCTCTACCTTATTTCACACCATCCTAAAGCCTTCGGCTTGGCCATACCCTGACCATTTACTCTCTCCACATCCCTCTCCTCATCCTAGAGGATTACCCTTCGGCAGAATCCTTTCAAAGGAAGCCTTTAGGCTCAAATCAAAAGGAGTTACACTTTTAAAGGAAATTCATTCTCTCATGTTCATTTGTTTTATTTTGCTTCTCCAACCCCCTAAACTCTTTTTATTTACTTATTTTGTAACAACACCAGTATCTTCAATATACTAGGATGTTTTTATAAGATTTATTCGAGCTACACTCTCACACAACTACAACAAATTGTTAAAGAACTTACGGTTTCCGTGGATGGCGAAATTCTACCTCCCGAAATGATGATTGTTCAATACTCATTTAACACCTTCAAAGGTGGCCATTATGATGTCACTATTTTTATATATGATATATAATATGTTTATTATTTCCTTAAGCTTCTGTATTTTTTCATTTATGGCATACCATTATTGTTTCCAATATGGGTAAACACGATATCTTCATTTTAGGAAGTACGGACTACCGCCCCCTGAAAGTGATTGATTCGTTAATACCATATGTGGGATGTGTAAAGGATAAAGTTAATTATATTATATATGTTATTATACTGGAATTATAATATACTCTTATATAATTATGATTCCATTCCAGAAATACGAAATAGAAATGGAAGTAGCATTCATGAGTACGTACGGCTTACAGTCTCCATGAACGGTGCATTTCATTTCTTACCTCTAAATGTGATGTAATATTATAAATACATGTATATGCTGAATATATATGATATATATGTTATCCAAATCATTAATTTAATTCTGGATATAACGAACCATTGACCAAATTAACAACATGTTAGTGTAAGAAGTCTATTTTCGACTTATGAACCAAATATCGACAAAACAAACATTATTAACTTAAATGATTACATAATGTTTATAACATGGCAATAAATGATATAAAAGGAATAATGATATTGAAAAAGTTTCTTAAGGAAGTAGAAATTAACTCAAGTTTATTATTCAGGACGTTAAAGAACGATCGAGTCAAGTCGGACCCGAGGTAAGGGATCCTACTCCACTCTTTCTTTTTAAGTATACTCTTTTATGTCATTCCTTCTAAGCTCATATTTCTTGTGATTGGGATGTTATTTTATATTAATCTTACTGTAATTTTTATTTTCATATGATGAGAGACCCTATTCTCTCTCATCAATCCATTTTTTTGAAGTTTTAAGTGGCGTCGTTAGGCTGTCGAGTTTTCGTAAGGGATTTTTCATCTCACTTTTATTCCTGTGAGATTTATGCTACATTTGCCACAATTTCATTTGAGTGGTTTATGTACTGGACATTATTACACTACTATTGTAATATAATTTCATTTATGGGTATTTACATATTCATTTTATGATACTTCTTCAATGGGGTTTACTTTTCGAAAGTTACCCAAGTCGTTAAGGGAACCTTTCACCCTCCTCATTTTAAAAGACTTCGTTTGTTATGTCTTTTAATTCACATACTATTATGTTGGGATATGTTATTATATATCCTGATTTATGTAAATTTTATTTTCAAGTGATGGGATTCCCTTTTTATCTCTCATCAACTCGTTTTCTGAATTTTTGATGTGACGTCGTTAGGCTGTCGAATTTTACCAAGGGAACGTTTTAACCCAATTTCGATTTCGTTGGGTTCAACATGTAGTCATTGAATATGTCATCCTTTTAAGATGTGTGAATGACCTTTTATTGTTTTACAATTAATATCCAATTATATTGGGTGTATTTATATTTGTCACACAAAATTTTGAGATTGATTTATCCTTAATTTAAGGATAACTTCTTTATAATAGATTTCATCACATTTTACATCCCTATTGAGACCTCATTGTTGTTATGCACCAATTTACTATTATATGGTGTATATAAAGTCTTTTTAAATATTATATCATGAATCCATTTATTCTCATGATATTATAATGTTATGATTAAATGTTATTCCTCAATTATTGTATTTAAGTGTCTCTAATTTTGATAAAAACCCTTTAACCAAAATATCGCTTAAAATGTTTTAATGATTTGTTCTTATTAATATCCATGTCTTCAAAATGGTTTTAAGTATTTATTTATATGGATATTAATGGTTTAATATGTTAAAATCTTCAAGGTGGTATGGGACACTATGATTCAAAAACCTCCTTACTAAATGTTTTAAATGGTTTTGGAAATGGTTTCCTTTTGAATGGATTCATTATTTCAATATAATAAAATGTTATATTGTGATTGAAATGTGGAAATGTATATTTCCTTTATGCATGTTTTATGTGATACGTTTATGTTATGGTTCTTGGGCATTGTTATGAAAATTGGTGGTTCCGTGATAAACTAAGGACGGGTGAGCCCGATATTGCTCTCCAATGCATTGGGTAACGCGAAGGAGTGAAACGTTAAGGTTTCTCCAAATAGATTTAGGGAATATACTGTGATGGGTATTCCAAACATAACCAATAGGGTTACTCCCTACGTAAGAATGTTATGAATGCCTCAAGTTACCTTTATGTCTTATGATTTCTAGGATTTTTTCATGATTTGATGAGGTATGTTAAGGTGCTTATGTTTTATGGGTATGTATGATCTCATCCTTATGTATATATGTACCCATGTTTCCTTTCCATATTTTTATATCCCTTAATGAGCTTTTTATGATCATCCCATGTTTTTTTCAAATGTTTTTCACAGGTCAAGGGAAAGGTACATGATATGATGATAGTGTCAAGGAAGTGTCATGAAAGAATCCATGTTTATTTTAAATATGTTTCCATTGATGGGAATGAATAATACTATCTTTATGTAACCACATTGTTTATATGTGGAATGTAATGCTTGTTTTATGATCTAATTATCTAAAACTCTAAACCCGAAAAGATCCTCAATGTGTAATCTTGTAATAACTCAAGATTAAGTAAGGTTTAAGGCTGGGGCCTTATAGTTGGTATCAAAGGTAGTTTTAGATAACTTTAGAGGTTAGGGAATTCTCTAAGCATAAGTGACATTACCTTAATGGTTAGGATTTCAGGCAGAGTCCTAGTTTAAGATGAAGTGAATGAGTAAGAATATCTTAGTGATTATCTTTCTCATTAGTACATGATGGTTTTGTTGTTATACTCACACTGACCCTTTTTGGTTTTAGTAAATGGCTGGATCTAGAAGGCACCAAGGTAACGGTGGATGTGAAGGAAACTGTGACTGTTTTCTGAGCGAGCAACTGAATGATATGGGAGCTGTAATGAGAACTCTTGTGATTATCCTCAACCAACTATCTGGAGTCATGATTGACCACCTAAACCTTGGTTATTTCTCAAAGGCATCATATATGCGAGAAACAGGTCCCTACGGAACTATAGGTAATAATCATAAAGGTATGTGTGTTCAAAAACCTATGTGTCAAAGATTTGGAAATAAACACCTAGGAAAATGTTTCAAAGGGATATAAATATGCTATTGATGTGGAAATGAAGGTCATAAAGCAAGAACCTACCATGGAAAAAGGAAGCATCCAGTTGACTCGAGGAAAGGGAAAGATGTTCGTTCTGAGGGATCAATTGAATGTTTTAAATGTGGTATGTATGGTCATTATGCAAACACATGTACTATGAAGAAGTTTCGTTAATGGGATCACCATGATTGTAAAATGTTCGTTTAGCAATACCTAATGGCATTCCGATTGAGGATGAAGAAACTGACAATGACCAATAAAAGGTATGGGTTATTTCATAACTATTGTTTTCCTATTTTGGGATCTTAGGATATGATTCATTATTTTGTCTGTAGTAATGATGTATTTCAGAATAAGTTGGAACAGAATGGTTAATGGATCATGAAGAATTTTGAATGAGTAAGATGTCAAAATATAAGGGCTTTAAGAGTTATGGTGAAATTCCTAAGAGTATTAAGTCTCTTTTTATGATGGGGTTACATTAGAAGAATTTTTATATTATTTGTAACCCTAATGTTTAATATATGAAAATTTTATTCAAGGAATAGTTATCTTTTCTTTTGTGGACATAGTTATATAGAACCATTTGGGTTTATATGATCCTTACTTTTGAGGTAATTATGGGTTACTATATTTTATGATTGAAGTGAAAGGAATGAGAAAAAGTTGAGGTTAAATTATGTTATGGTTATTTTTGATGATTTTATCCCTTTTTGGGGAATGATTTTAGAATTATATAGTTTTGGAAAAAGGACAACACACAGGCCGTGTGATAACCCGTCGCATCGGACAAAGCTGCGAGAATCGAACCCACAACCAAAGTGCAACTGGTATTTATCGCCTACCACTGGACTAAGTGAAGTCCCTGGTTAGTTTGACCGATTCTTTTTAGTCAGATGATTTTATGAATTATGAGAAAGTTGATTTTCGATTATTTATGAAAATGATTAACCTATCATGGAGGATATGTGATTAGGTTAATTACTTTTCAATACGAGACTTTAGGAGCAACCGATATTATTTGGAGATAAATGTTACGATTTAACATGGAATACTATGTGACTAAATCCTTAAAATATTTGGGATTCAATCTTATATTGGTTTCCATTGAATAATTTTATAGACAAATTGTTTATCTAATGGTCCTTGTAGAACTTTGGGTTTTGTTTGACAAATTTTGGAGATTAAGCATATATTTTCTTTTTATAAAGGGTTTTCCTTTTCTGGATTATCTGATCATGTACTAGCCTTTTTGGTTTTGGTTTTGGTTAAAGTCTAATGACATGGAAAGTATATAGTTCTCTTTTTTGGATTAGGTGATTCTCTAAAAGTTGATCATAGTACTCTTAATGTGAACAAGTCTTCCTAAATACTAATCTTTTGGAAAAAATATGAGTTTGATTAAGGAATTTAGTAAAAGTTGAAAGTCAACATGATAAGTGATTATGCTTCCTTATGAATAAATTCCTCAATAAAAAGTAACTTAAAACAAAAATGTTGTCTATTAACTTTTCCTACTGGGGAACCCAACACCGTTTAACCCATCACAAGTTTGTGATTTTATTATTGTTAACTTTCTCCTATACATGTTTTCTATCACTCTCCATCAGAACATGACCCTATGTTTTCTCCTCCATGTCCATGTTTTCCTACATGGAGTCCTAGTATGGGTTAACTCGGGTGACCTCTGTACTTATCTTTATTTATTTTAAAGTGATTGTTTTACCGACTCTTGTTCCGATGTGGGACTTTCAAGGATGTTTCCAAGCTCAATTTTAAAAATTGTGAGGACACAATTCCCAAAAGGGGGGAAGGATGTAACACCCCAGGTAAATCAAGAATATGAAATCTTTATATTTATCCATATTTGTGAATCAAATATTAATATTACTTTAAAGGGGATGCTATGCTCGATGGCGTACCCAACACGCAACAACGAGTTTCTTGGAAATCTTACGTTGCACTCAAATAATAAAATAATATTATTTTAAATGGTAGTTAACATGTAGCCGTTTTATTGGCGGGAATGGATAGAAATAACTAAAATATGATTATATATGTTTTTAAATATTTTTACATTTATCCAATAAAAGATAAAGGCATAAAATACAGAAAGAATTCAATTTTAGGCGTATATTCCCTAGTTTTCACTAAAGGTTCACTTATCGCCTTTTGATGGCGAACCGTCATTAAATATAGTTTTGTTCACTCTTATACATTTTATTGGACCAAATAAAACTCTTCGTAAGAATTGGGACATCAAAATTTACTTTGTGTAAATTTTTGGTATCTTTCTGATAAAGTTCATTTTTTAATGTATAATGCAAAATGTTGTATTTTAATTCAAAACCAATTTTTAATCTAATTTATTTATATGATTAGATTATATTTTGAATTGGTTTTAAAGTTAAATTAGAATATATTTTTACTATTAAATCCAATAGTTGTTGTTGGAATTAATTTCACTTTGAAATTATACTTAAACTAGTGTCAATCTTTTGATACTTATTGTTTCATAAAAACACGCAATTTGCTCTGACAGCAGGAATTAATTATTAAATTAATTAATGTGACTTATATGTTCTGAATTTTTTAAAATAGACTTCATTTTTGAATTCGGACTATCAAATATATCTTAGGGTGAATTTTTGGGATTTTTCTGAAAAACATAAATTTTTAATGAATAGTGAAACCACTAAGTGGTAATCAAGCAAACTGATTTTTCAGTTAAATGAAATTTTACCACTAATGTGTATTGAATTTTTAAAATCCGACATACATGGTTTTCATTAGTATGTAAAATGTGGTTCAATGGGATGAAAATAATTTTTTGGTGAATAGTAACTTTTTTTCATTAATCGCGATTAGAGGTAATTAGTGTAATTTAAGGTAAAAATGATATTATAAAAATATGAAAACACCGTGAAACTTTTCCTACCCCTATTGGATGAGTCATGGCCGACCAAGACAACCCATGGGTAGATTTAGGGGACCCTATGGAGCCTCTTGGGTGAGATAATGACTTTAATGCCTTTTTTTTAAATAAAGGTGAAAATGACACTAACATAAATTGTTTTACTAAAAAAAATTTTAGAAGGGGTTATACTAATCATATTTTTGTCTATAAATACTATTTGGAAAGATAAAAATAGTTCCTACATCATGATATTTTTGTTATAATTTTTAGACATTAAATAAATTAATTTAATTACGAATTCATGATGATGCAAGGATGACCTCATTAATGAACAGTTTAAATAAAATGAAACGATAATATAAAATCTACTACCTAAACTTGTCCAAAAACTATTGGATGGTAATATTTCGAAGCCTTATCATCTTATATTCAAAATATTTAAATGTTGGACCTTAGAAATTCGAAACACTTTTGAAAATAAAATAATAGTTTCATGATTTCCAAAAGTGCCCCTCCTCTCCTCTTATAAAATACCCCCACCTCTACCTCATTTCACACCATCCTAAAGCCTTCGGCTCGGCCATCCCCTGCCCATTTACTATCTACACATCCCTCTCCTCATCCTATAGGATTACCTTTGGGCAGAATCCTTTCAAAGGAAGCCTTTAGGCTCAAATCAAAAGGAGTTACATTTTTAAAGGTAATTCATTCTCTCATGTTCATTTGATTTATTTTGCTTCTCCAAACCCCTAAAATCTTTTTATTTACTTATTTTGTAACAAATCAAGTATTTTCAATATATTAGGATGTTTTTATAAGATTTATTCGAGCTACACTCTCACACAACTACATCAAATGGTTAAAGAACATACGGTTTCCGTGGATGGCGAAATTATGCCTCCCGAAACGATGATTGTTCAATACTCATTTAACACCTTCAAAGGTGGCCATTATGATGACACTATTTTTATATATGATATATAATTTGTTTATTCTTTTTTTAAGCTTCTGTATTTTTTCATTTATGGCATACCATTATTGTTTCCATTATGAGTAAACACGATATCTTCATTTTAGGAAGTGCGGACTACCGCCCCCTGAAAGTGATTTGATTCGTTAATACCATATGTGGGATGTGTAAAGGATAAAGTTAATGATATTATATATGTTATTATACTAGAATTATAATATAATCTTATATAATTATGATTACATTCCAGAAATATGAAATAGAAATGGAAGTAGCGTTCATGCGTACGTACAGCTTACCGTCTCCATGAACGGTGCATTTCATTTCTTACCTCTAAATGTGATGTAATATTATAAATACATGTATATGCTGAATATATATGATATATATGTTATCCAAATCATTAATATCATTCTGGATATAACGAACCTTTTACCAAATTACCAACATGTAAGTGTAAGAAGTCTATTTTCGACTTAAGAACCAAATATCGACAAAACAAACATTATTAACTTAAATGATTACATAATGTTTATAACATGGAAATAAGTGATATAAAAGGAATAATGATCTTGAAAAAGGTTCTTAAGTATGTATAAATTAACTCAAGTTTATTATTCAGGATGTTAAAGAATGATCGAGTCAAGTCGGACCCGAGGTAAGGGATCCTACTCCACTCTTTCTTTTTAAGTACACTCTTTTATGTCATTCCTTCTAAGATCGTCTTTCTTATGATTGGGATGTTATTTTATATTACTCTTACTATAATTTTTATTTTCATATGATGAGAGACCCTATTATCTCTCATCAATCCATTTTTTGGATGTTTTAAGTGGCACTGTTAGGCTGTCGAGTTTTCGTAAGGGATTTTTCATCTCACTTTTATTCCTGTTAGATTTATGCTACATTTTCCACAATTTCATTTGAGTGGTTTATGTACTGGCCATTATTACACTCCTTTTTTTAATATAATTCCATTTATGGGTATTTACATATTCATTTTATGACACTTATTCAACGGGGTGTACTTTTCGAAAGTTACCCAAGTCGGTAAGGGAACCTTTCACCCTCCTCATTTTAAAAGACTTCGTTTGTTATGTCTTTTAATTCACATACTATTATGTTGGGATATGTTATTACATATCCTGATTGATTTAAATTTTATTATAAAGTGATGGGATTCCCTTTTTATCTCTCATCAATTCATTTTCTGAATTTTTGAAGTGACGCCGTTAGGCTGTCGAATTTTACCAAGGGAACGTTTTAACCCAATTTCGATTTCTTTGGGTTCAACATGTAGTCATTGAATATGTCATCCTTTTAAGATGTGTGAATGACCTATTATTGTTTTACACTTAATATCCAATTATATTGGGTGTATTTATATTTGTCACACATAATTTTGAGATTGATTTATCCTTAATTTAAGGATAACTTCTTTATAATTGATTTCATCACATTATACATCCCTATTGAGACATCATTGTTGTTATGCACCAATGCACTCATATATGGTGTATATAAAGTTTTTTGGAAAATTATATCATGAATCCATTTATTCTCATGATATTATAAAGTTATTATTAAATGTTATTCCTCAATTATTGTATTCAAGTGTCTCTAATTTTGGTAAAAACCCTTTAACCAAAATATCGCTTAAAATGTTTTAATGATTTGTTCTTATTAATATCAATGTCTTCAAAATGGTTTTAAGGATTTATTTATATAGATATTAATGGCTTAAAATGTTAAAATCTTCAAGGTGGTATGTGACACTTTGATTAAAAAATCTCCTTACTAAATCTTTTAAATGGTTTTGGAAATGGTTTCCTTTTGATCGGATTCATTATTTCAATATAATAAAATGTTATATTGTGATTGAAATGTGGAAATGTTATGTTTCCTTTATGCATGTTTTATATGATACGTTTATGTTATGGTTCTTGGGCATTGTTTTGAAAACGGGTGGTTCTGTGATAAACTAAGGGCGGGTGAGCCCGATATAGCTCTCCAAAGCATTGGGTAACACGAAGGAGTGAAACATTAAGGTTTCTCCAAAGAGATTTAGGGAATATACTGTGATGGGTATTCCAAACATAACCAAGAGGGTTACTCCCTACGTAAGAATGTTATGAATGCCTCAAGTTACCTTTATGTCTTATTATTTCTAAGATTTTTTCATGATTTGATGAGGTATATTAAGGTGCTTATGTTTTATGGGTATGTATGATCTCATCTTTATGTATATATGTACCCATGTTTCATTTCCATATTTTTATATCCCTTACTGAGCTTTTTATGCTCATCCCATGTTTTTTTGAAATGTTTTTCACAGGTCAAGGGAAAGGTACATGATATGATGATAGTGTCAAGGAAGTGTCAAGTAAGAATCCATGTTTATTTTAAATATGTTTCCATTGATGGGAATGAAGAATACTATCTTTATGTAACCACTTTGTTTATTTGTGGAATGTAATGCAAGTTTTATGATCTAATTCTCTAAAACTCTAAACCCGAAAAGATCCTCAATGTGTAATCTTGTAATAACTCAAGATTAATTAAGGTTTAAGGCTGGGGCCTTATATACATAGTACAATTCTATAGGTGCTGGTCTTCTCAATAGACAATCCTTAAAGCCCTGTGATGAAATTTAAAGGAGTAACGTTAGGGAAGAGGCAATCTCTTCAACCGATTCATTGAAATTTAATTCTTCTTCTACTTGTTCATCATTACTATTTTCATTATAATGTATTAAATTCAGTATAAATCATATAATGAAATGTTATTAAAAATATTAAACAAAATTATTTCACCCTCAATCCATCCTATGAAAAATGAAATCACCGTGTGTGCGCACGTACAACTTCCTGTCTCCTCGTCGGGGTGTAATATTTTTTTTCACCACCACCCTACATGGATGTGTATAATGGTAGAAATAATATCTATATATTATTATTATAACATTATAATAATTATTAGATATTATACACCATCCACTTCTATACGATTCCACAACTATGGGAATGATATCGTCACTTGTGCGTACATACGGCTTACCGTCTCCACGACGTGATGAGATTAAATCTCGATGTTAACTATTCATGAATGATTATAAAGTGTATATAATAAATAATCATGAAATACATGAAAAAATAATGAAAATATATATATATATATATCATTTATTTACTTCCAATCAATTCAATATGGAAATGATAACAATGTTCTTCTATACATACGAACTTCCATCAACATGAATAGTGTATTCCATTTCATTAATATATCTTATATATATATTTATATGAATATTTATATACTCAATATATAGGATATATAAATCAGTTTTTCCATTAGGGATGTAAGTAAATCATGTTATATGTAATAATATAAATTATATCAATTCAAAACACGTATGATAAATAAAACAATTATTACCCAAAACATTGTTTTAACATGGAATTAACAAATGAATGGTTAATATAATGTTGTAAGTGAATAATATATGATATCAAAAATCATTGTATAGTTCTTTTTCATTTTAATAATATGTTTGAACCCTGTATATAGTAATTTTGTTCACATATGGAAGATATCTGATCGAAGGTAAGGGATAATATTGCAATCTCATTTTTATCTGAGATTTTTTATACATAAGTATTTAATGGAGATATATTAATCATCCATGTTCATGTTTTCTAATAATATTATGATATAATTTTTATTATTATTCTATTTATTTTTAATGTTTTTTCACCCATTTTTACCTTTACTACATGGTATTAAAGGAATCTTTTTTTTCTTACCATATGAGGCATTTATTGACATTTTCAAAAATGTATTAGGAGATTGTTTTCTAAACATATATGACCTGAAGGTAATTTTACAATTTTTCAACACTTTATTTATATGAAGATTCATTTACAAAATTAAAATTTTATATTTAATTAAATTCTTTTTTTTAAATTCTATGAAATTTTGAGAGAGAAAAAAATTTGACGAAGAAAGGATATTTTCATTATGAATTATTTTCCAGTGATTTATCAACATTATTTTTCATATATGATGATATAGGTATATTTATATATCCTTATTTTTATATTAATTTTATTGTGTTTATGATGGAATTGTTTTTATCATAACTTTTTATTTTATATGGATTATGTTATTATGGAATGATATTTAAGAATACTGTTTTATATAATGGGTTATACTATTGTGAATTATTTATGTTTTTGTGAAACATGTAAGAATTATTTCATCATGATAATGGGTGGTACATATATCTCCCTCCAATGCATTAGGTAATTATTATTATCTAATGAGATAGACAAGAATGGAATAGAAAGTAAACACGGTTCCATGATGTAGTGATAGAATAGAATGTAAATCTAGTTAAGTAATGTTGGGATGAAACGACATGTAAATCTGGTTCTGTAATGTCGGAGTGAACCAAAAAGTAAATTTGGATCCATAATAAATTGATAGAAAGTCATGTAAACAAGGTTTAGAATTGGAATTCATCGACTATGATGGTCTGGACAGCAATGACCTATCTACTATTGAAATCATGTTATATGCTTATCATTTTTCAAAAATTTCACGTTTTATGAAAATACTATTCTCTCATGGTTAGTGTTCCTTTATGATCAATTCCTTACATGAAACAAATATTTATTTCATGACTCAAAATTTTAATGTTTTATGTTAATGATTTAATATTCAAATTTTTGTGGTTTGTTTTTTTGTTCTCCATGTCTACCCATACCTCACTTTGGAGCTCACCCTTTCTATGTTTTCGTTTCCACAAGATATGAAGTAAGGATTTAGGTAGTAAAATAGGAGAAGATCTTTTTGGAAGATGTTGAAGATCATTCACCATGATTTTAAGATTTTTTTTTATTTTAAAAAGACACAAAACTAATATTATCGTTGAGAATCTATTTTTGTCATGTATTAAGAATGTTGGATAGGAAATGTAATGTCCATGTATGTCATTCATGGGTATCTACAGTTGGTATTAGAGTGATTTTTTAGTCAGGCTTTGGAAACTAGGATGCGAAAACATTACAGAGATTCCTATACATATTTATAAGGATATGTTTAGGGATGTCTTAAGGGTAATTCAAGTATATGTTATATTCCTAGGGTTTTTTAAAAATCATTAATATCTTATGGTTAAACTGAAGATGTCATAGAATAAAATATTATATGATATTTACCTTACTTATGTGTTAATAATATCTGATACATATTTCTCACACTTTTCTTTATGATCTTAGTCATTATCCAAAACTACATAGAACATTTTCAACTATTGAATATTTTTGATGTGTAAATTATGAGAATTATGAATATTGCTTTCCTTAATGGAAGTATCGTGAATAAAATCATGTAGGATGTAAGATTATTGGTTATAATAATGAGTATAATGATATTGTATATTGAATGTGAATGTTATGTGAGGTTCTTAAAGTATTTTTTACATTATACCAATGAATATTGAGGTTGAGAAGAAATAAAAAATTATTCATATTTTTTGAAAGAAGACGATGACAGATCCTGAATAATGGTTTAAAATATAGTTGGATGATTGTGGTGTATATGTTTAAGATTTTAAATATCATGTTATAGGAATCCTGAACTATATAAGTGTTCTTAGTACAATTTTGGCATGACCCGCTATCACCATGATGAGGGAAGGGACAAAAGATTTCCAGACCTTCCTTTCTCAAGCTGAATGAGAGATAACGTCATTCATGACCCACCTTCAATAGGCTTTGTAGCAGTGACTAGCAGTAAGGGTATAGATTCACATGTAATGTTGAAGCAATTACCATTTTTTATTTAGTAGGATCGACAAATAATATATTAAATTCCAAAAAACACCAAAACTAGAAGTAAATATAAAGCCAACACAATTCATTCCCTTATGCATGTTCCAATAATATGTTCTACAAGGTACATGAAAAATCTAATGTAATGTAAAAAAAGAGAATAAAAATATGGAAACATCAATGGTCCGGACTCTTGAGCTAATAATGTATCACATAGTCCTCCATGACCTCCGATAAACCTTAATGTAGTTTTATAAACATAAGATGAGTATACAGGTATACTCAGTAGGGAAAACCAAAAGCTCTTATGCACAAATTGAGAGGCATTCTAATACACCGTGAGAAAGGGAGATAACCAAAGCACCATGAAAAGAAACAATCCACCCAACCATACAAAGGAAAACTCTCCAAATAATGCAAGTCAAAAAATGTATTTTTAATAAAAAATCTATATTTGGTTACCCCACACCACTTTCCCACTAGTTATTGTTGACATCCTACACTTCCGACCTCCCCCACCATTCTCACCCCATTCCCACTACCATTCCCTGGCCGCACACACATGGTCTACCACAACCAAACATTCCACCCGCAAACACCTAGGCCACAAAAACCACAAGTATCCATTCCCAAAGACACATGGGATAGAACAACTACTGCAACGCCCGAAGACACCTGGTCTAGAACCAGCAATGCAATTCTCGAAGACAACTGGGCCTCTTCCCAATGACACTTCGGAAACAACATGCCTGCACACACTTGGGAAAACCACCACAACTACCTTTCAGGATGAATCTTCAGCTATAATGGAGCTCGGGCCGTTACAGCCTACCAAAAAAGTCTTGGGATACTCGGGAAAGAGAGTAGAAAATGACCTAATAACTAGCCACTCATAGGAGTGTTAGGAAAAACCCCATACCCCATGAAATGGGGGTGTTTATAACGAACTTCTCATCTTGGGTGGGGCACAAATAAGAAAAATAAGAACAAAATTATACATATATATAAAGAAGCAGTCATCCCATCCTAGGGGATCCAAAATGAGCCAATACACAAAAACCCTCATTATTTTTCATTCAAAAGAAGCAGAAAAACCACCAAAAAGTCAGAACTCATTTCTGAAAAACAATTCCACATTGAAACCATTAATGTTATAATTTTCCAGTGATTCTATGTAATTAATTATTCACTACAGGGTAGCTAACATTCATAGACACAAGACATGGAAGAAAAAACAACCATGCAGTGAATTATGTTTTCACACATTGTTCTTTTGTAATGTCATAACAAAAAAATGGATTATGACATCCCTCTACATACTAGAACCAAACCAAGCCACAACATATGACCTCACACGGCCCCAAAATCCAAAAACTAACAACTGTGAAAAAGGGGATCCATTCCCCATCCATACCAACTCCTAATCATAAAGCATAACAACCATACACATCACAAGAACATGGAAAGGGAGTTTTTAGATTTTAAACAAACCATCAATTTAGTTCGGTCTTTCAATTTGGTTAGATGGGGTTACATACAAGGACTCTAATTCATTGGGCCTCTATTTGATAAACTGATTTTATGTGACTAACCAGTTCCATGTTATATCCATTCTATCATAGAATTTTGTAGAAAAATAGGGGTTCATTATTGAATAATAAAATAAAAACAACAACCATGATTTTTAGTTGACATAATCCCATAAAATTCACAACATATACGAATGGATATAAGAGTAATCCAGCATCATCAATCACACCCAATCATTCTTTGGAAACCATTTATTCTCTTTTGTAAGGTTTGGTTTCATCATTCCATAACATAAAATCATCATACCCATCTATCATGATACACAGTAAATAAAGAATAAGGAAACCCCCAACCATGATGATCAACGATCAACATTTTTCTCCACCCACGGAGAACTAGGGATCTACAACTTTTAGGGGTTAACTCTGAGGACTCCAAGAGAAAGTAAGAAAGGCTCCAGCATAGGCATAACACTATCCTTAAGAAGGGGGACTCCAAATTCACCAAGGAAAGGAATGCAGACTAGTAAAGAATAATAAAGAATCCAACTCTATATAAGATGAGACCATGGAGTTATAGGATATGAAATCATGAACTTATGTAATGGAGGATCATGGGGTTTTCACTCTATTCGTTAGTTACACATGATGGAATTATTTTTCATTTCATAATTCTAATTGGATATGTGGACATAATTTCTATGAGTTAAAGGGTTTAATTTAATCAGTGGAAAACATGTAACGTGGGAGGAACAGAAATGTATGGGAAAAAAGTGTGTCGCACTGAGGAAGAGCCACAAATATTTTTAAGTCAACTGTTTCCTAGAACTTTGGGGATTCTAGATATCATTTATGGGATTTAAATGTCTTTAAAAGGGCTATGAAAACACTTTTACATAAATAGATATGTTATGGGAGTAGAAAAAGTCAGAAACAAGAAAAAAGGAAGGGTGGAACATTGTTTGGTGAGACACCATAATGGTACCAAAGTCATGGTTCCACCATCACATTGACATCGTCATTGTTCCATCGTTTTGGTGTGACAGTGACAGAGTGACTGCTATGGTGCCACCTTCATGGTGCCACTATTTCGGTATGTAACTATAATGGTGCGACCACAACAGGTCCACTGTCATGGTGCCACCATAAGTAGTGCCACCATATTGGTGTGTAACTGTGACTGTGAGACCGTTACAGTGCCACCAGTTTGGTGGAACATTATAAACGGTTCCACCATTCTGGTGTGCGACCATGATCGGTGCCACTGTTACGGTGCCACCATGACCAGTTCCACCATTCACTCGCTGGTCCATTACATCAGATACCTCTCAAACTATTCTCACCCTCGAGAATCAAAACTAGACCCACAAAAAAGAGATGGGTCTGAAAAAACACCATGAAAGATACCAATTTTGAGAAAACCTCCTTATCATGTAGGAATACATATCCCTCATGTATCTTATTAACAAACATAGATACACTACCACTCCCCTATTCCATGTAACAACACAAACATGTAAAGGTCATATCGTCCAATCATATGGATTAGTTAGTCCTTTTCTCAATGTCATGATATTATACTATTTTGGCAGCACTAACTCGCCTGTATGGGTTTACAAACATCCAATTTAATGGGTCTTTATTAGAGATCAATTCCTCATCTCCCCATAGTTAGGACCCTTCACACACATTCAAGGATCATTGGAAATATTCTACCTCATAGTTAACAAATAAATTCTCTTCATCACAATCATGTAAAAAACATAAATGAACCAAAACTCAAAACAGCTCTAGGTACTAGGCACGCATCTGTGCCTCCAATTCTTAGGTACTCTCCTTGAGGCCACCATTCCTCCATAGCACATGAAAAATGTGAATTGTTCATCCACAAATTACCATATCCTCACTATCTTCATTCATCACCAGTCACACTTCAAACGTCATGTCATCCTCAATATCTGTATTCCCCTAGTCGAGGATATGTGAGTCATCATGTAGATACTAACAAAAATAGGACACATGGAATATTTCATTCACCTTCTATAGTGGAAGTGGTAGTTCCAACTGATAAGACACTTATCTGATGTGCCAAAACACATCAAAGGGTCCGGGAAACCTGAGAGAAAGAATACTTCCCCTTCTGATCCATTTCTGTCCACACCGAGGGGAGAAATTCAAGAACACGTGGTTCCTGACCTCACACACCATAGGTCTGATACTATGATTGGAATACGACTCATACGGGTCCTAAGACACCTTCATCATCTCTCGTATAAGCTGACCCTTCTCCGACATTCTCTGCACCACCTGCAGGCCAAGAACACCTGCTTCCCTAAACTTTGTACTACACCAGGGTGAGTGACACAGCCTCCCATACACATCTTCAAACAGATCCATGCCAATTGTCGAGTGATAGATATTTTTTTGGAAAACTCTACCAAGGGAAAGTGTCATACCCAAGATCTCCCAAAGTCCAAAACACATGCCCATACAATATCCACCAACATTTGGATTGTGTGTTTAGTATACCAATATGTTGGGGGTGGAAAATATTGATGAAGCATATTTGGGTGCCAAAAGCTTGACGTAGTACTTTCCTAGCTTATGAGGTAACCCGTGTGTATTGATCAAATACTATGGATCTCATAACTCCATGAAACACCACTACATCCTCCTTGTACATTAATGTTATGTAATCCACCGCACTCAACTCCTTGATTTCCAATAAGTGATCTCATTTTGTCTAACAGTCCACCAATATCCAGATAGCTTCACATCCTCCTTGAACTATAGGTAATACCATGATGAAATCCATCGACATGTCGTCCCAGTTCCACTCGGGGAAATTTATAAGTTGTAATAGACCTCTTTGGACGCGGTGTTCAATATTCACCTACTAAAACACGAAGAACTCTACCACAAATTCTTATACTTCCCACTTTACCCCGGGTCACCGAAATTGACCCCTCAAGCCCTAGTACATCTTGGAATCTCTTCGGTGTACCTCCAGGGGTGACTTGTGGAGCTCACCAAGAACTCTCTTGCACATTACCACCATGACGAACAAAATTACAGGAAACCACATCTGATTATACCCATCTTCCGACCATCCCCTCGTAGCATCTCCCTGTCTAAAAAGGTAACGCATCACATCGGCCTCTAAGCCCCCCCATTGAGACTCCTCCACATGCTGAAACAGAGAGGAATAATATATCATCTGGAATAGACATCCTCTGTCATCCTCCACCCTTGCATCCAGGTTCAGGGAAACCAACTCTACCATTGCCTTCCAAGCATCTGCTGTTTCCCGAACCACTTTCTTCTGTGAGTTTATGGTCATGGCATCAGACACAATATTTCCCTTTCCCGTGGTGTAGGAAATTTTGAAGTAGTAGTCCTAAATAGATTTCATCCACCTCTACTACAGCAGGTTCAGGTCTCACTGAGTGAAGATATACCTCATGTTCTTGTGATCCATGAAGACAACTAGGTGCTCCCCTATGAGGTAGTTCCACCACTACATTAGTCCGAACACAATCTCGATGATCTCCAACTCAAGGGTGGAATATTTACACTAATTGGGGTGTAACTTCCTAGACCAATAAGGGGTCTCCCCCTTCTGTTACATCATCACACACCCTAATACATGGCCTTAATACTCACAGAACACCTCAATCATCACCCTTTGTTCTAGAAACCACATAATTATGATACTAACCAACATCCCCTTTAGATAATTGAATTCCACCATACAATGCTCACTCTGCCCAAATTCCTAGTCCTTTATAGTGATATTAGTTAAAGTAGATTTGACATGATAGAAGTCAAGCATCATCCTCTGATAATAGCCTACCATACCCTGGAAACTACTATCGTCCATCACATTCATTGGTGATTCCAGAAAATCATCTACTTTAACCATTGATTGATCAATAACTATTCCATGCTCAGACACCACATGTCCAAGGATGTGAACTTCTCATGTCCATAACATTCACTTGGACAATTTCCAATAGAGATGGTGTTGTTAGAGGATCTCTAAAAACATCCTCAGATGCTTGGAGTGATCCTCCAATGATATTGAGAAGATCTGAAAGTCATCAATATACACGACTATGAACTTGTTCAGATATTCTTGGTTGAAAGCATTTATGAGACCCATAAGCATGGCTGGTGTGTTCGTAATTCCGAATGATAATACCACATATTCAAATTACCCATATCTACACTTAAAGGCAGTATTTGGGATGTCAGCATCTTTCACCCTCAACTGGTGATATCCTGAATGAAGGTGGATCATGGAGAACCATCAGTGCCCTTCAACTGACTGAAATGGTCATCTATCCTCAGTAGAGGGTAATGGTTCTTTACCATTACATGGTTTAGTCTCTTGTTGTCTATGTATAGATTGATACCACCATATACTTTATTTGAGCAGAATATTATAGAACCCCATGGCGACACACTTGGGCGAAAAAAACCCTTCTTCATTAGATCATCAATTTGAATCTATTACTTTCGCAACTCAAAAGGAGCCATCAGGAAGGGAGCCATCAAGATCGGATGGGAACCGGGTTGTAAGTATATCCTCGACTCAACATAATGTCAAGGGGGTAAGGTCACCACCTATCTATTGAAGACATCCAAGAACTCAGAGACGATCCCATAGACTTCCACCAACTCTATATCTATTTACTCCACTAAGATCCCATATAACATGGAACGAAGTGATCCCCTCATCAGCTACCTTCTAGGAAACCCTACTCACTGAAAAAAGCCACACATTGTTCGCCCATATCGGAAAACATGACCCTTCATAGAATTAATTCGGTAATGGAACACCTAGAGAACAACCAATCGATGCCTAAGATGAAATAATACGGCTACATCTACAGTAAAAAAGGTCCCAATTGGACTGATGTGGTCGAGGCATCAGTCTACATCCCTAGAAAACCCAAGACAACCCGGTCTGACCTCTGATTAGCATACTCAAAACTAGGGGAATGATATGTCTCTCTATGTATTGACCAAGATCCAGGGCTAGATAGTGTGTAATAAAGGAATGATAATCTTATTAATGAAAAAAGGTATATGCAAGAGTGATAAACAAGCTAATCGTACCACAAACAACATACAACCCTACTAGAACTAATTCCTATGCAGCATGAAACTAAAATTAACATCTCCTATACCCCTTGGCTATCGACCGGCTCCCCAACGACAAACTAGTTGAGGTCCACGAGGAGGAACCTGAGGTCGGCCTCTTCTCACAATGTCTACTATCAGAGAAGCTAGACCACATTTTCCCTGGTGCTATTTTTGAAATTGCTTGCTGGAAACTGATGCTGCTAAGGTAGGCACTGAAACTGCCCACCCCCTCTATACAACACTAAGTCTAGGCACTAATTAAGAAGGTTCCCATGATTTCCATAGATGAAAAATCTTAATCCTGGGCATGCATGGAAGGGGTGAGGACTGAAATATCAGACTGGAACTGTTATGGCATGCTCCCCACTAGCCAAAACCTAGAAGGCCCTGATGCTAGATGCCTGCTGTCGACATCATTACCCATTGGAGAGCCCAACCGACTCCCATCTCGCGACACTCCTCCTAGCCTGTGAATCCCCTACACAACTTAGACATTATTCAGGACCTTCATTTAGGTTGGTAGAGTGTAGGGAGTCACAACATACTGAAGAGAAGGACATAGTGCCTCCTCTAAATGACTCTCCTGAGACTCCTCATCTAGAAAGATGTCCAAGAAAAAATTATGGAGAACTTGAACATTATCCCCAAATCTATTACTAATATACTCCTCTACTTAAGGTAGAGTAGCTCCTACCTCTTCTCAGCCTTCACCATGGAAGAGTAGAATTACTCCCTAAAACCCCAATTAATGCTAGTCCAAGTAACCTCATCCTCCATATTCCTCCCATTATAGACCATTGACCACTGGTGTGCCACTCCACGTACCTATCTTACAACCAGAAGAACCTCGTACCTCCCCGACTCCTCAATCATGCATAAAGATATCACCATCTCCTCAAGCCACCTCTCAGTATCCATGTCTGAGACACTTCCCTCATACTTCTCAAGAGTCTGTCAATGCATGGCACGCAGCATATTGTAACACATTCATCCTCCTCCTCTCGATCATCCATCTTATGATTAGCTAAATCATCCTCCTAGACCACGATCACCCTCACTACTCATGGTCATCGTCTGGGTACCAAAGCTGTAAGGTAAACAAGGAATGCCTAAGCCCAAGTAGTGTAAAAGATTACTTTTATATTTTTCGTAAATTTTTTATTTATTTTAAAACCACTAACTACCAAAGATACACAAGAAAGAAAGTCATTAAGATGTATGTACCTTTATAGGGGTCTCCTCCTTGCAATCCATGTAGCCTCACATTGTCATTCGGTAGGTCCAGATTCCATTCATCAGATCATGGGGGCCCCTAAAATCCAGCGTCCTATCCAGTCTTCCCTACCCTATTTTACATGCCATGATTTACTATCATCATTTACCAACTATCACATGCGATCCTTATTGTGTGTAACCCAAAAATCCATCATATCATTCAACCTCCCCACTGATACCATTCTGTCACAACTAACCTTTCCCAGATTAGGGAATGTATAACATATTTCTTGGCCCATCCTTTATCATGTTGAAGGAGAGATAATGACCCCTGCGAGCCACCTTTAGTTGGCCCTAGAGAGGCGACTAGAACAAAGGGTATAGTATCACACAAAATATTGAAGTCGTTATCCTTTTTTTATTTAGTAGGATCATAAGATAAGATAATAAATTCCAATAAACTCTAAAACAAGACGTCAAAGTAAATCCAAAACAATTCATTCTCATATGAATGTTTCAATAATACGTGATAAAATGTACAAGAAAACTATAAAATGAATGTACCAAAAGAACAGAATGAAATAACAACGTCAACGGTCCCGGCATCCGAGCTAATACGCTTTCTCACAGTCCCTGATGTCCTCCTAGAAACCTGAAAGTAGTTTTATATACGTAGGGTGAGCATACATGTATACTATATAGGGAAAACCTTATGCTCTTGTACACAAATGTTGAGGCATTATAATGCTCTATGAGAAAAGGAGATAACCAAATCACCTATCAAGGAAACTATCCCCCCAACCTCATCAATTCCCACTCCCCAAATAATGCAAGTCATGTAAAGTAATCGTAATATCACTTTGATATTTTGGTAACCTTCACAACAATCCCACTAGTTATTGAAGACATCATATGTGCTATACATCCCATTCCATTCTCATCAAATTCCCACTACTATACCCCACTTGAACACACCTGGGCTACCACTACCACACATCACGTCCACAAACACCTAGGCCAAAACAACCACACATAACCATGCCCATAGACACCTAGGATAGAAAGACTACAACCACACCCGATGACACCTAGTCTAGAACAACTTCTACCACGCCTGAAGACACTTGAACCTCATCCCAATGACACTTGGGAAACCAACATCTAGCACACACCTAGGAAAACTGCCAAAACTACCATGCATGAAGAATCATGGGATATATTAGAAATCAGGCCATCACAGCCTACCTAAAAATTCTTGGTCAAATCGTTAAACAGGGTATACAGTGAGATAATAATCATACACTCATTAGACTTTTGGGAAAACACCCTCCCCCATGAAATGGTGGTGTTTGGCAGGATGTGGTCATCTTAGGTGGAGCGCAAATAAGAAAAATAAGAACTAAATTATACATATCGATAGACAAGTATTCATCCCAGCCTAGGAGTTCCAAAACCATCCCATACAAAAACACCATCATTAAAATTCATTCATAATAAGAACACCAGTCACAACCCGGTAACATCTCATTCCCAGGAAACAAATACCCATTGAACCCATTCTTTTTTTCAATTCAAGTGATTATATTTAAATAATTCTTCCCTACCAGGGAAATAACAGGCATAACCACATGCCATGGAAGGAAAAACAACCCAGATGAAAATTATGCATTCACACTCGGTTATCTTGTAATATCACAACAACAAAAGGGATCTGTGAGATCTCTCTATAAACTGGAACCAAAACAAGTACCAACATATGACCTCACACAGCCCCAAAATCCAAAAACAATCAACATCACAATAGGGGATCCCATCACCATCCATATAAACTCACAACACATCAAGAAAAACTATTATACACATCACTAGAATAGAGAAAGGGAGTTTTCAGATATTAAACACACTATTTATTTAGTTCAGTCATTATGTTTGGTTAACAGAGGAGACCATAGAAGGATTATTATTCCATGGTAATCCATTTAATCAAACGAGTTTACTTGATTAACTAGTTCCATGTAATGACAAGTCAACCACTGAATAATCCTAAAAAACATAGGATCATTAGTGCACAATAAAGAACCACCAACGACTATTATTTTCAATCGACATAAACCCAAACAATTAACTACATATAAGTAAGGATAAAATAGTAAAACAACATAATCAAACACAACCCATCATTCTTTGGAAACAATTTATTAACTTTTTTATGGTGTGGTTTTATCCATCATTAAAGTAGCATCATCGTACCTACCCCACATGATACACAGTAAAGTGATTCGAAGGAAAACCCTACCTGGATGATCAATGAATGAATATTATCTCCAAGCGCTATGAACTAGGGATGCATGACTTACAGGGGTAAAACTCTGAAGACTCCATGAGCGAGCTGGAAAAGCTCCAACATAGTTGCACCACTAGGCTTGGGAAGGGGGACTCCAAACACAACAAGGAAAAGAAAAGAGGCTATCCAAGAATAAGAAAGAATCTCATGCGATAATATGTATGATCCTGGAGTAACGGGATATGAAGTATTGAATGGATTTTAATGTACATCATGGTTTCTCCACGTGGTTGAGTCATTCCACACAGTGGAAATATTTTTCATTTGAAAATTATCATCGAAGATGTGTAAATAATAGATGTGAGTTAATGGGATTCCTTTAATTAGAGGAAAATTGATAATAGGGGAAGAACTGGAATGTACATGAAAAAAGGTCTGACACCAAGGAAGAGCCACATGTTTTGGTAAGTCAAGGGTCTCCTAGCTCTTGGGATATTATTGATATCACTTATGGGTATTAAAGGTGTTTTAAAGGGGTATTAAAACACTTTTACATCAAAAGATCCATTTTTGGAGAAGAAAAAGCTGGATACTGGAAAAAAGGAAGGGTGTGGCACCATTTAGTGAGACAATATAATGGTTCCACACCCATAGTTCCACCATCACGGTTCTGTCATCACAGTGCCACTGTTTCAGTGTGTGACCATGAAAATGTGATTGATACGGTTCCACCCTCACGGTTCCACCATTTCAGTGTGCGACCATAAAAATGCAACTTCTACGGTGCCGGTTTCACGCTGTCACCATTTGAGGTGACACAATTTTGGTGTGCTACCGTGAAGTTGTGACTGTGACAGAGGCACCGGTATGGTGGAACACCATAATTTGTGCCACTGTTCTGGTGTGTGACCATGATCAGTGCCACTGTTACGGTGCCGCGGTGACCAGTTCCACCGTACACAGTCTGTGCCATTACAAATTTTTTAATTAAAGATTTAAAAGTTTTTTTTGAGTACTTATAATAATCCAAAATTTTATTTAAGGTTATGGTGATAAACATGGAGATTATATGATTAAGGGGAACATAACCTTTAATATGA
This sequence comes from Viscum album, assembly GCA_963277665.1. Taxonomy (NCBI): domain Eukaryota; kingdom Viridiplantae; phylum Streptophyta; class Magnoliopsida; order Santalales; family Viscaceae; genus Viscum; species Viscum album. The sequence goes on along the minus strand of OY728163.1, from coordinate 1,468,109,347 downwards.
CCATTTGTTTCTTTGATAATGATTTTTGGATAAAGATTTGATGGATTTGAATAAGTAAATTGGATGATTTGTGTTTATTGATATCTAATTAATGAGTTGTTGAAAAGAGGGTCATTATATCATGGGTGAAGTGTACCAGTTTTTGGGACAAAATGAATATATCCAATATTGTTTTGTAACATTGAAACATGTGTGTATTCAATAAGGTTCTTTAATAATTCAGGTTGTTACTATGATTCAAGAGAAAACATGATTAAGGTATTCACATGATTGGTATGTGATAACCAAGAACAACATTTTTATATTTGGTAGATAAATTTTTTGTTGATTTAGTTCACCAATTAATATGTTTTATATTTCTGGATGGATTATAATTTTATCCATTTATGCATTGTATAATTTATATTCTGGTTGAATTTTGTTAGATTAATTTATTATTTCACTATAGGTAGACTTATGCATACTTGATTTCAAATTCTAACCGTTATATTGATACAAATGGAATGAAAAACAATTCTATTGAATTATTTTCTAACAATTCCAGAATGAAAAATTTTACTATATTTCATTAAATAATAGATGAAGTGGAAATTTTTCAAGGCACAAACAATGATGATATTGTACAAAATCCATGTATGTATTTATGCACATGAAATATTAATCAACATTAGGGAAAGGTTCTTGAAGGAAAATGTTATCTTAGTACCATATTATTTGATTAATCAGAGTGTCCTTTATATTATCATATATTTATGGATATTTTGTTGCTAACAATCTCTAATCCTTATTATCTATTACTATCCATCAGAACATGATGGTTAGATTTCACTTTCACATCAATGTTTTCACTTTCCAAATATCTTCATAAATGTGAAAACCTATTAATGAGTTACCTTAGGTAACTGTTATGTTTTTTATATTTTAAAAAAATGATGTTTTCGTATCCCTTTTTATGATGTGGGTTTCCATGAAAAAAAATCACATAGAAAATAATGTATAACTGTGATTAATTTGGAGGGAGAAAAAATTTTATGGTTGGTAGAATGTAACAACTAGATATTTTATGAGATATATTTGATAAACTTCATTGATTATTTTTTTGTATGACATGCTAAGATTAGCTTGCACTATACAGAACATCATATTAGCTTGTAGTATATGTACCAATATTATTGGCTTGTGTTGCACAGAATTTCATGTTCCATTGATATAATTCATTTCAAGTAAAACTATTTAAAGATATTATTCAATTTATAAATGATTCATATTTGTATTATGTTATATGAATAAAAGAAAAACAGGCACTACACACAACAATTACATGGATTATGTAACACGTGTGAGCGACCTTCCTCAATAGCTTCCATTGTATGAAATAACGAGTTTTACAAAACTATGATATATTATTTAAATATCGTATAAGTAGCTGTTATGAATAGTATTGGACACATTTTTAAATTTATATATCATTTAGATTCATCTTACATAGTATTTAGAAAATGATATGAGAAAAAAATGAATTATTTTGATAAATGAAGTATATTTAAAAAAATGATTTTTTACCGCCTTCTAATGGATCACCCTTTTTAAATAACTTTTTTCGACAATTTGAAAAGATAAATATGAAAAAATAAACTTCTAATATGTAAGGGTTACACAAATAATTATTTTATTTAATTTATTTTATTTTTTTAATAAAATTAAAATTTAAATGAATAGTGGAAAATACAACATATTAACTCGAAATTGGTTTTTTATTTTATATATTTATATAGATAGATAATAATTTAATTTGGATTTAAAGAATAATTTAATGAAATTTATATCAATTAATCCAATGTTTTTCATTGGATGTAGTTTCACTTTTAATTTGGAAATAAACACATGTCAAACATTTGATAATGATTACTTTTTAAAAGCCCGATTTTTTGTTTTAACTATTGGAATTAATCATAAATTAATTAATGATACTTATGTGTTGTTAGTTTGTAAAAATAGATTATATATTTTCAATCATAAGGTTAATATTTTGTATATATGTCCCTTTTATTTTTAGACATTATTAACAGTAACTTTAGTAATTATTTTACTTACCATGGTTAACAGTGTAAATATGGTAAATAAAGCAAAAAAATAACATTATAATAATAATAAACTACCCAATCATATGTACTAATTTTATTGGATGAGATATTTATGACCATGGGCACCTTTGAATCGATTTTGGGATCTCAAGGATTCACATGGAATTGAACATTACTTTTTATAAGGATTAATTAAATGTAAGGATAATTATAATCTAAACTTATATCTTTTACTAAATCGATTTTAATATATGGTTATTTTACTGATATAAATGACTATAAATATTAATTATAATTATATAATTTTTTATTATATGGTGTTATTTTATATATAATTTTTAGACATTATATTAATATATTTATTTATGACACAATTATGATGTAGTGATTACCTCATTAATGAAATATTCAAATAATGAATTTAAAAATACTAAAATGAGATTAATATTTATTTTTTGATGACATACAAGAATTATATGGACTAAAATGACATATTAGGTATGGTTTAATAACATTGGTACAATGTAATAAGGTCGTAATTAATTTTTAATAATGTCAAGTATGAATTGTATCCAAAATTAACATTATTCACACCACAAAAAATAAAATAGATTATTAAATGATATTAAATTTCAAAAAAATATATGAGTCAGAAGAAATTTTAATATAAGTCTAAATATGTCCTAAATATCTTTTTATGGGTCATTTGATATGTTATGGTAATTACATTAACCAACAATGTGTAAATAACTTGATATCACAGTATAATTAAAAAGGGTAAAATAAGGGAAAATGAAACAAGATAAGGATAAAAAACTATTAAAAAAATTTCTAAAATTTATTGGATGATGGGTATTAGAAAAAAAATCATCATATATTTTAATTAAATATGTTTTTGGCCACATTAAATAGAAATCAAATTTATTATAGATTAATATTTTAGGATTATCCTAAAGTTCCCCTACCCTCATTATAAATGTTTTCATCCCCCTTCTCCTCTTAACTCAATTTTTAGCCCACAGTCTCAGCCAAAACATTACCATTTATCTTATTAACATCCCTATATACATTATACATGTTATGGTATTATTAAATGTCCAACTATAGTTCCCTAATAGGAAACGTAAAGGAGGATCATCGAGAAAGAGGTTATCACATCTACCAATTCGGTCCGAATTCACCATTCTTCTAATTCCACATCATTAGTTGTTTCATTTTAAAGTAATAACATCATTATCACTAATATAATGATATGTAATTATAAATATGATAAAAATCCTATTTCACATTCTATCTATCTTACAAATAATAACATTATCTCGCATGCATACATAATGCCTTTTGCCTCCATGCCGTTGTGAACACTGTTTCTCAGCACCACCTTACGTGGATCGGTAAAATGGTGAAATAAATAAATATATATGATTATAATAACATAATAATAATTCTGATATATTATACACTATCCACATCAGTTATAACTCAAGAAATATAAGAACTATATCATCGCTCATGTGTACAAATGGCTTACTGTCTCCACAAAACGCTGAGATTCATTCTCCATGTTAGCAATTAAAAAATTATTATAAATTATATATAATAAATAATCATGAAATTTATGATTTAATAATGATTCTATAATTATGTATATATATATATACATATATCATTTACTTACTTCCATTCAATTCAGAAATTAAATGAAAACAATGTTCATTTGTATGTACGGCCTACTGTCTCCATTAACATTGTATTCAATTTGGTTTATATATCTATTATATATATAAATTTATATACTAATTATATATGAAATATAAATAATTTTTTACATCTGTAAGTATGTAAATCACAATATATGTAATAATATCAAGAATACCAATACAAAACAAGAACGATAATCAAAACGATTAGTACCCAAAACATTGCTTTAACTTGGAATTGACAAATGAACGAGTGATATAATGTCGTAAGGGAATCATATATGATATAATATATAATATTATGGTACTTTTAAAAGTTAAAAATATGTTTAAACTTAATATACTGAAGTTTAAGACACATTCGTATGAAATCAGTCCAAATATAAGGGCTAATTTTTTCAATTTCATTTTTATCAAAAATTGTTTAAATGTATGTATTTAATGGGGATATATTTATCATAAATGTCCTTTTTTTAATATAATTTTATCATATAATTTATATTATTAATATATGTAAGTTTAAAGTAAATTTTTCCCATTTTTTTACTATATAGTATGGAAGATATATTTCTTTTGTTTACCATATGAGGTAATTTGTTGACATTTCTGAAAAAATTACAAGGATAATGTTTTTAAATTATATAGCATGAAAATAATTTGAAAATTTAATAATGAATTATTTCCATGATGATTCCATTATAATATTTCATTATTATTTTCAATTAAATTTCTTTCATTTAAAATTGCAGAACATTTTTGGAAAATAAAATAGATTTAAAGAATAAATGAAATTTTCCTCAATAATTAATTTCACGTGTTTTATCAACATTATATTCCATATAGGATTACATAGGGGTATATTTCTATAATTTTTATTAATTTTATGTGATCTTGATTATGATGGGCTAAATTTTATGATGTCCAATAATCTTATTTGGATTATGATATGATCAAATGATGTTTAAAATCCCATTTTATTTCATTGGTTATGCTATGATGAATGATTTACATTTTTGTGGAAAATTTAAGAATAAATTTATTATGATATGGGTGTGACCTATATATCCCTCTAATGCATTGGTTAATTATTTAACTCTCATGAGATAGACATGACTAGAAAGGAAAGTAAATTTGGTTCAGTAATGCAGGGCCGAAATAGAATGTAAATACATTTCAGTAATGTAGGGATGGAATAAAAATTATATCTAGTTCAGTAATACATGGATATAACTACAAGTATACTCGGTTCAGTATCAGACTATTTCCACTTTGATGGTATTGGATGCAATTCCTTAGCTACTATGAAAACCATATAATGTTTTATGAGATTGTGACAATAAAATGTTTTTTTTCCACTGATATTATATCATGGAAAAATTTCCTTATGATCTTGGCCTTACATACTAACAATATTTATTTAACGACTCAATGTTTTGATGTTTTATTTTCATGTTTTTATGTTCATATGTTTATTATTTTTTTATGTTCTCTACGTTTACCCTTACAGAGCATTTGACCTCACCCTTTTTGTGGTTTCTTTTACATAGGATATAATGAAATGATTTATGTATAAAAACAATAGGGGAAGATAATTATTGGAGTTGATGAATATATTTCACCATGATTTGAATATTTCTTTCTATGTTTCCAATGAAAATTATCCAATACGATCATTGGGCATCTGTTTGTGTCGTTTATTATGTATTCCACAATAGAAATGTACTATCTATGAACATCATTAATCGGCATCTACAATAAAAACCCACAAAAACTCATGAATGGAAGGATTATGGCTGAAATAATTCTATCTAATGAGTGTTTAACAAGTGGATTGGTCATTTTGGCCCTTAAACATAGGTTTTCAGACCATTTTAATCCTAATTTCACCTTAATCACAATAATTAATTTTAAGCACATTAACTAATAATTTTTCCGAAAATAAATCTGAGATTATTAGATGACAGATATTTTATTTATTAAAATTATATATGTTCGATTTATAAAATTCAAATCCTAGAAAAAACATAATAATGATGACCGAAAATCTCATAGACAGACGTATTGTGTTGTTTTTGTACAAAAATGTTCAAAATATTGTTATGTTTTTATATTAAATTAATATTTTGAATTCATTACAACGAAATAAATAAGATTATTAGATATAAAATTGATCTAATTTGACGTTAAATCAAATTTATAATATAATTTATATTAATAATTATTTAAACGAATAAGATGTTTTTAATCAAAACGCAATATAGTCACAATTCACTGAAAATGATGTCTCTAAGAAAAATCCCAAAAAAATATTCATCTAAATATAACATTGGGAATTCAAATATAAATATTATTTTATGAAATTAAATAGATAATATTGTCAAAGTTAGTAATTAAAATGGGTTCTACATTAAAAGGAAGAAAATTGTCTTTATAAAAATATAGGATTTTTTTTTGAAATATTATGTTTCCTCTTATCATATTATTAACAAATATTTTGGATGAATATAAAAAAACTTTTTATTGAATATCTAAAATATATATTAAATTAATATCGGTAACTAATTATAATTTATTTAATATATTAGTGTAAAATATCATTCTGAGCAAAAAAATAGTTCTCTATAAAAATATCATTTTCAATATTCAGTCAATTTTTATATCCATTTTTAATTTATTTTTATCCAATGATTTAGTTTTCCATTTAATATATTTTAATAAGTTAGTTAATACTATTTATTATGGCTAGTTTATATATTATTATAACAAATAATAATTTCTTAATTACAAATTGGGTCTCTATAATACTCAATATTGAGTATAGAGAATTCCATTGAAGAAGGTTTCTTCTTCTTGTAATGAAAGCTATAGAGGAAATTCGTTGTTCTGTATGATGTATGCTAACTCAGTTTCACATACATTGTAATGTAAATTGGTTTTCATTCTTTGAAATATATATAATACATTTTAAATAGTACACATATTATAAATTATACAAATATTATATTACATTACATTGTTGTTGTCACTAGTCATACATGCTATCGAATATAATATAGTTCCATTAGTTTTTAGGGTGTCACACTTTTTCACTCCAGAAGTGGCACAAAGAATTTATAACTTATCGTTGACTTTCTCTTAGTGTATTCCAAATTCTATCATGGTGTTTAACATGGTCACTATGAGTATGTGATTAAATCATGACTTTATCCTCAAAAAACAAAACAAGTAAATTTTGATTTGGGTGGGTAATCCAATTCATCAAATATATAAAAATAATGTATAGAGTTTTGAGACCAAATACATTAACGATATAATAATATAAACCATAATGACTATAAAATTATATATGTGGATTATCTAAAGGCCTATCATTAACCTAATGATACCCATATCTCAATTAGATATTCTATAATACCCTATCTCCCTGGTGATGGTCAAAGTAATGATTTATCTGAGGAAATTGATATATGTTATTAAGCATGAGATAGTTCAACAATTTATAATCCCAACATAAATGAAAACTCCCATCCATCTTCTTAGAGAGAAGCATGCGTGAACTAGAGGATTATTTTTTGTGATGGATATATACATTAGACTCTAAATCCCTTAACATTATAATGTTGTATGAGAGCCCAATATGTTATGTCTAATATGGAGGAATTGGAAATGGGGATTCCCCATCAAAAAAAATTAATCATAAATGCTACATCATTATTTGGATTAAAAACATAAAAAACATCAGGAAATACATCTTTAAAAGATATAATACTCGAATAAAACATTTCATATTCAATCCATAATAATCCATTAAAAGAATATAAATTTTGAGGGTTATGAATCCAAACCCATAATTTTGTAGTCCATCTCTATCAGCATATTTATTCTAGCCACCTTTATATAAATAAATACTTCCCTATATTGTTTTATATGGGACTGTAAATATATATCTTTCCACAAAAGTGTGATATAGAACAATCAAATCCATTATAATAATGACATACAATATCATCATCTCAAGTATGAATATGATATATACAAAATATAAGGCCCCAGCCTTAGAAATTAGAAAATCCTTAGTTATGATAATAATTTACATGGATAATATTTTCAGTTGTAGTGTTTTATCGAAATAGGCCATAAAAATTGCATTTCTTATTAAAATATTACAAATTAGACACTTATACTCTATCCAAATTTTTAACAACAATTAAAATCTCTAAAAAACAATAATTATTTTCTTGATGTAAATATTCTTGAATTCATACATTACCTTTAAGTATTTATACCATGTGAAAGAAATTCCTAATACAATGGATGAGCATTAAAATCATTTTAATGGATATAAAACATGAAAAAAAATCATTAGTCCTTCAATACATACAAACAATGAAATAATACATTTCAATCATAAAACATAAGATCTTTAATATACCTCACAAAATCATAAGAATTATGAATAATCCATAGAAATCATAATTCCTAAACGTATATTATGGCATCCATATCATACATTGATTGCGGTTTTCTCAGCTATATAGGGGGTTACATTTAGAATACCCATCATAGTATAAACAATTCCCAAGTACCATAAAATATAAATAATTCCCAAGAACCATAAAATAATCAATATAAATTATACAATCATAACATAAAGATAAAATATTCATATTCTAATAACAAAATAAATTTTCAAAATATTGACATAATAAATTCATACAAAATATTAAAAAATAGTTTTGAATTAAAGTTTCCCATACCACATTGAAAATTATGAAATAAATTTATACTTTAAAACCATCATGTCCATATATATAAGTCATTTAATGAATTTATAAAACATGGAAATGAACAAAAAATATTTAGAACATTTAATATTTAAAATAATTAAACTGATTTTTTAGATAAAGGATCACACTCCACTTGAAAAACAAAAAAACAAACATAATTAAAGTATAAAATTTAAAGAAACCTATAATATCTTTATAATAAGGATATTATATATATATAATAGTTATAAGGTTATTATATACACCTTATAGGATAATAAAGGTTCACAATATCATGATATGCCTCAATAAAAGGAGATTTAGATGACTTACATTACAAAGTATGTATAAATGAGCTATGAATTTATAAATGGGGTGATTATGCATTCCAAAAATTTATCCACACAAAAATAAGTTAAAATTATAACATAAATAAACATATTGTTATTAGACAGACAATATTGGCATAAATAATGTATGAAATATGTGAAAAATCTAGTGAGAGGATATTGAGTTTAAAAATTCCTTTACGAAAATTAACTAACCTAACCGCATCACTTAAAATTTCATAAAATTCATTGATGTGATATAAAATATACGATAATCAAATAATTATAAAACATATAGTAATAATGTTCTATAGTAACATATACCAACATATTTCAATGAAAATTAAAATACATAACATAAAATAAATCATTGACTAAAAGAGGAGAGTAAAAGGATCCCTTAACTTGTGTTTAACTTTTTCTGTTTTTTATTTATCTCCATTAATAATGAACTAAAGTTAATTATAATTGATTTATAATATTTTTCATTTTTATTATTCCTTTTATATCAATTATTACCTTTCATTAATAATCATATAATTATACAAGTTCATATCTTTCTTTTTGTTGATGATCGGTACTTGATATAAAAATGAATTTGAAATAATTAAACATTATCCATGGGGTAAAAATTATATTATATAAAGAATTTTATTCCTGATTTAAATATGATATATTTTGAATATATATGTATTTAGATCAAGTATATATGTATTTTATAATAGTACATAACATTAGGGTATATGAAAATTAAATACACCATTCATGGAGACAGTAAGCCGTACGTACGCATGAACGCTACATTCTTTCCTTTTTTCATTATTGATGAAATTAAAAAATAATTAAAAATATGTATATTATAATTAAAATATAATATATATGTTTTATATGTTACATATGTTTATTAATAACATCCATTATATGTTCCATTTATATCATGAATGAGTCATATCACTTTGAAGGGGCGGTAGTCTGCATTTCCTCAAATAAATTATTATATTTATTCCGGATGAAATCCATAATAGTATGTAATAAATTATCATTAAAAAATAATATAGATAAATAAAAATCATAAAAATCATATTTTATTTCAATTCCATCATAGTGGCCACTATGAGAGGTGGTAGAAGATAATTGAATAATCATCATTTCGTGAGTCAGTAGTTCACCGTCTACAGAAACCGTATGTCCGTATCCATTATATGGATGTGTGTGGAAGTGTAGTTTGCAAACTTTTCATAATAAAATCAAATTATATTGAATATACTTGTTTTATTATAAAATAATTGAATAAAAAGTGTTTAGGGGTGGAGAAGGGAAATAAATGGAAGAATCTTGAGAAAATAACTTACCTTAAATCAGGTAACTCTTTTTGATATAAGCTAAAAGTCCATAATTAATTGCCTTATATCCATATTAAGGCTTATAAGAGGAATATAGGGACGTTGGGAGATTATTTTTGAATATTTTGGACGATCCAAAGGGGCCTGAGAGGTCTGATTATGGGTTAGTGGTGGTGGCCTTTTATAAGAGATAGGAGGGGAACATAAAGAATATCCTAAAATATTATGTTATTATAAATTATTTTTTGATTATATATCGGTCCTATTAAGTATTATCTAAGATAAGATAAATTTTGAGACTCGAAGAATGATGTACAGGAACATTAAATTACTTTTTCATAATACTTAATACATAACAAAAACAGACACACAAAAACCGTAATAGTTTACTGTCTTTGGAAACTTGGAACGTAATCTTATAATCGTGGTGAAAGATCATCAACATCTCCCATAAAGATCTTCCCCTTTTTTTCTTACCTAAAACCTTTCTTTATATCATGGGGAAAAGAAATCATAAAATGGGTGAGATCAAATGCTTAGTATGGGTAAGCATGGATAAAATAAAACATACCATATACATTTGATCTTAAAAACATGAACATAATGTTTAAACATCAAAAGCCTAAGCAATGACATAAAACATGGAAGTACGTAAGGCATAGATCATTAAGAAACATTAATAATGATAAAATATCATGGGAACAAAACATGTAATTGTGGAAACCATTAAGCACATGATATGATTTCCATATTAGCCAAGGCATTGCTTCCAAGACCATCTCTGTGGACAATGTCCCTTTCTGAATCGAGTTCACTCCTCATTCCACTCCTGTATTACTCAACCAGCTTAACTTGTTGTTCCAGCCATGTCTATCTCATGAGATATAAATCTTTACCCAATGCGTTGGATGGAGATACAGGTCCCACCATTCGCATAATGAAATCATTCTTACTTGTGCCACAAAATAAACATACATCATTCATAATAACCCAATAAATAAATTTGGTTTCATAGACAACATCCCATCATATCATAATCCATATAAAAGAAATGGATATCATTTCATAATAAGGAAAGTGAAACCATGTAAATCATAGAGGTATTATACTTGAAACATACACATATGAAATAATTTCATCTTAGATGAAAAATGGTTTTGATAAAACACTTGAAATGAATTCTTCGGGAAAATATCCTTTCTTTTTCAAAATCAAATTCTTTTCACAAAACATCATGAAATTTTAAAATAAAATTATTTTGATGAAAATATTCATGAAATATTTTGGAGGAAGCTTCATGGAAATAAGGCTTTATAAAACCGTAAAAATCCGTTCGTGCCGTATAAGTTAAAAAAACATTCTTCTCGTACTTTTGTGAGAAAAGTCAAAAAGTACATCATAAAAGAAAGATTTCATACATACCATGTAGTAAAAGTAAAAAATGGGTAAAAATGAAATTAAAAATACATGAAAACACTTTTATAAAACATGGATATGGATGATAGAAATAACCGCAGTAAATACTTACGAATAAACAATCTCAGATAAGAACGAGATTGGAAAAGTTATCCCTTAACTTATGTCTGATATGCTTCGTATATATCTGAAACTCCTGTATAATGATTTAAATAATGTCATTGACTTATTAAATAATCATATTCATTGTTATGATATCATATATGGTTCATGTATGACTTTATATTACCCATTCTTTTGTAACTTCCATGTTAAAAAGCGTTTTGGGTAAAATCGTTTCATTTGTCGTTCGTGTTTTGACTTTTAATTATTCATACGATTAAATAGATCATGATTAATTAATTCCAGAATATAAAACATGATTTATATATAATATATATTCATAATATACATATATATAATAGATTGATAAATGGAACGAAATACACCGTTCATGGAGACGGTAGGTCGTACGTACACATGAACGCTGTTTTCGTTTCCTTATTGAGTTGAACAAAATTAAGTATATGAAATAAATATATATATATTCATAAATACAGTTGATTTATAATGAAATATATTTCATTATTATTTCTTATATATACTTTATTAGAATTCTTAAATGGTTAACATGCAGAATGAATCTCATCGCGTTGTGGAGACGGTAGTCCGTACGTACGCACGAGCGATGATATCATTCCCGTAATTATTGAATTGAATTTGATAGGATGATACTATGTATAATAATCAGTATGATGTTATAATAACTTTGTATAGTTATTCTTTACACCATTATACCCATCCAAGTAAGGTGGTGTTGGAAAAACAGATTACACCATGATATAGAGACGGTATTCCGTACGTACGCACGCTCGGTGATTTCGTTTTCCGTAGGGTGGATAGATGGTGAAATAGGGTTGTTATCAGTATATTAGTGATACTGGTGTTATTACTTCATAATGAAACTACTAAATAAGAAGAAGTAGAAGAAGAAATAAAGTTGAATGAATCGGTAACATACATCACCTCTTCTTTGAAGCGCCTCTTTGAGACCTCCTCTTAGGGCACTAAAATTGGTCATTGAAGAAGTATAGGACCTCTAGGATGTTTATAGGGAAGTTGATAATGGAAATGGGCAGGGTTTGTCCGAGCTTAAAGGCTCAAATTGGTGTGAGGAAGGGAGGGAGGATGTTCCATTTTATAAGGGAGGAGAGGGGCATCTTTGGAAATCTTAAAAATATTAATTTATAATAAAACTAACCCCACTTAAAAACCTCCAAAAATGACTCATATTCGAATATTAGATGATATAGGGTTGTAATATCATCAACAAATCAAATTTAAACATGTTTTGAATTTATTTTAAACTTTATCATTCTGATTTATCCTTATTTAATCTATTTAATTTTATTTGTGGTAATAAAATTCTAAATTTTAAATTATAACATATAATTAATTATTTGTTGTGAATTGTCCATAATTGGATACATTATTACATTTTTGACCATATCAATTTAAATTTATAATTTTCATATATTTTTGTTATTTTTAAACAATTTTATAATATGTTATTTTTATAACATATCAATAGTGTCAATTTTGACACTATTCATTTATTTGAATTTAAATAAAATGTATAAATATGATATGTTCAAAATAAATGCTTTAATAGATTCATAAAAGGTCATATGTATCTATAAAATTATTGTATTACATTAAATAATTCATATAATATTTATTTTATTATTTGTAAAACCATTTATTTGGTTTATCTCTTAATAAAATAATTACTACAATATTTTTGTATAATTATTTAATATACTTATTTGTCACATAAAAATTAAAAATAACATCCTATGATGAAGATAAATCAATTACCTTTCACAATAATTCTTTTAATAGAATTTATCATCTTAAAATCACAATATTTAAATTGTTATATTTATTAACTTAAGAAGGTGGCAACTTTGGCAACATTTAAAATAAAATATTATAAGGGTCATAATCTCTTTTATAAGGCTCCAAATGGTCAAATATTCGACCATTGGATGATTATATTTTACATTTACATGAACAATATGTTTTGGTTCGGGTTTGTTCCTTTTATGGTCACTATTAGTTTAATAAAAACTATATTCTTGATTTTTCACTAGATAAAAAATTTTCTGCATCACTATTGTGTCACATTTAATGATAATTATTTATCCCTAAAAATTATAAATAAATTAATATGATCTAGATAATTTCATTATCGTTCTGGAGACTATTCATGATCTATGTTTAATGAAGTTTATCACTAAATTAAAATTAATATACTTATAAGATTTAAGAGAGTGACATGTTCTCACTTTATTTAGTTTTAATAATAATTAAGGTATTTTCCTGGAAAAAAGTCTATTAAATGATTCTAATCTGACCCTTAGGTGATATGGGTTGACTTTTTGTCATCCAATAGGATTTTAAAAGGTGTTAGGGTAATTTTATAATCCTATATTTACCATTAATTACCAGATTTACCTTTAACTATGGTAAATAAAATTTACCGTAGTTACTATTCATAATGGCCAAAAATAAAAAGTAGCTTATTAACATAATTTGGACCCACTGGTTCCAAATATAGAATCAATTTTTCAAAATTAAAAGCACATAATTTGCAGTAATTAATTTAAAATTAATCGCGTTGTCAAAAGAAAACGGGTTTTTGTTTAAAATATTGCAAAAGATTGAATTGATTTAACCTACGAATTCAAGGTAAAATCATTGCTAATGTCATATATTGTATTAAATGGTAAAAATATATTCTCTTTATACATTAAAAATATTAAATATTATAATTTAACCACATGAATTATTATGATGAAAAAAGTTGTTTTTAACTTAAATATAGCGTGTTTTTGCTATTCATTAAAATATGAAAGTTATCAGAAAAATATCAAAACTTTATCCAATGTAATTTTTTATATCCTGATTCAAAATAAGAAGTTTATTTTTTAAAATTAAACTTATAAACATGTAAAAACTAGGTTTAACGTTGGTGCTCCATCAAAAGGCGGCAAAACCGCATTTTTTTGAAAAATACTTATTTTACCCGAAAAATTTATTTTGTTCTTATACCATGTTCTAGAAAATGTGTATGATGAATAATAATGTTATAAGATTAAAAATATATTTAATACAATTCATTACGGCTAGTTCATAATAATATTATAACAATATATCGTTGTTTAGTAAAAACTGGTATTGCGTACAACACACGCTATTGAGGAAGGTCGCGATTACGTGTAATGCATGCCAAGTTAGGGTTGCGTGTAGTGCATGACTCTTTTTTTGTTTCATATAACAAAATACATTGACTATATATATATATATACTCAATGTTTCGTAGAATAACTAATATAAAACAAACATGAAATTGTGTGTAACACGATCCAAGAATAGTGTTGCGTATACTGCAAGGTAATAAGGTGTTGCGTATAGTGCAAGATAATCTTGGTGTAGCGTACAACATATTATATGAAAGAAATTAAAATGAATATATCTTTTAAAATATAGGTTTGTTACATTCTACCCCCCTAAAAATAAAGATTTCACCCTCGAAATTCGTCGGGGTTATAAATCATTTACTATTCATAGAAACCCACATCTTAAAAAGGAATACTAAAACATAACATTAAAAAAAGAATGTTAGAAACGTAACGGTCACCCAAGGTAACGTAGCATTGGGTTTCCACATAGGAGAGTGTAGGTGAAAATATGGATATGGAGGAAATATCTAACCATCATGTTCTGATAGTGAGTGGTAGAGAACATGGCCATCAACAAGCCAACATTCACAAAGCCATAGATTTGTGATGATCTAAGGTACCATCTGATTCATCGGATATAAGGTGACTAGAACAACATTTTTGTTTTTCAAGATAATTTACCTAAAGTTGATGAATTAAAAGAAATACTTACATGATTTTGGTACAAACTCGCTATTGGTCATGAATTGAACAATTTCCACTTCATCCCTTAAAAAAATAAAGTTGAATTTGTTACTCATGATGTGTTAGCAGATCATGTGATAGAATGATGGGTCATTCCATCTGTTTCAAAACAAAAGGTTAGGAAAATTTATAAGTCCATCATATGGTTAGATTAATCGTATAAGGTTCCAAAAATGAACTTATACTTCATATATCATAACGCTTAATAAAATAAAACTAGTTTCTACTAACTAGGGACTTCCTGTAGGCCAGTGGTATGCGATAAAGGCTAATTGCACTTCAGTTGTGGGTTCGATTCCCACAGCCTTGTGCGACACGATGGGTTGTTGCCAATCCTACAGGTTGTACTTTTTCTAAAACTACATCACTATAACATCCCATAAATAATATCTAAAATGTTCTATCCTTAAACAATACTAAATCATGTCCAACATAATCCATTCCAATCTTTAGGCTTATCTAAAATACTTCGTTCCAAGCTCATAGTATATAGAAAATGATTACTTGAAATGCCACATAACAATCACGTGAATGTCATCATTTATCCCTCATATATCTCGTTGGTCACATTCTAGTCATGTGAATACCTTAGTCATGTATTCTCTTGAAAAACTAATACCCATTGAATCTTAGAGAAAACATCAGTGTTGTCGAAACTTAACTCTTTCCACATTCCAAAATCCTCAAAATTCTATATACTCAAACCATGATATCACTTAGTCCTTATATCAATCATGAGATCATTAATACTTCCAAACATTTCATTTTCTCCTTATCCCTTCATTATGCACATATCATCTGCTTTCCAAAATATTTGAATCACTTTTCATGGTTACCGGTACCATAAAATTATTGAAATCCATGATAGACTAATGCAAAAATATTCTAATACACCATAAAATTACCTCAAAAACATTATTATTTAATACCAATACATAAAAACTTCAATACATCCTCTTCTATGATTGTCCTGGATTATGTCCTTCCATGATTGAGAAGTAAATTTTTAGGTCAGGGCATTGAGTTGGGTAATGCCCATGTTCTCCACAAATAAGATATTGAACTCCATAACAGTCGGTCAATCTATGTCCCTATTCTCCACACAGATAACATATCTCCCTCAATTTGAGGTATTCCTCAAGGTCCTTATTCCCTTCTTTAGAAATCTCAACCTTCCTTTCTTTATGCTCCTCAACATGCGAACATGCATAAATGTCTATCTTCCTCTTATTTGATGAATTAGGTATACCACTAAATTTCACCTTGTTAATCACATATCGCGATGAATGATTTGGAATAATCACAATATCATTCTCTCTAGGAATTACACAATTTTGTTGCTCATAGTCACCAATTTTTCCATTGGATTCAATGATAACGTAATTCCTTCTAGTTCCCTCCATTGACTAAAACACAGAAAGAATTATGTGAGAGGAAAAAATCATACACGGAAAATAACATAATCAATGGGGAGTACCTTAAACATCTAACTTCCTAGGTTTAATTCTAATATTTTTACCATAATTCTAGGACTGTAACCTATACTTATACTTATCCTTAGGGACATCCCTAGACATACCTTAGAAATATCCCTAGGGATCTCACTATTGTTTTCACATCCTAGTTTCCAAAGGTTGACTAAACCTTTCCCCTGATACCAACTGTAGAGACCCGAAGGATGACGTACATGAATATTACATTACTTTTTCAGAATACATAATACATAACAAAAACAAACACACAAGGACCGTAATAGTTTAGTGTCTTTGGAATCTTGGAATGTAATCTTCTAATCGTGGTGAAAGATCATCAACATCTCCCATAATGATCTTCCCCGTTTTTTTCTTACCTAAAACCTTTCTTCATATCCTGGGGAAAATAAAACATAAAAAGGGTGAGATAAAATTCTCAGTAAGGGTAGGAATGGATAAAATAAAACATACCATATACATTTGAACTTAAAAACATGAACATAATGTTTAAACATCAAAATCTTGAGCAATGGCATAAAACATGGAAGTACATAAGGCATAGATCATAAAGAAACATTAAGAATGATAAAATATCATTGGAATAAAACATGTAATTGTGGCAACCATTAAGCACATGATATGATTTCCATATTATCCAAGGCATTGCTGCCAAGACCATCTTAGTGGACAAAGTCCCTTTCTGAATCGAGTTCACTCCTCGCTCTAGTCCTGTATTACTGAACCAGTTTAACTTGCTGTTCCAATCATGTCTATATCATGAGTTATAAATCATTACTCAATGCATTGGAGGGATATATAGGTCCCACCCATCTCATAATGAAATAATTCTTACTTGTGCCACAAAATAATCATACAACATTCATAATAACCCAATAAATAAAATTGGTTTCACAAACATCATACCATCATTAAATAATCTATATAAAAGAAATGGATATCAATTCATAATAAGGAAAGTGACACCATGTAAATAATAGAGACATTATACATGAAACATACACATATGAAATAATTTTATCTTAGATGAAAAACAGTTTTGATAAAACACTTAAAATGAATTCTTGAGGAAAATATCCTTTCTTCTTCAAAATCAATTTCTTTTCACAAAACATCATGAAATTTTAAAAGAAAAGTTTTTTGTTGAAAATATTCATGAAATATTTTGGAGGAATCTTCATGAAAATAAGGCTTTATAAAACCGTAAAAATCTGTTTGTGCCGTATAAGTTAAAAAAACATTGTTCTGGTACTTTTGCCAGAAAAGTCAAAAAGTACCTAGTAAAAGAAAGATTCCATACATACCATGTAGTAAAAGTCAAAAATGGGTAAAATTAAATTAAACATACATGAATACACTTTTATAAAACATGGACATGGATGATAGAAATAACCCCAGTAAATACTTACGAATAAACAATCTTGGATAAGAACGAGATTGGAAAAGTAATCCCTTACCGTATGTCTGATATGCTTCGTATGTATCTGAACCTCCTATATAATGATTTAAATAATGTCATTGACTTATTACAGAATCATATTCATTTTTATGATATCATATATGGTTCACTTATGTCTTTATATTACTCTTTCTTTTGTAAATTCCATATTAAAGAGCATTTTGGGTAAAATTGTTTCATTTGTCGTTCGTGTTTTGATTTTTAATTATTCATATGATTAATTAGATCATGATTAATTAATTCCAGAATATAAAACAATATTTATATATAATATATATTCAGAATATACATATACATAATAGATCGATAAATGGAATGAAATACACCATTCATGGAGACGATAGGTCGTACGTATTCATGAACGCTGTTTTCGTTTCCTTATTGAGTTGAATGGAATTATGTAGATGACATATATATATATATATGAATAAATAAAGTAGCTTTATAATGTCATATATTTCATTATTATTGCTTATATGTACTTTATAATCATTCTTAAATGGTTAACATGCAGAATGAATCTCATCGCGTCATGGAGACGGTAGTCCGTACGTACGCACGAGCGATGATATCATTCCCATAATTATTGAATTGAATTTTATAGGATGATACAATATATCATAATCATTATTATGTTATAATAATTATGTATAGTTATTCTTTACACCATTATACCCATCTATGTAAGATGGTGTTGAAAAAACAGATTACACCACGACATGGAGATGATATTCTGTACGTACGCACGCGTGGTGATTTTGTTTTCCGTAGGATGGTTAGATGGTGAAATTGGGTTGTTATCAGTATATGAGTGATACTGATGTTATTACATCATAATGAAACAACTAAATAAGAAGAAGTAGAAGAAGAAATAAAGTTGAAAGAATCGATAGCGGACATCACCTCTTCTTTGAAGCGCCTCTTTGAGACCTCCACATAGGGAACTGAAATTTGTCTTTGAAGAAGACCATGACGTCTAACATGTTTCTAGGGAATTTGATAAGGGAAATGGGCAGGTTTTGGCCGAGTATAAAGGCTCAAATTGGTGTGAGGAAGGGAGGGAGGAGGTCCCCTTTAATAAGGGAGGAGAGGGGCACCTTTTGAAATATAAAAAAATATCAATTTATAATAAATATAACCCCACTTAAAAACCTCAAAAAATGACTCATATTCGAATATTATATGAGATAGGGTTGTAATTTCATCAACCCATCAAATTTAGAAATTTTTTGATTTTATTTTAAACCTTATCATTTTGATTTATCCTTATTTAATCTATTTAATATTATTTGTGATAATAAATTTCAAAATTATAAATTATAACAAATAATTACTTATTTGTTGTGAATTGTCCATAATTGGATACTTTATAACAGTTTTGACCATATAAATTTAAATTTATAATTTTTAAATATTTTTGTGATTTTTAAACAATTTTATAATATGTTATTTTTATAACATAACAATAGAGTCAATTTTGACACTATTCAATTATTTGAATTTAAATAAAATATATACAGAAGATATGTTCAAATTAAAAGCTTTAATAGATTCATAAATGGTCATATGTATCTAGAAAATTATTGGAGGACATTAAATAATTCATATAATATTTATTTTATTATTTTTAAAATCATTTATTTGGTTTATATTTTAATAAAATAATTACTATAATATTTTTGTATAATTATTTAATATACATATATGTTTCATAAGAATTAAAAATAAAATCCTATGATGAAGATACATCTATTAAAATTCACAATAATACTTTTAATCGAATTTATCATCTTAAAATAACAATATTTAAATTGTTATATTTATTAAATTATGAAGGTGACAACTTTGGCATCATTTAAAATAATATAATATAAGTGTCATAATCACTTTTATATGGTTCCAAATGGTTAAATATTCTACCATTGGATGCTTATGTTTTACATTTACATGACCAATAAGTTTTGGTCAGGTTTTTGTGCCTTTTATGGTCACTATTAGTTTATTAATAACAATATTCTTGATTTTTCACTAGATAAACAATTTTCTGTATCACTATTGTGTCACAATTAATGATAATTATATAATCCCTAAAAATTATAAATAAATTCATATGATTTAGATAATTTCATTATCTTTCGGGATACTATTCATGATCGAAGTTTCATGCATTTTATCACTAAATTAAAATTAATATACTTATAAGATTTAAGAGAGTGACATGTTGTCACTTTCTTTAGTTTTAATAATAATTAAGTTATTTTCGTGGACAAAAGTCCATTAACTGATTCTAATCCGACCCTTAGGTTATATGGGTCGACTTTTAGTCATCCAATAGGATTTTTAAAGGTGTTAGGGTAATTTTATAATCTTATATTTACCATTAATTACCCAATTTACCTTTAACTATAGTAAATAAAATTTACCATAGTTACTATTCATAATGCCCAAAAATAAAAAGTAGCTTATTAACATAATTTGGATGAACTGATTCCAAATATGGAATCCATTTTTCAAAATTCAAATCACATAAGTTGCAGTAATTAATTTAAAATTAATCCTGTTGTTGAAAGAAAACGAGTTTTTGTTTAAAACATTGCAAAACATTGAATTGATTTAACCTACGAATTCAAGGTAAAATCAATTCTACTGAAATACATTGTATTAAATGGTAAAAATATATTATATTTATAATTTAAAACCATTAAATATTATAATTTATGCACATTAATTATGATTATGAAAAAATTTGTTTTTAATTAAAATATAGCGTGTTTTTACTATTCATTAAAATATGAAAGTTATCAGAATAATATTAAAACATTATACAATGTAATGTTTTATATCCTGATTAAAAATAAGAAGTTTATTTTGTAAAATTGAACTTATAAACTTGTCAAAAACTATATTTAGCTTGGGTGCTCCATCAAAAGGCGGCAAAACCGCATTTTTTGAAAAATACTTATTTTACCCGAAAAATTTATTTTGTTTTTATAACATGTTCTAGAAAACGTGTAAGATTAAAAAAATGTTATAAAATTAAAAATTTAGTTAATACTATTCATGAAGGATAGTTCATAATAATATTATAATAATATATCGTTGTTTAGTAAAACCATGTATTGCGTACAACACACGCTATCGATGAAGGTCGCGATTGTGTGTAATGCAAGACAATTTAGGGTTGCGTGTAGTGCATGACTCTTTAATTGTTTCATATCACAAAATAATTGTATATATATATATAGATATTCAATGTTTCTTAGAATAACTACTATCAAACAAACATTAAATTGTGTGTAACACGATCCACGAATAGTGTTGCGTATACTGCAAGCTAATACAGTGTTGCGTATAGCGCACGTTAATCTTGGTGTAGCGTAGAAGAGATGATATGAAAGAAATTAAAACGAATATATCTTATAAAATCTTTGGTTGTTACAATAAATATGTTTCCAAATAAAATCATCCATAAAAAATTAGAGAGGGTTTTTATTTTTTTTAATCCTTATCTTTTTTATTTTACATTTTTTTACTCATATCGTTTTATCAAGAATTTAACAATTTGAGAATCAAAGTTGTATCCAAAACCTGAAAATTATCCATTTAAATAGTAAATAATAAAATTTGAGACTTATTATAACATTTTGGATGAATATTATATTTTTTATAATATTTAATAAATTATTTTATATTTTAATATATGAATTATATCAATTATGAAACTATAAATATCATGACTTTTTTACAAATCTATATAAATTTGATTACATAGAAAAATATTCATTAATAAAAATCTAACAAGTAACCATCATCCATAATTTTTTTGGATGATGTCAAAATAACAAAATTATATTTATTATAAAATTTATAAAATCATTTATTTGAATACATTATTGACGAAGCAATCACTACAACACCATTCTGTCAATTTTAAAATTATTTATTATATGTCTAAAAAAATAAAATAAAACACCATGATTTACGAAATATTATTATAATTGAAATAAATATTTATTGTATAATATATCACTTAAATACACCCATATAAATATTGTTTTACTAAATGATATATGTTTAGGTTATATTTTACTTATCATTAAATTAAAATTAATTAAATTTTATTTTCACAAACATGTGGCTCCATTGGGTCCTAAAATAGACCAGAAGATTAACAGGGTTGGAAATATGTCATAAAATAGGGTTATGGTATGTTTATTGTTATTAAACCTTATTATAATATTATGTTTTACTCTTATTTAATAGATTTACCCTTTAAATAAGGTATATAAAATATTTAATAATCTTACTAATCATAATGTCTAAAAATATAAGTTACATATTTACACAATTTTGACCGATTGATTCCTAATATGGTATCCATTTATCAAAATTAAAAATATAGAAGTTACAGAAATTATTTTAAAATAAATTTTCTTTTTCAAAACCAAAAAGCGTGTTTTTAAGTAGTACAAACTCACAAATATTAACATGCATTTATGTCCATTTTCAAAGTGAAAATACTTAAAATGAAAAAAAATTGAAATAAATAATAAAAATATAATAAAATTACACAATAAAACAAATTTAATGTACAATATAACTATATAAATATACTACATTAAAAGGAAGTATTGAATAAAAATTCAGTATTTTTCACTGTTCATGAAAAAATGAACATTATAAGAAAAATTTCAAATATTTAATCCATTGTTAATTTGAATATCCGATTTCAAAAGAATAATTTTTTTCAAATAAAACATATAAAAGATAAAAAAAATATATTTCAAATGGTTTCTCTCTCAAAAGATAGTAAAAGTAAAATTTAAAAATATTATATATTTTCATGCTTAATATCGGATTTGATCATATTTTAACCCTCTAAAATTTATTATATAATTGTAATGACATTTAAAAACCATACTGTAGTTAGTTGTGTTCATTCCTACCAATAAAATATCTAGATGTTAACTATCATATATAATAATAATATGATTATATTATTGTTTTGGTATAACTCAATGTTGTGTGCAACTTAATATTTCCAAGAAACCTATTGTTGTATGTTGAGAATGCTATCCAAAAAAGTGTCATCTTTTTAGTAAAATTAATATATTATTCATAAATATTAATAGATATAAAAATGAATTATTCTATAAATACCTGGGTCACAACATCATTCACCCCATTTAGAAATTTCATCCTCAAAATTTAAAAATTTTGCATAGAAACTTCATTGAATGACAGACATTAGAAAATCATTCAATAAAAAATTAGTTTAAAAGAATGTAATATTAGCAAAAAGGTCACCCGAGATAAAAAAACGAGTATTCCATGAAAACATGGATATGTATGAGAATCTATGAGTCGGGTTTTGATGGAGAGTGATAGAGAACATGATCTAGAGAATGTTAGCCACTAGAAAACCACAAACTTGTGATTGGTTAAATGGTCATTGATTCCCCAGTTGGAAAAGTAAACAAAATTTCTTTTGTTTTAGGTTCCCTTTCATATTGTTGAAAAATTTATTTATGAGATTGACTAAGAACATAAGGAAATATAAATACTTTTCAATTATAATTTTATCCTTTAATAAGTTTCTACAAAAAATCATCTTTTCTACAAACAATGATTATTCAATATGTCTTTTTCATACATGAAGCACAAGAATCAATTTATAGAGAATTACATGATCCATTAAAATTAACCATATATTTCCCATATATTTAGACAATAACCAAAACTAAATATTAGTACAAGATCAAATAATCCCTAAAAATGATAATCATTTATAAAAATGAAAGACTACTCTTAATATCCAATATTTAAAAAGAAATTCCCAATCCTAAAAAAAATAAAAATAAATACACAGTTGTCCTTAAGAATAATCTATATAATCCAAAGTTAGTTTAAAACCCAAAATTCATAAGGATTTTATTACATATACTTCCAAAATAATCTTAACATTTATCTACAAATAACATCAATAACTCTTAAAGTCTCATATGGAAAAATAATTAATATAATCACATATTCACTATGATATGTCTATAATTTAATTAAATAACACAAATCACTATACATCTATAATAAAAACATATATTATTACAAAATATAATTCCACCATTATTCCTCAAATGAAATCCATATGTAGTATATTTTCCTTTGGCATATAGTGTTCCCATAAGAGACAATGTCTTCCAAACTAACATTTATAATTTAATCACTAAATAATTTTCTTATAATAAGGATATCCATTGGATAAAAAAATTATCCAAAATAAATTTATTCATGATCAATAAAACCAATTAACTAAAAAAGAATAATTCATAATAACCAGGGGATTCACGTAGGACATTGGTAGTTGTTGAACCCTAATCTCTCTTAGGTTGTGAATTCGATTCCTGCGTCCTTGATAGACGTTACATGTTCTCACCCATCCAACATGTTTTCCTTTTATCTAATAACATATCATCATTAAAAAATTCTCAAAATAACATAATTTACTCCAAAATTTCCATACCCTTCCATATTCTCATAGGTTATCTAATACCTTTCATTTTCCATTCCCAAATGTAATAACCATTAATCAACTCAAAAAAAGATCATCGGATCCCCTAATGTTTTCCATTATTTCCACACAAGAAAAGGTAATTATTATTTAAATAACTTTTTCCCATATCAAACATCAAGGTTACACATATTAGAAACTATATTTCCAATGTTATCCCATCATCAAAAGAGAAGTAATTATTTTAAGCATTTCATCATCCTATAATATACTGTAACTCTTATACACTTCTCTGTTGACTTATAACCCATTCAGAGCTCTTCATAATCCATTAACTATGAGTTTTTCCCTTATTTCGTAATACATTAATCTTGATGATTGAATATCTGTATCATTAATAAATATAAATCCAATGATGAATCATTCATTTTGGATAAAAAAATAAATCATACATTGAATCCAAATATCACGATATTAAGGATGTTCCCTTTCTATTTCAACATCTTTTCATACATTAAAAATTTAATAGTTCATTCCACTTCTGTAATTTCACTTTTTCAATAGATTTGGAAATGTTGAGATCTTGATATCAAATGAATAAGGGACCATGAACCATAAAATAGTTTCAGAAATGATTAGTTGTTGGATAGATGAAACAATTTATTAAATTTGATTTTAATAATGAATAAGCTGTCAAAATCATTCAATTCGGCCTTTTTTATAATAGTGATGAATAAATCATTGGGGATGGATTAAAAGGTTATGCAAGATATCATTCCTTTAATATTCACAAATGAACATTAATATGTGGATATGAATCAACACATAAACATGAAATGAAATATTATTATTAAAAAAGAATCCTTTATAGGTTCCAAATAACATAAAAACAATTATATCACTCTAGTCCATCAACCACCTTATATATACTTTGTTCAGGGTTTTATCCAAAAAACCTATTTTATAATAACCCTCCATAAGATTCAATGTGATATCAACCCTCTTGGTTATATGAGATCATTTACCTACACCCAGATACAACCGTAACCTCTATTTTTATCTAACCCGACCAATGATACAAACTATAATGTCACATCCTTAAACATTACAAAATCATCAGTTATGTCAATAATTATAATTTTGGATATTTTCATGTTTAAATTTGTATTGATTTATGTCATAACTATTTTATTTATTATCCAATTATTACAAAGTAGACACATCTACTATAGATTTTTTTTTCAAAATCATTAAACTACTTAAATAAAACATGAATAATTTTCATGATATATATATTTTTGAAATATTTCATTCCCTTATCATTTTTATACACAGTTAAAAACATTACACAATATTTTAATGAGACTAAAAAGCTCAGTAAGGGTTATAAAAAAAGTAAAGAAAACATTATTCTATCAATACATAAAAATCAATGAAATCATAATATCAATCACAAAACATAATCTCTTTATCATACCTCAGAAAATCATATGATTTATTAATAAAACATTGAAATAATAAATCATAATGATATATTGTGGAATCAATATCATACTTGAATTTTAGTTTTCACAGCTACATAGGGAGTTACGTTTGGAATTCCCATCATTATATTTTCCTTAAATTTCTAAGGAGAAACATTAATGTTTACCTCAATCATGATTCACAATGCATTGGAGAGCTATCTCAAGCTCACTCGACCCTGGTTTATCAAGGAACCACCCATATACATAAACAATGTCCCAGAACCATAACAAAATGATACCACATTAAGAAATCATAGAGTAAATATGACATTTCATTATTCAAATAACAATATATCATTTCAAGATATTGATATAATGAATTCATAACTAATATTTAAAAAGAAGAGTTTTGAATTAATTTGTCACATACTACTTTGAAAATTTTTAAAGGAATGTATACTTTAAAAAACCAATGTCCATATAAATAAATCCTTAATATCATTTCTAAAACATGAACATGAAAGAGAAAGATTTCTAATTTTAAATCTTTAAAAAATTTAAAATGAATTTTCAGTAAACGAATCCTTTAACATTTAAGAAACACATGAATAAAAGTCAATAAAGAATAAAATTAGAAGAAATAAGTAATATCATTAAAATTAGAATATTCATGATATAATATGTCATAGGGTATTATATACACATTATATGATAATAATGGTTCACAATATAGTATTATGCTTCAATGAAAGGTGATTTATATGTAGACCCATACAAAGTTCATATAAATGACGCATGAATTTATTAATTTGCTGATTAAGTGTAGAAACTATATATACACATAACATGAAGTATAAATTAAAATATAAACAATAAAAAAGTTACTCCACTCATATTATTATCATAAATAACCGATGAAGTATGTGTAAAACCCAATGAGAGTAAATTGAGTTTCCAAATCCCCTTAGAAAAATTTGGTAGCATAACATTATCACCTAAAAAATCATAAAATTCATTGATTATAAAGAAAATGGTCTATCATAACTTTTATATAAAAATTACAGCAATAAGGATATGTAATGACATATCCAAAAATAATAAAATGGAAATTATAAGGCATAACAAAAAATAAATCTTTGACTAAAAGAGGTGGGTGAAAGGTTCCGTTACCTTGTCTCTGACTGGTCTTGTTCTTTCTTTACCTACATAAATAAAAAACATAAGTAGATTAACAGTTCCTCAGAACATTTATAATGTTTATTATTCCTTTTATATCACTTATTACCTTACTATAAAAATCAAATAATTATTCAACATTATATCAAAAAAATATCTATGTTTGATACTTGAGTAAAAAATGAGCATGTTATAGTTACAAATTGTCCAAGGAGTCAAAATTACAATATCTCAAGAATTTTATTAATGATTTAAATAACATATATATCTATTATATATGTATTTAGATACTTTAAATATTTATTTTAGAATCTTCCATAACATTTTGATATAAGAAAATTACATTCACCAACCATTGAGATGGTAAGCCATATGTACACATGAACAGTACTTTAATTTCCTTTTTCACAATTAACAGAATGAAAACTAAATGATACATTGGTATATTATTATTCCATTATAATATCTATGTTATATTTGTTACATAATTTCATTAATTCCATCCTTTATACGTTACATGTATAGTATGAACGAGTCGTATCACTTTTAAGGGGAGATTGTCTGTTCATCCTCAAATGAAATTATCATATTTATACAACATGAAAAGAATAAATGTATTATATAAATGATAATTATAGAAAAATAAACATTAAATAAATATCTTATTTAATTTTAGTTCCATCATAATAGCCACCATGATAGGCGGAAGGAATCATCATTTCATGATGTGGTAGATCGTCGTCCACAGAAACAGAATGTTCGTACACATTAGATGGTGGTGTGTGTAAGTGTAGTTATAATAATTCTCAAAAAATAATTCATCTATAATTAAGATACATTTTTTGTTATATAATAATGTAATAAATATAGATTATGGGGTTGGAGATGGAAAATAAATGAATGATTCTTGAGAGAAGACAATACCTTAAATAGGGTAACTACTTTTTATTTAAGCTAATCTTCTTTCTTGAATTGGCTTCGGCCAAATCTAATGCATATTAGAAGAAAAGAGTTATATTTGGATCTTATTTGGTCAGATGTAGGATGATCCATGTTTCATTGAGAGATATGAGTAAGGGTTAGATGTAGTGGCCTTTTATAAGAGAGTGAATGGGATCATAAGGAATATATTGATATATTAATCTTTCAAAAATTATATATTGATTATAAATGAGTCAAAATTAAATTATATCTAATATGAGATGAATATAAGTTGAAATAAAATAATAAAAAAACTATTATATTGGTTTTGGTTATTTTTTAATCCTTATCATTTTCACTTAACCCTTTTTACATTAATTGTTTTATGAAGCATTTAACACATTGAGAATGAACAATGTTACCAAAACATTAAAAATATCTAATTTAAGTAAAAATAATAAAATTTTAGACAAACAGTAAATTTTTTTCATAATATTTTTTTTTTTGGAAATTTATTATTCTTAATAAAATATTTTATTTTTTAATAATTGAATTATGTCAATTATGACACTATTCATATCATTACTTTTTAAAAAATCAATAACAACATGATTACATTGAAAAAAACAGAATTAATATAAATATTTCATGTAACTATCATCCAAAAATTTTTTGTATGACATTAAAAAAACAAAATTACATTTATTTTAACATTTCTAAAATCATTTATTTGTATCATTTCTTAATGAAGAAATTTCTGCATCAACATTGTGTCATAATTACAATAATATATTTAATGTCAAAACATTATGAATAAAATACCATGATATAAGAAAAAATTATTATTAAAATGAATATTTATATTCAATGCAATCACTTATCGTACCCCATATGACAAAATTTTTTTCTAAAATATATATGTTTAGTTTATATTTTCTTTTACATTAAATAAAAAGTAAATAAATATAATTTTAACACAAAAGTGGATACATTGGGTCATATAATTGAACCACAGATTCAATTGGTATAAAATATATCATCCAATAGGGTTTGTACATGTGTTAGGGTAATTTATTATTATAATAATATAATTTTTTCACCCTTATTTAATTGATTTACACTTTAAATATGGTAAATAAAATATATACTGAAGTTACAATTTATTATGTCTAAAAACAAAATTTACATATTTACACAATTTGGACCGACTAATTGCAAATATGGAATCCATTTATCCAAATTAAAAAATAGATGTTTTATAAATTAATTTAAAATTAATAACATTGTCAAAAAAAAACGAGTTTTTATGAAGTAAAATCTACATAAATATTGACGTGTGATTATGACTAATTTCAAAGTGATACTACATAAAATGGCCAAAATTGGATTAAATGATAAAAAATATAATACTATTAAACTTTTTTTAAAATTATATTTACAACTGAACTATATAAATAAATTAGATTAAAAATATATTTTGAATTAAAATTCTGTACTTTACAATATTCATGAAAAAATTATATTTCTCATAAAAATAACAAAATCTCATCAAATTTAAATTTTTATGTCCCTATTATAAAGAAGACTATTATTTTGTTTAATATAACATATAAAATTGAATAAAAAAGATTTAAAAATGGTTCTCCATCAACTAGAGGTGAAACTTCCTTTTAAAAACATTAGGTTTTTTCAGGATTAAAATCATATTCATTCGTATTTTGAGACCCTAAAATTTATTGGATAAGTGTAAATACATTTCATAATAATATTGTAGTTTTTATTTTCATTCCATCCAATAAAAAATATTAGGCGTTAACAATAATTTCAAATATTAATATTATTATATTATTTTGTTGGTATAAGTCAATGTTTTGTGCAACGTATGATTCCAATGAAAAATGTTTGTTGTGTGTTGAGTACACTCTCAGAAATTGTTTCCAATTTAAAATTAAATAATTATGTTATTCATAAATATTAATAGATATGAACATATTTTATTCTATAAATACATGTGACATTACACAAAGTGATAACAACCTACCTCAAGGGGTAGTCAATGAATAATCATTTCCTATCTAACTACTCTCCCATATAAGTATATTGGGTTATACAACCATTGATACACTAAATTTATAGACAAAGACAATCTGTAGTTGAAAAATAGATAACGGAGTGACATGAACCTATATCGAATAAATAAGATAAAGTAGTATAGGCTACCATAACAGTGCCTTGTACTATAGATTGTCCTACACTCTGATCATAAGGTTTCATCTATCAATGATGCATCTTGAAGGATCCAAATATATCAGATACTAATCGGTGATTTTGATTTGGTCCACTCTTATAACACATAAAATTAGAAGGATGGATACAAGGACCATGACCTCATCCTCATCATGTCATTCTTGTTCTACACCAACTCCCTACATGATGTGGTGTAGCTAATCCTACCCTTGAAGGATGAACTAGAGGAGATCATCATCCATAGAAGGTAGTTGAAAAGGTTTGACATAATATATTATGACGTCCCATATGGTTGCAATCATGGTACTCCAAAGGATGTCTATCACAATAAGGATTTATATTCTTCTATCATTCGCAAAAATGGAATATAACAGCAGTTCCAGTGTATACAGTTTGTCCCCCACTACTCTAATTTGAAAACAAAAGTTTATGTTTCCTCATATAAGAATCATTATTTTTTTGTCTTGGAACTGAATCTATTTTCCCAATAAAATCATCTTGTCTCAGGTAGTTCTTAGTGACACGATCATGATTAATAATATTTAAAAAGTATGAAATGATAAATAAATTCAACTTTGAGTGGATGAAACACATAATAATATCCTCAAAAAACCTCTCTTATGATAGATCATCCCTGGATAGATGCATTTAAATGTGATAAAACTCATTAAAAACACTAAATAAGCGATTACATACAGAAAACCCCAATCTAGGTTCATGAACTATATAGTTTGGTCATCTCTCAACTTCTGAGGGAAAAGGTAATTATACATGGTATCCTGGATGTCTTCCCAAGCACTCCATGATTATGACTACCTTTAGTTATTATACCATTTTCTACAAAGAGTAATCACTTTAAATATTAGTGCACATCAGGAACCTTATCATAAGAGACATATCTAGATTCCCTAATATAGAAATAATGTCCACTAACATATACTCAATAACATGAGGACTTCCATTCCTGGAAAATATGTCAGGATGATGCTACCATAACTCAAGAGTCAGACTAGCCATGGTAGGTACAGGTCATGGAGCACCCTAATTGGACAACATAGTATGTAGAAAACACTAATGGAATTGAGTATTAGTTCCTAATTTAGCTATAGCAGGTGGTTCCAATAGTGGAAGGTAATCACAAGAATAATGGATCACAACCGGAGGTAATACCCAAAAATAATTACTTATAAGACCATGTTATTTGGTTAGTGTTCATCATTGATTTAAAGGGGTTATAGTATTTGAGGGGTCAATAAAATATTTCCACATAATTTAATAGAAACAATTTCATTTTATAATACACTATTTAAAATTTAATACTATATGTTTTCATCGAAAATATTTATTAAATAGATCATATAGAATAGTGGAAGGATTTTATCAATGGAGAAGTAGTAGAAAAAAATCATAAGTATCCAACAATAAAAATCAACTACAAATCTAGATCTTATACTTATATAGAATGATAATTTCATTTCATGTCTCTAAAAAATTGAAAAATGAATACTGATAAAAAAATTCATTCTATATAGAATAATCAAATATAAAAAAATGATTCATCACAAGAACTAGCTCGATCATCTACTAGTAAGCTCACATTCCCAAGAGAGTATGTCATGTTTTCAAAGAGGTAATATTTCCCTTAGGAAAAAATAATTACTTATTATTTATCTAGGTGCAAAAATATAACCTGATAGTTTTTGAGATAAATGTAAATATAAAAACACCAATGAACTCTGTAATAAATTTAGTATATGAATATTAATTTACAGTGTGTACATATATGTATACATAAAGAAATGTCAAAATAATGACTCATACCTGCTTCAGCCTAAACAGATAATTTCTCAAAACATTAGATCTTTTAATTAACTAGTTATACTTCATTTTATATAGATAAACCTTCTCAATGTGGTAAAAACACTATAGTAGATAATATTAATAATAAATGATAATTCAAGGCAATAACAAATGAATTCATGACCTCATGGGTTGGAATGATAATAGTCATAAATCATGTTATAGGGAAATAAAAATGTATTAGTGTTATCTATGGAGGAATTTCAAAGGTATTCCATTGCATGTAATTAAAATCAAGTGTAAATATCTCATCCAAGTTTAGAAAGTTAATTTATTGACTGGCCACAATGGGGTAATCCATGGTTCCATGTATCCAAAAACACCAAACTAAACCCCTTGAGTTTATATGAGAAATACTAATATCCAGAAGATATTTAAGAGATCCTGTAATTTCATTTAAGGTAAGAATGAGTAGAAAAGGACCATGTTGCAATGTGTGTATCTCCCTTATCAATATACACCATTATTCAGGATGGTGTCCTCTAAGTGCTCAAGGAATTCTCTCAGGAATCAAATTCTAGCTCATGTTTGGCTTATTTGTAAAAGATAAATAGGTCCATATAAAATTTCATCCTTAAAAATATATTGTTTATCATTTAATTCCATGTAATAATAATTTATTTTTTCATATAATAGGTTCATTCCATTAAATTTAACAATAGCTGATATGTTTAAAAAGGATAGGCATCCAATTCAATTATTTATAATTAAAAGTGCCAAGTGTTATCTCTACATAAATAATTTTTAATTAATAATTAATTACATTCATCCATAAACATTTATAAATGGGTTCAAAGTTATATGAAACAATCCAACCAATTTAAATTCAATTACATATTCTTTTATTAGGTTTATACCATTTTCATATATTCAGTAAGACTATGTGATTTGTATTCAAGAAAAAATTAAAATTTAATTTATGATTTACTAAGACAAGTGGTATATATAAATATAAATTACATTAAAAAATTTAGGGATACAATTATTAAATAATACACTTTCCTTATCAAGGTCATGTTAAAG